>JAMAGW010000003.1:142321-761983 GCA_023626355.1 Penicillium sp. S1602
TCTGGCCAGTCTGCTTCTTCTGGCCAGTCTGCTTCTTCTGGCCAGTCTGCTTCTTCTGGCCAGTCTGCTTCTTCTGGCCAGTCTGCTTCTTCTGGTCAGTCTGCTTCAGGTCCGGGCCCGGACTCTTCGGCCTCGTCGAGTGGATCATCACTTTCGACTCAGTCTTCAGAGGAATTAGGCGGAAGCACACCAAGTACTTCAACCTATACTGTCACTACAACTCAAGTCCAGACAGTCACTTCTTGCGCTGCCACCGTCACTGATTGCCCGGCAAATCAGCAGACGACATATCTGACCACCGAAACAATCACCTACGTTACGACATTCTGTCCCGAGGCAGATCAAATCACCGCCCAACCACCTGCAGCTACGGACTCGACGACACTTCCTCCCACGATCGTGATCCAAACTTCCAAACCCCAACAAGCCTCAAAGCAAACTGACAGTGCATCGTGGGCCCAGAGCACAGAGACTGGAGTACCTTCTTCGCAATTTACCACCTCGACCGCCTATGTCACGGAAGTTGAGGTAGTCACAGCTTGCCCGCCTTCCGTCCATGACTGTCCTGTTGGGCAGAAGAACACATTCACCACGACAAAGACCGTCGCGGCTTATACGACGACCTACCTGGTCGCAGTCACAGATTCTGCACAAGCCTCTCAGCTCACCAGCTCCGTGATGCATCCTGTGGTAGTCCCCAACCTCCCACTCACCCACTCGCATGCTCCCAGCCACACACCCAGTGGCGACAACGCTAATTACACTCTACCACACCCTGTATCTTCAAGCCTCTGGAAGCCCGGTCCATCATCCTCTGGCTTCACCCAGGCTACGCACGCCACAACAATGAACACAGTCCCTGGGAAGCTAACATCCTCGGTGACGACGAGTGCCACTGGTAGCCTCTTCACTGGAGACGCTCCTAAGATGGGGCACTTCTCTACACTGTTTACGGTGGTTGCCGTGTTATCCAGTCTTCTTTTCTTTTGTTAGAAGAGACTCGGCCATGTTGATAGCAAGGTGGGGGTGTTGCCTATTGTATCATATAACACTGTATGTATAAATTTTGGAAGTAATATCCCGGTGAATGGTATAGTTCGCAATTTGATCGCATTGTACCAAGATTCTTTTAGTTGAGACTGAGCTTATTTCGGGTGTTCAATGATAGCTTGAAGTGATCAGTGCACAGCCAATCATGCTCACTGATCATCGGGCATTAGCAACTCATGAGGCACTGAGCTGCCCAGCCTAAGCTTATTTTGAAGACTATTCGGCGAGCCTGACATACACTTGCTCATGAATTGTTTGAATTAGAGTAAAAAATGTGATTATACGCGCTTGCAGTCGTAACAACCCTCGTCCAAAGTCTCGCGTAGATAGTGTCGGGTGATATAGATCTGCTCATATAGTAATCACGTGCTCGGTTGAGCAAAGCGGCAAGGTCTGAGCACTTAAAGGGGACGCCAAGAAGTGGCATATACTTGCCTGATAAATTGAAACTCTGTCTTCAACTCCGAATACTTGAAGACCCCTCGGCTGACTGAATGCTTCGATGTCTCATTCCTAAAATTCAGTTGCGGTTTTCAGTTGGGTCTCTCCTTCACAGTGTCAATCTCCAATTATTGGAGTTTGAACCTTCTTTCGCCTCGTCACGGCACCTTGTCAACACAAATCTAACTCCATCCATGATGGAGCGCCCCTCCAAGCGGGCAAAAATATCCACAGATCCACTTGAAGAGGAAGAAAGTCTGACAAGTGACATCTCGACACCACTCGCATCCCTGCAAAGGTCCATCTCTCCGCCGGCTCGGACACGCTCCGGGCAACTCTTGGCATCGATCTCAGCATGCCCTGAGATTCCTGGTGATCAGGATAATGGATTCCCAGCAAATAGTACCAATTCTCCTCGTCTTGTTCCTTCACCTTTCCAGCTTACTCATATCCAAGACCTCCCGGACAAAGGAGGCTTAAATGATGGTACAGTCAAACTACGCGACATTCTTGGGGATCCCATGATCAAGGAGTGCTGGCAATTTAATTACTGCTTCGATGTGGATTTCTTGATGTCCAAGTTTGATCAGGATGTCCGAGGTCTCGTTAGAGTCAAAATAGTTCATGGGTCCTGGGAGCGGGAATCCATGAATAAGATTAGGATCGATGTAAGTATGGTCAATGCTTTGACTTGTATACTCTTATTTACTTGGAAGAAGCTCAGAGCTTACCTGAATTAGGAAGCATGTACTCGGTACCCGAATGTCGAGGCCATTACAGCCTATATGCCAGAGCGTTTCGGGACCCATCATTCAAAAATGATGGTTCTTCTCCGCCATGATGATCTCGCCCAGTAGGTGGGCTTTTTCATCCTGGTACGCGACCTCTTCTAATTATTCTAGGGTCGTTATTCACACTGCAAATATGATTCCACAAGATTGGGCAAATATGACCCAAGCAGTTTGGCAATCACCGTTGCTACCTTTGCTGAGCCCAGGGGTCTTATCCTCTTCCCCAGAGAATCAATCTCCAGGTACCGGTTCACGATTCAAGAGAGACTTGCTTACATACCTGAGAGCATATGGCCCCAAGAAAACAGGCCCGCTAGTGCAGCAGCTAAGTCGGTATGACTTTGGTGCGATACGCGCTGCTCTCATTGCAAGTGTACCTTCAAAGCAAAATCTTATTGACCTTGATCCCGGCAATACAACACTATGGGGCTGGCCGGCCCTGAAAGATCTCATGGGCCAAGTTCCTGTGCGGCGAACCGAAGGAAATGACCGCCAAAAGTGTCATATTGCTATACAGGTATGCATACTCCTCTTGAACCAGGTGAAAATCTAACTTTCGCCAGGTATCGTCGATAGCTTCTCTCGGCCAGTCAGACAAATGGATAAAAGAGTTCTTCAGAGCTCTTGCACCATCATTTGATCCCCCACCAAAATACTCCATTATATGGCCCACAGCGGAAGAAGTTTGTCATTCTCTAGGCGGATTTGCATCCGGTGGCTCAATCCACATGAAGACTCAAAGCGCAGCTCACCAAAAACAACTACAATATTTACGTCCACATCTATGTCAATGGGCCGGTGATTCCAAAGTCATCGACCTCTCCGAAGACAAACCCCAACGCGAGGCTGGTCGCGGCAAAGCCGCACCTCATATAAAAACGTACATTCGATTTTCCGACCAGAAGATGGAAACCATCGACTGGGCTATGGTGACATCTGCAAACTTATCCACGCAGGCCTGGGGGGCACTCCCAAACGCAAGTGGCGAAGTAAGAATATCCAGTTTTGAAATTGGTGTGGTTGTTTGGCCTGAGCTATACAATGATTCTGTCTCACTGGACTCGGCACAACGTAAGGAATCTTCGGATACATTGATGGTACCTTGTTTCAAGCAGAACCAGCCTGATCCGTCTTACCTGGCTCCGGGTGCTACCACTGTGGTTGGACTGCGCATGCCTTATGATCTTCCACTTACTGCGTATCGGCCTTCGGATGAGCCATGGTCCGCGACGGTTCTTCAGCGCATGGCAGCAGAATGGGGCGTAGGATTATGATCATATGAGGAGCCAACCGCCTATATCTTTAATATCCTTCTCGTCCACATTGATATAAGAAAGTTGTCGTATCTGGCACTTTCCATGCTTTTACTTTGATCCATATCAGATCAATATTAACTATGAAATGCCTTGATTATGTTATGTAGACAGCAAGTTTGTATGGTAGTGTCTATACATCAATGTCAATTCTCATAAACTAAAAGACGCCTACCGATGCAAGTCGATGCCGACGCTAGTGAAATCACTCGCTATGCACCCAATAGAGCAGGAATAATATGTACAAGTAGCAAAACAGAGTATGAATGCTCGAAAAAGTGTTCACCAGTCTACCGCCCACCCATTCTTGGTCAGGAACTCCTCACAAGCAGCCTTGAGAGCATAGTTTGGCCGCAAATCCTGGACAGTCATGGCGACTCTGGTGACTGGATCCACACCAGCTTTCTCGACATACTTAACGATGCCGATGCGATCATAGCTAATACCCGACGGGGTAATGACAGGATCATGCATAATCTCAAACGTGATGCCATCGACCAAGTGGTCCGGAACAACCTAATCAAGTTAGCACAACTCACAAACTCATAGGCAGCTGGTATGAGACAAAGAAGGATACTTACCCGCTCTTGTACCTCCCCCTTAGAAGCGATCCTGAACGCTTCCCGCACATCCTGAATCATCTTCGCCGCATCCTCCCTCAACGCCTTACAATCCTCCCCAAATCCAATCTCCCCAATCTTCCCCGCCTCAAGCTGCGCCTTAGACTCGGCAATCGAGCGCTCCAAATCCCGTTCAACAAGCTCCTCCACACCCCGCAATGTCTCATTCATCTCCCGCAACCTCGCCGTCTCCTTCGCCGCCCAAATCTGCTGCTTAGCCCGCAAAACAGTCCGCGACAAGTTCTCCGTCTGCGCATTCTTCTCCATCAGACTAAGCTGGTACGCGCTCACGGCAACATCATACGCCTCCTGTGGGCGCTGAAGGCCCAGAAGCGCTTGGGCAAGGTAATAGGAGCTCTTGAGTGTCGCCGTACTCTTCAGACCGTAGATATCGATAGCGGCACGGGCATCATGTTCAACGTCGGCCCATTTCTCGAGCTTGATCCGGGTAACGGCGCGGTTGGTGAAGAAGGTCGCGTCGTGCGGGTCTTTCAGAATACTAGATCCCAGAACGAGTTAGTTATGTCCACTGCCATGTATGTTACGTTTTTGCGCGGGATCAAACGTAGGGTTTAGGTGCGCGAAAGTTGCGCTGGCAAGATAAGATTGTTCTTACGCTTGGGAGTAGAGTTCCTCGGCACCGACGTAGTCGCCTTGTTTGAAGAGCTCGTTGGCTTTTGACTTCAGGGCTTGAGCCATGATGTCGATGTAGTGTTTGCTTTCACTGGGTTGTCAGGTGAAAGTGGTTTCAATCTTCAGACGACTTTTGGAGTCGCTGATCAATCAGTTCGGAACCCCCAGGTGGGGCGGCCCACCTTACAATATATAGGGAGATTCAAAGAATCGGGATGAAGATTTCAGTAGAGCTTGGAATGCGGACAAATATAATACAGAGTGATATAGAGCTAGGATGAGACACAGGTTCCTGGACCAGGATGTTACTTATCTATTTGGAAGGTCGGGAGTCATGGTTGCCCGTTATAGAAGTTTATCGATCCCCGCAGAACCTCAGATGAGTCAGCAGTCCATAGTTCACATTTATGTTTACAATGGAAAAATTTATGGAAAATGATCAAGACTGCAGGTTTCGCATTGTGCTAAGGGACCAGTATGTAAGTTCCTCTATCATCTAATTCTCAACCTGACTCGACATTGGATTCGTGGTATCATTATGCGCTTAGTATATTGACAGAAGAAATTCGAATCAAGTTGCGCATGCGCAACAAGATATACCGGTACAGCATGGCTCACCCGGCACGAAGAAAGTCACGACAAAGACGTAGGGGCGCATAGTCTCAGGTCGCAAGAAGAGAAATCACCCCTGGAGCCAGCGCACATTTAAGCCTGGCCAGCGAACTGGGCCTCGTAGTCAGAGATAGCCTGGACCTTCGCAGCAGAGCCGCTCTTGGGATCGAAGCGGTACTGCAGCCAGTCCACGGCGAGCTTCTTGGCCAGCTCGACACCAATAACACGCTGGCCCATGCAGAGGACCTGGGCGTCGTTGCTCAGGATGGAACGCTCGACGGAGAAGGGATCGTGGGCAGTGACGGCGCGAATACCGGGCACCTTGTTGGCAGCGATCGCGACGCCGAGACCGGTACCGCAGATGAAGAGGCCGCGGTCAGCCTTGCCCTCCTTGATGAGCTTGGCACCCTCGACGGCGGGGTGGGGGTAGGCGGTCTTATCGTCAGAGGTGTTGACACCGACATCGGTGATAGAGGCAACACCTTCGTGCTTCTCCAGGATGGCCTTGATGGCATCCTTGTAAGGGACACCGGCCTCGTCACAGGCCATAACAATGCGGAGGGGTTGAGCAGACATGATGGATATAGGTCGAAGACGGTGAGAGGCTTTTGAGTTTGAATGAAAAGGAGCTTTTGTATGAGTGAGGTAGGTTTGAGGAGGAACTAAAATATACCCCTTGCTTGTTCTTTCAGGCCCTCTTTATACCTTTGCGCAGGACGGTTCATCCGTGCAACCCAATACCCCAGGGTGGAGCACGGGCTGATGGAACCAATCCTCTTGAGATGCATCGGGACGAAGCATAAGGCTCCACTCAGCAATTGCAAATGAAGTCAGATTGCAGCTAACCTGTTGATATTTTACGCTGCGTAATGCTCAGGTCGGGGAGAAATGGGGCGCCATAGCGTCATGGAAACGGTTATCATGCACTGTGAGTGGTCAAGCGCGGGTTGAAGGCCGGAACCAGGTTTCAACGCCGTACAGTTTCCGTACACGCATCTTACCCCGTATTTACACAGATATTCCCGCAAACGGTCTCAACTATGGTAGCTATAGACCTTCATCTCTTTTTGGTCTCTAGATCTTCACTATCTATTTAAATCAAGCCATCGATGTCACTGGGCAGGATGTGGCTTGTGCACATGTCAATTGCAGACACCCAGGGTCAATGGGCTGATCCCTGTTCCGCATTAGAGCGCCCGTGCGAGGCTTTGCAGATTGCAGTAGTAACGAGAGGGGTTACCAAGACGGGTGAAACTAACATCCCGAGTTTGTGATGATTTGCCCTGAAGCCGAAAGCAAGATAGGTGACTTAAATACTGGGCAGACTACATCATTGCGGGAGCCGCAACTCTACAAATAGATCTAAACCAGAATCAAGTTGGACTCAAATTTGAGGTCTATTTCCATGCGTGGAATCCACAGACTATCTTCCTGGAATGCAGCCTATTCGCATAGAGCCCAAGGGGATCCTGTTAGACCATAGAATGTCCTCCGATACGCATAGACCTGTTGGCTTAGACCAGGCATTGTCCCCACTTCCCCATCCCCACTGGTTACCGGTCCAGAGCTAGCTTAACTAGAGTCTACTCCGGATTTGCACGATCGGTCGTGTGTACTCCGGGGAAACTGAGCAAACATACGATGAAGACTGAAATATGCAGTTCAAGCGTCATGAGCTGAAAGAACTGGGCGTTATAATTAGATTTTACTGCTATCGATCAATGTCGAAACGTTTTCCGTTTTAGTGTTTACCTCACGCCGCTTTTCGATGTTAAAAGCGGCAGTACTCCACCCCTGTAGATGTACGTACATAGATGTAGAGTGGAGCATCCACCAACAGGTTTTGTGCTTTTCAACCCTCCCCCTCCTTGGTACCTGAGTTTGGTGTCGCAGACCTGATTTTACCTTTCAGCATCTAGACCCGTTCTTCGGCTTAGTTCCCCCATCAAAACAGTGACATCATCCAAGCTCGTCCGTGCTCAAATCCCGGAGTAAGTAGGAAACATTCCTGAGGAATTTAGTGCAGCCACGTCGGCCACTAATGCGTGGGTGGAATTAGACTGACGCCTCCTAGACACCAGGGAGGAAAAACAATCTCAATTTTTCTCCTACCTACTCATATACCCAGTCCATACGGGAGATTCAACCAAGCACACTAATTGGCATCATGGCACAAACCTACCCCATCCTCCCGGAGAAGCTTCTCCTCATCTCACTAAAGATGTACTTCACCCCAGGCCGCACCCTCGAATACATGCGCGGCCTCCTAGACCCAGCCAACGAGATCGTCAACCCCGCCAACAGCTCCAAGCTCCTCCTAGCCCTGATCCCCGATTTCCTAACCATCTGGCCCTGCGCCGAGATCCTTAAAGAATATCAGACCCAGCTTTTAGCAGCTGGCAAAACCACCCCCGGCCAACCTCCATTCCTCCTCGGCGCCCAGGACTGTATGTGGGAACAGAGCGGCGCATATACAGGCGAAGTCTCACCAGCCTCTATCCGTGCCTTGGGCTGCTCAATCGTCGAACTAGGCCACGCAGAACGTCGCGCGATCTTTGGCGAGACGGACGAGCAGACGGCCCGGAAAGCTGCGGCCACCTGTGCGCAGGGGATGATTCCGCTCGTCTGTGTGGGCGAGATTACTGCGCCCGGCGCTGTTGCGTCCGCGGCGGTCGGTCAAGCTGTTTCTGAGTGTGCGGTGTTAATTCGTGCTGTGCTTGACGCTATACCTGCCGAGGCACCGGTCATATTTGCCTATGAGCCTGTCTGGGCGATTGGGAAGCCGAAGCCTGCTGGTGTGGATCATGTGGCTGCGGTCGTGGAGGGAATCAGGGGTGTGATCGGGTCGCGGCCTGCGCGTGTGCTGTACGGTGGTAGTGCTGGACCTGGACTGTGGGGTGCGGGTGGATTGGGTAAGGCCGTTGATGGAATGTTTCTTGGACGATTCGCGCACGAAATTGAGGGTGTGCGGGAGGTTGTCCGTGAGGTTGAGGAGAGTCTCGCGGCTTGATTCAATTCATCAATCTGATCTACGATAACGATTACGATGTATACGAAAATTCGAGGTTATATTGACTGGTGTTTACATCCCATCTTCAATTCCCATCTCCAACTCCATTACACCGGCGCAGTGGTATTGTCGTTTCGCATCTTACATCATACCGTCACTGTTATACAAACAAATACCAGGTGGACATTGCATCAAAACAAAAGCGAAGCGATCAAAACCGGTCTAGACAGCTTGCATTTCATCCAATCTTCATGCGAACCAGAAGCAAACCGCGCCACTTTTGTCCACTTTTAGTGGGTCGTGACAAGTAGGAGATTCCCCGACTTTTCTCGGGAAAGCCTATCTGGGGGATCCCGAGCTGGAGAACCCTCTGCTCCACTACGGCTTTTATGGGGCTCATGGAGCTCCAGGGGTCTTGGCTCATACTGGGGCTGATTCACCTGTCACGAGGATATCAGAGATTTGCGATTTACTCTGCATATTTAGAGTTTCAGCTTTTTTGAGAACTGCATGATTTCTCAGCGACAGTCGATTAGCCGGTGGTACCTTGCCACTTGGCTGTTTTGTTGGTGTTTGGGTTTTCATTCGGTCTTTTGCCGTGGCTGCGGAAATGGAACGTGGGGGCGTCCAGCTGTCTTTAGTCCACTTTATAGTGGATTCTAGAACTGATGCAGTAACCCGAGCTTTGCCCCTCTTTCGCATGGACTTGTGGAGTGGATTGTGGCACTTATTCCCATATTTTGTCTTAACGGCATTGCCTAAGTAGGCAAGATGTATACGCCTTCTATGTACTGACTATACACACAGCGTGAAATGATTCGAGACGAAGCATCTCGGACGGGAATTGACCGCCGGTGATGCTCATGTTCAATCCGATAAGCTTTCCACGCGATTTGGCTGGTGAGACCCAGAGGTGAAGAATCAATTCCCACACAAAAGAAAAAGAAGCAATAAAATGAAATCCTAGATGCAATTCCCTTTCCTATGCTATGTACAAAATGTAAAATCATCCAGTGGCTTTTCTACTCTACACCGCTTATTTCTTCAGCAGCTCACGCATCTCCTCTTTAACGCGGGTCACCGTACCAATACCGCCATATGTGATACCCGTGTACATCATCGCAACAGAGGCACCGGCATCAAGGGCCGCACGTGCCTGCTGTCCATTGGTGATACCACCAGAAGCAAAGATCACCTTGCGTGGCTGCTCGGCGACATCAGCAGACTCAGACGGGGGACCCTGGTCAAGCAAGGCGCGGTAACGAGCGACCAGAGGCACGGAGCGGTCAAAGAGCTGCGGGCCGGAGTAACCGCCCGTCTCCTTGAGAGTCTGCTGCTCCTTCTCGGGGAGGGCAAAGCCCTTGGGAATAGCCTCAGGTCGGCGGTTGGTAGTGTTACCGACGATCACACCATCGACACCGGAGTTCCAGACTGCCTCACAGATACCGGAGATCTGCTCATCCGAGTCCTCATCGGGACTGACCTTGACCATGACGAAGGGCTTGGTCTTGCGGTCGATGCTCTTAGCTGAGCCGACGACGGCTGTCAGGATAGTTGTGAGGGGTGCAGCGGCTTGCAGATCGCGGAGACCGGGGGTGTTAGGGCTGGAGACATTCACGACGAGGATATCAGCGTAGGGAGCAACACGGTCCACGCAGTAGGTGTAGTCGCGCGCGATGGCGTCAATGTCACCGTCCGGTGTGAGCTTGTTCTTAGCTACCTGCACGGCGAGCAGTTTGCCCGGGACCAGACTGCCAGGAGGAACATTAGCGTCTCCGTTCAGGACACGCTGCTCAGACTCCTCGTGGTCACCGAAGCCAGCGGCGTAGGCGAAGTCGCGAACACGCTGCTTCAGGACGGCGGCCATGTGGTCGGCGCCCTTGGAGTTGAGGCCGTATCGGTTGATCATTCCGTGTTGGGAGGGCAGGCGGAAGACTCGGGGCTTGGGGTTTCCGTCTTGAAGCAGCGGGGTGGTACCGCCGACCTCGACGATGGCGGGACCGAGGTCAAGCAGGGCATCGGGAATATCGGCGTGCTTATCCAGACCGGCGGAGATACCGATGGGGTTGGAGAGGGTGTAGCCGAAGACCTAAAGATAGTCCCCGTTAGTCACTGTACCAGCATCGTAAGCTCATTAAGAAGCAGAGCACAAACCTCAGTAGCCAGAACACCGTCGGCATCGGGGCTACCGCGTTCCCGGGGGTGCATTCCGTATTCGTAGAGCGACTTCAACATCTCCACACCAAAGTGATGCGCCTCCTCCGCATCGGGGTACAGCATCCGGATCAGAGGCACCATAGCATAACGGTGAATGCTAGCCCGGGTATCAGTTCCATAGATGTAGCCCACCAAAAGTGCCAGAGCAAACGATGTGCCATAAAGACCCTTCCGAGATCCACGAGCTGCGCGCTTAGGCAGCTCCTTAGCAGCCTCCTTCACGGGCTCGGTAGCTGTAGCAGGAGCCGAGTCCGAAGCATAGCGCACAGCACCAGGCAAGCGCTCGGCCCGCTTCGGTAGCAATGCAGATGGGCGTTGCGACCATCGGGCTGCGGGGAGCGAACGAGCCCGGAGACCGGCCCTCCATGCCATTGTGGCGGATGCAGACGTCATTGCGGATGTGTTTATATGATGTTTGCGCTTAATTGGCCTTCCTCGGCGTAAGAGCGCCGAATTGGAGCTATATAATTTGTGAGCTTGGTTCCTCGATCCGGTGATTTGGATGCGTGTGGCTGGGAGATTGGGAAATTGGTTTGGGCTATAGAGCTTGATCCGTGGAGCCAATTCCCTTGACGCCCGAAAATATGACAATGAGGAGCTTGACAGCCTGGAAGAAAAGTACTTACTGCAATTGCTTGATCCGAAGTTCTGCAACGCCCTTGCAGATCAAGTTATCATAGGGCGAAATCGGGTTCTCGGCGGGCGGTGAGTGTGGGAAGGCGGTGAATCTGTCAAAGCCCAAACCCTACTTTCCTCTTTTGTAAGGACTCGAACTAGATTCCAAGTCCGCGTGTATCGTACATCAACACAGTGAGCTTGCTACTTGATACGTTACTTCAGACTAAGAAAATTCCAGTTCAAGGGGTACAAACGGATTCATTCTTAAAGATAAGTCATACGTGGATGATCTAATCCGCCCCCGCAAAATCATCATACATTAACGCCTTTTGACTGCCCACGTGCGCCAGGCTCCATAAGTACTCCGGATCACAATATTCAAACACTGTTCAAACACTGGGTGACAAAGAAATGGTCACACAATCCTTTGTCACCCATTTCTGCCGCGGCCGACTTACTCGTCGCTCATGCGCGTATCCTCATCATCCTCGGCCTTCTCGGCCACCTCTTCTTCGCCCTCAACAACCGGGGGCTCGGGGGGAGGGCCCAGAGTCTTGGCGAATTCCGGGTCGATATTGGCCCGGTGGAGAGCCCGCTTGTAAACTTCGGACTCGTCAGGGTCCCGAACAGCGACCTGCATCTGGTCGATTTGGTCCTCCTTGACTTGGGAGGCCGTTGGGGCCAAGCCGGCCTGGGCAATGGTACGGGCCCGCTCAGGCTTGAGGCGCGTCTTGCCAAGGATGGGGTAATAGTAAGCAGCTCGCTGCTTAGTCTCGCCTTCAGTTGGCTGGAACAGGGTCAGAGCAATATCTCTCTGTTTCTGATCGGTATTGAGAGTTTGAGCACTCGTAGCGTAGGTGCGAACCCGGTCGTATCGGTGAAATTTGTGACCCTCAGCGCCTTCGTGAGCAAAAAGCTCTTCATTATCCCGATTCGGGTTCTTTGGGTCCATGCTGATACCGATCTTCTTTACTGACTCTGATTTCTCAGACAAGAAAAGGTCGTAATCCCAGGGGATGGGACCGGGGTCAGGGTAGACCTCCGGGTTGGCCTTGTGAAGTGCCACCTTCTGCGCATGCTCCTCGCAAATACGGTCCTCTGGAGCTGATGGACGCAACAGAGCCACATCCATGCGCTTGTCCCACTTTCCACCGACAGCCGACACGGGTGCTTTGTCAAATTTGAATTGGACCAGGCCTCCAGGGTCCGTGAAGCCCTCAAGGTCGGGTAATACGGCGAATAAGCCAACAGCCTTGAGCTTCGGATTATCGGGATGCACTGGGTTAGCCCAGGCATCAATCTCGGCCTTAGTGGCGGGAAGGCCTCGAATGTGGCTCTCTGTATCCTCCCCAGTGTACTTGCTTTCAGGATAGGCGACATCGAAACCCTTCTGCACTAACTTCTTGACGTGCTTGGGATCATCAACTGAAGCCTTTGGTTTCTTGAGAGGGCGACTCTGGGTGGTCACAGAAGTAGTACTGGATCCCGAGGGAGCATTGCGCTCTACAGAGATGTGTTGGGTGCGGCGAAGGAAGCTAACATTGGTGTTCTTCGGGGCAGGGTTGCGCAGTTGATCGAGGGGCATGAGTAGAACAAGATCAGCAGGGTCGATCGGCTGCGGATTCTCAGGTGCCATAATCGCTTGAGAGAGTGTCAGTTATCGGTTCCATAGCTAAGCAGATAGATAAAAAGGCGTTCACTTACCACTCTCATCTCCGAGGTGTAGACCGGGAATACCGACCATATCAATAGGCATACCACCCTCAGCATCGACATCAATATTAGGCTCTTCACGACGTGCAAGGTTGGAAGCAAATCCCGGTGTAAGGAAGCGACTGAGGCCTTCGTGTGGGATATCAAGAAACTTTGGGGGCATGTCAGGAGGGGGCAGATCATTGCGGTAGCGCAAGGACGCGATGTAGTCTTGGTGGAAACTCCCAGAGGGCTGTTCCTCCTTCATTTTGGAAGACATCTCGTGATTTCCGAGGTTATCGCCGCGGCGCCTTTTACCAAGTATCTGCGGATGTGTCGGATGTGTGTGACGGGAGGGGCCAGGGTTTGAGGGGCCAGGGTTCTGGAAAGCAGGAGAGCTCGGTCCGTATCCGCTGTCAGGAGTGGTGTGACCGGGGTGATTTCCGGTGTTGTCGCCGTTATCGTTGTTGTCGTCGTCGTCAGATTCGGAGCTGTCAAAGCCAGAGCCAGAGTCGACAGAACTAGAGTCAGAGTTGTGAGAGCTGGCAGAACTTGAAGTAGCCTCGGAGCTGCTGGAGCTGCTGGCGCTCGAAGAACTTTCGGCGCTAGAGAAAACCCGGTCTTCTCCGTTTGTGCTTGAAGTGACTGAGCTTCGAGTGGATTGAATGAAAGAGTCTTCCTCGCTTCCGAATTCGGGGGTCTCGTTCGGGATGGGTACAAGGATAGAAACAACGATGATGATAGAGAGATTATCTTCTCCTTCTTCGTCTTCCTCGTATGCGGTTTGACTCGCAGGGTTTTCGGTATTCAACAAATCGTTAAATTCGTTGATTTGAGCGTTCACACTGTTCCAGTAAAGTTCAAGCTCCTTAAGCTCGTTGGTCTGTATGGACGCGTCAGTGCGTAGAGCAGGTGTCTCGTCGTTTTCAAGGCTGCAATCGGCGCTCTCTCCCTCTGTGACTTGACGGGGAGGAGTGACGTCGGGGTGAGTGGGAATCCGGCCTTCTGCGTCTGGGATTTGATTAGACGCAGCGAAAAAAGCCCAGAGCTCGTCCCAGTCAACAACTAACGCACGTTCGTGGTCAAAAGAACGGCCGCTGTCCGAGGAAGCTGTAGTATCTGCAGCGATACTTTCCTCTTCCTTGCGAAGCGTTTCAGTGTCTTCGTCCTGGATTACGGAAGGGACTTGAGAGGAGCTTGGGCCTGGAAGCGCTAGGTTCGGAGCTATGCAAAAAGTCTATAAGTATCGGATCGGAGCGGGGCCATTTCTAGAAACTAACCGTTAGAGGGAGTGGTAGATCGAACGACAGGATTGCGCGACTGAAAATGACCTGTGATTCAATTAGCATCAATGGCCAGCTTTCTCCAATTGACAGGTGGGGGACAAACCGGTGCTAGCAGGAGAGTCGGACAGCAAGCTGGGACTCCTCGAGGGGGGAGACGTAGGAGAATAACCTGTGTTGTTTATTTATTTAGCCCAAGCTTCACGGACAATTCCCCTGGATATTGGATCGAAAGAACCGCGACATCTTCCACTTACCATCCGCCATAATGCCTCCAGGCACCGCCTACCAGACTTGGAACATCCACGGGTTAAGGTTCGGTCACGTGCAGGGGCCGAGGATGGGTTGCTCGGAAGAAGTATTTTCCGAGGGTGAGGAGAGGCAGAAAGCCAACAAATGACAATGGTTTTAGCAACCTTGCAGTGGAAGTAGTCTTTCTAAAGCCGGTTGAATGAAATTAACTCATTATATTCCATGAACTCCTATCGCATAAGTCTTCAATAGACCTTCATATTCAGTACGCCCACATGCACTTGTACGCCATCAGTCTATGACCCAGTCGATCATACTCTAACTGACCGATCCAACTATCATTCGTTCCACTGAGCTTTCCAAAGATACTTGCACCCTTCCAGACGACCACCTGTGGGTCTAAATCTCTGGGCGGGACGCCAATCATGATCTCTTTAGCAAATCCAGGACGTAAGGTTTGGAGACGTTCTTCAAGGAACAGGTGAAACCCGCTAGTCAAAGTGCCTCCACCAACAACCATGATACCTCCAATGAAGTCCCGCATCTTCTTCTCATCCGAACGAGCAGCATGCGCGATAGAAGTCAAGATGGCATTATCCAAAGCATAGATAGGTAACACATCGTCGTGATATTCAACTGCGGCACGAGCTGGCTGGGCAGTAGCAGGAGTGCTATTAGCCTGGGGAGTACCAGTCGCCTCCGGTACCGGGGAGCCCGGGGCGGAAGAATGGGGTGTAGCCTCTTGTTCTTGGACTCGGCCCAATGCACTGGGATGCTGAGGTTTGCTGGGCGTTGCTTGTACATCGGCCGGGATCGAATGTGAGTCGCCGTTAGCCTTAGGACGTTGGGGAGCGAGGGCAGTCAGGATTTCAGTTTGCGCGGCAGAAACAGGGTCATTTGATTGCCCATCGTAGATATCAACAGAACGACCGATCAGCCTGCGCCGGCCTGCAAGCTTCTGTGAATTGTCGAAAATGCTTGGCTCAAAGAAACCCATTGGTGCCAGATGCACCTCGTCAAAGGCTTTGAAAGTGTGCTTCTGTGTGTCTTGCCCAGCTACCCGGAGGTGGAAGTCAAAGACCTGGGGGGAAACACTGGCTTCATTCATTGTGCACATGTTCTTTTTCAGCTCTTCTGCTAATAAGAAGTCGTATCTCCGCCATAGGTCAATATCCGCGTAGGGGAAATGATCATGGAGCATCATTCTAATGAACGTTTCGGTGACATCTCGACCACCCATTTTCAAATTGACTCGAGAGTTTTCCACACACATGCCTTCTTCCACACAGCATATGGATGTTTTCTGTGCTCCAATATCAACCACGCAAGCTGAGGTAAACCCAGCACCGAAGGTTGCAGCGAGACTCTCCTGGATAAAACATACCCGGGCAAATGCGAACTCCCGCATCAACATCTCCAGTACCTGGGTGACGTACGACTTTTCGTAGAGATCGGGGATGACGAAGACGCAGGAATACTGGGGCCAATCTTTTTTGCTAGTCAGGCCAAGTTGGGTCTTGATAGCATCTTCAAGAATCAAAGAAATGTCCAGGAACAACATCCGCTTGCTTGCGTAGTCCCTCTCGTTACAGCATCCATTCTGGAACGGCCAGTAGAGTTTGTAGCGAGGGGTTGATGAGTCTGGGACCCTCAAAGCGGGCTGCCCGACAATGTACTCCGGTGGTGGATTTGATAGTTCGGTCCATTCAACGCGCATAGGGTCATTATGCTCGGAAATGGTCTCGGGAACGGTCCTTCTGTTAAAATTGACCACCATTTCCTTGGAGTTGGGCAGCATTCTTCGCTTGTTCTGGCGCATATGCACTTTCAGTTCGGCCGACATCTTGTTAAAGTGAGCAGACCACTATTCGGTTATTAGCAATTGGTCTCAAAATCCATCACGTAGTACAAGTGACAAGCTCACATCTGGTCCAAACAACTGCTCCGGTTCTTCGAATGTTCCATCATCTCGCTTCTGCCGTTTCGGGTTGGGCTCCTCTTGGTCTTCGCTCTCGCTTGTTTTCGCCTTCCTCGCAATCACCATCGGTACTGTTTTCGGCAAGGCATCGCTCGACAGTCCTATGCGCAGATTTTGGCTGCCGATATGAATGACAATGACTTTCGACCCCACTGTCTCGGCAGGTGTCTCCTCCTCCGCATCCTCCATATTGGCATCGCCGTCTGCTTCGGCCTCCCCCTCCGCCGTCTCATTGGTCTTTGCCATTGCAAGGGCGCGATCTCGATCCTTCGCGGACTTGGTCATTTTCGTCCTCGCTTCTTCGTTTTGCAATCTGAATGCCAGGTATTGATCGTCACGCTTGAGATAGTCGCTGGGCAGAAGAAAGTAATCAGCATTGAAACTCGCCGGTCATGGAACAAATCAGACTAATGCGGGAACGTACGTATAGTAGTTCTTCTGGTTGATTGCCGGAACTTGCGGCCAGCTGGAGAGATCCATATTGTTGTCCGTCCGCTCCAGACCTGGTAGTTCATCGTTAGTCTCTCTAGTTTCTACCACTTTGGCTCATTTAGATCATATATCCATGGCCACTCACCTTCGTCCCGAAGGGCCTTGCCCGATTTCTTTCCCACCATGATGGGCGCTGTTTGTGACTGTCTGGTTCTTTGAATCGGGGATTTGGTTGAATCTAGGGAGCGCGCAAACAGGTGGGCTCACTATCTCCGAGATGTGGGCACTCAATAGCGGGCTGGTCGCTAGGACTGATCGCCTAATCGAACGTAATTCCAAGGGCTGTATTGGGGGAGAAGTAGAGGGCTGTTTGAAAGTAATGGAGGAGTTTAACACGGAGTCCCGGGAAAGTGGGAAGCTTGTTCGGGACAGTCTAGAAGCGCCATTCAGCTTGACGATTGACCGCCCACACGCACAGGCCGATTGCTCAAACAAGTCCAATGCGGTTACCACCACCACTCTCCTTCTCACTTAACCAAACACTTCTTTGTCTCTGATTGACTTCGTTTGAGTTGGGTAATCAAAGCTCTTTCACTCCTGTCTTCACACTCGAACTCCCCTTTCCTCCACCAGCCCGCGCAATAACCTTAAACCTCCGACTCCGCCCTCGCTGGAATCGCGATCAAAGACACCAATCCGACCACTTCGTACCTACTACACATCACCATGGGAGGCACATTATCTCGTCTAGCATCCCTTATTTGGGCCAAAAAGGAGATCCGAATCCTCATCCTCGGTCTCGTATGTGCATTTTATCCTTCGCGGGGAAGGGCGCACCTCGGCACCTGTTGCGCCCAATGATCGAAACTCATGACTGATTGACTTCTTTCAATCCAGGATAACGCCGGAAAGACCACTCTTCTCTACAGACTTAAGGTACGCATATATTATCTGGTTTAGGCCTCGCGCATCGGGCTGGACGCGTTCTGAGGTGCTAACAACTCGCGTATCTCTAGATCGGTGAAGTCGTCACCACCATTCCTACCATCGGCTTTAACGTCGAGTCTGTGACATATAAAAACCTAAATTTCAATGTCTGGGTATGTGTTTCAGAATTGTTACCGTGACCTTGAACCCCACTGACCACCGCGGACTATAGGATCTCGGTGGCCAAACATCCATTCGTCCATACTGGCGGTGTTACTACGCCAACACAGCAGCTGTCATTTTCGTCATCGACTCCACAGATATCGAGCGCCTGGGAACCGCAGCAGACGAGCTGGCAGCCATGCTGAACGAAGAGGAACTTCGTGACGCATCTCTGCTAGTGTTTGCCAATAAGCAGGATCAACCCGGCGCAAAGGGTGCGGGTGAGATCTCAGAGGCCTTGAAATTGGGAGAGCTGCGTGATCGGAACTGGAGCATTGTCGCCTGCTCTGCCATTGATGGCAAGGGTATTGACGAGGGCATGGACTGGCTGGTGGTTGGTATTCCTGATTCACAGGGTTGTAAACGTTTACTAATTATATATCTTCTTCTTAGCAAACTATCCAGGCCGAACAACAGGCATGAAACGCTTTTTTTGATGTCGGACGATAGAATTTGATCTGTGATATACCTTAGACCTCGGCTTGCTTACGCGACTTGCCGGCCGTTCTGCTGCATTCAGGGGGCTGTGATGTTTCTTTTTTCTTCGGCTCTGCTCAGACCGGCAGAGTCCTTGTCTTATATTGCTACATGATTTGGGGTATCAGCGTCTTACGGTTGTTTAAAGATAATAGTTTAATGAAACTGCCGTGGGTCGGTTCTGAACATAATTTATTGTTGTTAAACCCCCCCCCCCCCCCCGTAAACAGGCCAGAGAATTACCAGGTAGTAATCGAGATCATCAATAAGATTAGCACATCGGCTAAAGCATCAAAAGGGCATATCGGTTCCTATCTTCCGAGATAAGGCATGCACTCCCCCGCATCTAAGATACGACCCCAATTTAAACACTTGTGGTAGCCGCAACGTATGGACATCTTCCCCTGTCATTCATCCTGAAGTTACCCCTGCATTCGAAAGTATAACAGCGCAAACACCCCAGCTGTCAACTTGCATCTGCCAGAACTGAGTGATCAACATGTCTGTTCCAGCTACCCAGATTGCAGCCGTGATCCCCGCATCTGGAGGGAAAGATGTTTCAGATGTGCAAATCAGCAACACGCATCCAGTGCCAACGCCGGGGGCTGGAGAAGTCCTGATAAAATTGGACTTCTCGGGGGTCTGTCATTCTGATGTTCACAGCATTCGAGGTGATACACCTATGAAGACTGATGTGGCAGGTCATGAAGGAGTGGGAAGAGTGGTCGCAGGTGAGAAATCACGTTTCATTGACCTGTTCGGCTATAATCTAAAAGCTAGTACTGATTCCTCTTTCTTAGTTGGGGGTGGCCTTGTTGAGACTCAATGGATGGGTCAAGTAGTGGGGATAAGGTATGTCTAGGAGAGTTCAATGGATGTATAGACCTCCAGAACCTAGTGGTGAGTTAACGCAATTCTCTAGATGGCTGTACAGCTCTTGTCTCGAGTGCGAGATCTGTGAGGTCAACCATACGGCATGCCCTAACCAAAGGAACGCCGGTGCGGTTAGTTATTATTCATTGAAACTGCCTCTGTGCCAAGTTTTTTACGCTAATTTACCTTTTATAGAATGTTCCAGGTACATTTCAACGTGCGTATATACATATCCCTGGAACGGCCTGAAGCACCGTCATTGAAGTCGAATACTGAATGGATTATGAAGAATACATCGTTAGTCCCGCTATTCATGCCACGATATTTCCACCCGGACTTTCTCCGGATTTGGCTGCCCCTCTTCTCTGTGGTATGCTTATAAAAGCCCTGCAATCTGTTACTGTTCTCCGTTGACATCTCTAGCTGGTATTGCGATGTACTCTTCAATCAAGAAAGCCAGGGCCCGGCCTGGCAACTGGCTTGCTATTCTTGGTGCCGGTGGGGGCTTGGGTCATATGTATGCAGCTCCAGCACTTTTTCTCCATCCTATTGTCAGCACTGATAAACATGGGCAGGGGCATCCAGATTGCGGCTAAACAAGGACTTAAAGTTCTTGCAATCGATACGTGAGTGCTTATAAATGTGGGTTCGCAAATGCAAAGGCACATACTGACGAACAGCAGGGGTGACAAAAAGAAAGAACTATGTTTGTCCCTCGGGGCCACTGAATTCCTGGACTTCCGCGAGGTGAATATAGTTGAAGGCGCCAAGTCGGTTACATCCGGCTTGGGTGTCCACGCTGTGATTTGTACTGCCAATGCGGAGGCAGCTTACCAGCAAAGCATGCAAATGCTCCGGCCACTGGGTACTCTGGTTTGCGTGGGAATTCCCCATATTCCATTCCGCCTCCCTGCTACCCCTTTCGAAATGATAGTCAAAGGTGATTCTTGAATGTTGCTTGATTCGTACTCTGTGAACAGATTTACTAACGTGCTTTTGGCGAAATTTATAGGCCTTACAATTGTCGGAAACTCCGCCGGGACCGCTCAGGAAATGGATGAACTATTGGCCATGGCAGTAAAAGGCGATGTGAAGGCGCATGTCGAGGTTTTTGATCTGCAGGATATCGTCGATGTTTTGCAGCGACTTGAACGGTCTGAGATTGAAGGAAGAGCCGTTTTGAGGATCCCATGATAGAGTCATTTGAGGTGCCAAAAACCAAGCTCTGTTATGTTATCAATCCTGTTGCTTTCTTGCTGGAAATATGGGGACTATGTTATAGCAGTAGAGTTGGAAGAGAGTTCGGTGTCGAAGGACAGCAATAAGGAGGCATTTGTGGTGATGAATGCAAAAACTTGACACTAATACTGTTTCTTTCGAACTCGGGTAGGTTCAGGCCCAAGATATAACAATATATAGTACGAAGATGATCTTGCTCTAGATTCAATGGCTGCAATATGGACATGGGGTGTTATCTCAGGCGCCCTACGTATATTGTGACATATTTTGCTCAAAAGCTCATTGGAAAGGGACGGGGGAATAGGGCAAGATAGCACAGGATGGGACAAGGAGGGGTAGCTTAATGTGTCAGTGATCACGGTGGTGCGGGATCTCTTGTTAAGAATGTCAAGGCGGGTACGCTTGATGAGGCGTGGAAGGTGCAGCCCGATGCGCATATTTATACGAGAAGTAAAAGAAGCTTTTTTGTGCTTGATGTGAGTGTGCCGGAGTTTGAGGAATATTATAAGAGGGAGGTGGTCTGGAGTGAGGATAGTTTGAAGAGGTGGGAAAAGATTATACGGGGTATTGAGAGGCGGTAGATAAGGTTTATATAGGCTTAGAGCTTTGGGAGATTACAGTACATGTAAGTGGTACTAATTATTGAAATGCAGTAACAAAAAAAAAAGAAGCAAAGGTGAAGATAAAAAGGAAAGAAAAATAAATGGTTCCAGAGGGGTAACCCTCGACTTTGGCGTTATTAGCACCACACTCTAACCAACTGAGTTATGGAACCAACTTGTTGAAAATGGTAGCATATTTTAACATGATAAACCAAGAATGACATGCAACTCTCTCGGATAGCCTCAAATCCCGCAAAGTATACTTCAGTTGACATGGACCCGAACTACCTTTCCTTCTCAAAACATGACCGTCCGGAGCTACTGCAGCTCCCAAGGTCCAAAATTATTGCCCAGTCACTGCTTTCATCTTGCTTTTATTTATTTTCATAATTCCAGGATTTCAGTCTGTCGAGGTCATCGAGGTTTGTCGGACAATATATATTTTGCATTATAACTTAAGTGCTTAGCCCTCGAGCTTTGTCATCCAAACATATCCATAGAATTGAATTATTGTAATGGGCAAGTTATCTTCCAAGGTTTCTGGGCATTGTCTCGATGCATTAATTTTTCTCTTATTTTCAATATTACTTTGGCAGTTCCTGTTTGAATGAATGGAATGTCCACAATCCACAGATCCAGCTCTCAAGTGCTGGAGAGATAGCACGACTGGTGTATTAACAAATACACCTGCATCAGCTATGCAAGAACCCCACAGGAGATGGTCAAATTCTTCATACGGCACCAGTGTCCAGTTTGTATCCAATAAGAGTGCAGATATATGAGCTGCTTAATCCGTTCCCCATTACCGAATCATCAATGTATATTGATAGGAATGTCGGCCACTGTTTAGAAATTATGACAGGCTGCCCTACTTACCGTAGATAAATCAGACCTCGACCACAATGGCTTTGTAGATCAGATTTCAAATGAATTGATAAGGGTGTAGGCGAAGATTTCCGTGAGAGAGGATGGTGTCGGTTGGCGACTAGGATTAGGACAAACTCTTCAGGACTTGCGATCCATATAATGCTAGGTCCAGCTACGAGCAGAAAGAAAAATAGAAGAATTTCCTTGACCTTACTCAAGTTTTCATTCAAGGAATGTGCGCATGAATGAGATCAAAGGCAAATAGGGCAAAAAAAGCAAAAAGAAAGTGGTTCCAGAGGGGGTCAACCCTCGACTTTGGCGTTATTAGCACCACACTCTAACCAACTGAGTTATGGAACCCGATTCTTATTTTGGAGTTTGAATTCTGCCATCATAATCAGTATGGCCACAGTAGAATAATGCTAACACTCACATCTATTTCATCGACGCCGACAGCGTTTAAACTATGTACATCCAATATGCCTTCACGTTTTAAAAGTAATAATTTCCAACTTATCTGTTGTACATGTTATCACTTTGCCCCTAACACCACATCGCTGGTTCATTCTTCGCGTTCTTAGTTGACTCCATATCGGATATTTAAATCTGAGCCAATTTGTGTGCCGGCAGGCCCTCCGTTAAAGTGGGGACCGATGTTATTTCCGCCCACATAGTCACGCTTTGGCCGAATTCGCCCTGTCTTGTTTTAGGGCTCTATCCATATTGGCGAATTGATAGTCTCATATTTCGCAAAATTAAAGGACTATAGTTAGTAGAAAACGCATACATACATGCATTGATATAGGCAGTTCTACATTAAGCTGCTGAACTTTCTAGGGTGCCTTAGGCACCAACTACGTCTTCCATCCAAGTGTGTTCCACAGCCTTCCACTTGGGACCAAATTTCGAGACCCATACAACAAGTGGGTTCCATAACTCAGTTGGTTAGAGTGTGGTGCTAATAACGCCAAAGTCGAGGGTTACCCCCTCTGGAACCATCAGGATTGAATTCGGTCAATTTCTTTTTTTATTCTCGAGTCATATCCTGACTCATACTTTTTGCTCTCTATACAACCCGACTGCTTATCTCAAAAAGGACCTTGATTAATGCTGTATGTGGGTTGCGAAAAGCGCCTACCATGCTCGCGCGACCTATACCCAGGCTGCAGTATCTATTTTATGCATCTACTTGATTCCCTCAAATTTTCCATTCTTTCCCTTCTCTCCACTTCATCAGACGTAATACCATGAAAAAGGCCGACCCTGTTACTACCATGACAGCTGTAAAGATCTGAGCTTTCCAGAACACCGCATTCTCCAAGTCCAACAAAGCGCCCGCAATAGGGTTGCCAATAAGCAGACCGGTGCCGGCAAAAGTAAAGCACATCCCCATGCGGGTTCCCACAGTAGCCATGTTAGGGCTTAGCCGTGCAACTATAGTAGGCGACAAGGAGACGATTGCTCCAGATGCATAACCATAAAGGCACGCAAAAACAATCGCGCCAGCCTCATTGTGAATACCGATCCACGAGAATGACAAGACCGAAGCAACCAGACTGATGGGGATCATTGTGTTTAAAGAACCGATACGATCAGCGAGTAAGCCAGGCGTGATCCGCCCGAACACGGAGGAAGCGTTCAAAATGGCGATGATGTAGAAGGAAATGTTGGAGCTCTCATGGAGAGAAGAGGAGAAGAAGCTCGGTAGATAGAAGAAAGGGAAGTATAGCCCCACGAAGGAGAAGAATAGAGCAAAACAGGAGACAAGGAATTGCGGTTCTCGGAATGCGCCGAGGTCCAAAAGTGACCGCGCCTGTTTGGGAGGTGGTAGAAGACGTTTCATTACAGCCCAGGCAAAAATCTGGCCTGCCAGTGCGATAAATGCAATTATGCGAGTCGTCCAGCCAAAGCCAAGGGGACCGATGAGTTTGTGAAATACTATAGGGTAAATCACGGCGCCTAAGACCATTATTAGCATGATTGTTCAGCGGGATCTTTTAAAGATCACTTACCGATACTACCACCAGAAGCAATAATTCCCATTGCTAATGCACGCCGCGAGGTAAAATAGGTGGTGACGATAGCTACGCTTGGGAGGAAGAGGAATGCACATCCAATCCCAACGGAGATACCGTGAGCAAGGAGGACTTGATAGTATTCAGTTGACAACGAGGTCATCATCAAACCAAACACAACGAAGAACGATCCAATGATAATGAGACTTTTGAGATAGCCCCGATCGAAAACTGGGCCGACAATCACGCCGACGAGGAAGAGAAGAAAACCCTGGACAGTGCCGATCCAGGAGATGGAAGAGGCTGAGTAGTTGGAAAGAAGAACATCTTCATAGTAGCTTTGGAACACACCAAATGTGTTGACAACGCCCCTAGGAGTAGTTTGTTAGATGAATCCCACGACATCCGAAAAAAAGGGTTGCAACAGACTTACCAAGAGTTAGAAAACATGAAAAAAGCACCTGCAACCTGAAGCCAGGCGATAGCTCCTCCGTTGGGTGGAGGAGGAGCGTCGGGCTTTTCAGGTATTTGTTTCTCAGCGTCAGATATTTCGGTTTCCCCCACAGGTTCTGCTAGAGGATCAGCCATTATGGAGCTTCTTTTCTCCGAACGAATAGACATTATTATATTTAATGAAGACCGGAAGCCCAGAAATCGCGATAGCAAGGAGAGCAAATACTTATAACAAGATGAATAATCCAATAATATACCGAGGCTCGCGCTATGGTCTTCGGCGTTTTGGCCTTGAACTTCAGGCGGAATAATAAGCAAGATATTCCCCCAATGATCTGAATCCATGGATAAACAGCAATTGGCTGAGCATTGATTTTTGTTTTGCCAGCTGAAGCTAAAAACGCCACAAGGGGCCAATGAAGCAGAGTCCTGCGTTCTGGCGTTGGAGAATAGTGTCGAACATGCGCGGCAAGAAATTGGCTAAGCTTTTTGATGAAATATCAAATCACGCCCCAATCGGAGTAAAACCTCTCAATCACTTGACAGAAAATAGTCGCTCATTTGTACTTCTACTACCGTGTAGATAATTTATCATTATTGATCTATACCCCGTTGTTCTCTGACTTGCTGAAACCACTCGTCAGCCTGCACAATTTGTTGACTGATAACAGATGCATGTAAGCTGATAGAGCAGAGCGACGCCACAAGATAAAGAGATAAACCTAGCAAATCAGGGTAACAAATTCAGTTTTGTCATAGATGCTGCTACATCTGTGCTCTTCGCTTACAGCATAATGCGCATGATCATCATGGCCTGGGAGCATTACGCTGATGGTCGTACTGAATTCACCGGGGAGGAAACAAAGAAGCTCACGAAGGCCATCGAATATGACCAATTTACAGACGTAATTGAAGCCCACTTATGGTCCATTGGATCTTCAAGATTGTCGCAGTTGAACCTAACTACTAAATACTGTTATGAAAGCTTAATTACTTTCGGGAAAACAAGGGAATATGATACTCAAATATCTAAGAAAGAGAAATGATTCGGCTTCTATTTGAAAAAATGATAGACTAGGATTGAAATCGTGTCGTTCGTCCTAGTTTAGTGATTTTGATCTTGCTAATAGTCTCATGCGCTCCAGACACTAGGATGCTGAGTTTGAACTCCTATCAATAAGCTGACATATCCTAAAGATTTGCCAGCAGTTGATAAATTCCGAGCGTACCATAACTTAGTTCGACACTTTTCCACTCCAAAATACAAACAAAGGCGCGGTCTGTAAGTTTCATTTCGTGATCAGAAATACCCCCCTTTTGAAGTGTTGCATCACGAATCACGTTGTAAGTCACTTCACCAAAAAAACAGCTCTTAGAACCCCAATGCATGCACCTGTGTATGGAAAGAGCGGAAACGAGATTTCAGTACCCATGTGCTGATATGCCGTATCGACACTTTGTCCGAATGCCTCTGCCATGGTGCCTGGTGCTGGAGCCGTTGGTATGTAGTATGTCTAGCTGACGATAGATTTTATGAAGTCGGGCTTTGATTACGTTGAGCACAATAAAGGCTGGAGGTTGGGCGCAGAGTCGGACAATAAGCTGGGACTCGACAGAGACGAGGTAGGCGAGTACCCTTTTTTTTTTTTTCTATTAGCCCTGTGCAGTAGCTCCACGGTCCCCCCTGGATAGTCGTAGACTTACCAATGGCCATAATAGACAGTATCTCAAAGCCAGCCCAATCGATGGCGTTGAGAAAGATGATGGTCCCGATATGTGCATTACTGCCTCAGGCGTGTGGTATGTCTCTCGGTTCGTGCATTTCTCTGCAAGACGCTCGATCATTGCTTCGAAACCCGTGAATTCCTGCGCCAGGTTTGCGTTCGATTCTTCTAAGCGCGCGCATCTCTCTCTCAGAGTCGCGGTCTCAATTTTTCGACCGTCTCTTCGAGTGCCGTCTGCTTGTCGACCGAGGCCTGCAAACGCACATCCAAGTGTCCGCACTCCTCCGCCAGGTTTGAGTTCATTTCATCCAAACGTGCGCATCTTTCTTTCAGGGTTGCGGCCTCACTCTCTAGGCCGGTGCATTTCTGCACCAGGCCAATGTTTTCGGCCTCGAGATCTTGAAGTTTCTGTGACCATCCCGCTTGCTGATTATTCAAACTTGTGAAGTTCTGCACCTGGCGCATCTCCAGGTCGGCGATGCGAGCTTGGGCCGACTCCAAGCTTTTGATTGCCGCTCCATACTCGGCCGTCTTCTGAGCAACTGTTCTTTCCAACAGTATCATCGCCGCACACGCCTTTTGGAGGTTCCCTTCGCAGGTGGTGCGAGCTTGCTGAGCGGCCACCTTAACGCTTGGCGAACACTCCGCCAGTGGCGAGCTTATGTTGATATTCATATCGACAGCAAAGTCAATGGAGGTGGTAGTGTTAGCGACCTCAGGATGAGCTAGAATCGGAATATGAAATCCGTATTCTTGGTTTTTGGTGGTTGATTGGTAATGCTCATGTATCTCTTGGATTATTCGGCTGTGTATCTGACCATGGCATCAAAGTAGAATCGAAGAGGATGAATGTTTTGCGGAGGGCTCTGGTAGCCCTAGTCGTCGTCTTTGTAGAAGTAGAGACTGAGCTGGGAAAAGGTTTGTATAAACCATCCGTGGATGATCTAAAATGAAAGACAAAGTCATACGCCATGGTATGACCTCCATGAGGAAATGTGAAAGAAGTGATAAATATATGATAAATAAGAAAGATAAGAAGAAAGAGATGTATGATGGATATATGATAATAAGTGAGTGATATATGATAAAGAAGTTAGGTGATATTTGTTATGAAAGTGATGACATACCAAATAATAGGCATGTACACTTCATGTTGAATTGAATTTCTATTCATGTTCACATATCCTCAAAATTTAGGCATTATCTCATCCGCTTCTTCTTCTATCTCTTGTTCTTCTTATTTTTACTAGGTGAATGTTGACGGCTGGCTGCGAAGTCGATTTTCCATTGTCGACGGTCCATTCACTACTGCTACATCACTGCCATTAACTTGGCCAGCTATCCCTTAATAGTTCGCAGCATGTCCTTTAGTATGTGGTAGGCGAGCTGTAGGCGGCCCAAATTACACCGGTACTTATGCTTGAAGACCAAACGTGATTTGTCAATCACCGTCCTAGTCATCGTGACGAGTTCGTACCTTGATATCTTGGCACTTTTGTCTTCTTTGTGCCTAATTCTGGACGAAGTATAATTACGAAGTGGCACGTGGCACCAATGACTGTCTCCTATACATCATGGGCTCTGCTGAGTCGTCTCCCAGGCCGACCATGGCCTGTTAGATTGACTTAGTCCAGCTTAGTGTGGCTGGATTGTCAATGAAAGTCTGAAGGAAATCAGAAACGTCTCAGCAAGCACAACAATCGCCAGCTTAATGGAAGAGCCCAATGAGCGCTTGGAGCAGTTGGGGGGGGGGGCGATGGTGAAGAGTGCGCCTTCGGAGCTCATCAGGAGGATAACATCGCTCGATACTAAGTACACACTCAATCTTGGGGACTTTTTAAGAATCAATAAAATAATCTAATAAGCTGCCAATATCATTCTATGAGTATCTAATCCAGATATCATACGTAGTTCTCTCCTTTCGAACACAAAGACTCTATGAGCCAGGTCGGCTCATTCGGTGGCTTATGTATAGCCAAAACCTTCAGGACAACTTGAAGAGCTTTGTCACGGTTGCGGATTTCTTTATATCTCAAAGCATCGGAAGTACTAAGCAGGCTTTCGCACCGACGTGCTGGGTAGCCGAGGTTGAAGAAGTTAAATCGGGTTGCCGAATACCTAGTGGGTATTCTGTTAGAAAATCACTGTGTCCTGGAGATACGTAGAGTAACTAGCATGGTTTTCAAGGAAAAACCATGTCAATATTGTGACAAAGATGTTCATACCTTCTTGAACAACTTCAGGATCATGATGCACTTCAAGAGTCTCGGGCTCCTTCTTAGAGCGAGGCTTCTTGCTCAATACAGGAATACCTGGAGCCGTGAAACTTATCCAGTCTGAAGATTGAGATAATTGGGTAGGCATAACCTCATAGCAATTGGCTAAATGCTCAGGACGCAATGGATAATTGCAATGAGCGGAAATCTCCGCAATACGCTTGCACGACATATCATGTAACGCCTTAAGTGCCTTCTCCGTATCTGCACCATATGTTTGCATGACCTTGACGTGCTCTCCTCTATATCGCAATAATAAGTATGCCAATGCGATCACGCAGCCACCACCTCCGTCACAGGTTAGGATATCAATCTCGCCTCCGAGTAGGAATCGAAGGTTTGCTAAAATCATTGTTTAGTACTTGATTGCCCCGGAAAGGAGTGAACATCCATACTTAGTGTTTGCTCACGGTAGAACGAGGGCTTGGGGTTGAAGTGACTCATCTTTGAGGCTGATTGAAAGTGTTGGATCGTATGGTCTAGGCGAAAGTAGAGAACAGAGGATCGTATGATGATGATGTGTGATGAGAGAAGGAGATAGCAGCCAGGTACAGGAGAGCTCTTTTGTAGATGGTATGGAGCCATAGAGTGATTTAGGGGACCAATCTTCTTTGAGAAGGTCAGCCAATCAGATAATCAGGTTACACCAAAAAACACCGACGCAAGTGACAAAGGTCTTTGGATATGGACAAGTCTAACAAAAAGAAAAAGAAAGTTTTTTTAAACCGTTACGGCCACGCTCAGTGGAGATTTATCACCGATCGTCAAGCATTACTCATCTAACTCAAAAGTCGAAAAGTCGCTATACTTGATATTAGAATAAGACGACTAGATATCGCACCATCTCGCCACTCTATGTTCATTTACTCGTGGAAAATTTAGAGAAAATTCCATAAATGCGCCTCATTCGAACCAAAGAACTCACGTACCCAAGTAACAAAGGTCTTTTGATTCAGATTCCTCACATCTGAACATCTGCATTAGGATACTTATTCCGGGCTGATATTTGGAGGTCATCTACGTAAGCCCTGGAGCTGGTAGCCTCATGACTAAAGTTACTCACCTGGTCATTGATCCTCAGAAAAAGTCAGATGACTGTTTTCAAATCATCGCACCTGCGGAGTGAGTCGGGAGCCTATTGTACCCTACACTAGAGATTACTTGAATGTACTAAGAGGTCCTATAATATATGGGCATCTACACTACTGGTTATGTACGCGTACGTTCTTGGAGTTACTGCTTTACTCGGGCAGTTTACAATATATCTATGTAAAGACTACATGGGACTAATGCAGAGTCATTTTATGAAAGAAGAGATCAGCGGATGTTAGGCGACTATTTATAGGGTAGACAGACGACGACCTTTGGAACGCAGAGTGGCGCGCTGCGAGTTGGGAAGCGGCATCCATGGATAAAGCTCCCCCCCCTTACCCTCTCGCCTTATCATCACTGGAGGAATTTGACGCCATTATAGTATTACCATACACTTGGTTGTATTTTTTCTTGATCTGAGAGGTCATATAAGCGAGGGACCTAAAGAACCCGTCTCTCCTCCCCAGATTTAATGTGAGAGAAAGGAACTCCGACGGGGCCAGGGACATGAAGTTAGGCAAGAATCTCGGTACCTGCAACCGTGCCTTAGTATATTGCGCTGCCGCCCAAAGCCATATTCGGGTTGATAAGGGAGGTACCAACAGGCGAGTGACCAATGGGCATTAATCATGAATCATTAAATGCTCTCAGAGTGAATGTAAATTGGAGACGAAAACAACCACCATAATTGATGCGTGTTTTAAAAGATCCCATTCAAACCCGGGGAAGGCCCAATGTGCCGAAGATCGGGACGCTGATTGGTGATTCCGGGCGGGCCTATGGGGTCTCATCGATGGCCCCACGGGCCGGCGTGAAGGGCTCCGGTATCCCCAGTGGAGCCCTGGTCCATCAACACATGCGGGCACTCTGAGCTCTAAGTGGCCCCGATTATCGGAACTACTGCAGGGAGGTTAAAAGCCAATTCCTCTTAAAGTTGCGTTACCTTCTCCAATAAATGTCCCAAACATATGCACTTCGCCTGCAATCAGGTGCCCCGCTTTGATAACGCATTAATCAAATGGATGAACTCGGGTGTCGATCCGTTTGGGGCGATCCATAGTACCCTCAAGCGGATCCCTTTTCAATAGTGGAAACTACAGGGGTAGTAGTGACTTCCCCGGACTATAGTAGTTTGCCGTCGAATGTATGTTCCAGGTACTTGCCACTTACCATCCGTAGCTGCCTCGTCTAAACCCCGCCAATTTCGGGCTCAAGGCCTCCCCACCCATGTGTTATGGTGATAGGATGTGGTCGATGCGCTTCCCCTCGTGATGGGGCGCGTGCTATCAGCGCTTTCGGACAGGCGTTGTATATGAATCTTTCCCTCGTGCTCCCCCGCTGCTTCCTTCACACAACTATTTCGTGTGCCTCACTTCAATATGGACTGGTTACATCTCTACATCGGCGGAGCTGCGCTCCTGGTCTTTGCCCTTGTGGCATTGGTTCTTCTCATCTCGTTCCAGCAGGTCAAGGTAAACATGGATCAGGGTCCGTTGAGTTACGTGAAATTCATCTACGCGAGCTTCCTGAAGCCTCACGACAAGTCTGGATCGGGTCAACAGGATGCGCTGGAGAGCTTCTACAGAACACAGGTGCGCCCCCTTAAGTAACAGCGATTCAGGTACAGGAAGCTCACCTGGTAAAGGCCACTGTCTACGATGCTACCCGTCGCCGTCTTCTCCATGGCCGCGAGGATATGCTGGGTCTCGTGGCGGCGCAGTTGAAGCATAAAGTTGAGAGCAAAGAGATCAAGGCTGGAAAGGCAGTCTGGGTGGATGTGAGTGTTGGACCCTTGAAGTTCACCGTGTCAAGAGCTAACTGGAGTTTCTAGGTCGGCGGCGGCACTGGGTAGGAATTGTGAAGAGACATTTTTTGAAGATCGAGGCTAACCAGATGGCGTTCGCAGATACAATGTCGAGGCCATGTCAGCCTTCGTTCCCGTGGAAAAGTTCTTCGATCAAGTCTACATTGTGGATCTCTCGCCCTCGCTCTGTGATGTTGCTCGCAAGCGCTTTGAGCGCCTTGGATGGAAGAACGTCACCGTCCTTTGCCAAGATGCCCGATCTTTCCAGCTGCCCGAGCGACAGACCGAGCCGCATAAGAATGCTGCTACAACCGATCGTGCCGACGTGATCACCATGAGCTACAGTCTTTCCATGATCCCTGGTACGTGAAGATACTCAAGATTTATGGGCACCTGGTTTTAACATCTTCTAGACTACTACAGTGTTGTGGACTCTTTGACCTCGCGTCTCACTCCTACTGGTGTTCTCGGTGTTTGCGACTTCTATGGTACGTAATTGCAAAAAGCGCGAAGTGGATGTCAATTAATAGCCAGGATAGTTCAAAGCATCGTGGATGTGTCCTCCCGCAACTACACTGGTGGTGCCTTCAACCGTCACGTTAACTGGCTCGGTCGTGTCTTCTGGCGCGCATGGTTCGACTTTGACCGTGTTAGTCTGGAGGCTGCTCGTCGTGACTACCTTGAGTACAAGTTCGGAACTGTGATCTCGGCCAGCGACCGCAATTATCTTCTAGGTGGTATTCCCTACTACATCTTTGTTGGTTGCCCTAAGGAGATCGCTGCCACCCCGTCCAGCCAAGCTGCTATCGAGAAGCTCGATGCCTCGTTCACCGAGTCTCCTTACTTGTCCCCTGCAAACCACCAGTCGGAAATCAGCCAGGCTGTCGAACAGAGCACTAGTGAGATCCGCTCAAAGGCCTACGAGTCTGCTGTTATCAACCTCAGTGCGAATCTACCTCTCCCATCTTCTTTCTACCAGAACCACCACTACCGAATCCACTACAACGACATGCTCCCAAAGCACACCCAGTTCCAGAATGAGTACATCTATGCCTTCACCTGGGAAGACCCCCGTGTCGACCACCGCCTTTTGAACATTGGCCCCGACGACGTGATCCTGGCTATCACTAGTGCTGGTGACAACATCCTCGACTACCTCCAGAAGAACCCCCGACGTGTGCATGCTGTTGATTTGAACCCTAACCAGAACCATCTCCTGGAGCTAAAGGTAGCCAGCTACCTTGCGCTGGGCCACCGCGACACATGGAAGATCTTCGGCGAGGGCAAGCACCCCCAGTTCCGCGAGCTGCTTATCTCCAAAATGAGCCCTCACCTGTCTAGCCAGGCATTCCAGTACTGGCTCGAGCACAGCCATGTTTTCACATCCAAGTCCGGTGCCGGCCTATATGAGACCGGTGGCTCACGCCACGCCATTCGTATGGTTCGTTACCTGGCTAAGATGTTTGGACTGGATGGAGAAATTCGCAAGATGTGCGAGGCACAGACTCTGGCCGAGCAGCGTGAAATCTGGCCGCGTGTCCGCAAGATTCTCCTCAGCAAGCCGTTGAACTGGGCCGTCGTGAGCACTGAATGGTTCGCGTGGAAGGCTGCCGGTGTGCCCCGTAACCAGCGCAACATGATTGTGGATGACTTCTTTAAGCGTAACGGATTGAACTCTGATATGAAGCAGAGCAAGGATGTCAGCGGCCAGTCGATCTGGGAATATGTTGTGGACACTCTTGATCCCGTGGTCAAGGACACCCTTCTCAGCAACGACAACTACTTTTACTACCTCTGCCTCCAGGGCAAGTTCTCGCGCAGGTCAGTAACACCCAATCTTTATACATGGAATTGAAACTAACATAACTCAGATGCCACCCGACTTACCTGTCTCCTCAGGCCCACGTCAAGCTTTCAACACCCGGTGCCTTCGATGGCCTTCGCATTCACACCGACGAGATTAATGAAGTGATCAACCGCATCAAGCCTGGTACATTGACTATCGCTGTGGTCATGGACTCCATGGACTGGTTCGACCCCACCGAAGACGCAGCAGCCGCTCAGGCCCGTCGTCTCAACCACGCTCTCAAGGTCGGCGGCCGTATCCTCCTTCGTTCCGCCAGTATCGATCCCTGGTACATCAAGCACTTCGAGCAGAACGGATTCACAGCTCGCCGTGTTGGCGCCCGATTCCCCGGCACATGTATTGACCGGTAAGTACTAAGTTCGACCTCTCTATCTTTCTCAGATCCAAACTAACAAATACCAGTGTCAACATGTATGCCTCCACCTGGATCTGCACAAAGCAAGAGGACGTCCGTCCCAAGAATGGTCGTACAATCTCCGCGCTTTCCCTCAGTGACATCGCTGCCGCGACAGTGAAGCGCTCAACTAGCGTTGAGGACCTACAGATCTAAGCTTACGTCTAACTTCCCATGACCTCTTTCTTATTGTTTAATGACTACCCCTTCTGTTTTGAGCTTGATTTTATTGTTACCGCACATACGGGTTTATGGCGTGTGTGGCGCCGAGGCTGATATCCCAAAATTTGATCTTTACGAATGGTTCCTGTGAATAGAAGCGTCTCAAAATGAGAATAGATAGCCCTATTATGTATTAGCCAGTACTATATCATTCGTTCAGATATGCGAATAGAATGCAAGTGTACTTAGCCACGAAAAAAATACAATATCATCAAGAATTCGAATCCAACATTGTAAGCCAGTATTTACTAGGCTCAAGTCTAATAATCATATTTCACAGATGAAAAGCTAAGAACACGCACAGATAATAACAGATGAAAAACAGAAAAGCGCCTCTCGTAGAGAATATGGATTACAGGATTTCATCAAGGCCGACTCCCAAACGTCCTTTTCGTACCCACGCTCAATCGCTCATAATATCCATCACGTCTCATCCGTAGGAAAGCAGTAGCTTCTAGGACACATACACACATAACCAATGACAAACGCCTCTCTTGGCCCAATCGATTTTAGGTTTCCCATGTATAACTGAACCGCAGAGGCGCGTAAAGAGGAGTCAATTAAGGAGATTTAGCAGAACATAATACCGGAGTCATGCAATAAGAAAAGTTCGCTTCGTTTTTGCTTTATGACCGTCCGTACCGAGTCTTGCCAAAAGAGAAAGGCACGTAACGGTACTTGATCATATGCTGAATCTGGCGACGCATCGTCAAGACGAAGAGAATGATCCAGTATACAACCAGGACGGGCCAGAAGACTGGGATATCGAACATGGAGAACCAGCTGCATACGAAGCCGATGGTGATGGCGCGGGTGGCCGAGTGCCAGAACTTGAATTCGGGGAGACGGCGGATGAAGGGCCGGAACTCGTCGTCTGATTTGCTGGGGAGGCTGGGGCCGGCATCGCCGTCTTCGAGTCCTTCATCTTGGGTGAGGGAGGGGTCGAATTTGGGGGTAAGGAAAGCGAGGAAGAGGTTCAGGAGGTAGATGCCGAGTGTGTAGGCAACTGTTGAGATGCAATCCATTATTAGTTTTTGGTTCTCAGTTGTATGTAGTTTTCATGTTTGCCATTGCCATATAGAAACAGTTCCTGTTATCGCAAACAGAGAGTCGTCGCGATGGTTTCCTTCCTTCAATGGCAAACCGGGAGAAACGTACCGATATACCATCCTTGCGCGAGGACGATACGCAGGAAGAACATCAGCAGCAGAACTGCGGATCCGACCCAGCGGTAGGTGGCATAGGGAGTCGAGGCATCAAGGTAAGCTTGATAGTGCTGTAACGGACTCGCGTTAGTATTCAGGTGTTTCATCCGCGGGATACTGGGCCTCCGGGATCCGGGGGAGGCAAGCCCCTCATGAACACTCACTCTGGTCAGTTTAGATGTGTGGGCAGTCACCGCAGTGAAGGGCGACTGGTCTGGCTCAGGAACATCCATGATTACGGGGAGGCGTGTAGGGGGAAGAGGTAGAAGCCCGATGGAAGTCGCAGATCGCAATGCTGAATGCGTTGTTTCTGGAAAACAGACGCAAAGTGTCCCCTGGATGTGCACCAATCAGCGTTGAGATGACCCGGGCGGCAGCCACTGACATCTCATGTGACTTGTGGCTATGCTGTTCTGGATTATGTAATATGCTGCATGCGAAGAGCGGCTTAGTCACCATGGCACATGAATTGAAGTGTTGACCGCCTTCCTTGTTAAGCCCACGAAGCTGGTAGTTGTCATGTTGAGGTAAATTTTATTAAGAGGGTTTTAGTACGAGATTGAGATTAACAGTGTGGATAATAAGCTTAAATGCCTAGCTATCGCATCTGCAAGTCCCATAGGGAGAGAGAATTGGACTTGACTTAAGCATTGGTCCCTTGATCACGGCCAATTGCCTCGGGACGGTTAACTTCGGTCCTCAATTCGGGGTTGCGGGGACATCTACATCATAATAAGTCACCTCCCTTTTCCAGCTCTCCAAACCCCAAGCTATACTTCCACTTCAATTCTTAAACACACCTAATAATACCGCGATCATCATGTTTGCGCGTCGCTGTGCCCGTCTAGCTACCTCCCGGACAGCCGTCCCATTGACCTCCTTCCTAGCTCGAGCACGTTACTCCACCGGGCCGAGCTATGAGCACATTCTCGTCTCGACCCCCAAGCCCGGTGTTGGCATGAGTGAGCAACCCCTACACAACATTCTCAGCAAGAAAAAAAAGTACCTAACAGCTCAATTAGTTACCCTCAACCGACCCAAGGCCCTGAATGCGCTCTGCAGCCCTCTTCTCGTAGAACTGAATGATGCATTGAGCAAGTACGACGCAGACAATGAAGTCGGCGCAATCATTATTACAGGAAGCGAGAAGGCTTTCGCCGGTACGCATGAGCACCCTATCTGAATCACTTTACCTGATTATACGCTCAAAACTAACAAAAAACCCACAGCCGGAGCGGACATCAAAGAAATGGCCCCCCTCACATTCGCATCGGCATACACCAACAACTTCATCGCCCCCTGGTCGCACCTAGCAAACAGCATCCGGAAACCCGTCATCGCCGCCGTATCAGGCTATGCCCTCGGCGGTGGCTGCGAGCTTGCATTGATGTGCGACATCATCTACTGCAGCAGCAACGCTACATTCGGACAACCGGAGATCAAGCTGGGCGTTATTCCCGGTGCGGGTGGATCGCAGCGTCTGACTGCGGCTGTTGGCAAGAGTAAGGCTATGGAGCTGATCCTGACAGGCAAGAACTTCAGTGGAAAGGAGGCTGGTGCATGGGGAGTTGCGGCTGAGGTTGTTGAGGGTGGACATCAAGAGTTGCTTGATGTTGCATTCAAGACCGCTGAGAAGATTGCGGGGAATAGTCGGGTTGCTACGCTTGCGGCCAAGGAGGTTGTTAATAAGAGCCAGGAACTTTCTTTGAGGGAGGGTGTTGAGTATGAGCGGAGACTTTTCCATGGGTTGTTTGGAAGTAAGGACCAGAAGATTGGTAAGTGGATTTGAATATCTCTTGTTGAGGATGGATATGGATTTGGCTAACATTCTATACAGGTATGACTGCTTTCGCTGAGAAGAAGAAGCCTGAGTGGTCGCATGAGTAAATATGCCCGGTGCATATTCATGAAACCACCGGTTCCTATGCTATGCTTTAAATGTTGATGGTGTGTCGAACTACTAGAAATACATGCTTGTTCTTTGACGTAACACACCCTGGAGGTTTCCTGCTAGCTACGGCCTGCCGCAGCATTTTTATTCAGTTATCATCGAAAGCCACATTTTCCGGCTGAGCATTGCCTGCTGGTGTTCCGACCTTGTACTGCTCGAGCGATTGGTTGATTCCAACAATACCCCAAGCAAAGACAGCCACCTCTCGGATCGTGTCCATGAGATTCTGCGTCGGAGGACCACCGGAGCTACCTGCCTTAGCCTCTGGCTGGGGAGGAGGCACTGCAAAGCTGGGAGCAGAAGAGCTCGAGGTAAAGTCGGACCCGGAAGAGTGATCGTCTTTGCAAAGTGTAGTTTTCACCTCGGGATATCCCAGTTTCGGATCAATATTCTTCTGAGCACGTGGCGCTTCCTCATAAGAGTAGACCGGCTCCGGAGCCCACGGCGCCGCGAAAAGACCATTTGAGTAAACAGGGACCGGCTGAGGTGGCATAGTGCTGCTGGTAGGTATGGGAGCCCGAGCACGACGGAGAATAACAACCAGTCCATCAGATGTGCACGATACGACAGCTTCTAGCTCCAGAGGAGGAATTGGGTCTGAAAAAGCGACGAGTCCACGTTGAGCCATTTCGGGATTATCATCCTGCATGGGATTCCGGAACCAGAATCGCAGGTAGGCGATTGAGTCGTTCGCCTTCGCGCTCTCCAAGCACCTTACTGCATCCCGCAAGCAATGCTCTTGGATACAGTAAAAGAAGCTTTTCGACATAAGCTGGCTCGGACTCAGGCCTAGAATCTCACTTACACCGCTCGTAGCGTACATAATAGTCGCCGTGCGAGTGAATCTATTAACGAACATCGCCGCGCGAGGCTCATGAAGCGGCTCATCAAGGCGTTGCGAGAATTTGTTGGATAGCCACGTGAGCATGTGATAGCGCGAGTCATTGGGTGAGGAGTCGAAGAGATGGCGGACAATAGGCGCATCAATGGCACGATCTAGAGATCAAACACAAATCAGTAATGTCCACGTATTTGCAGCGACAGAGGAGCTTACTCTGGGCGCCCTTCCCGCGTCCATAGACGGTGGTACTTGCGATCAACACATCGTATACCACCGTAAACACACACTCACACCCGACCCACGATCCATCCTTGTGTCGGATCGAACAGTAGTTCAGCACAGCGGCCTTATCCAGGCGCACACCCCGGCCATGGACACTGCGTGCGAAAGGCAGTTCCTGTGGATGGAAGTACTCCCAGCACGAGCGATTCAGCACCTCGTATGGTTGGTATCCAAGCACCACCTGAATGCTTTCCGAGGCATATCGAATTGAGGCATCTTTCGAGAGATCTGTCCCATGCGTTAGTTATGACGTTATCCCCACAGATGGGCTTGCAGAGTGCAGGTCGGGAATGGCTTGCCATGAATTGTGATGAAGGTGGTGTCCATCCTGCAGAAGAGTGGAACCCCCACTAACCCCGCGCGACGGAATCCTGAAGTGTCTGTACGACTCGAAAGTTGAACAAAGATTTCTATCAACGTGGAACAAAAGCAAAATGAAGTCACCTGTCTGAAACCGGTGAGGAGTAAAAGCGGGAAACTTGGCGGAAGGTGTGGTCCTTGACGGCTGTCAACCGTGGATCCGGCACTAGTGGAACAGGGACGTTTACGCCTTGAAAGTGGAGATAAGTAAAGTATTTAGATCATTCTAATTAGGTGGATTAAAGCTAATAGAGGGCAATGCAGTATGTACATGTCAATAATCATATCTCCCGGTCATGCAAATGGTGTATGGTGTATGTGGGCGCGCAGTATGTAAAATAAATCTCAAATCATAAACATGAGACACGTCGCATCATTGCAAGCCAGCGTTCTTCTCCGTCTGACTCGGTTCCGTGTGGGCATGGGCATGTCTTTCAGCCCGGTAGTCATCAATGACTTGTCCTTCGATAGTTTCATCAAACACATCGACTTGTGTGGTCGCAAACTTGCGAGCGCTAACCTTACGCTCGAAAAGCAAATCCAGTTCGGCAAATGAGCGGCCTCGAGGCTCAGGAATGCGGAAGTAGGCATAAATAACGCACAAGAAGCAGCTTCCACCCCAGAAGAAGCCGGCGTAATTACCCCAGTCCCAGGCATCGGGGTTCAGCATATACGGTGTGAGGACACCACAAATGATGGCCACAACATTGTACAGGCAACGACCGAGAACGACCGTCTTAATTTGCAGACGGCGGGTCGATAGTTCGGCGACTAAGGAGTAACAGACAGTGCCGACTGTCAGCTGGTAGAAAAGAGCCCATACGAGCATCATTGCGCCAGTAGCCAAGGAGGCTGCGTCCTTGTGAGCCTTCGGGACGAGCCCGAGGAATCCCATGATCATCAGCATCGTGCAAAGACCGCACAATCCGTACAGAATGAGTGACCGGCGACCGACTCCCCAGGCCATCAGTGCCCAAGCACCGAATGTGCCAACCATATTGATGCCATACTGGCCCATAGCGAAAGAGTAGGAGTTATCCGAGGACAATCCTGCCTGTTCCAAGAAGTAGGTCGAGTAGTTGGAGAAGGTGTTACCGCTGAGATTCTGTAGCGCCCAGGCCATGCAGACAATCTCCGTCCGGCGTCGATCGATACCCTTGAAGCAGTCCAGGTAGCTGGCACCTTGTGTAATCTTAGCCTCCAAAGCGGTTGTATGAACCATCATCGAAATCGTCTCGTCGGGATCAAAGTCGGTTGTGCGATCCTTGCTCGTCAATCGCTCAAGGGCATGCTTTGCATCCTCTGTCCGTCCCCTCCGAACCAGCCACCAAGGAGACTCGGGCGCCAGCCAAATACCAATAAATAGTGGGACGGGCCACATCCACTGCAGTCCGTAGGGAATTCGGTAGGCCCACTGGTCATCCCGATTCAGCATTGACTTGATAACGCCAATTCCAATCAACTGGCCAACACCCCAGCAGAAGTTGACATAGGTGGTCAGGTATCCACGTAGCGCGACGGGGCACACCTCGGAGGCGTACGTGACGGTCAACGTCTGGAACACACCCCAGGGAATACCACACAAAATCTCGGCAGCCAAGAGTGACTGAATATTCGGGGCCGTGAAAAAGATCGCCGTCCACGCGCTCACTAGGATCAAACACGCCATGATGGTGTACCGGTATCCAAATCGTTCCGAAGCCCATCCGTTGATGAACAAGCCAATGATTTCGCCGACGGAAGCACCGTTACTTAGACCCGATTGCCACTAAAGACCCCTCAATGTTAGTTTTCCAACAGAGAAATTCCTGCCCAGAACCAAAACCATTGGATGGAAACAGGGAGAGACGATCTTGACTTACCGAAGCCGATACTTCATATGACCCATCCGATTGCAATGTACCATATTTCCTATTAAATTGCGGGAATGCATAGAAGTTGTTCACAAGACTGATATCGTATCCTTCCATGACAATGCAAGTCGAGATGAGGACACTCCACGCGACGGCCTTGGGATACAGTTTGATTCCCTGCATCAGGCTCATATTCTGCTCCTTCTCCGTCGCCGCTTTGGCATTCTGGATGACCTTAGTCATAGACGAGTCCGAACCCGGTCCCTCCGTAGAGTGATAGTGCCGTAAAGCCTCATCAACAGGATCAATGGCATCCTGAGCCTTGTATTCAACCTTGCCCGCACCAGAATAAGGAGGCACGGGACCTCCCGCTGAGGCGGCGGCCTCGTGCACTTTGTCCTCGGCCATTCTGCAACGGTCGTAGAGTGCAGAGGCACAAAAGGCGGGGTGGGGGTGGAGGAATTGAGGGGGGGAGGGGGGTTGTTCGAGGGGAAGTCGAAAAGGGTGTGCTTCAAGAATCGGAGCCGCGGAGGCTTGCGGAGGTTAAAGAAAAAACTGCAACGTACCCACCCGTGGAAACATCACACACCAACACTCAGGGGCTGCGACAATGGACTTCCCCGGGTAACTTAAACCATGGAATTGGCTAGAACTTGCAATTGAGGCTAGACAGAAAAAGACTAGAGACAGACTTTTGCGGGGGAACACGGGCTCAGACCTATAGATTCGAATTTTCGCGGGATTCGACGCTTGGCGGAGGCAAAAGAAGGGAACCGTGTATGATTGGATCTTTTGTTGTTTTCCCCCTTTGCCACAGAAAGTATCTACAAATGTCGGTCGTTTGTACCTGTATAGAGATACGAAAAGCTTAACTTTGAATCGGAAGATAAAATAGAAGCTTGTATCTCGCTGTGCCATGTGTACTCACACATATCACGGGCCCTTGCATACTTGCCGTTTTCGGAGGTGGGCCCGTGCACAGAGTTGCAGCATTTGCACTGTTGCACTGCAACACTTTAACTTTCCTAGATCCGGTGACCGTCTTTTGACTTCGTAAACACGGCCTCTTCCAAGGGTTGATGCATTGTTCTAGCTGTAGGCCATTCGCGCCGTAATCCACACGCAACAAGTACCCGAACCTTATCATAACAAATGTAACAACATTCAAGTATTCGCTAGATGCTTTCTCTTTTGGTAGATAAGGTTCTCGTTATTTACATTTCGGAAGAAGTAATGGATCCTCGATCAACCGCTCCATATCCTCCGCCCGGAGATGAACTGACACATCAACCCCATTGTCCATCCAACTCCCGCCCGAGCCACCAGCATCCTGCGGGGGTGGCGCCTCCTTGATGAGAACACATCCATCCAAGTCCGGTATAACGCCCTCAGCATACCTAATCTTGGGCGACTCACTCAGCCCAAAATCAACTTCATAAACACCCGCCCGAGCCCAGCTCGTAACAAGAATATGTCGGGAACCAAGAAAAGCCTGCCAGATCCGCTGCGGACACGTCTCATAAGCCAAGCTATGTAGGTGTGCAGCAATAGCAGCCGGCCGGGTCATCTGGTTAACAGTCTTGCGAATGCTCTGGGAAACCTCCCGTGTCCGCTCATCTGCAGTAGTCTTGGAAGATGCGAGTTGTGTCCCAGTCATTTCGATATTCACCATCATACTTGGCGATCCAACGAATCGCTCTTCGAGATAAAGGGCGGGTCGTAACCCGAGTGTGAGGTCACAATAGATGGGCCCCGAGTCTTTGTGTTGATTGCGGGCCCGAGCGATGCAGGACCATATATGAGCTAGAACTGTATCGTGGCGGCTGATCCGAAGGGCTCCACTCTCATGAGTACTCCCTTTGATTGCGGATTTCCATATTGTTTCTACCTGCTCGTAAGTAAGGTGGATCACGTAGTACGAGACAGGCGATTTAGAGTCCCATTCAGACCAGGGCATGGAGGTGCCGACCGGGTGGATCTCCTGGGATCTATATGTCTCGGGGATGACTGCTTCCCAGGGACATCCGACTGTTGAGATCCACCAGTCGTAGCGATGCAAAGGGAGAGTTGCGGCTTGTTTGAGAATTTCCTGGTCTGGGGTATCCGCATTGATATCTGCTGCAGCCATGGAGTCGAGTTGATCTGGTTCGAAGACAGGCTCTAACAGTGGAGCAGGTGGGATTGAGCCCGAAAGGATCCAGCGACTAATAGTCGCCCAGTCCTTTACAAAATGAACAAGAGATGAGACGTCGCCCAGCGGGTGTCCTAGTTTTGCTGACAATGCAAAGCCCCCGCAGGCTAACTGAGTGATCTGAACAGCCATCAAGGGTGGAAGCACGCCAGCTTCATCGGGAAGCTCAGGTTGAACAGCATTGGCGACTGCAACCAAGGGGACCAGGTCATCCAGTTGAAATTCTTGTCGATTATATATTGGCTGTTCTGTCGGCCTTGAAGCCGGACATAAGGTATCCAGGGTGGCCGTACTCTGGGCAGTAACGAACTCAACACCAGGATCCGAAGGTGTGCCATAATGAACATAGACTCGGCCATATCGGCGCGCATGTCGAGCAAATTTAGCGGTCTCCGCCGGCAATTGAGACGGATCAAGAGACATGATGCTCCTCAGATGACCCGTCCACTGGGGATAAGCGTCAAGAGCGATTCTGAGCGATTGACGAAAGTGCCCTGTTAAGTCGAACCCATCACGTTGTGTATCAGGCTTTTCACAGAGCCAAATAGCACACGACGTTGAGAAGTTCACTGTCGTTGCATCGATTAATGACAACGCCGCACTTTCTTCCATCGGCTTGGTCTTCGGAAAGATCCTCTCCGACATGACTCGGTGAACTTGATTGGAACTCATGTTTCAATGGGTTCTCTGGAAGTGTTCTTTTCTGATATTTTTGAATCAGAGAAAAGGGCAAGAAAGCCTGTTAAGTAGGCCAGTTTTAAAGCTTGGGTCTTTCCTTACAAAGTAACCCTAAGTGTCACCGATAATCTCGAGGGAGGAAGATTACAGGTAACGTTTATCTTGGCAAACCATACGATATTGCAATATATTTTTTACTCTGACTCTATTCTGGTAAACCAGTTACAATCGCGCTCATTGATGAACAATCGAATGTCATAAGGCGAAAAGAGTGGATCTATGATTTTCTCGCATTACTATTGGTCAAGGCCGAATGACCACGTATGACTCACCATGAGCAAGGCTGCCAACTTATCCCTCTGTGTATGCATCCATGTTCCGGAATTAAAATTATACACCTATCCTTTGTGCAAATAGAATCGTGTATGTAGTACTCCTTTTGTATAGCTAATTTCAAGGTTATCACATGGCATTTATTATGTGTAGATCGGACCAACGAACCAGCCACGCTACCTTTCTAAATCACGTTGGACTAAATTCTTGAAGATTCTTATTTCAAAGTCTCTTTATAGTCTAGATTATTGTGGGTAGCAACAGAGGCCGTTGAGAAGCGTCACTAATCTTATCTCATGATACAACATATTATCTGATGAACTCAAAAATGCGTCGAACAATCTAGGATGATCTACAGATCGTGCGATAGCATGGACAAAATTGAATATTTATGTCAATATCCGGCATTGATGTTGCACAGTCTCAGAGGATAAAGGCTGTATTAAATTTAGGCATAACCTGCAGATTCTCGAGGATAGAAGTCCTTCGAATAACACTCTCAAACCCGTTCGGTGTCATGGTAGCTAGGAGCCTCTTCCGTCGCGCTTTTCGATCAATCAAGAGCAGAAACATCTTCTCTGCATATACTAAGTCAGCCGGAGCGTTCTCTTTGCTCCTCTTTTTCCATTGCAGACATCATTCTGCCCGGGTCGATGATATCTCTCTGTTCGTCGTTGATGATGGATCGGTAAAACGGCATCGATTGAGCAGGTCCCATTGATCTCATCTGGCCTGACAGCTGCATCGTGCATCTTAGAAATGAATATGTGATATCATCTCATCACTCTGCCACATTGCGGCCCCAACATTTTTATGCGGAGTGGCGCTATCATCATCCTGCTTTGAATGGAAGCATCTTGCCGTTGCTTGGTTGAGCTGGTAATGTCCGACTCATCAGGAGTCGCATAAGAATCATCCGACACTTAATTTGACCCATTGATGAAGCTCTGTTCATGTCGGCCACTACATTCATCTTTTCGCCGTCGCTAACACGGATACTGTATGGATGGAGGTTTCTGAAGAGACTGGACCCAGTGCCATTTTCATTTCTGATCACCGTTTTACGATTACTATCGATCTATATTTTTCAAGACCAAGCTTGAGTTAGTGGTTGACGATATCAAAGGCGCCGGGCCACAAGAATCAAGCTCTTAAGCCAATCGCGGAGCATCCCACCGGTTATCTTTGACCCAATCATACCCCGGTCGTGCCATGGACCCATGCTTGTTTCCGACGGGGCTCCGCACAAGATAATCATTCGTGATCACCACGCGTACGCGATAAACATCAGTACTTCCCCGCCCATCATTTCTCACTTCACCTTGCCTCCTCTCTCGAAAAGTCTACAAGGTTTTGCAGATCATGTATTCTGACAATGATGGTACTGCTTCAAGAGAGTCAGAGACAGCTTACTGGGCCCGCATACGAAACCTTATCGCATTGACATCTCTATTGTCATGGATGGGGTTTGGGGCTGCTCTTCTGAGCAACGATTTCACAATTATGGATTTTACCGTGTACCAACCAACATTCTGGGCTAAGTTTCTGTGGGCAAGTTTCCTTCAAGGGAAGATCCACAATTAAGCTAACTCGACATCTAGCCTCTTATTTCACTGCACAGCCTTCATTTACACTGGAAGGAGAGCCCGATCAGTCTGTATGCTGCTGGGCTAAGGGGATCGCTTATTTCCGTTGCTATTCTTGCTACACAAATTCACACCAGAGCCTTGGACAACGATACGCCATTCTGCGATTTATCAGTATCATCATGTCAAATGTACATTGCGGTTCTCTTGGCAATTTTACAGCTTCTGTATCCTCGCCGACCGAATCTTTTCACACCAGAAGGAAAGTCCGTGGATTGTGAGAATAGCTGCTCAGCCACTCAAAGATACTCCATGCAGTGGTGTTCAGGTGCCCTTCGTATTGCTGGAGATAGCCTTGGACTCGACAACATGCCGAGACTGGATTATCGAAGCAAGTCCAAAACCCAACCACTGATCAAAGATTTCAAAACCTCACTGTGGAATCATATCCTCGCTGAACGGTACCTTGGGTTTGTCAAACAATGGACTCTCATGCTAGTGCGATCGGTAATTACTTTCGGCTCTCCTTACTGCATCATGCAATTGATCAGATGCTTGGAAACAAAGGGCCCAACAAATGCTGCTTGGGTCTGGCTGATAGGCATTACAGTCTCCTCTATAGGTGAAACTGTGCTCCATTACCATATGGCTTGGATTCAGTGGTCTGAAATGGGAATTCCCGTTCGCGCGCAACTAATCATGGCAATGTACTCGAAAGCACTCAGAGTCCAAGACAAGGATACTGTCGACAAGCCCGCGGCAATAAATCTCATATCCTCTGACTCCGTTTCCTTTAGTAGGTTTACGGCGGTGAACTACATGCTACCCTTTTCACTTGTCAAGATCTTCTTCGCGCTAGCGTTTCTTATGAAGCTGCTTGGATGGAAGAGCACCTTGGTGGCTATGGTGGCAACAGCGGGGACTGTGCCTATACATACATGGGTCGTCAAGAATGTGGGAGCTTCGAAGAAACGACTGACGGTGGCAAGAGATAGAAAGACAAAAGTCATTTCTGAAGGTCTTCATGCACTTCGCCAGATCAAATTCTCGGCCACAGAAACACAGTGGGAAGAGCGCATTGACGCGTGTCGTCGAGAGGAGCTAGGGAAGTTGCGCGAGACCTTCGTCGCCATCAATATTAGATCTGTATGGAAGGTCGCGTCCCCATTCATCGTGGCTGCTGCGGCAATTTGCAGCTATGCGTTTACGGAATCCAGTGTCTCTTCATCTATCATATTCACAATGATCGAACTATTGCCTCACCTTCAGGGTACTTTGGGTCTACTTCCCGTGGTATTTCAGGACTACTTTGGTGCTCGGGTCAATGCGCAGCGTATGGAAGTTTACTTAAAAGAGCCTGAATTGGAGAAAATTCTGGATCCTAGCCCAACGGGGTCTGTCTCTTTCCGAGATGCATGCATTGCCTGGCCCTCTGAGAAACAACAAAAGAACCAAGAGAAGTTCGTAAACTCACCTGATCATTTCGTTCTTCGTGACATTCACATTGATTTTCCTACCGGTGAGCTGAGCATCATTCACGGAGAAACAGGCTCAGGCAAAAGTCTATTACTTTCAGCGATTCTTGGAGAAGCGGACCTTCTTCGTGGTCGCATAGAATCACCAGCGCAGGAACACCCCGTTGCATTTGTTTCCCAAACTCCATGGCTACAAAATGCTACAGTAAAACAGAACATTCTGTTTGGGAGTCCCCTTGACGAAGCCAGATATCAGAAGGTTCTTAGAGCCTGTGCACTTGAAACCGATCTTGTTGTTTTGGCCCTTGGGGACGAAACCTACATTGGTCTTCGAGGCGTGAAACTCAGTGGAGGCCAAAGAGCTAGAGTAGCACTTGCCAGGGCTATATATTCAAGGGCCAAAGTAATGGTCCTAGATGATATTTTCGCCGCCCTTGATTCTCATGTTGCTCGCGAGATCTTCGCAGCGCTGACCGGCGAGCTCTGTCATGGTCGCACAAGAATACTCGCAACCCATCATGTGTCTCTCTGCCTAACGAAGGCAAAATATGCTGTTGAGATTCACAACAAGACTATACGCCATGTCCGCGCCATTAAATCAAGTGAGCAAACACAGTATAAATCGGAGTCAGACAGTACTTTGCTGGACTCATCCACTGAAGAGAAACCAAAGAAGCCTGTCAACCGCACACCAAAAGCCAAAGGTGTTGTGCAACAGACGGAATTCGAAGCCTCGAAGACCTACCTCATGGACGCCGGGGGCCTGTTCTTTGTTACTATCTATGTGCTAGGTCTTGTCGGTAAGCAAATTGTAATGGCATCGACAACCTGGGCTCTTGGCCGAATCAATTCAGCACGTCTAAGCATCAAAGCCGACGACTTGGTTGATGGCAAGGGGATCGCTATACAAAGCCACCTCTATCTCTACCTACTGGGATCTTTAGCCGCTATCGTGATGGAATTCCTCTTCAATCTCCACATGTACTCTGGATCCCTACGTGCCTCGAAGGCTCTGTTTCGCAAAATGACCGCAAAAGTCATCCGCATGCCCCTTATATGGCTTGATAATACTCCTGTGGGGGAGCTGCTCAAACAATTCAATCCGGATATGAGGATGGTCGATGACTTTTTGTTGGAATCAGTCTCTGAGACTAGTGACAGTCTCGTCAAACTGATGATCGTCTTGTGCATTGGGTAATATATCATATCCCCCACAGCGATATTGGAGCCAATGGATTGACTAATAATTCTAATTCAGGATGTACACTTCCCTCTACACAAGCTATTTGACTCTGGGTCTGCTATACTGGTGTTTCCAAGTTGCGAAGAAATACAACAGAGCCCGAAAACCTTGCAAGCTCGGCGAAGCTGAGAGCAACGCTGAGATACTGGAATATTTCACTGCTTCTGCGTCTGGTGTTTCGACCATAAGAGCATTTAGGATAACAGACCAGTTAATGGATCAAATGCACCGTCGAGTTGACAAATTGTCGACCGTTCGTCGGCACTTCTGGATCTTCAACCGTTGGCTTGGTCTTCAAATGTCACTCGCGGGCATTCTGTTTACTACAGGGACTGGCATTATCCTATTATCAACCAGATTCACTTCCATGATGGATGCGTCTCTTGTAGGGTTTGCCCTTACATTTTCGATGGGGTTCTCAAAGGCTACTTTCAATGCTGCCAACAGTTTTGGAATGCTGGAAAGATACATGGGGTCCGCTAGCAACATTGTTTCGTATTCGAAATTAACAACCGAGCGCCAAGGTGGCAGCGAAGTCGCAGCAGACTGGCCACCTCATGGGCAAGTCAAAGTAAAGGGATTGAGCGTTGCCTACTCGTCCAGTCTTCCTCTGGTCCTGAAAGAAATATCCTTTTCCGTGGATGCTGGCCAAAGAATCGGAGTTGTCGGTCGCACTGGAGCTGGCAAATCTTCCTTAACTCTCGCACTTCTCCGATTTATGGATCCTCAATCTGGTTCGATATGCGTTGACGGAATGGATATTTCAACAATAAAATTACAATCTCTTCGATCCAAGGTGGGTTTTATTCCCCAAGATCCGGTCCTCTTTTCAGGCACCATTCGATCAAATCTTGATTACTTCAACCAATTTTCGAAGGAGAAATTGAACGAGGCTTTACGGCGTGTGAAGCTTCTTTCTGAGGAAGGTCATAAGGAGTCTGGCTCATTCCCCCTGGACTCACAAGTCACTGCAGGTGGGACGAACATGTCGCAGGGTCAACGACAACTCCTCTGCCTTGCCAGAATTTTGGTTCGGGATCCAAAGATCGTGATTCTTGATGAGGCTACATCATCGGTTGATGACCAGACGGACGCATTGATTCAAGATGCCATTAGAAATGAGCTTAGTCGGACATTGATTGTGGTCGCGCATCGTTTGCGCACCATCGCGTCATTCGACAAAGTTATTGTGATTAATGAGGGACAAATTGGAGAAATCGGAACACCCGCGGATCTTTTGAGAATGAAGGGATTGTTTTACGGTCTAGTTCAAGAGAGTGAGGATAAAGAGTTTGTGACTAGGACTGCATTTGAATAGATAATACGAGACTGAGTGAATAGATCGGAAATAGTGATCGGGAACCACTAGATCTTATGAAATTGACTAAATTTATTTTGTTGCCGACCCGTACTCATAATCGATATGAACCAATGATGTAGGCCCGTCGTTCCTCATTGCCTAATGCGACTAGCGCGGCATCGGCATCATTATCTACAAAGTGTAGCAGTATTGTCGATGTGGGGCAGGCGCCTTCGTATTATCTTGGACTTGAAGAATTAGGGGCTGAAATCACTCAAATCTTGGAACGATGGACAAGGAATAAAAGTTAGAATGCTAGTTGCCTTTTACACACTACAGCTCACTATATGCAATGGCAGTTCTTGACCCCAAAACCAGCAAAGTGTCTCCACTCAACGAAGAATTCGCAAAATTAGTTCATTCAACATTGAAAAAATGGCATATTCAAGGAGTGGCCATCGCTGTGATTGACGGGGATGAAACATGGACTGAGGTATGATCTTAACAACCCCCTTCAAAGACCACGCATACTAAACATCCCAGGGATATGGAGTTGCTGCGTTTCCTGATACTCCAGTCACCCCCGACACTTTGTTCTATACAGGCAGCACGTCAAAGTCTTTCACTGCATCCGCGGCTTCATTGTTAGTCGATGATAACGAGAAACACCCCAACATCAAGTGGACAACGCCACTAAGCGAACTCATCCGCGATGACTTTGTCGTGCAAGACGAGTATGCAACATCCCATATCACACTGGAGGACGCACTCTCCCACAGAACCGGATTACCCGGACACATGATCTCACTAGGTCGCGAAGGCACAGTCCGCGACGTAGTCCGAAGCCTCCGTCATTTCCCAATGGACAAAGAAATCCGAACAACCTGGCAATATTCCAACGCCATGTTCATCACAGTAGCCCACGCAATCGAGACCGTCACCGGCGAATGGCTCGGAGACTTCCTCCGCAAGAACATCTGGACACCCCTCGGAATGAACTCGACTTTCTTCTCCCTCGAAGACGCTAAGGCCTACGCCGCCTCGCACAAAGAAGTGACGCTAGCAAAAGCGTACGGCTCGAATGCGGCCTCGTCCGAGCCAACCGAGATCCCGTATTGCGAGGGAACTCTTAGTGGCGCGGGTGCCGTGATTTCATCGGTCCGCGATTATGCCACGTACATTCGCTCGATGATTCGACAGTCGGGTCCGCTTTCTAAATCCGGATACGAAGAGCTTATGAAGCCTCGTGCGTTTGTGCCTCAGATGCTTCCACAGACTACGCAGCAGAGTTATTACTCGCTTGGGTTAATAATGTCTACCTATCGAGGTGAAAGTATCGTTTTTCATCCCGGTGGCTTGGACGGTATGACGGCTACAATGATCTTCTTCCCGAAGAGAGATTGGGGTGTTGCTGTTTTCTCCAATGCGACTGGTCCAGGCCGTGAAGTCCTTGCGTGGCATTTGATTGATGACCTGCTTAATGTTCCGAAGGAAGAACGTATCGATATCTATGAACTGTAAGTCTTGGCGCCGCACTAGCTTCAGTTCTCTGTGAGAGCTACTAACAAAATCCAGAAAACAAAAGAAAATTGCCAAAATCGAAGAAATGCGCTTGACGGCTCGCGAGCGTCTATACCCCTCTGCACCGTCGCCTGGTTTATCACACGCGCTGCCATTGCAACAATATGCGGGAACATACACGCATCCCGCCTATCCGGATTTCACAATCAGTCTACGAGATGACGAAGATTCAGGACTGCGCGTTGCCCTATCAGGAAGTTTGAATGTCACCATGAATCTGAAACATGTATCTGGTGAATACTTCGTGGCGGAGATTTCCGAGTACATGTGTGTTCCCGAGCCATCGGCTATTGTCAAGGCTGAGTTTCATATCAGTGTTGCGGGGAAAGTAGACAGATTTGGCGTCATTGCTGATTTCTCTGATATGCCTGATACTATGATCTGGTTTGATAGGGTTCTGTAACAGCCTTTTAGCTATACATGCAATTAATTACGAAATTGAATAAATTAGAATCACGAGAACCAGTTCAAATTATTTGACGCAACTCGGCTCTTTTTTTAAGGCAGTAAATTGTCTCTGAGGAGTTCATAGAAGAAAAAAGACTCAGTAAGCTATGCTTGTTCATACATATCGGGAAATCCGTAGACGACAGCCAATCAAAAGTTAGCGCGATATTTTTCCCACTCACGTGCTGATATGCACAAAGCCTCTTATTGTCAGATGCGAGGTATTTTCAGCTCCGGTTTACTTGAAAACAAAAAAAAAATACAAAAAGAAGAGGCTTGCATCATCCGTGAATCGAACACGGGCCTCGTCGATGGCAACGACGAATTCTACCACTAGACCAATGATGCTGTTTCATGCAGTGGGTCTCCTAAAATCCACTCTTATCCAAGAACCAAAAAGTGGAACTGACAGTATTCCTGATTGCACGAGCGGGCATGCAAGGACACAACAAGGCACAAGAGTACGTATGTAATACTGTGGGGTGCAACAAGGAAGCAGAAGAGGATCTACGACAGATAAAGCCGAAGTAGTGCGAGACGGAAGGGTAGTCCTAATATGGACATCAACATTAATAATCCAACTACATCTCCCGTGTAACTTGCTCGGCAGGAACAACACCGTTACCAGTATCTTCATCCCGCTTAACATGAACCTTGCCCTTCAGCGTATCAATTGCACCCGTCTTTCCAATCACGATACCCTTGTACTCCCGCGAATCGTCCACATCCTTAACATTAAGATCCTGGATTAGGAGTGCACTGCCCAACGCAAAGACTTCAAGAATGAGTGCGATCAGTAGCATCAGCCGGAATGTGCTAGTGTACGAGTGGTTGATGGCATTTCGGGTGGGTGAGCCCCAGGGATACTCTGCAGCAACTTCGATGGAACCCTCAATCTCTGCGAGGTCGGCTAGGGCATCGCTGGGGAGATATTCGCGAAGTCTTCGAGGGAGAATGGCTGGGAACGCGTTAGTCTGGAACAAGGAGGATAACTAGATCAACATCACATACCAGTCCATACTCCTCCGGCTACCGCTCCACCAATGGCACTGCCCACACCAATTGACGCGGTGAACAAAGCAGTGACTGCGGCCATGTCTGAGAATATGTAAGCAGTGAACTTGTGTATCCAAATTAAAGAGTAGGAGTCTTACCGTCCTGGTTGACGGCTGCTTGCATGCCAAGCTGCATAGTATTGATAATACCTTCTCCAAAGCCAAGGATTAACTGAGAGACAACCAGCGCGCCCAAGTGGTCGTGTCCATTGATATACTTATATGACAACCCGAGTCCGAGAAGGTTAAGTGCGTATCCGGACACTGTGACCCACTTATACCGCTTCGTATACTTAACAAGAAAAGCCGCTGCAAACTGTCCGGGAACAGCGGCAAAGGGAATGAGAATCGCGATGTTCGTAGCGGCTTTAGTGGAAAGTTGAGCGGCAACCAGCTCGTATGTGACAATATAGTCCTGGAGAAGGTAGAGTGCCGTGTAATCAATCAATGAGGCTGGTATTGTTAGTATGGTCCACTTCAATGCGGAGTCAAACATACCTGCTATGCCGAAGATTACGGTGCGGCTTTTGAACAGCCTCATGGACATCATAGGCCAGGGAGCCCACATGATCTCCCACACGACAAATGCAATAAGGCAGACACAACCTATCACAATCATAGCGATAATATGGCCGGCTTTCCATGTATTTGCTGTCTTCGCCGCTAGCGTGATAGGCACAAGTAAAAGGGAGAGCCCGGCTGCAAACAAGATCAGACCTATGAGATCTAGTTTCTTGATGTTCGCGAGGTGATTGCGAGGCTTGTATGTTCCTTGAGACTTCTGTTGTTTAGTTGCCTTTCGTTTGCTGTGGAAAAGAGCCAACGAAAGTGGAATCCCGATGATAGGGATGAGAATTGCGAAGATCCCAAAGCCCCATCTCCACGAAATTTTAATGACAGACGCCGCAAATGGACCAGCGATCTACCAAGGTTAGCTGAAATTTCGCATTGTGATATCTGATTTCAATTGCCTACCCAAGCAGTGATGATTGACGGCGCATACGGGATTGCATTCATAATCGCACGATTATGAAGATCGCTCGAATCACCCGCAAAGATTTGAAGCATTAAAGTGATTCCTTCACAGTCAGCTTGGAGTCTTGCAGTAAAAGAGATAAGATCATACCCTCAAGTCCGAATACCCAAAACACCTGAGCACCAGCGTAAACGCCTAGACTCGCCGAAGAGGAAAGCATGATCAATCCAATTGTCGTCAGCAATATGCAAAATAGGAACATTTCCAGGCGCCTATCATTCCTGTCAGTCTCCACTCCATACATAGAAAAGCAAACATAGCTGCATACCCGTATAGATCGGCAAATCTTGCAAGAGGTTGCAGACATGCTAGTGTTATGTAAGTATATTACAGTTCCAATAGAGCAAGGGAGTAATGAACGAACCTGATGCAATGACAGCTTGTACAACAGCAATTGTGCCCACCAATGGGGCGGAGCCAAAGCCACTCGCCGCATAGGCCGTAAAAGTAGATGATGACTGGTTGTTCAAGGTGATGACAAAAGCCATCAGCCCAGCGGAGATCCAGATGACGATCAGACTGCGCAGAGTCCAGTTGCGCTTGATACCGTCCAGATCCGCCAGACCGGTTATATCCTCAGTGGGGCTCTGCAAGTTAGCCAATCCATCGCGAGCGACCGTGCCCAATTCGGGCGATTTTTCATCCCTATGGGGTTGAGTTTCGGTACTCATGGTAGTCATGATCGACCACTACTAACAACCGTGAGTGTTTGCGAACGGACGAACTGACTCCCCAAGAAAGTTCTGTAGAAGTTTATATGCAAACCTTAGAAGAGTCCCGGCATCCCGAGATTCTGGATTGGTGCGAAGACCTGCAGGCTTAGTGCGAAGGCTAACTCGATTCTCAGGGATGTTGTCAGGGATGAAGTTTTGCACGGACGGTCGCTCCGAAATTGCCTTTTTCGGCTCGCTTTGCACTGCTCGTTTGGAAGGTCGGCTTACCCCGCGAGCTGAGACAAGGCTTTGTTCTCCTTTTATTCAGGGTTTTCGGCGCCTTTTTCGTTCGCTTGCATGGATCGTTTCCTTTTAACCTTTTCTACCCGCACTCTGTTACATTTTTTTGTTCCTTGTTTCTCTTTTCTCTCCGAGTTTATTAAATTCCATGAGACATGTGACAGTCAACATTTTATGCTATAGTAGATCTACTACTTTGGCAATGCGACCACATTATTATACATTATCTCTTTGACCCGATCCTTCCCGCAGACCGCCACAAAGAGATCGTTATCGCTGCGATAGAACTCCTCCTTTTCTTTGATGTCACTGTCCAGCACGGAGATCCGAAAAGCATCATGCCCATCTTTTTTCATCGCTATGATTAGACGCATAACGCGTATGACCATTGCCACGGGCATTCCGTCTTCAACGGCCCCACCATACTTTCCAAGCTTTCCAATCCAGTCGTATATCCAATCTGACACTCCAATATGGGGACAGGAAGATGCACAACAGATCATCAAGGAGAGAATGCCAATCTTGAAGGTATGTTTGTATAGGCAGTCTTCCAAATCAAGACCACAAGCAATGCGAAGCAGCAGGCTTTCCCAGGGATAGTTCTCTCGTGTAAAGCTGGAGTCGACATCAGGCTGGGCGAACGTCGTCAATCTATCGATCATTTGCTGGGAACTGGCATGCTGTGCTGTGGCATAGTACGCGTAGTTCATAGCTGCCTCATAGGATCGAAATCTCAAAGGCTGAACGTGCAACTCTCCGTCTCTCTCTCCTACCGGCTCAGTGGATGCAGAAGTGAAGGACTCGACTGGAAGCTCTGAGAAATCGAGATGCGCGTGCCAGTCATCCAGGTTTCTTCGGTTTTGCTCAAACTCCTTTAAATATCTCTCTTCGGCAGTGGTGGATTGACCCGGTGAGTCATCTTGCCCACTAAGAGAGTCAATGTGCTCGACCAGAGCCCCAAAGGCAATGCGAGATTGTTCCTCCGAGGCTAGCCTGGTTCCGCGACGTACGAAAAACTCCACAATTATGTTTCTAGCGCTGGAAAATGTTTCACAAAGCAACTGTGCAATGGTGTCGGAGGACGAACCGCCTTGTTCTAGTGTATCTGTCGGGTCTCGAGGTTGAATTGAGGCAAGAGGTCGCGATCGGCTGGACCCGATGGTGAGTCGTTTGTTGATTGCCAAGGATCGTGAACTTTTCCAGGTACTGAGTAGTTTTGGATTGAGTTTGATCGACCCTTCCTTAACATGCGACTGAGCAGAGCAATGTAACCGGTTGATCAATTCCATCTGCTCAACAGCACTATTGATCGATCCTACATCGATCTCAATATAATAAAAAAGAAGTGAGGTGGCGACAAGATGGTCGAGGTTGTCGTCAGGAAAGCCATTCACATATTCAGCCAGCTCCCGGATTCCTTTTCCGTAGTACTGAAGGCTTCGATATCGGTGTGTTCGCTCTGGGATGTACAATTCATCATCACCGGAGCTGATTGAAGATCCAGTATGGGCGAGATGAGCTGCCGATACGGCAAGAACAGCAAATTTGAACGGCAGAAATGTAGGAATTGACAGGGTGAGGTCAGCGAAGACTGGGGGTAGAATAGGAGTGACGCAAGTCCTCCACTGCGTAAAATAAAATTCTTCCAATGTGCGAGCATCGGAAGTATCGAAACTGCTATCATTATTCGGTAAATCTCTTGGCGATACTTCTTGACTGGATGAGTCCACGTGATATGCTGTGTCTTTTATCGATGACTCGGGGGTTTGCGTGTAAGATGTGCTCTCTTCTTCATGCACGGACCCGCCATCGGAGAGTTCCATGTCGTCTATGTTGATACAAGAAATCGCGACTGGTGCCCACTCGATATTGTCGAAAGAGCTCACAGGACCCTGCTCCAGCACGGTCGGCCTAGTAAATCGGTACCTCACGATATACCCATAGCCGTCGCATTCTAGGCCAAGCCGGACACATGTCTTGCAGGACGGCTTGTCCTCATCGCACTGTTATATAGGAGTATCAGTTCCTGGTATCTCAAAAAGACAAAGTTCAGTCTGTACCTTGACGCGCCGGCGCCGACAGGTATGGCATCCCGTTCTGCTACGGGTAATGTTGGTCTTCCTCTCTTTTTTCTCTCCCTTCCGGCGTGCCATAGTCGAGGGTCAGCGCTGGCAACTTCTGAGGAATGTTCTAAGTTTTAGCTTGATAAGAGTGGAGCCAGGGGTCATCCATCTGGAAGGATGTTTGAGCGTAAGTTTGAAGGGTCAGCCAGACCCCTAATCGCATATTCTTGACCCCCGCGCCCGGTGTGTGGCTTATCACATGACTAGGTAAGCACGAGTCATGATCTTCAGTACTTTATTTCAGCATTACATGCATAAAGGTACTTTAGCATCGCAATGGATATGTTTCTATTGATCAAACTACATTTAGCTCAATTCAAGATCTCGGCTGCCCTCCCAACCTCTGGTTCGGCTCTTTACCGGTGGTATTTTCTCGTATTCATGCGACAACCTTGGGATATATTTTCCATGGTTAGCGCCACCCGTTTTGGTTACCCACCCGCTTAGATAACCTTGAACGTGATTTACTTTAATCAGATTGAACATGGAGTATCTTCAACTAGCCGGCACGTCCTTCGTATGTGCAGGTCTGTAAAAGTAGACTATGCTAAGAGAATTCAAGGTCCTTTAAAATTGCATTATATTTTATTGCTCCCGACTTTCACGAATCAATATTAAGATCATGATCTGGTCTGCCACTAGATTCCACGCTACACCACAGTGCAAGTCGACCCCTTATGGCGAACAGTAACACAATTCACAGAGACACCAGAAGAAAAGAGTTGCCTAGGAGGTTGCTTAGGTGGCTCAGAAGAGGGGTAGCTCAGACTTAAAGAATTTATCCCTAGGTAGCCTTGAAGGAAGAGATACATCCACACTTCTATGCTGCCATTAATGCTTGCCAATACTTATTATTTTTTTGGGGAAGCCCAAACCCCCGCATCTCTCACTGTACTTGTTTTCTAATTTCTCATTGTGAACATTGATGGCGTGTAACGAGCTAAGCTGCGATGGTGCAACAGTGGATAGTAATGGCGTGAAGGAGATTCTGGTCGCAGGAATGCAATGAAGTTCCCACTACCCATTTTACTCTCATGCAATTAAATAGTACTATTTTAATTTTGACACTCTCGATCCATAGATTCCAGACACCGACCTCGCGTGGCCATTTTAAGTTTAATACTTTTTTTCCACTCTATCAAACTCAAGAGTCAAGTACTTATTCCGATGGCACCATCATTAGCTTAGATTGTGCTTTCCGGAAAAAATTATGCAAAATGAACATTTCTTTTGCAAATAGTCAGTGGAAAGCCACCGGAATGCTCTATCTCAACAGACTTGGAACCAATAATACCCAGGTGCCCTTCGAAGAAAATGGGAACGAAACGTATTAGACATTAAACGGAGGCTGTAGGGATCCAAATCATTGACTATTCCCTCAATAGCTACATGCATACGTTATCGTTAGGGACACAGTGGAGAATACTACTGATGATGAAGATGATGGCGTTTGACTTCCCCTCACTGCAAATATGACATTTGCCGAGCTACAGTTTCAAAACGTTCACCATCCAGGTACTTCTCTCGGTACTAATGTGTACCCCATCTGTCGCCATACCAACTGCCAATTAGCATGGTATTGGACAGCATTTGCTATAAAATAGCAGTCTCCACGCTTTCCAATGGACCCCTTCCAGTGGATTGTACTCGAAAATTGCTCTCACTTACTGAAACCAAAAAGATGGGCTTTCTACGCAGCAAAGAAGATGTGGACGAGATTATCGCATCCGACATGAGCAGCAATGAGATCGACCAAGGAAGTCTCCATTACACAGCAGAGGGGGGAGAAAACTCCAACAGGCTCACAATCCAAGAAGCCAGCGGTGCCCCCGTCGAGCAACACAGTCCCCTTGGGTATTCCGTGGGTCCGATAACTGTGGTATTTCTCAATCTCAGTATGATGATTGGAACTGGCGTGTTCTCGACTCGTATGCACCTCCTAGCTTCATCCTAGCCCCGCTCTATACTGACCAATGGAATTCCCAGCATCTGCCATCCTTGAGGGGACCGGTTCATTTGGCCTCAGTTTGATTTACTGGGCCATAGGCTTCTTCATGGCATACAGTACCCTGTCGGTGTATCTTGAGTTTGCTGCCTACTTCCCCTCTCGCTCTGGGTCCGAGGTGGTGTACTTGGAACAGTCTTTCCCTCGTCCTCGGTACCTCTTTCCAACCGTCTTTGCGGTTCAAGCGGTGCTATTTTCATTCAGTAGCAGCAATGCGATCGGTCGGTCCACTTGGAAAAACAGGAAAATCGGTTACTAACGGTCACTGACAACGAGTAGTTCTCGCGGAGTATTTGTTTGCTCTTGGTGGTTCAACACCCACATCGATGCAAGAGAAGGGCGTGGCTGTTGCAGCATACACAGTCGCTGTCTTAGGTTTGTTTAGTCAAAGTATTGTGGATACTTCAGCACATTAACGTGTTATTTTAGTTGTGATTTTCCACACCAAGGGGTCGCTCATGCTTTCGAACATTATTGGTGCCATCAAACTCGTGACTCTTATCTTGTAAGTAATTTGGGTATGCGACAAGACAAACTTTGGTTAACGCATCCACTACTTGTCAGCATCGGAGTCACAGGTCTCGTTGTCCTCGGGGGTAACACATCAGTTAAGAACCCAACTCTCAATTTCAAAAATGCATTTTCCGGCAGCTCTGAGGCAACAGTGTACGGCGCAACCAATGCACTAATTGACATTGTGTTCTCATATTCTGGATACACAAATGCATTCAACGTCGTCAACGAAGTCAAGGTTGGTTCTCTGTCGTGATTAATTATATTGACCCAGTGGCTGAGAAAATATCAGAATCCTATTAAGACTCTTCGCTGGAGCGCTCCTCTCTCTCTGGCTGTCACGGCAACCCTATATATTCTCGCCAACATAGCCTACTTCTCAGTTGCGACAAAGGAAGAGATTATAGCGTCAGATCAAGTGGTTGCAAGTATCTTCTTCGAAAAGGTATTCGGAACAGGAGGAGCAGCGTCTGCACTGAACTTTTTGATCTGCCTCAGTGCATTCGGAAATCTAATCTCTGTCCTGATCGGCCAGTCTCGAGTACTTCGGGAGTGTGGAAGGTATATCTACTCCAAATTATTGTGATAATGGTCGTGATCTTGGCTAACATCTTCTCTAGACAAGGAGTTCTTCCATGGACTAATTTTTGGACTTCTACAAAACCATTCGGAACTCCTTTGGGCCCATATGTCTTAAAATGGGCATTGACGATCGTGATGATCCTGGCGCCGCCCGCAGGTGATGCTTTCAACTTCAGTATGAACCCTGCACACTCCATCAGCCAATCTTATGAATCTAACACCTCACACTCATGTAGTTGTGGATCTCAGCATTTATCCATCGAATCTCTTCCTGTTCATCCTCACTATTGGCCTACTCATCACCCGTCAACGTCGCAAGCGCCTCAACCTAGAGCCAGCAGAGTTCCGCAGCTGGAATGTGGCAGTGGGATTTTCTCTCCTTTCTAACATATTTATGCTTGCCATGCCGTGGTATCCACCAAGTACCGGGGCAGATGGTGGTGATGTATCATTTTGGTATGCCACATACTGTGTTACTGGACTGGCTATGTAAGTCCTTAATCCAATTTTCCTTTTTTGGGTTATATGCTAACCTAAAATAATAGTATTGGCGCTTGTGTCGTGTACTACTACATTTGGGTGTGGCTTCTTCCAAAATGGCGCAAGTACGAGCTGCGACAGACAATCATCTATGGAGAGAATGGGATTACAGCACACCGCCTGGTCAAGATTCCGCTTGATGATATCGAAACCTGGGATGCAGAGCATGATGCAAGTGGGCGATTAAGACAGACTACACAGATAGAGGGCGAAGTGGAACTGAAGCGTGATTAGTTTGGTGAACTCGACAATTAGAATCATGGGGTCATGTCTTTGGAAATAGATATTGGTTGGGGACTATGGACTAAGGCGTAGACTGTGCTATTTTCCAAGCAAGTAGGCTCTTGGAGTTGAGGCCAGAAAGAAATATCAATACACAACGGATTATAGAGTAACAGTCCACCTAGCATTGTCCCCCCAGGCCCCAGATATTACTCCATACGCCTAATCAATAAAAAGATATGAACGCAATAATGTTAATAGAATATCCGCGATCTTCACCATAATCTAATGTCCGACCGTTTCCAGCGATCTCGCGGCTTCGCAGCCAACCCCTATCCCTGTATCGGACACTACCGCTTCCTCAACCATCCACACTACTAATTAATTTCTTGCAAAACTCAAATCTAACTTGTCTGCAATATACCTTGATCTCGGTTGCTGCTTTGGCCAAGATCTTCGTCAGCTAGTCCACGACGGGATCCCTTCGTCCCAGCTAATCGGTGTCGACATCGAAGGACCGCTGGTGGATCTCGGATATGAATTATTCCGCGACAAAGAGACGCTAGAAAGCAAGTCCTTGGTTGCCGATATATTTAAAGGCGAGTCTCAGGGAGAACCGTGGACGAGGCTGGTTGCTACCGGGGCGGATGTGATACACTGCTCTGCTTTCTTCCACTTGTTCCCTCTTGAGGAGCAAACTGAAGCAGCAAAAATAATTGCGAGAGTAGCTAGAAAGGGTGGCGTTATTGTGGGGAGACAAAGTTGTAGTGTGAAGCCTGGTGAGGTGCCTGCTATCAAACCTGAAAGCACTAGTTTTAGACATAATGTGGGGACTCTGACTGATATGTGGAATCGGGTTGGAGAGGAGACCGGAACGAAGTGGACGGTTGAAGGTTTTCTTGATGAAGTTGGAATTTAGACTGCAAAGCGGACTGCTGTGGAGGATGAGAACTCTAGGCGATTGGTGTTTGCTGTCACTAGGGAGGAGTAGTTGGCTGCTACTTCATGATGGGCTCATCAAGCTTAATTCGAAATTTTTAGTCGCGCAAATGATGGCCTGCATTTACGATTGAAAGAGTAGATACTTTTTTGTGCTTTCTTAATTCTCTCGGGATTTATAGATCATCAATAGTTTAATTTTGCACGTATGGTTCCTGCGTAAGCTATTTTAGGCCGATCAGCCCTTGCTAAGCTATCACGAATGATGAGCTATTGGGCTGCATAACTCGCGTGGCGAGTTGCAGAGCTCCCTGTTATAGACTGGAGCTAATGCGGTTGGAGCTTCGTACTTTGGCGTCTGCAAAGGCACTGCATAATGTTGTGCATGGATTTAAAGGGATAAATATTTCCAGGATTTGCCCCAAGAAGGTTTATACTAACTTACCACTTGAAGCTCCAGGAAGGGACTTTTTTTGGCTGGTTATCTTTTATTTTTGTTTTCTGTATAAGCCGTCTTTCTGTACTAGCGGTAAACACACGGCTGTACGAAGACGACATCGAGGTTATGCGAGCCGAGAACGACAGGGATTACGCAAAGACGAGGAATCAGCGCACTGCGTAAAAATTTAATTTCCTAGCCCCTAGCATGCTCACAAAAGCCCCGTGACGCAAGATCCTGCACGCGAGCTTTTCGGCAATAGCAAGATTTTCCGAACCTTCCCAGACAACAAAACTCAAAAACCGGGAAATCAGAAGGCATTTAACGTGGCTTAATTTCCCCCAAAATCCGCCCCGCAGCCTCAACCCTAAAGGCCAAGCTCGGGCACAAAGAACAAGCCACGGCCCACAAACAGTCAAGCCTGCTGTCGATCTAAATGAAGCGTCCAAACACTAATACGCATGTGGCGCAAATGATCCAAACAAGGCGTCCCGTTGTTAAGCGGTAAAATACAGAGCCGCTTTGACTGCTGATGTTGATTCCTAGTGTTACATTGGCTATGATTCTTCTCGTTGTTTCTGTAGTGCCCTCTGGGGAAGTGGGTACGGGGCGTTGTGTGGTGAAATGCGGGATGAGACCCACTCGGAGTACCCGATGGCATCCCAAGCCTCCTACCCACATCTATGAAACACCATGAAAATGACCACGGTATCCTTGGAAGGCGCTCCGTTTATCTCTAGCAGACCTGAGAAACTTGAACAGACCGCGAGTTGGGTCCACAACGCCACCGGGACTGGGACCGAAGAAACGCGCTGAAACAGCGGTAACAGGCTCACGTAACTCGGCCCCCAGTGGAGCAATCACACCAATCCCGGGAGTAAAGGCTTGGCGTGAGTCTATCTGTATGCGCGGGGAGACTTGCCCTCAAACCACTCAAACCCCATGGGCAGATGGGGCCCCGCGCGCTTTGACCCTGAGCAGGCAAAAATGCCTCCAAATGAGGAAAGGTCCATGCAGATGTTGGAGCAGGATCCAATGTGGCTCTAGAACTAACATATCTGGGGTTTAGCGGTGGCTTTCTTACGCTGATTTACAGAATCCCATGACTCGCACGGGCAAGCCGACCCGGTCTTAGAGCGAAATGGAACAAAGGTCTGGAGATCTTGGCTGAGTATTAAAGTGACGCATCCCGCACCCAAGCTTCTGTTTAGACTCGGTTTACTTGGCAAGACCGTCTGACCAAAGCTGGGTACGGATTGTCCATTAACAGGATTCTACTTTTCATTAGGGTCAACGCCTCTCTTAGGCTCAGAACTATTGGAATTCTGCGTCACTTTCATATTGCGCCACAGATTCCTTGCATTCCCCACTCCATTTTTCCATTGAAGTCAAGATGGAGAAAGTGGGCGAGATACAGGCGGAAGGAGTGACAGGGTATACATATTCGCCAACCCCGCATTTTTCTCCCATTGGCTCATGCGATTCCTAGTGTCCCCGAAGATCACAGCAGTGCGGAGAAGGCTCATGTTGAGAAAGTCAGCCTGCAAAACAATGTGTCGGCGAGGTAGGTTTCTCCTTGACCTTTAAATCGGTTCTTTTCTCATGAGTTTAGGATCAAAAATCCATTGGCCGACCTCACAAAGGAACAAGTTCTTCGCGACGTGGAAGAGTTTGCCCAGGAACACCAGTTGATCGATATTCTACCGGAACTTCGAAAGGGGGCCTTGGTTGCTCGCGACCCAGCTGAATTCGAGTCAGTTCCCGATCTGACTGCAGTTGAGCTTGGAGCACTGCGCGATGAAGTTCTTCACAAATGGCGTCAACCATGGGCTCTCTATTTCACGATTATCCTCTGCTCCGTCGGTGCAGCTGTGCAGTACGTTACACATATACCCCATGGATACCTAGCTCTGACTCAGTACCGAGCTTTGCTAATATACTGGGATATTTAGGGGCTGGGATCAAACCGGATCCAACGGTGCCAATCTATCCTTCCCAGATGCTTTCGGCATTCCGGAAAAGGGCGTCCCTGACGCTGTCCGTAACGAATGGCTAGTCGGTGTCATCAACGCGGGTCCATACCTTTCGAGCGCATTCTTCAGTTGTTGGTTGTCAGACCCTTGTAACCGGTACCTCGGTCGTCGCGGAACAATCTTCATGGCCGCCGTCTTTTGTTTCCTCTCGCCCATCGGCTCCGCAGTAACACAAAACTGGCCACAGCTCTTCGTCACACGTCTCCTCCTCGGAATCGGGATGGGCTTGAAAGCCTCTACAATCCCGATCTTCTGCGCAGAGAACGTGCCGGCCAATATCCGTGGTGGCTTGGTGATGTGCTGGCAGCTATGGACTGCATTTGGTATTTTCTTGGGATATAGCGCCAACCTGGTAGTCATGAAAGTTGGGTCAATCGCATGGCGTCTGCAATTCGGATCAGCTTTTATTCCCGCCATCCCCCTTCTTGTCGGTGTTTACTTCTGTCCCGAGTCTCCTCGTTGGTATATTAAGAGGGGCTCAGCTAGTAAAGCCTATCGATCTCTGCTCCGTTTACGCAACACGCCCCTACAGGCAGCAAGAGATTTATACTATATTTCGGCACAGATCAAGATCGAACAGGAGATCATTGGTCCTAGCAACTATATTACTCGCTTTGGGGAGCTTTTCACTATTCCACGCGTTCGACGAGCGACACTGGCGTCTTTCACCGTCATGATTGCTCAGCAGATGTGCGGTATCAACATTGTGTCTTTCTATTCCTCAACTATTTTCTCAAAGGCTGGCGCTACCAATGAAGAAGCTCTTTTCGCAGCTTGGGGAACTGGTCTGGTGAACTTCCTTTTCGCTTTCCCTGCCGTGTGGACTATCGACACCTGGGGTCGTCGCTCCTTGCTTCTATTTACGTTCCCTCAAATGGCCTGGACTCTCCTCGCAGCCGGATTTTGCTTCAAAATCCCTCAAAGCTCTAATGCTCATTTGGGCCTGATCGCATTCTTCGTGTATTTGTTCGAAGCCTTTTATTCTCCCGGCGAAGGTCCCGTGCCCTTCACATACTCAGCTGAGGTGTTCCCGCTTTCCCACCGTGGTACGTTTAACAATCTCCCAATACATTTTGATTGAAGGCTAATATAAGTACAGAGGTTGGCATGGCCTGGGCTGTTGCCGTCTGCTTAGGCTTCGCTGCAGTACTTTCCATCACATTCCCCCGCATGCTTTTCGCGATGGGTGCTACAGGAGCGTTCGGCTTTTACGCGTAAGTAGCCAACCATGTCTTCATTTTCAGGCATTTCTAACTGATCGAACAGCGGATTGAACGTCACCGCATTGGTTATGATCTTCTTATGGGTTCCCGAGACCAAACAGCGCACACTGGAGGAATTGGACTACATCTTCGCTGTGCCCACCAGGGTTCACATGCGGTACCAGGTGTTCCAGGTCCTTCCGTGGTGGTTCAGGACATACATCCTTCGCCAAAATGTGACGCTGGAGCCTTTGTATCACTTTGATCACATTGCGACGGATGAGACGGCGGCGGATGTTCGTAAACGTAGTGTCGTCTCTGCTAATCCGAAGTCCGAGGAATAATTCCGACCCGTTCGGACTTGCAGGCGGGTAAGGTGTTGGTGAGACCATAATGTTTGTGGTGGGTGGAGAAGATATCCACGGGTATAGTTTTACGAGATCTATAACGATTATATTTATTCCCATATCAAATCAGAGTTGATGTTTTATAGTTTTGTCACTAGTAATCGAGAGTCGTGTGCTTGGATGTCTTCGGTAAAACTTAAATTACTTAAAGTGGAGCCAGTCTATCTTACCTGGGGTGCTTAAATCATCGAAAAATCCATCGAAACTCGAGCAAAAAAACCGATCGGCTTTTTGGCCGAGGCTTCTCTTTGGTTCTGCGCCGGCAGTTGTAAAGCACTTCGGGCTTACTCCGCTTGCACGGCCAAGCTGCATGGCCGAGGATAGCCTCGGTGTATTCTCACGTGTACCAAATGAATTTTCTTATGCATACTTCACTTGTCAATTTTTGATATTCACATCTTATGTGGATAAACGCCTGTGCAATTTATGCTCAGACCTGACGCATTATGCTGAGCTGTTGGAGATCGCCATGGTTCATCCGGGGTACAGGCAAGGCGGTAATCATTCTGCCATTTTCATCATCGGATTATCTGCTTGATCCGATCCGCCCGCGGATAAACGAATTAGAGAAAAACGCTTAGCCGGTCAGAAGCTGCGGATTACGCGCCTCTTCAACGTTCTGGCAAAAGGCAGAACCCAGATCAACGGATATGGGCGGGGATAATGTTTTGTCGCCCCCTCTCTGTGCACAAGTGTTTAAAAAAAATTATAATAGTAACAATACCCCAGTCACCTCCACATTTCCGACACTCCTGGATTCTCTCTAGACGCAGAATCAATCTGAAGCTTTGCCCCTGCAGCGTTGAACAAACCGCCAGGGAACTGTAACTCTCCATACACCAACCATTCCTACTACACTCAATCAATACCACTACAATGGTTGTCAACCGCCCCGGTATCGCGTCCATGTCCCTGGGCCGACCATGGATTCATGACCTCCCCGGAAAGCTGATGCAAGCTGCCGCACACGGTTTCGAGGGTATCGAGCTCTTCTTCGACGATCTGGACTGCTACGCCCAAAGAACATTCAACGGCGACCACCTTGAGGCCTCCCACCAGGTCCGCCGCCTTTGCGAGCGCCTCGGCATGTCCATTATCTGCTTGCAGCCATTCTCCATGTACGAAGGTCTGATTGACCGCGCCGAGTCGGACAGACTCGTGAACGAGAAGCTTCCCCAGTGGTTCATCCTAGCGCGGGCGCTGGGCACAGATATGATCCAGGTCCCATCTAACTTTCTCGGACCTGACCCCGAGACCAAGGCTCCCCGTACAACGGGTGACCGCTCCGTGATCGTGAAGGACCTCCAGCGCATCGCTGATATCGGTGCCGGCGAAGGATTCCGTTTCGTCTACGAGGCTCTGTGTTGGGGTGATCACGTCGATACCTGGGAGGCTTCTTGGGAGGTTGTCCGTGATGTTAACCGTGCCAACTTCGGTCTGTGTCTGGATTCTTTCAATATCGCTGGTCGTGTTTATGCCGATCCTGCTGCGCCTTCTGGAAAGACGCCCAATGCTGCGGCGGATCTTGCTGCTTCTCTCGAACGTCTTCGTACCGCCAATATCGATCCCGCCAAGATCTTTTATGTCCAGCTTGTTGATGGTGAGCGTCTTGATGCTCCCCTAGACGAGAACCACCCCTTCCACGTTGAGGGCCAGCCCGTCCGTATGTCCTGGTCTCGCAACTCTCGTCTTTTCCCCTTCGAGGAGTCGCGTGGTGGTTACTTGCCCATTTTGGATGTTGCTAAGGTCTTCTTCAATGATCTTGGTTTCCGTGGCTGGGTTTCTCTAGAGCTGTTTAGCCGTACCCTTGCCAACCCTGATCCGTTTACTCCCGCTGACCATGCGCGTCGCGGTATCGACTCTTATTACAAGATGAGCCGTGTCCTGAACTGGGAGGGTCAAGAGGAGAAGACTCCTTCATCGATTGCGCCCCCTCCTGTGCAGCACCGCCTGTGAAATGAATATATGTTTGGGAAATTAGAGGATATCTAGGAGGGATGTCTTCTCTGTTTATATTTTATTTGTACATATTGCATACTCCACGACTATAGATGATAAAAATTACGATTCTACATACTCAGCAGTCTATTTATGTCCCGTCATCTAGAGCCCTGGGGAAGTCCTACTTGGATTGATGATAGATGAAAAATGGGGAGTGCTGGCTGTGAAAGTGGTATGTACTTGATACATACATGGTGGGCGCTCGAGATAGAAAAACAGACATCAAGAACCATCAGGCGTCCAATGGGTTTTATCCAGGTCCAGTCGAATGAATCTTGTCCATTGATGATGTACAAAAGCGATCACGTCCCCTTGGACATCAACTCTTGCCCGACGATAAGCCGGAGGAAGCCAAAGAAGATCTTTAGACCCTTGTTTTATCCACTCTCTGGTGACAAATATGTCTCTAGAAGAATGTTTTGCCAGTGAGGGAATGGGCAGTCTGCCACGGCTATGACGAATATATCGGTCATCATCTGAAAATGTTATCTAATTGTTGAATGGATCTTCGAGACCCAATCGCAAGTTGAATTCAATCAGGCCCACCTTCTTTGCGGTGGCAACCTCCCATAGTCCAATCTTGAAAGTCCTAAAGTCCATAAACGCGGCACACAACCCACTGCGAGAGACCTCAATACCGCGCTGGAAATCAAAAAACAATGACGAATCTCCAATAGTGTGCATTTCTTTCCACTCTTGGGTCTTCCAAACTCGAATGTTGTGTTTGGAGGGAGGCAAACTTGGTCCAGATGGAATCAGAAGATACTTCCCATCTGGAGTGAGTTTGGGCATTGCGTTCATTTTTTCAACAAGGAATGGTGGACTGACGTCTCTTCCTTGAGTGTCTCGGATCACCAAGTATTCGAAAGTTTTAGTGAACAGACTCTGGCCTATTTCGACGAGGAGGGAACGCTCGTTAATGGAGAGATGCCCGTCAGGGCGGCGATCACCAAACGAAACAAGCCGATGTCCTGTCAGTGAAAAGGAAAGAGGAAAAACATATTGGGATGCGCTCTCCAAGTCCCATGACAAGGAATTGTGTCTCGCCGCCATCTTATTCGTTGGAAAAAATACAAACTGCGAGACATCACCAGCTTCAGATGATATGACTTCCACCCCAGTACAGACATCAAAAATTTGTACAGTACTCTCTTCAAGCATGAACAAATATTGTCCATTCCTTGAGAGGCCAATTTCCTCTACATCCCTAGATGCTTTAAGCTGTGCGATGGGAGATGATTTCTCTCTACCCCACACCCGAACAGTTCGTTTGTCGGAGTATAGTAATGCTGCCGTTTGGAAATCTTCAGAAAAACAATGGCCGATGATTGAGATGTAGCCAAAATGAATGTCACTCGTGGCTGTGTCAACAAGCCGATATTGTATCTCATTCAAAGATTGGTGGGAAATGACAAGAGCTTTATCGGGATTGGGTAAGAGGTGAACATCAGAACTCTGCCCTCCTTCCTTCCATAGCCTTTCGTCAGCGTGCTGATTTCTTATCCTGAGATCCAATAGCTCGGTGTTTATAAATGCCGATAATAAATACTTCCCATCGGGACTGAATGCAATGTACCTGTGACCAGCCACAAGCAGCTCGTTGTACTGAGTCCCAGTTGCAGTATCGATCAGAGCAATATTTGAAGACTTTTTTCGGAAGGCCACGGTGTCGGCACAGGGTGAAAGGAATAAGCTACTAGACTTGAGAGGCTTGTCGATAGGGATTTGGTGTCGGATCGCTCGGGTCTCAAGATCCCAGATGTTGATTTTTGTATCGAATAAGACAGCAAACACGGTGCCGTCAGGCGAGAACTGAGTTTTGAAGCTTTGCACGAAGTCCAGCTGGGATCCCAAGTCGATTTGCAGCTCGGTGTGTCCAGATTCCAAATCGAGGCGCTTGACAGCTGCTCCACTCTCACTTCTTACCAATATCGTGACAACCTGGCGATTTATCACGACCATGTTAATGGATCTGATGGTGATCTGGCCTATTCTGTCCAACGACTTTGTATCCCAGGAATACACGGTGCTAGGGGTTGCACATACGAGGAGCGTCGAATCTGGTGAGAAGGAGATTCTGCTCATTTGCAATTCGTCATCCATGGGTCTCACCCGTTAACAGGGCCCTCAAGGCCAGGGTGCTTGCTGAGTATGTTGAAGCAAGCATCGTGCTATCTGGGGAGAAAATGGGGCCGTTGGCGCTAATCTCGTCTGTCTCGTCGTTAAACCCATATCTTTCTACCCCGGTAATTGCATCCCAGACGTGAATCGACCCTCCCTCCGAGTGACATGCAATCAGGTCACCTTTTGGCGAGAAAGCAACATTTCCGTGCCTGTGCCCTTCGATAGAGAGTAATACGGGGTCCCAATATTCTGGCACGTCTGGCAGCGTTTTGATCCAGCGGGGAATGGAAGAGGAATGCTTTTGTCGTACAAGGGATATTCTTGGCGTGAAAATCAAGGCCGACGAATATATCTGTAATGGGGCCTCTTCAATAATTCTGCGGTTGCTGAGTACAAATCTTGTGGCGTCATAGACCCATTCAGACAGATTGGGGTTCGCTTTAGCCTACTGGAAAATTAGCGAACGCACACACCGCGGTAATTGGGCGTAATACGTTGACCAACTTATCGAGTCTTTTCAGAATCAAGACTGAGATAGCAAAATCCTCCATCAGGGCGAGTGCCTCGAGCCAAAAAAGGAGGTTTTTTTGAATGAAGTGGTGTATGTAGCCTTCATCCACAAGACCGGATTGTGTTCTCTGCTCATCACTGAGCTGCTCCAAATGATCTAACCAATAGCGGCAGGCATATTGTAGGTGCGGTGGTAGTCTTTCGTTAATTGTTTTTGCTGGGATATCTGAAACACGCGTACCGGGCCAATCCAATTGACAAATATCCTGCTTCAAATGGTTCTGCATGACATCACAGCATTGTTTGAAAAGATCAACGTGCCTGTCTTGCAGATTGACATAGAATTGGGGAACATTTTTGCAGCGAGCCTCGTTCAACAGGAAGTCACGAAATGACAAGTGAAGCAGACGCGCGGGATATAAGTCATCCGATGAGTCAATAACAGAGCGTAAAGGTTCAAGGACTTTGCGGAAATGGACACGACAGTCTGCATACGAGAAGTAGAGAAGGTCTCCGAGACTTCTGATAGGCAGTGGCTTGAACAAGGCAACAACTGAGCCGACGATTCTCTTGAAAAAGAAAAGGAAATCTGTCTTTTCCCTCTCACTTCTTTCCTTCCCATCTTTTTTGATACATGAGATCAGAATCGTAGCATACAATCCATCCAAATGTTTCTGTGGACTATCTACATCCACATAGTCGGAGAGAATGACTTTTAGACGTTCTTCATACCAGTCTTCATCGTCAAGAAAGCGACAACTCGTTGAAGCATAGACAAACAGGCCGTCAGTTTTTGCACACAACTGCAATATATTATCTCTTCCCGGCCAGCCGTTATCTAGCTGGAGCTTTCGTGCCAGCTGGGACAACTCGGCTTCGAGGAACAGCTTAATGTCATCCTCACAAGGCGGGATTTTCTCGAGAACATGATGCTGACAGATATCCACTATGTTCCTGAATGCGCGGTTGATGTGTCTTTCTGGTCTGCTGCTTATGAAAATCCTCAGTTTCAAACGGGGGAGACTGGTCAGTCTGCTAAAAAAAATTAGTATCGACTCGATTGATAATATGTTGTCATCACATTCATTCAGCGAGTCAATCACAATCACAAGCAGCTGAGGGGAGGGATCTGAGCGGCTGAGTATCAATAACGGCTCAGATATCAATCGTTCCCACTGCTCGTTCGGCGACTTTTCCTCGATACCGGGATACTTTTGAATGGTATCGAGGATGTATGGACCCAAAGAAGGCACGGAGTCTACAAGACAGCGGGCCAAAGTAGGGAACAGCTGGATGGTTTTGTTTCTTTCCGTATTGTTTTTCTCAAAGAAGAAAGTGCCCGCAAGGCATGTGTTCGCAGAGACCTCTGTGCCATCGCGCCACTTTTTAGCTTTGAGTGCCCAAGCGACGGTCCGAGATATGGTGGATTTTCCTGTGCCTGCCATTCCATCCAACCAGAAGAACATTTTGTCATTGTCCCCCTCGCACCATTCCTGGATAGCTTTGAGTGGGGTAGTTTGCGTGTCCTTCAAGCATCTGGGTCGGTCTGCGTTCCCATTATGGTCAAATAATGCTTTCTCAGAATACTTGAGCTTGGCAAGACCTTGATCACGGCGAGCGTTTTGATGCTCCTGGAACATCATGTCGCTTTTCTGGCGAAGACCATCAATCAACGCATATATTTTTGAGACCTGGACTCCATTAAGCACTCTAAGATGCTCTTTTATCTCGTCGCTCGTTGTTTTGACGTTGCTGGATAGTTGATTCCAGCTAGTTTTCCCCAGGACAGACCCTAGATCCCTCCAGTATCGTTCAATGGTATGGCGAGAGTAGTGCAGGACAAGTTGGATGTGGTACCTGTAGATCCCTTGATATAAGGTAGTTGTTTTCTCTCGGATAGAAGACATCATCTGCTGGTGGTCTTTGCATCTACTCTGCTTAAGCCAACCAACTCTAGTTACGTGCCATGAAATACTAACCTTGAGACGATTTTGAAGTCGAAATCTTGCTGGATTGATCCAAATTCAATCAGAACATCTGAGATCACACCGAAACCATTCATCGCATCTGTATCTTGTTGGAATAATCCTCCCAGGACCTTTTTTTGTCAGTAAAATGATAACAAATGATGGGATAATCCGTACCGGAAGAACCACCAACACACCCGCCCAAGCTATAGCTGCATGTGGATCGCTGGAAATGGCAGCACTGACCACATCTTTGACAGCCAAAACGCCATTGATAACTTTCTGTGCTTGATCCCGAACAATCAATTCTTTGCCATTCATGCGAAAGCGAAGTCGTTCGTCCAACAAATTTTCGAGGTGCTTTGCTGCGATATCTTTAATTTGATCTCGCTGTTTCTCTGCCTCAACATTCCCACATGCATCAGCGAAATGGGCGTTCGCTATAAATCTGGTCAATATGTATGCTCTATATTTTCGCTGGGTATACGCACATGAGCATAGAGAGCTGTCAAATTCTAGCAGCGCTTTGTTGTAAGAATCCAGTAATTCCGGCCTTTCTTCGCACAGTCTCTCATATGCCTTTCCCCAGAGATCGTCAATTCCAATGGGAATATCAGCAGCTTGTGTCTCGACTTGATCATCCTCTCGGGTGGCTGCTTGCGATACACATGACCTTCGAGAGAATTGTCCGTCGATTTTCTATTACCTTATCAGCTCGTTGCCTAAGACATCCATCACATCCCGACTCACCACAGAACTCTCGGACTGACTTCGTAGATGAGAATTTGGGACATTCAAAAGCTCTTTAGCTTTGTCTTTGAGGCGTCTCATATTGACTGGTGGTAATAAATGGCCCCAGTGAGGATATGAATAAGGGGTTCATTTCAGTGTCGTGGGTCTTATTTGTGTGGGTAAAGTGACCCCACCTTGCGTATTGAAGTGGAGTGCTGTTATTGGAGCGCTAATTGGCAGGGGTCGTGTATGGAACAGAAATTTGGAGAAGACCTAGTTCATGAGGTAAAAATGAGCTTGGAAATGAGAAGTCACGATCGTGCTCTAACAATGTGCAAGGTAAATATTCCATTGGGGAATATGGAGAGGCTCCGAGGCTGCGATTTGGGCAGCAAAGGCTTACGCTGAACGAGTAGATATCCCTCAAAATTGAACCTTAAACATAGCGCCCGATTTTGTTCGAGTTTCATAATTAATTGATTTACTGTGCATAAAAATGAGCTCTGGTACTACACAAAAACAATTGGATTTGGTTTGAGTGACAATTACTACGCTAGTCCAAATAGGGGCTAGTCGGCTGTCGAACTATAACTCATGATGTGGAAATAGCAATCTCCAATTTCACTTTCACTGCATATATGTGGGCCTTGTACTTCACGGTAATCCAAGCAAAAGCGAACACGATCTCAGTGAATGAAAGATGAGTGACGTAGCCATGCAGATGGCTGTCGAAAACACAGACTACTTGAAATGTTACAAAATTCCTTTCGTCAGGACATCTAAGTTTCTATATTTGAAACCGTACTCCGACAGACATTACAAAAGGTATCCTTTTGGACAAAACTGACCTCATTGATGAGACGGGCAACGCGCTTCAAGGGCCTAATTTCGAAATGAGCGATCAGGGCACTGTCCTTGATCTTACCCTACCCACAACCACATTAGCCTTAGAGCTGGCCCTGGGATACTTCATTAAATCGCAAGGCCACCAGCCTGACTCGGTGCACTGGCTCCTAAAGCAGCCTATGTGTGTTCCGAATTGCCCAATATCTGGCTCCGTCGATCTTTACAGACACTTCTCAGATTAGGCTTTGCAGATTACCGGAAGGACAGTCCCCTTGAGATCCTCGCAGGCAAGAAAAACGGAGGTACGGTAAAATTGGGGATTCCTGTTGGGCTTTAGTTGGGGCCTTGGGGATCGAGAATATTGAGGTTACCTATGATGCTTCCATGGATGAAATCAGAATAAGGTTGTTGGTGGCGCTTTTTGACAAGTATCAATGGGCTATTTTGTTGCTACCGTTCCCAGAGTTGAGCTTCACGGATGAGAATGATGGAGAGCAACGAAACTTCAAATGGATTTGACGTTGCTGATGGGGCATTGCTTCCTATCAAGGCGTTTGCCGTGGAACACCATGAACTCCAGGAGCAAATGCCCTTTCTGATCTACACACATGATCTTCGCATCAAAGCTCCTGTCAACAAATTGATCACTCTTTTGAAGGAGGGTGCTGCATGGTTCCGCCATTATCGACAGGATGAAGATGGGTTGAGATTGTTTCCAACCGGGAGGTTGCATTTGCAGAAGATAGGCTGCTCTCGGATGCCTGGTTGTTGCCATTACCTCATATCAATATGAAAGATGGCATCCAGGGACGAAGATGTCTTGTTCTGTTGGGCCTGAGGCATCATATCGACGAGGCCTCTAAAACCATGCCGGCCTCTGCTGTCTTTCGTGGGATTATTGATTTGCAAAGCCTCGGATCTGATACTGTGCAAGTTGATGAGATCATACTAGATGCAGCAACGGTATGATCAAAGCCCGGAGGCCAGCCTACTTTGATTTGAATAGGTACCTAGGCATGTGCCCGATAATATCATCCTGAATGGAAAATACTGCGCCCTTTAATCGTGTTAGATGATGCCAAATAACCGTCACGTGCTGGCCAATCCAGGTAATACGTAACTAATACTTAACTTTGTACCGCCCTAGTCAGCAGTAAGTGACGGTTATAATCCAAATGCCGACGTCAACTCTATCAGTCTTAGCATGTCTAAGATGTGTCATATCGAAGCAAGGTCCTGATATCATCATTTCCAGTCTGACCAGTATTTTACATGCTGGCTTGAAACAACCAATATATATCTGGGTCTGGTCTTGACTCTCCATCATGACCAGTCTTCACTCGCTTTTAAACCGACAGCGACCAGGAACATGGCAAAAGTTCCAGGCCCAGCCATGCGTTTTTCTCGCACAAATTCTTTGCAGCTGGTATAAACCTATCCCAGCTACACCGCTCACAAAATCCATTGCAATCGTCTGTATCTCCGATACCCACAACACCCAACCCGACATTCCAGACGGAGATATCCTCATCCACGCAGGTGATCTCACACAGTCCGGATCATTCCAAGAGCTCCAGGCCGCACTCGCCTGGCTAAACGCCCTATCCCATCCCACCAAAATCGTGATCGCCGGCAACCACGAGCTACTACTCGATTCAGCTTACGATGATCCATCCGGCCTCGCAGCCTCTGAACGAGCCCAACTCAACTGGGGCGATATTATCTACCTAGAGAACTCGGAAATAACAATTACCCACTCGAACGGTCGTCAAATTAGAGTATATGGAAGTCCTTACTCCGCTCGCCACGGTAATTGGGCCTTTCAATATCCGCGTAATAAAGATGTATGGGCTAGCTCAATCCCAGATGGAATTGATATACTAATTACTCATGGTCCACCACTTGGGCATCTTGATTTATTGAAATTTGGCTGCCCTCATCTACTACAAGCGCTGTGGAGAGTTCGGCCAAGGTTACATGTTTTTGGACACATACATGAGGGTTCAGGAACTGAGTGGATGTTGTTTGATGGACTCCAGGAGGCGTTTGAGTCTACAATTGCTGCTGGAGGGGGGTTTATGAATCTTTTGCTTATGGGTGTGGAATTGGTTAAGACTTTTCTTCGCCCTGCTGTGGAAGCGAAGTGCTTACTTGTGAATGCATCTGTTGTTGGGGGCTTAAGGGATGAGGAACGGAGGGAGCCTGTCAAGGTCTTTATTTAATGGTATAGTGTTATTGACCTAAATCCGGGGTAACGTGAAACAAGAAAAGCAGAATTTGCTGTCCGGGTATTCGTCTTCTAGATAGGATTTTCGAAGTGATCGGTAAATGCCCTGCCATATGGGATGAGAAGAGAACATACCCGTGGATGTTCGTAGTATGCCAAAGAAATCGTTTAGAGTTTATCACCACAGATTCTGTGCTACCACATGGCTAATGAAAGCTGGCTTTTGAGCTCTGACGTAAAGGCACTAATTGACATGGACTAGTCTGGACGGTTATTGGTGGCTACGTAGCCCCAGGTTTCAGTCCCAATGCCTTGATTTAAGCGAAGAGGTCCAACCACTCGCATATTCAAACCCCGGATTGTTGAAAATGCGGGGTTGCGGTGCTAGTCTACAAAGGACAAGTATTTAAGGGCTGTGGGAGCACTTCACAGGAGACTTGTAGCAACTCTGAAATCGCCATACTACGTGCCCAGAAGGCATGATGACAAATGCTATCCATGCTTAACTCACTGCTACGAACATATTTACATTGCACTCTTTTCAGGTCACTCATAAAGGCACATATGTGAACAATGTCTTCTAGGAACGATCTAAATCTATATGATCGGCCAAAGATCTCGGATATCAAAGAAAAGAAAAAAGAAAGTGTATCGACCTCTAGCACCTGGGATTCACGACCCATAGGCCAAATCCTGTGCCCGTTTACTCAGAAGTCTTGAAAACAAAGCGGTCCTCAGGCTTGCTCTTGAAAGGAACGCCCAACTCAAGAAGCTTGACATAAACATCAGCAAACTCCTGGAAGAAGACATCGCTATCCTTAGCATAACGCTCAACGTGCTGCTTGAAAGCCTTGTCCTTAATAAGAGCAAGATCAGTAGGCAACATCATCAAAGTGGAGGTACCCTTATCAGTGAACTGAGCGGGACCATTCCACTTGCGCTGGTTCCACTTCTCATCAACGAGCAAACGGAAGAACTCATTGGTAAAGACGGTAGGGCTGAAGTCCCAGGGACCATCGAAGCCAGAGCGGTCAGTGTGAGCACGACCAAGGGAGTGGGCACCGCAAAGGGCAACCATCTCACGGTCATCGAAGCCCATACGACCGAAGACAGCACGGATGTGGCGGTGATCCTTGGAGGCATCGGGGAGACGGCCATCAGGTGTGCAGGCGGCGATATCACCGTCCTCACGGCCAGGTCTCCAGGGGATCTTGGGACCTCCCAGCTCCTGGACAGCAGCGGAACCAGCCAGGGTCCAGAGATCAGAGTAAGTGATCCAGGGGAACTGGGCCTTGATAGGCTCGAGGAAGTCGCGGGCGTGCTTGAGACCAGCGTTTGCGCCGTGGTCTGACTCCGGGGCGAATCTCATGGTGGCACCGTTGCTGCCACCGGTACCGGTCTCCTTATCGTAGGTACCGCTGGCGTGCCAGGCAAGACGAACAAGAACCTAAGATAAGAAACCTTGTCAGCGCCTGTGATACGAATCAATGCTTTGAGGATAATGAAACTTACGGGACCATAGCTGCCATCGTCATAATCGGTCTCGTTGGCGAGGCGAAGAGCAATCGCATCGTACACCTTCTGGTAGTCGGCCTGGGTGGGAACGAAAGGTCCCTTGGGGGTAGCCTCTCCGTTCAGGTAGAAGTAGGCACCAGCACCACCGGCAACAGCAAGACCGATGCCCCAGATGCCGAAGGACGAGGACTTGCCGGCGGGAGCCTCAGAGGCATATCCGCGGCGAGTAGAGGCGCGGACCTGAGCCGGGAGAGCGAAGCGAGCCGAGCGCGCGGCAGGGCGGACTCCGGAGGAGCGCAAGAAAGCGCGGGACGCAGATCGGGCAGCCGAAGCCATTGTGATAGAATGTGGGGGTGGAATGAAAAGAAAGAATGAAAGAAAGGAGGGAAAGATTATGCAAAAGAATGGAAGACGGGGTGGAGATGAGAAGGGGTCGAGGGAGAAATCGGAGGGAAACAATTGGAATCCTTGGGCCTCGGTGTTTTCGTATGTCCCTCTCCGCATTATACTTCTGCATTCCGTTGTTTGTCCATCTTACTGCAGGATCGTCATCTTCGGCTCTTATCTTCTCTTCCTTGCTCGATCAATTCGACTCCATCAATCCTTGGGCTTCATCTTCGATGCCCCTGATTTTGTGTCTTTCCCGTCGCATGTTCCTCATCTTGACTTTCCCCATTTTCCGTTCCATCGCTCGGCTCCACATATCTCGGGGCGGGTCCGCAATTATTAACAGGAAGCCTCTGCTTGGCTGCGACCGACCGAGAGTCTCCACTACTCCTGCGCACGCCCGAGGCGCTTACCTCATCGAAACGGTCTGGACACCGAAGATTAGTGATTTGATGAGGGCTGGACAGTGAGAAGTGGACACAGTTGAGGTTGGATGTGAGGGTTTTGAAAACAGAATTTGTCAATTCTGCTACGAAACCATATGGTGCGACCCTTGGTTGAGTAATTTGGAACCTTTCGATCTTATCTCCGGAATATACATCTCCGCTCTACCAAAAGACAATGGATAGGTCACATTTTATGGGGTTTCAAGGCATGATGCCACCTGCATCTATTGCAGGTCATAAGATTGATAAGTCTATTGATAAACATGGGCCTTTTCCTTGCCAGATGGGAATCAAAAGCCAAAAATAAACAGGGTATCTTCTTTTAAATCGCCGGTAAACTTCCAAAGAAATCGTTATCCCATAATTCTGAACCACCGGGGTCAAGTCCCTCAACCCAAGCTCCTAGATCCATAGGCTATTGAAGTCAGCATACAACCCATGCAAAGTCCGAGAGAATAATCTTACCGCAAAGTCACCGAAATCGGTGGAGAGAAAAGAAATAGGATCAAAGTCCACTGAGGATCCGGACAACGGCGTCGGGCCTCCCATTGCAACCGGAGTCTGATCAGCCTGTAAAAAGAAATTAGTAGGTGCGAAGAAATCCAGTCCAAGGCCAGCAAAGCATACCGACTCAGGCGGGCGTTGGGCACTGGCCACAGCATCAGAATAGGCCAGCCCGTTCAACACACCACGGCACACGCGAACGGACTTTTTAGAGCAGACTTCCACGTTCACCATGGGATCTTCGCCCTTGATCCGCGACTGGACGGATGCCAGGATGATAGTCAAGAAGAAGTATGGCTTGCATCCATTGCCACCAGGGCCGATGCGACGACCAAAATCATCTAGGGTCCGTTCAACCGCCTGCAGCATTACATTCTGTTGTGACTGAACCATGCTCATCAACACGCTAGAGTTCACTCCGTCCATTGTTGGACCGGCTGAATTGACCATCTCTTGAGCTTGGAGAGATAGCTCCACGCAAACTGTGATAGCGGCATGGAATGTCTCGTCCCGGAACACACCACTGCCAAGCTGGGTGATATGGGGGTATAGGACCGAGTCCGCTGGGTTCGGAAGTTCCATCTGAGAGAGGACCTCGAGCGAGGCCTCTAAGCACACTTTTCGCGAATACGAACATTTGGGTAGCCGTACCACGCTGAGCGAGAAGGGTCGGTGGAGCGCGAGGAGGAACTTGCGCATGATGAAGAGGTGCAAGGACTGAGCGAATCTATGCTTGGCAACATCCACCGGGTTGACGCCGGATGCGTTATCGTCGAATAAAGACGATGCATGTTGCATGGCTCGGAGAAGTTCTTCGCCCATTCGTAATGCCTCATCATACGATAGGTCGAATCGAAGCGTGTTGATTTTCTTCGCGATGCGGTAGCGTAGCGGCAGCGTCTTAGAGAGCAGGGACTGGTAAAAGCCACGGGTATATGTTGCTGTGCTAAGAGGCGCGGGGTTTGTTTCCATTCTTTCGGACAAATCGTTATCATCCCAGTTGCAGGGTGCATCGCAATCAGATTCGTCTAGATCCACAGAAGGTGGGACACCACGGTCCAGCGAGATTTTGAGATCCAATTCCACAATCGTCGTCCAAAGTCGACGGCGCTGCTCGCACCAAAATGGGCGGGCCTTCTTCCGAAATCGGGTCGGGTCCCGGTGCAACCCCATTGTTATGGCAGATCGAATCAGGGAACCTGCCGAGGCCCATGCCACATCTCCATCGTTGGCGTTCGCGAGACGAGCGATCAAAAGAAGGGTCTGCGTCTGGATCATGCTGAAATTGAGTTGCGGACTCACAAATGTACACGAGATGTATGACTGCACCGCCATGATCCACTTCATTGCGGGTTTTTGATACACATCACGTTGATCGCCTTCCATATCCGATGTTGGAAGGTAGAAGCAGCTTCCGGCTGCTAGGACGGCCAAGAGTTGGGCTAGAAATGCCAAATCCGGCTCTTGTTGACGATTCCAGTACGCTGTGTACTGCTCCAGAAAGGTTGGGATATGCAGAACTCGGAAGGTAGTCTCAAATGTGTCGAGATAGAATTGAACCAATTGATCGGCCACTTTGCGTGATGGTACCATTTCCTCAAGTTGGAAGGCCTGGTCTCGAAATGCCCGTTGATGGTCCTGGCTTTCGCGAGACCAAAGCTCGCACTTGAAATGTCTCATGTCGGAATATTCTTTATCCTTAGTAGCATGTCGACCTCGTCGGAGGAAGGTACCAATATCTTGGAACTAGATTTTCTGTTAGCGAGGATTTCGGGGGTTGTTGTTGGATCGTGATTCACTCACAAAAGATACAGTGGTGGTATAATGACTGCGACCGAAGTACCTTGTCTTGCCTTTCTTCCCTCGGAAGCTGCAGTCCGGAAGAAATCGAACGCGATCATCTACTCCTGCAGCATCCATATTAGACATTTCCGCATCCGAGAAAACATCGCCGATGGATGTTTCGGGAGTTTGGAGGACATTTCCATTGGGCTTATTCAACGCATGTTCCAATACACGCAGTCGGTGTCGAAGTTCTTGCAGCTCATCCGGGCGACTGCGTTTCGAAACCCGATTTGAATCGGATCGGGGGCCCATTTTAGAATCAAAAACAAACATGCTGCCCGTGCCTGTAGCTGGGTCTTCAGAGCTACTGGGAACACGCATCCGTGATACTGGGGGTGACATGCGCCGTGAAGATGATTCTGGCGTTGGCCCTGGTTGAGGACCGACAAAGACACATGAGTCTGCAGTTTTTGAGCGGACGCATTGTCCGCAGGGCAGCGAACGGTCACACTTCAATTTGCGTCGTCGGCATTCTGTACAAGAGAGCGGGGGTCGTCTCCGCCGCTGTACCACTCTTGATTGATCGGCATCCTCGCCCTGTGAGAGTGAGTCTTGATAGTCGGCCATGATCACTTTTTTCTCTGTGTGGTTTGATGGAGCTTTCTTCCTGACCCCTCGTCTGCAAGGCTCCAATCAAAATACGTAAGTCAGTGATGACGGGGTAATCGTAAATGCCCGCAGCACAAAGGACAGGTCACACAGTCGCGTGGGAGTCGATGCTCCATTTAACACTCCACAATTTGTTTGATTGAGCAAGGCGCAAAGCTTGTCAAATCTTCAAAGACAAATGATTCAGCAAAGATCAAATTCAGCGACAGCGTTGAATACATATGCGAGGTTACCATGGAGTTAAAAGTTCTCGGGGTTCGGAGTTACTATTCTAGGAAATAATGCCAAGCCGCGGGTCAAGTGCTGATTGATAATAATCCGGCCCCCAAGATTCCTACGTTAATAAAGACTGAGTCATTTTTGAGTTCTTTTAATATATCTCAGATGAGTTGAGCGTTTTCCTGCCACCATTTCTATTCCTTAGAGTATGGAGGACATGTGAGTGTATAACTTGGGCCTGGTGGGGTGCCTTGACTTTTGGGCATGAAAATGTACCACTACATTGAGCCATTTTGCAAAGTGTGAAAAGCGATTAATATCCTCAAAAAAAAAAAGAGCGTCGATTTGTAAATATCTGGGGCAGCCCCCAAATTTATACACAGTTCCAGGGATCTCCACCAATGTGCTTGCGGGGTTTTATCGGCATTCTTTGGTGAAATGTGGCGGGGTGGAATGAAACCTAGTATATCGGCGTACTGGGTAGCCTAAAAAGGTAGCGCTGTCGGCTGAAGCGTTTTAAAGTATAAACTACAAACCTTGAAACATGCCCAAACACGAGCATACCCGTGCATAGTTATTTCGTCATCGGTAGATCGTATACTAGAAAGAATTTCACCAAGCCCTGGAGAGGATCATGTGCAAACCCCGCTGCTGCGATCATCTTCAAATTTTGACTGGGACCGCGTCTTGCCGCCGTTGCGACCCAATAGATCCGCATGACGACAATGTGAGCCCGAGCTAGTGGCCTCACTTATATTTTTAACCTTTGAGGGCGTTTTCTCCCCACGGGAGGCTGCACGATGACGGCAAACCACACCGAATCCGAGTCAGCTGGGAGAGTCGCAATAATCCGAGTAGACCGACATGTCAGACAGGGAAGGGTCATGTAAACAAAAGATCTTTGATGCATGAATGTAGCGGTCAAAGCTGTACATAGAGTAAAACAAGCGGGTCTTAATGGCCGCATGCATTTGGCGTGATAAGGGTTTTTTCTGTATGAAGTAGTACAGAGTTCTTGGCGTGCGCCTGCATGGTTGTGCATTCCCTCGTGTCCGGAGTATTTTGATTTTCCTACCATTTCCTCTTGCGCACCTTATCTTGATGATCGCCAAGTGGATCCGATCATCATGCCGGGACCAGTAGGTATGTTCGCTGACACCATCTGCGCTACTCTCGGTCCCGAAAACGTACATAGTCACATCCCGACATGCACTATTGCATCGGTTTGACATGTTAAACTTCTCAAGAACAACACATTCGAGGTCCTTGCGAGAGCTTTTTCAGTGCAAGTTTGTAGGAGTCATCCCCCGGATTGATTGTCATTTCCCATTTGAGTTCAGTACCAGAGCTACTCACCGCCTGATTGGCCCCGCATCCCAGTCATTAGCCACATGGGATTAAACGGCCGATCATTCGTGATTTCTTTTCCCGTGACATCCTAGCTTGCGTCCTATTTCTTGGATCAATTTGGATACTGCTCTTTCTACTTCTCTTGTTTATATTGTGCTCATCTCTCCACCAAGCTATGGGTTGTGCTTCTCTGGAGCCGCTGCTTGGACTCTATCGCAAGTAGTGATCCCTCCCTCAGCGCGCTGGTGCAGAGATAACGTGCTTTATTTGATCAAATCGTCCCTCTATTTTCATAAGCTCGGCCTACTGAACCCCGTGTCTTCATTCTTATTCTTTCCCCCTTCAAAGGTGGTGGCATTCTTTGGCGCTTGTTCAGAGTTCCCTCAGGTCCTTATAAGCGACGCAGACCCCTGAAGCAGAGATGTCTTCTGACGAATCCCCTATCTCGATGGGCGATACCGAAAAAGCTCGGCCTAATAATATGCCACGCTGGAGGCGGATCTTTGGAGACAAGCCAAGTCGCGACCGGGAGGCAAATGAAGAATCTACCTATCGCCCAAGAAGAACTCTGGGCATCCTTAGTGACAAGGAGACGGACGAAGTACCTGGTAAGTGACCTGGCTTGGTATAGCTTGATATGACTCTTTTTGACCATGGGTTTATTTTCTGGTATAGGAACGGTCCTTCTTCTCGCCTCTGATCGAAATGAACCTCTGGGAATGCGGCACCAGCCGCAACGGATGTCAGCCTCATCACTTCCCACGAGCATTCAACCCTCCTCACGCTCGTCTTCGCGGAACCCAGTCCCGCAGCAAAAGCGAACAGCTGACGGACAAATTGTCCTAGACCCTCAGCCTGATGACTCCGTCAATGACCCTCTCAACTGGCCAGTGTGGCAACGAGACACTGCATTGATATCATTGGGCTTTTACTGCTTAATCGGAGGAGGCATGACCACCATTCTGGCCGCTGGATTCAGTGAAGTTGCAGCTACCTACGGAGTGACTCAGCAGAAAGTAGCATTCACAACTGGTCTCTACATGATGGGACTCGGCATCGGGTCGGTGATCATGTCCCCAACCGCAATCTTGTTTGGAAAGCGCCCTGTATATCTCCTCAGTGCGACTCTCTTCATCCTCTCGGGGATTTGGTGTGCCCTTTCCCCGAACTATCCCAGCTTGGTGATTGCTCGGATCTTCCAAGGCATTGCGGTGAGCCCGGTCGAGTGTCTCCCATCGGCTACGATTGCGGAGATCTACTTCTTACACGAGCGGGCCTATCGAATCGGCATTTACACGCTGCTGTTGCTTGGTGGAAAGAACTTAGTTCCCCTCGCCAGTGCTGCTGTTATCGGTAGTCTCGGGTGGCGCTGGGTATTTTGGATAGTGTCGATCATCGTCGGCGGCTTTTTGGTCTTGTTATTTTTCTTTGTCCCTGAAACCTTTTGGGATCGGAATCCACGTCCTCGAAAGTCGCACAAGCGTCCCCATGCTCACCGAACGGTTTCCGACTTGATGTCACATGGGTTCAGAGGACGTCGTCCTCATTTGCAGATTCCTGACGAACCACTCTCACCAAACGTCAATGATGCAACATCGCCAGTTGAGAGGAAGCATAAAAATGCTCATGTTGGATTTGCAAATGATTTGCCAACAAACGAGAAGCACAAGCCAGAAGGTGGAGATTACTTCTCTGCTCACGCTGGGAGCCCTACCACCGATGCCCAGACCCACACCGAGTCATCTCAACCGAGTGTTGACCAAAGTGGTGGCCTCCAGCCGGTTCAACCTGCTCACATCGATGCCTCCCACCGGAGCCCCGGTGAGGCCGAAGAAGGACGGCCCGCGGCCATTTCGCCTGCACGCAGCGAGTCTCGTGAAACCAGTGCGCATCTCTCGTCTACTTTACAATACACGAATCGACTACGCGAACGCCCAAAAGTCCCCTACGTCCAGCGACTCAAGGTATGGAATGGAAGAATTGCCCGCGACAAGTGGTTGAAGATTGCTCTGCGGCCCTTTATCTTATATGCCTACCCATCTGTTCTGTGGTCGGCTGTGATCTACGCTCTATCCGTTGGATGGCTCATTGTGATCTCTGAGTCCGTCTCCAAACTCTTTGAGAGTGATGAGGGCTATGGCTTTACTGCCCTCCAGACGGGTTTGGTCTATATCTCGCCCTTTGTCGGCGGCCTACTCGGAACTGCAGTAGCGGGTAAAGTGTCGGATATGGTCGTGCGTTTCCTCACCCGGCGTAACGGAGGCATCTATGAGCCCGAGTTTCGCTTGGTAATGGCAATCCCCATCGCCTTGTCGACTACGATTGGGTTGATGGGATTTGGCTGGAGTGCACAGCTAATGGATGCCTGGATTGTGCCAACAATCTTCTTTGGTGTAATTTCGTTCGGTTGCTGCTTGGGAAGCACGACTGCCATCACTTTCTGTGTGGACAGTTACCGCCAGTATGCAGGGGAAGCATTGGTGACATTGAACTTTACCAAAAGTATGACCCCCACTTCTCTTTCTCGGAATTAAACTAATTTTATTTCTCGTGGTCTAGACATCGTTCATGGACTCGTCTTCTCTCTCTTCATTGTTGACTGGCTTGAAGCCGATGGCTTCCGCACCGTCTATCTTGCCATCGGTGGGATCCAGCTATTCTGTTTACTCATGTCAATTCCGATGTACATTTACGGAAAGCGGGCCCGTATGTGGACCGTCCGTAAGCGCTTGATGGAACGATTCTGATTTATGACCACATTGGACCGATGCGTGATGATCATGATTTATTTGGATTTGGATAGAATATATCGATCGCCTCACGGCTATATGTTACGTTTTGCATTTTTCTAGGATAGGTATATTGAATTGGACTAAATGAGACTGCTCCGATTGATAATACCCTATATTGACCTTTGAATCTCAGCTCCGAATTGGCCGAATGGCCAGCCCGGCCTTGGGTGCTTTTACGAAGATGTGGCGCCGCAGTTGCAGGAAAGATTCAATAGCTTCGAAAGTATTCATTGTTCCCTTAAATTTATAAATTTCATACGCACTGGACAGATGAAGGCGACCTGAGGATATTTGGGCCCCGCAGAAGTTGAAAGAATCGCGAAATCACCCCTTCCGTTCATGCATCTCACCACGGCGCGGCTACTCGATTTGTCATACCAAGGTTCAGATTTGTAAGAATCAAAGCAATCAGTCCATTGCAAAGGATAGGGTAATTCTCATTATCGGGTGACAAAGTCTCAGCCCCGAAGATCAGAGCTTCGTCCGAAAAGTTTCGGCCCAGGCAGCGGATTGCTTACGTCATGTATTTCTGTTTAAGTTATGGGGCGGCAGTATGGCAATTCCCGAAAGTTTTCGGGTTGGCCGAGAACGTTCGGGTTTAGTGAGGGTCCTCCCACTCCACCAAAGTAAATATATATTACGTCGGCGCAGCTGCCTCTGGAGTACGTGTGTCCACGGTTCAACCATTATTTCGAGTCTATTCTCCTATTGTTATCTTTTTTCCAAACTACATCTGCACATCTTTCCATTATGTCTGCCGTCTCAATCAAGAAAGGGCCAATTCAATTGGCCGGTGTTTTGTATAAGCCTACCAATGCTGTCGCTAAGAATCCGGCTTTGGTTATTGTTCACCCCGGTGGCGGTGTAAAAGAGCAAACAGCAGGCGTGTACGCCAAGAAACTCTCCGAGCAGGGTTTTGTGACTGTGGCCTATGATGCGTCTCATCAAGGCGAGAGCGGCGGCGAGCCACATTTTCTCGAAGATCCTTCGGCGCGCGTCAGTGACGTGTACAGCGTGGTTGACTATCTGGAGAAACAGGAATTTGTGGATCCAGAGAAGATTGCTATTGTCGGCATTTGTGCAGGAGGTGGTTACTCTGTTGCCGCCGCCAAGTCAGACCACCGCCTGAAGGCCGTCGCCGCCATCAGTATGGTCAACATCGGCGATTCCGCACGTCTGGGCTGGGACGCCGACGAAGATGCCAAAACAAAGGCGGCCGCCTTTGACATGGCCGCTAAGCAAGTTTCCGCCGAGAACAACGGTTCTGAGCCTGTGGCAGCCCCCTATGTGCCGCCTCACCCGGACGACAAGACTCCATTCGATATGAAGGAGGCAGCGAACTATTATCTCACACCAAGAGCCCAGCATCCTCGTGCGGCGAACAAGATGCTGCTCCGCAGCTTCCCCCTTGTGCTTAACTTCGACGCTTTCCAGTTTGCCGAGCTCTATCTTACCCAGCCTACTCTGCTGATCGCGGGAGAGAAGGCCGGCTCTCTGTGGCATACTGAAAAGCTCGACAAGCAGATTGGAGGTGCCACCAAGAAGCTCATTGTTCCAAATGCAGCTCATATGGACTTTTATGATGGGGCAGAGTATGTTGCGCTGGCTGTGAAGAATGTGGTGGATTTCATGTCTGAGCACTTGTAAGGGCGCGTCTCGCCACGCCTGCTGGTGCTGCAAGGGATACAAAGATGAAAGACGCATCTTTTTGTGGGTTCTTCGTGAAACAACTTGCGTATCCTTATTGAGTTTTCAACTCATGCTCAATTTTCAGCCCGATGAAATTCACTGTGCTTAATTCTCATTTCCAATAAATCGAATTCTGTTATGAGATCCTTTGTTGAATCAAGTATCTGCTCACCATATCAACGTTTCCAACTAGGGTGACCATTATTTAGGACCGATAAGCTTTGAGTATTACTCGCCCATAATCACAATCAGTGATCCCTCCAACAGGCCGTAGAATATACAGGAACCTCAGGACAGTAGCCTCAAAATGGATGTAGCTGATATTAACCTCGGCTAAAAAGTATCCTGCATGGATGGATCTGTAGAAAATGCTGGGCGCGAGGGAAGTAGTGAGTCAACCCTTCAGGCAAACTACTCCTCGACATGTTCCCAGATTGTGTCCGTCGCATTTCTTGAGTGACAATATAAGTGAACAGCATACCACCATAGCGAGAATGGAGCCTGATCCTGTCATACGAGGATAGCAAGCGAATACAGATTTCACGAAAATAAAGTTGAGATCAAGAGAGTTGCTTCCATCGTTCATACCCAAGCCTCAAACCGCAGGGGAAGCCAGTTAGGTCTAAGTCTGTTACCCATCTTCCAGTAATCACTGCGAGCACAAAGCTGGAGCAACCTCCCCCCATAATATCCAGAATTCGGTTCCAATCTCGCTGGCAGCTTGACCCACGGAGTCTAGGTCTATCATACCGGTAGAAGAGGTACTCATCACTCCACTGAACGCCCCACTAAACACCACACCTGGAAAATTGACATGATGTCGATCCAAATAGCATACTGTACCAAGCTCAGTCGCATCAGCTCTGTTTCCTAGCTCTCATTCGTTTCGTCGCATGGATTAGTCATCGGCACAATGGAGAATACTACTGCAGCCACAAGCTACCTAGGCTCCTTGAACAGGGCCTTAGCCAGCGGACTCTTGGGGAAGGATTAATGCATGCAATATTCTACGGACGTACGTGTAGAAGGTAGAGAACGTATGTGGTGTGAAGATGCGGTATGGAGAGAAGAAGTCCAAGCTACTGAAAGTGAAGGGATATGGTAGATACAAGTCAGGTGACCTAACAAATATCTAGGACAAATTCATATAGGATAGACCAGATATGGTTGATGTTTATTTCAAAACAATGTTATGGATGGCAAGCAGCATTATTTCAATTGGTAACTTGCCCATTCTACGAAACATGGTGATCTCTCGGGTGCTGATTCTGTAATACCTGTAGTAGTTGGTGATCAAGATTTTAGAAAGTGTGGTGATTTAAGAAAAGTCTCACCATCTAGGTATTGAGTTATGCCATTGATTCATTAAGCTTAGTAGCTGCGCCATTTATAACACGATTGTTTAAAAAGTTAATCCGTGAACTTTTTTTGTTGTAGGTTCTATGTCTGAGGTACTATAGTTTATTTTGTCGCCATCATAGGTGTAATGTCAGCTACATTGTCAGCTGCTGTACTTCACGGCCATGTCAAAGGCAGTCGCCTTGTTTTGGAATAAACTCCGTAGCGCGAGTGAAAGTATGGCAACTGCCTTTCTGCCGTACTATATGACCGGGCTACACGCGTACGTCAATGCCACACATGTCAGAAATGGGGACACATAGGAACCACCTGTCCAACCAACACCAAACCAACCTGTGTGTACTGCGCTGGCGAGCACCTTTCTCGGAGCTGCTCGCGGAAGGAGGTTTGTTTGGTGTTGGTTGGACAGGTGGTTCCTATGTGTCAATTGTCATTGAACTAACCCTTTGGAATTTTATCAGGTTTATTTCGTGTCAAAGGAGAAGCAGATGCCGGGAGCCGCTATTTGAATCTTCTAGTGTGATGCGAATCTATTTGCAGCATTTGTCATCATAAGATCATCAAATGTGGGATAATGAGGAAGATGAATAATTTGAACGAGGTGACTATCGGCCCAAACTTTTTCTGTACCGAAATCTTGAAATCAGACGGCCTCGGCCGATGGTAGCGTACGAATAGACAGAAACTCCCACTCGTACTACGGAGCTTGGTAGTGCTTATAGATAACGTGGAAGCCGTTTGACGACGTTGACAGGGAGTTCGACATCTGGATCGCTTCGGAGATAACCAGATTCATGAGACAAGAGTTTCCATATGGCAGCGGACTCCATTTCGGCCGAAAATCATGCCAACATCGTAGAACCTTTGGTGATGAGATTGTATCTCCCAAGGCAAATATCTTGGGCTAAGGAGACTCGCGCTACCTCTCTACCTACAACATTATTACCAACTGCTGTCTACACGTGTAGACCCGACGCCTTATCCACCCTCAATTATCTCAAAGAGGAAGTAGAACCTTGATGGATTGTTATAGTGACTTTTGAGGAATATCAGTCACCTATGTCGACCAGAACACTTTCGATCCCGGGATTGGAGGTCACGTACGCGCGGTCCGGTACGAGGAGAACTGACCATGGAAGTACCTTGGATGGAAACCCACACCACTCTTCCATCAGGCGCGGCGTGAAAGAGCTTGCACTTTAAACCTTCAGAGGATTTTCTGAGCGTTTTAGGATTTACTTGAGGGGGGTGCTATGTCACCTGGCCTGTATGCCACTATATCCCTTTACTTTTAGTAGTTTAGACTTCTTCCTTCTTCATACCACATATTACTACCACATATGTTCTGTGCACTTCCACTCATACGTCCGTAGAAATAGCTAGGCGAAAAGAAGAGAATAGTAGTATTAAGAAAAATAATTCAAGACTAATTATTAAAGAAGAGAAGAGAAAAAACCGTTAGTTCCCCTTCTTATTGGAAACGTAGGCGATTCGCATGCGAATCGGGCGAGGTACGGGTCCTATGCACCAGTACCTAACTCTATGCCTTAATAATAGGGCATCCGCTATTCTCCTATAACATTAGGTATCGCTATTACTGGCGATGGTGAGGTATATATAGCTAACGATATATATAGCACATAGTAAGGGGTTAATATAGGTATACGGGCTTAGAGGGGTAATGACGTTAAAGGAAAATTCTATAGGACCTCGTGCCAAAAGCAGCTCAGAGCAGCGACAGCGAGGTGCGGGCACAAAAGAAGAAAGAAAGGCTTAGATCGAAGGGTATTGAGGATCGGAGCAAAGGACTCATAACCTCTACGTACGGAATGAACGTATCAGAATGATATGAAGAAGAAGAAGTCTGAGTCAGTCTAAGAGATAGATATGAGTGTCTAGTCAGCTGATCTTACAGATTCCACTGATGATTTCGAAGTCGCTAAAATCTCCATGAAACTCGGAGCAGACGTTGATACGAGGACTGTAGTAGCATGGAAAGGAATAAGGAAAAAGGCGATTAGCAATCGTGCAAGAGGACAAGGGAAATAGGTTAATAGCAGCACCCTTAGGCTTGTAGAAAAAGAAGATAAACTGAGACTTTTAGTCGATACTGGATACTGTCCACAATGGGTCCTATCAATAACATTTCTCGATTTGGAAGCTATCTGCCTGCTTCAGTTGACGATGCGGCGCTTGACGCGAACCTTCAATGGACCTTTCTTGTCACCCACTCCATATTCAAGCATCTCAAATTTCTCGTTCGGGTTAACAAGCTCAAAGTCAAAATTCTTCAAAAGCGTGACCACGATCTTCCAGACGGACATCATGGCAATATTACGTCCGAGACACTGGCGGTTACCCGTTCCGAAGTGAAGCAGAAAATTGGGATATGATGGGTCATAGAGAGGGCTTCCAGGAACAAAACGGGACGGGTCAAACTCGTTGTGGGCTGGGCCCCAGATATCTGGGTTGTGGTGAAGGCAGGTGCTCAAAAAATATGCAGGGCTCGCGTTAGCGTGTTGCGTTTTAATGAGCTTGCTGACTTAGGTCACTCTAACATAATTCACAAGCGTGCGGGACACGACACCCGATCAGCCGGGAGGACCCCCCAACCAAAACACATTAATTAATTAGACTATCCTTCTTTAATTGACCATACGACTAATTCGCTCCTAAATCGTAAAAAATTGATAGAGCAAGAGGGTCGTATCTTGGAGTATGGGTCCACAGATCAAATTGACCGAATGTCTCCGTGCTTTATAGTGCGCCTTATTATGCACATGTGGGCGATAGGATTAAGCGAAATGGAGCCAAGCTTGGTTCATATGAACTTCAAAACCCTGGATCTGAATCTCGCGATAGAGTTATGGTGGTACCGTGGGTAAGGCAACCCGGAAGTCTTCCCCACCCGACCGAAGAAATACGCAAGATAAACATGTAGTGGAGCACCCCCGATAAGCATGGAAGACCGACAAGCCACAAGTCAGTAATAAACAACCATGCAGAGACTGAAACCACCCAGTATACATGCAACACCATGGACATCCAATTTAGGATAACATCCGACGTCATTTGGATCGTTTTCCCCTGACATCCACTCACATCCCTAGATCTCCATGGTCGCACGGCATTGGTCCGCACATCTCAGCAAGGACCAATTCTCAAACCGCCAGCCGCCCGCCAAGACACCAGACAAGGATTGGCGCTAGGTGCCAGTTGCCTCAAGTTTGGTTTCATCATTCATTCGCACTGGCCACACCCGCCACATTCTTCTGCCAAGTTCTACCCGGGCCTGTCGCTGTCGCCAGATCCAACCCAGATGCGGGCGGGGCGGTTCTGGGTGTTCTGGGTGTTCTGGGTGTTGGATTGGTGGATCGCGGTCGGGCGGGATTGACAGAAGGGATTATAATTGTCGCATCAAGGTTTGACCTGGCGCCAACAGGAACTTTCCTAGGTTGATGGCCGGCGATCGGATCGATAATTTGTGGTCTAGGGTTCTTCAACCCTTCGAAACGGCTGGTCTTACTTGTTTTTGTAAAGGTATTAATTTGCCTGGTCCTAGTGTGGACTTGGCTTGTCTCATCTATCTCCACCCAGGTTGGCAGATGGAGGAGCATTTTGTCTGTGTCTGTCTCTTGTAACAATACATTCTTTTTTCTCTTCTTTTTCTCTTTTCCTTTGTTTCTTTGTTCGCATTCTTTTCTTCACAATCGTTTTGAAGTTGGACTGGTTCCATCGTTATACTTCTTTTCTTCGGGCCTGACGACAGCATTCCTTGCGTTGCCTACGGAACAGCTCAGCAAAAATCTGACACTGCTATCCCTGGGTAGATCTGAGGGGAAATCACAGGATTCTGATTTTAATTCTCCTCAGCCGATACATTCGCTTTCCTTTAGGCAGGCCCTGATCCTCGACGCCGCCATTCGCTATATCGGTATCGACACGATCGTTTCAATCATTCGTTTTCTTTTTTTCAAACAACAGCCTGGTGCTGCTACTGGCAATTGTTCAACCACTTCATCTTACCAGCAAAGAATAAACCAGTAACTCTGGACCAGTCTTCAATCAAGCCGGTCTTGTGAGAAGATAGGCAGCTAGGATTTGGCCTGATTCATTCAGAATACTGCTTGATACTTATCGAAATATACACTCGCCCGCAGTTGTCAAACAGATCAACAATGGAGGTCGGAAAGCGCCACGGCTCCTCCAGCTCCATGGATCTCTTCTACGAAGCCGTCAACGACGACCTAGCCCGATACACCCTGCTAGCCCTAGGCTGCGCCGCCGCCGCATACTATATCTGGCAGCTTACCGTCCGATTCTCCGACCACTTGCGAAGACTATCCACATTCAACGATGACAGCCAACGGTATTTCGTCCCAGCTCATGAAAAGTTTTCCTGGTTAAAAAACCACCTGATCTATGCCCCGTTGTTCCGGAATCGACACAACCGCGAATTGCAACTTTCGCAGGCTATCAACATGGGCACTTTGCCTAGTCGTTTTCACGGACTGCTGGTTACCGGTGTGGTTTCTATGAATGTCATTCTATGCGTGGTCACTGTTCCCTACGCATCCGATGAAAGTACCACTGCTGGCATCGTTCGCAATCGGACTGGTACTATGGCGACTGTGAACTTGATTCCGCTTGTCTTGATGGCGGGCCGAAATAACCCGTTGATTGCTATGCTTCATGTTCCTTTTGATACGTGGAACCTTCTTCACAGATGGCTGGGACGTATTGTGGTTTGTGAGGCTTTAGCTCATACATTTGCTTGGGCGATTCCCAAGGCTCAGGATGGTGAGAATTCTAGCTGTTCAATGTTAATGTCTGTGCTAATACAGATTGCAGCAAGCTGGAGTGCCGTAGGCAAGTATATCGCTGGGAGTAGCTTTCTGACTGCTGGACTGGTTGTAAGTTCTGAAGCCCACTTCCTAAACAATCTCATTCATTGACATGGACTTCCAGACTACTTGTACTGCAATTGCACTTTTGGTACACTCGCCGTCACCAATTCGCCATGCCTTCTACGAGACATTCCTTCACCTGCACATCGCCCTCGCCGCTGTTTGCATGGGCTTCCTCTGGGTCCATTTGAATGGATATGCGGCGCAGAAGTACTTGCTTGGTGCTATAATCCTGTGGGCACTAGAGGTAAGTTCTATAAACCATAGATACCCATAGCACGTACTGACCGATTCAAAGCGTGCAACCCGCCTATTCATCATCATATACCGCAACCTTGGTCGTGCATCCACAACAGCCACCATCGACGCAATGCCAGGTGACGCCATGCGGATTACCCTCCGCCTCGCTCGCCCATGGAAGTTCCGTCCTGGTCAACACATCTACCTCTACATCCCAGCTGTCGGATGGTGGACCTCACACCCATTCTCCGTAGGCTGGAGCGAAGATGAAGACAAAATGTCTGACGAGAAGTCTCTACCCATGGCCCACCAAGACCTAATTGGAGGACCCCAGCAAACAACTCTCTCACTACTAGTCCGCCGCCGAACAGGAATGACCGACAAGCTATACCAACGCGCAGCCGACACCATGGCTGGCCAAATCACCCTCCGCGCCTTCGTCGAAGGACCATACGGTAACATCCACACCATGGATTCATACGGCACAGTCATGCTCTTCGCTGGCGGTGTCGGTATAGCCCACCACGTCCCCTTCGTTCGCCACCTCGTAGCTGGTTTCGCAGATGGCACAGTAGCTGCGCGCCGCGTTACCCTTGTGTGGATCATTCAATCGCCCGAGCATCTGGAATGGATCCGTCCCTGGATGACAAGTATCCTAGCCATGGACCGTCGGCGTGAGGTGCTGCGCATTATGCTGTTTGTTACACGTCCTCGCAATACCAAGGAGATCCAGAGCCCGTCGGCGACTGTGCAGATGTTCCCTGGCCGACCGAATATCGATACGCTTGTTGGTATGGAAGTTGAAAACCAGATTGGTGCGATGGGTGTCCTTGTTTGTGGCAATGGTAGCTTGAGTGATGATGTTCGTCGGGTTTGTCGCAAGAGGCAGTCGAAGTCTAATGTGGATTATGTTGAGGAGAGCTTTTCGTGGTAGTGGGTTTTGGTCTTTGTATACACGTTGTGAATGTTGCACTTGGCCCAAATTGTTCTTGTATCATGGTTACTTCCCCGATTCGCTCGTACGGCAACTTCCGCTTGACTGGTTTTGACTTGATTTTCTTGTCCTTTGAAGATTCTTGATTTTCTCCGATTGCGATGGGATGGTGTGGGTAGATGTATACACTTTTTGGTTTCGCATCTGGGAAGCGTGAGGGATTTATCTTCGTGCTGGGTCATAGCCCCTGCAGGGTGCAGAAAAAGTCCCTTGCAGCACCCTCATGCAAGCCCAGGATCGCCCTCACTGTGAACACCTGTGAACACCTTAGTTAGGTCTCGCAATTCAGCCAACGATAAGGACGTAACACAGCATATGTATGGAGTTCGTATTTAAATGGTTCAGTTCAGCTGTTCAGCTGTTATCAGTACGGGGCCGATAGTCGGATGTTGATGCCCAAGTGGATCGTTTTACATAAGAACTGCAGGCCGATTCGCCTCCTGACATCGGACTTAAACCCGACACGGCAGTCAAGGTCTCCGTGACATCCCACATCTTATCAGATTAAGAAGATCGGCCCTTCCGTCCCCATTTTCCCCATTTCCTTCCCTGCCAAGTCCACTCGTGAACCTTGTTCCCGTTGACATCCTCTCCACCGGACTCCCATGCGGCCTTCTCGTTGAAATGGCGACCGTGGGAAAACCCTCGGATCACGACGACAGATACCTAAATTCTAGGTCTGGCCCGTCGCACCATGATTCCACCGGAGAGGTACAACCGCTCCTCGGTCCCTCGACGGTGGCCGTCATATCACCCGGAGTCGCTCGCATCGAGATCATTAATGCCTCACTTACGCGAAATGACCGGATAATGATGTTTCTGGGCGTGTTCCTGGTCGGATACGCCTATGGCCTGGACAGCCAAGTGCGCTCCACTTACCAATCATACGCTACCTCCAGTTTTGGTGAGCATTCACTACTAGCGACCGTCAACGTGGTCCGTAGTGTTATCGCCGCAGCCGCCCAACCAGCCGCCGCTCGCATCGCAGACGTATTCGGTCGATTTGAACTCGTGGCCGTGTCGATGGTTTTCTATTTGATCGGTACGACGGTGGAAAGCTGCGCGACTTCGATCGAGATGTTCTCGACTGGCACGGTACTATACCAGCTGGGCTATACCGGAATCGTGCTGCTGGTGGAGATTATCATTGCGGATATCACTTCGATGCGGTCGCGGGTGTTTTTCAGTTATCTCCCCGCTACGCCGTTCATTATCAATACTTGGATTAGTGGGAACATCACCTCCACCGTTTTGAGCAAGACTGGTTGGCGGTGGGGAATCGGCATGTGGTGTATCATTTACACTGTGTGTTCAATGCCTCTGCTTTGGACTTTGTTTTACACTAGCCGGCGGGCACAGAAGACTGGGGCTTTGGAAAATCATCCGAGCCCGCTGCGGTTTTTTGGCATGCATCGGTTGGCGGTAGATATGTTCCACCAGCTTGATGTTGTTGGCATTTTTCTGATGATCGCCATCTTCGGTTTGATCCTTGCACCGCTCACCGTCGCCGGTGGCACTCAATCCCAGTGGCGATCACCCGTTATATTCATGCCTCTCATCATCGGTGTCTTGTGTATACCAGTATTTATTTTCTGGGAAATGAAAGGCGCAAGACATCCTCTTGCGCCTTTCCCTCTTCTCAAGGACCGCGGTATATGGAGCGCACTCGCCATTCGATGCCTCCTCAATTTCTCATGGTATCTCCAGGCCGATTATCTCTATACAGTTCTGATTGTTGCATTTGACTTTTCTGTCGCGACCGCAACGCGCATCCAATCCTTCTACTCATTTTTCGGGTTAATCAGCGGTCTCATAACGGGAATCATCATCTTCCGAACCCGCAGATTGAAGTACCTGATTATCTGCGGAACATGCCTTTTCATGATGGCATACGGCCTGGTCCTCTATTTCCGAGGCGGCGCAGACGGAGGCTCCAAAGCCGGAGTGATCACCGCCCAAATCTTATTGGGCCTTGCGGGAGGATTCTTCGCATACCCGACCCAAGCCTCCGTGCAAGCAGCCACGACACACGAGCACATGGCCGTTCTCACGGGTATCTACCTGGGCTCATACAACATTGGAAGTGCCCTCGGGACATGTGTATCCGGAGCCATCTGGACACAGACTCTGTATAAATCACTTGTCGAGAATTTGGCATTTCAGTCCAATACCACCTTGGCACATGCTGTCTACGATTCGCCTTTCGAGGTAGTTCCGTCCTATCCAATTGGTACACCTGAGAGAACTGCTATCATCCTCAGCTACCGGCATGTACAGAGACTTCTCTGTGTCACTGGAATATGTCTTGCCGCGCCGATGATTGCATTGGCATTTGTTTTGCGGAATCCAAAGCTCTCGAAGGAACAGAGTCAGCCTGAGGCTGAGAGAGAGGATTAGAATCATTGCCTTTTGGCGATTTTTACGATTAAATGAAAGCGATCTTCATTAGATTTGACTCATGGATTTTATATTTCGGATGCAGCATGACAATACCCCTGCACTTTTCAGCGTTCCAACATTTATCTCGGGTTTCATATGTTTATACATGAAAATACATACACATTGACATATACATTGACTTTAAGCCGCGTGAGATGGTTTCACTTCTCTTTTTAGCCGTCATGCTGACCAAGTGGCTTACCCAGCCGCGGATTGCGTCACTGCATTGAACGCCGTCGTGACGTTCATGATTGCATCTTCCGACCAAAAATACGAGCCCGTGAATCATTGAATTGGTGAATTCGTCATGTCACTACTAACAGCTCTCGCGAAGCACAACTCTATCTGCGCAGGCCCAAACTAAGACTTCTATTGACCTACCCGCACTGGACCGACTCATTTTGAATAAGTAGTTGATGTTTCGTCGCCAAGCTGTCCTCAACTCGCTAAAGCAATATCACAACATGGCGACGAAATACGAAAACATAATCATCGGCTCCGGCCAATCCGGCACGCCCCTAGCCGTGGCATTCGCAAAAGCAGGACAAAAAACAGCACTGATCGAACGCGAGCACGTCGGCGGATGCTGTATCAATGAAGGCTGTACACCGACAAAAACGTTAATCGCATCAGGTCGAGTCGCGTATCTAGTTCGTAAGGGACCAGATTATGGTATACACACTCACACTCCCGAGCACAAGACTCACGTGAATATGGCTGTGGTGGACATGCTAAAAGTCCGTCAACGGAAACGCGATATAGTCGCCTCATTCCGCGGTGGTAGTGAGACTAAGCTCAAAGATGCTGGTGTGGATACCCTAGTAGGTGAAGCGACTTTCGTGGACGAGAAGACAATCCAGTACAAGGATAGTGGTGGCAATGTGCAAACCGTGCAAGGCCAGAATATATTCATCAATTCCGGGACAAGACCTGCACCGCCGTTTCTCGAAGGAGTTGCCTCTCTTGATCAAAAAATAGTCTTGGACTCCACGTCAATCCAAGAGCTAGATCATGTTCCTGGACACCTCGTCGTTGTTGGAGGCGGATACATAGGAGTGGAATTTGCACAGTTGTTTAGCAGACTAGGTGCAAAAGTCACCATAATCCAGCGTGGAAAACAGTTACTACCACGCGAAGACGAAGAAATTGCACGCATGCTACAAGATATTTTTGAAGAGGATGGACTTACGGTCCTTTTGAACTCTGACCCAGTCAGAATTACGCCATCATCTACCGGGTTTACTCTTCGTTACCACGCCAATAACGGCGATCAATTTATTGAAGGAACACACGTCCTATTCGCTACAGGCCGCATGCCAAATACAGATATGTTGAAACCCGAAGCGGCAGGTATAAAGACCGACAAAAAAGGATATATTGCAACAAATGAATACCTCGAAACATCATCTTCTATCTTCGCAATGGGCGACGTAAAAGGACCACCATCATTCACACATATCTCATACGACGACTTCCGTATCCTCCAATCCAACATAGTCCCATCATCATCATCGTCACTAACGTCTACGAAACTCTCAGTCAAAGACCGTATAGTGCCATACGTGGTCTTCACGGATCCCCAGTTAGCACACGTTGGCCTGCATGAGGATGAAGCCCGAACAAAGTTCCCGAGCAAAAATATCCAAACAGCAAAAATGCCAATGGCGTATGTTGCCCGCGCACTGGAAACGGGTGAATCGAGGGGGATGATGAAAGCTGTTGTGGATGGTGATAGCGGGTTGATTCTGGGCTTTACTTGCTTGGGCATTGAGGGTGGTGAGGTTATGAGTACTGTAGAGGTGGCGATGATTGGGGATGTTCCTTATCAAAAGTTGAGGGATGCGGTTTTGGCTCATCCTACTCTTGCGGAGAGTCTGAATAATATCTGGGGGTTTTTGGAGTAGTGTAATTGTTTTGGATATATAGGGTGATGGGTGGGGAGGAAATACCTAGGAGGCTTGAAAGTAATAATGGGATTGTACAAAGTACGGACTTGAAATGAAATTATTGATTCAAAGGCCAAGTTGAGTATTTCAGGGTCCTGCTATAAAGAGTCAAACCTTAGAGAACAGTACTGGAGTCAAGAAGTGTGTGTACCTACTATCAAGGGGCTCGACAGCGTCGGTTATAAGCTTTGTACCTTTGTTTTATATGTAAGCTAGATTCTGATGTGTGTTATGCGGAAAAGAAACCTTTAGCTTAGCTTCTGGCCGATTTTGATGAGGCTATTCACGATATACCTCGTAAGTACATAAATAATCCATAGGTTCTGGGCTCGATTCCCACCTTAGTCGATATCTTTTTTTTTTTTGGATATATGACAACTTTAAGAATCAGTCGATCCTCATCTTGATTGTAGTTCATTGTAGTTCGCGGCCACAGATTTCCCTTCCATCTATGTTTGCTCGTAGGAGGCACTCCAGTCCTCAACTCGGAGTACAAGTAACCTTTTCTGCTCACAACAACTCTTCTTCTTCATACCTAACACCCAACCCTTCACCTTCCCACGGGAACCTTGACAAATAGCCAGTTCGTTCTTCCCTTCGCCTCTAGCAGGGTCTCAATTTTCTACTAACATCTGGCATCTAGCTCATCACTTCAAATCTCAACCCACCGTTCCTGTGATCCTCTCCTCTTCAAACAAAAATGGCGGCCGATGACTCAACCCCACGAATCCTTATCATTTGCTCTTGCCACGAATCATATTTCGAACGGCGATGGGACCGGCTTTTGCCCAATTTGAAATCGAAGGCGACAGTTCAGTTTATGAACAACCCGAACCCAGATGTAACCGTTCAACTGCTTGCAGATGAGCCAATGCCATCAGCCATCCTCATCACAGACGAGGGATTGTATCTTAACAATCACGCGCATCTCTGGGACGCGGTCCTCAATTGCGTACGTCAAGGCTGTACAACTATTGTCATGAAGTACTTGGGGCAATTTCCCTCTCGCGGAGAGAACCTCAAGCCCTTCTTTTCCCAGGCGGAATTGCCATGGGAAGAGGGCTCATATCTTCAGACGACATCGGTAATCAATGATGCAGCAACCGGGCATAATTTAGCTACGAAGCTGCCAACATCTTACAGCCAGAAGGCTTTGTTTGTCAAAAACGTCGCCTTTTCGGACGCGTGGTATATGCCGGATGGTGATTCCGAAACACGTGTCGCTGGACCTTCTGTTGACAATATTGAAGGTGAATCACCGGTTGCATTGGCGCGTGTTGGGGAGGGAAGACTTGGTTACGTGGGAGATTTCAACGCCGAAGAGGAGACAGATGCTGTCATTCTTGCGATGTGCGGGCTGCTTGAGTGATTGATATTGCACAAGAACTTGTCTCCATGATAATGAATCTATTCTTCTCAACAGAAGCATGATTTCATAGTTTTTCGGGTAGTGGAATGGAAAGCGTGCAGTAAAAACTGTTCTCTTTATTTAGCGTGCACTTGTGTAGTAATTTCCACGCTTCAGTTTAGCGTTCTTGTGAGGTGATGCTGCCAAAATGACTAACCAGTAAATCCCAATATGTACGCTTCAAGGTTGGATAATCATGTGCGTATTTGAACCTTTGTATAAGTCATTATGAAATCCGTGAAAGGGATGATACTGGGGTTTAGAGTTTTTGCGATTGATCTACAGTGCCGAAGCAAGTTCAGCTGCACTGAACCATCACCAGTACAAGTGGGAGGTCCACAGCCTGGGGAATGCTGAATTTCGATTTTTAAAAAAGTAAAACAGCGACCAGAGAGACGCATAAACCGGATTTTTCCGAAGCTTAGTTGGATCATATTCTCTATCAAGAGACCAATTGTTTTGAGCAGTCTGATGATGATGCAAATCGCGCATGTGTTCTTCCTATTCTGCAAAACGCTGCTGCCTACTGAGGTAGCGTGTGAGCTATGTGTCTGTAGGTGTCGAGGGGCACCTGAAGAGCTTTGAGTAGATATCTTCAAGCATGCGAATATCAGCGCGCAGGGTTGGCGAATTGTTCTCGCTTTGCAGCAGGAAGCGGATCGTGCGTTTGAAGAGGCGGTCGAGGGTGGAACGATCGACAAGCTCGGAGAGGCTCGATTTGTAGGTCGCGGAGAGGACGAGCATGTAGCCGAATTGCCTATGGAGAATATCGTTAAAATCAGTATCAGCAGGTTTGGGGAGAGGAAAACGAAGCGCGATGCTTACTCATGAGCTGTACCAAAGATGTTTGGTATCACGAGGCGATCCTCAATGCCGTCAAACGCCTTGAGGCTCTGAATCGCACAATCCACACAGATCCTGCACGCATCTTGCACTCTTGGAGTTAGCTCTTTCCAGTCGAATTTAGGCGGGGTCCAATGTTGAGGGGACGTCAAGGAGTTGTTGCTGGTATCAGAGTCCATAGCAATGGGCATATGGTCAATACGGACGTGGTTACGGTACGACTGCGTCTCCGGAGTGGAGGTGGAGCCAGCCACCGAATCCACAGAAAACCGAGCAGCACAATCTTCCCATACACTAGGCTGTCCGTAATGGAGGACGTAGTACAGCTGAGGCAGATGTAGAATGTAGTTTGTACGGTAGTAGATGGCACGCAAGAAAGCGGCGTTGACACCCTTAGCGGGTTCGTCAGTATCTTCCCACTGCAGTTGTATTGGAAGACAATGGCGCCAAATCTGAAGGCTGGTGATCTGGGCCATTTGCACGGAAAGTACGCGGCTTGCTTGGCCATGATTCCTCATCTCGTATTGGTTTGTGTGCATATGATTGCGGATCTTTTGGAGGTGGATCAGGGAGTAGTAGTACATCATCATTATCGTGCTTGGCGAGATGAGGCCATCAGGACCATTCATGGGATATCCTCTTCTCGGTAGAGACACCCAGTACTCAGATCGAGACATACCACTTGCGGGAATGTCTAGCTCCGCGACCAGATCACTTTCCAGTTGTAAGCAACTCCAGTAGGCAAAATGACGGAGCTCTTTCGTATGATCATCCATATTCTCACAAGGTGGTCTTTGAACAAGTAATTGGTACGCTCGGGCTGCCTCACTGATCCACACATGACTTTGGAAAGGATCTGCGAATTGACCAGCATAGATACCAGCCAGCAAACACGCATGGACATATTCTAAATTGGAAGCACCCAGGAGACAGCCTATTGTTGCGGTAGCGACGTGGTACAGAGCCAAGCCGGGAACGAATGGCCGATTTCTGGCAAGTCCACACTCATCTCGGTCGGCGTGGGTCATTCGTCTGGACCCATTTTCTCCAATCTTAGAAGTACTAGCCAAGAATGGGAAGGGCTTGCTGGGATTGTGTACCTGCTCGCAGAGAGACGCAGTGACCTGTTGTGCACAGTGCAAGGAAGCAGGAGAGGAAACGTCATTGGTAGCCTGCGTGCTGTCACCTAGCGTGGCCTGGCGTACGGGGCTATGAAAACGTGGAAGGTGGCAGTCCGCCATCTGATTCATGATTGGATTGAGAGTGGGGCTTGGGCTGTCGTAGATAGCTCCGACTGCAAAGATAAGCAAAATAATCGCATTGCCAATGTTTCGCTCAACAAATTGCCCAGGTGACGAAATATTGTCGAAGAGACCTCTAATAACTTCTATACCGGCATGGCAGCGGTTAGCCTCATTTGTCGACATCGAACTTCGAGGGGAATAGCGTTTGATAAAGACCTCTATCTTCAGATCTAGCTCTTGCTCGTCTAGGAAAGGGTGGAGTGTGTGCATGCGGTCGAGATAACTCTGATAGTACCGCCAGGAGGTATTCTCACTCAATCCAAACACACCAAAATGATTAATTTCCGCGCATGAATGTCTACATGAAGCCTCTGCACGGACTTTCAATCTCCCATTGAGGTTAGGCATGTCCCTGTCGCCGGTGCCATAATGAGCCAAGGACGATGCTGATAGTATGGTGTCGTCCGCCGGAAAGGGAATATCTCTCAGATCACTTGCGTAGGTGGGTTCCCGTTCTCTTTCTAACTTCATCAGGTTGTCTTGGTCGTACTCATATGGGTGGAGTAGTATTTTGACCGACGGCCACATCACCAGCTTGTGTACCGCTGCGGTATGTCCTAGAAACCCAAGCATCAGCTCAGGTGCATTTTTAAATTGTATTTGAGCCTTCTCACATACTCCAGTCCACGCTTGTCGATGCACCATCAATTGGGACGAGTGCTGTCTCCTGGGAAATATTGGGTTGCGATGATGGTACGCCTGAAATGTCACTGATATTTGAAGTTCTCGCAATATCTGTCAGCGCGATCGCAGCACTGTGCTCTGCATTCGTCTGTTGAGGTGGTGACCGGGTCAGAACTGGTGATTGCATCCCATGTCTCTCTCCAACGCCAGTCAACTCTGCTGCGTCATCGCCATCTGAAGTCGGTTTGATGCAGCCTCGGCCAATTTTACTCCGATGGTGGCGGCTGAGGTTTGACTTGCGATCGTAGCGCCTACCACATCCCCAGCTCTCCCCATTTTCGAGTGTACCTCCACAGACCCATTTCATCTCGCGGTTGTGAAGCTGTTCGTGGGTTTTGCGGTCATGCTGCCTTGTGAAAGCTCGCCCACACACCCCGCAAACAAATGGCCGCTCGTCCGTATGAGTACGGATATGACCTCTCAAGTTAAACGCTCTAGTGAACTTTCGCGGACAAAAAGGACACCGGAATGTGACTTTTTGAGCGCTAGACTTTGAAGCCATTGTTGGTAGAGTGCGTGTGGCTTACGGGAAGGGAGTGCTGTTGGTTTCGTCTCCAGTGCCGTTTATCGGTGCGATCCTGTGTTTCTAAAGCAATAAGAATCAAATTTGTGAAAGATTCAGGACAGGATAGTAATCACACAAATACATGCCTGAGGAGTCTAGTAGATCATAGAATATTTTGAGGCTTTGCACAGGCTCAAACTTGCACAGGCTCACACCCCTGATCGAAACGCCCCACTTCAGTGATTTGCTGGCTCCAATTGTACGACTTGATGGCCAGGCGCTCGCAGCCATAATTTCTGCACAGTCTCAGCGGGTACGATCGCATTTGCACAGGCTCAATGAATGCTGACACAGGCTCAGTGATGGATCAACCCGCATCAAGGCCCGGAAGAAGCTTCTTCACCTTATTGGCCTATACTCTACACCAACTCCCTTTCACATGCCCACAGGCCCAGAGGCTTGATCGGCGGCTTGCGATGACCCAGTTCTGGCAAACTCCACAGGCTCAACGATGCTACAATTTGTGTTCATTTCTCAGAACGGACCAAATGTGATGTTGACCAGAAAATCTTTCCCGTGCGTGAGCAGCCTAACGAGCACTGGCTCCTTTTCCCATAAACCAAAAAATTGCACACTGAGCCGGTGCATCATGGATTGACCTATCAGGTCTTTCACCGAGTATATCTAATGCTTGCCCTCAGTCGGTATTTTCAGATGGCAACACAGGCTCAACCACTCCCCTAGTGAATCCACGTGCAACAGGCACTGCCTTGTAGACCCGTCTTGCTTTCCTTGGCTTCTCGAAAATGTTCAACTTTTATTTCAAGATCAAATCGGCTACTTCTGAAGACCAAGTTTAAGTACCAAAAACACAGATCAACCAAGGCTCCGCCAAACCAAGAACAGTCACATCGGATTCACACAAAAATCTCCTGACAACCCGAATTCACGAAGAGCCATGACACCAGAGATGATCTGCTCAATTGTCTTTGGGATCGCGGCGACTATTCTCGCCTTCTTGGGAATTATTCAAAGCTTCCTTCCACAGCCAACTAGAGGTCAGCTTCCTCGGCCTTCCTTCTCTATATGCGAACCTTGAAAGCTTAGTTTGGGATTTAGAGATAGATATTGAAGACCAGCGTTACTGGTACGGCCAAGCACCTCCGCTCATTCATAGGAAAAACGTCGGACAGATCGGCATTCACGGCTGGCATGTTCGACAGATCCAAGATGCTGCTCAAACGATATCAAAGTAGAGCCCAGTTGTCTATTCCTGGGCTGACCCTACGTCTTTCAACAAAGGGTAGAGCCGGCCAGGGGTCAAATTTTGTTATCAGTTCCTTGCCATCCCATCCTCAATACCTCTATTACCCATACGGCCATTTCCATCCCTCTGCTTTGGGGGTACGATCGAACGGTCCCAGCGTGTGAAAACATCATTCCAACTTATTATTGTGCATATGTGAGTACTGGTAGTAGATTCTGGGCCCAGCTTAACCCCCGGCCCGATTGTACCTCAAGGGTGAGAATGGCAATGAGCTGCGATGAATAATGTATTTATCGTTGCACCGAGTCCTTTATTTTAGTTAATGATCGAGATGTAAAGTCATAACAGGCTAGTGTTTTAGAATCTTGAAAAAAAAACACACAGGACAGGTAGCAAGAAACACCATACAGATCCCTCAAATATCTGCCAACCAACCCTCCACCATAACCTCAAAATCCGGACTATAAAGCCACCTCAAATCAAACGGCTTACTCTCCAACTCCGAATCCACATCCCCATCCTTCGGCATCCGCCTCGCGTCAATCTGCCTATTGAGCTCCAAAACCCGATCAACCCTCTCCTGCCGTCCAGCCTGCCACCTCTTCAACCCACCCGCAAGATCCCCATTCGCACACTTAGTCAACACAAGCGAGTAGGTAAACACATCCTCAAACGCCTGATTGATACCCTGACCAGCCGTAGGCGGAATAGCATGAGCAGCATCACCCAAAATAACAACCCGGGACTTATCCGAAGCCCACGTATCAAGCTTAGGCACAACATAAAACGGCCAAAGATTGATCTTGTTAAGGGGTATATCTGAAACAGCAGATTGTACGATCTCAGGAAAACCTTCGGCTCCTTCACGGAGGAAATTAACACACCACTGTTTGTTACCGAGGAGCTCATTCCAGCCCTGACGATCCAGTTCCGCTACGCGCTTCTGCTTGCCGATGAGGAGCTCCGACCCATCGGGAAGTTGCGGCGCGATGACGAAAGCTCCGTGCTTTGGATTCATGATCGTCAACGGGAGTTCGTAGTCACCTCTGTTGAGTTGAGATGTAGGTACAGCAGCCGTAACACCGACGGCATTAGTGAATCTTGGCTCGAGGTCTGGGTAGAGGTATTTTCGGACACGGGAATGGATCCCGTCAGCACCGACTAGGCAAGATGCGGTGCCCGTCGTCCCATCTTCGAATGCCCAGGTAACATCTCGCTCAGTCTCAGAGATTATATGGATAAACTTCTTTCCGTATTCGATGGGTATGCCACTTTTTTGCACGGCTTTGACGAGTGCATCTATTATTTCGTAGCGGTAGATACGGAGGGCATCGTAATCGTATTTCTCAGCGTTTCCGAATTCGTTGGTATCCAGTGGTGTCTCGGTGTAGAAGTGGAGGTTTTTGAATGAGTAGCCAAGGGGTTTGATGGTTTTGTAGATGCCTATTGCGTCGAGGATGCGGAGGGCATTTGGTGAGAGCATGATTGCGCCGCCTATGTCTAGGGAGGCGGGGCGGGATTCGTAGATGGTGCAGGGTATTCCCTGTTTGTGAAGGGATAGTGCCAGCGCTAGGCCTGAAAGTCCTGCACCGATGATTGCGATGTTGTTGGAGGCCATGCTGATGCAGAATGGTGAATGTAGTCGATGTTTTTAGGAGTCGTAAATGTAAATGTTGATGTTGATGTTTGTTAGCTATGCTTATTTGCTGGATATAAATCCGAGGAGAAACTGCATTTATATACATAAGGCACTTGATGGGTCTCGAATCTGATAATCTCGTCTGACAATGAGCAAGTATGTCGATGTAAGCTATCTCCGGATACCCAGTTCGGATCCGACTGCCCGGATCCGAGAAACCCCGGCGATCGGACGAAGCAATGAACAAGTCCATTAACTCGAGGATAGAACACTCAATCACTCCTCTCGAACCCAATGCCCACTTTTACCACCTTGTTTCTCTATCAACCGTACAGCCCCAATAATCATCCCCTTATCAACAGCCTTAAGCATATCATAAACCGTTAACGCTGCTCCCATAGTAGCCGTCATAGCCTCCATCTCAACACCAGTACGACCAAAACAGCTAACCGTAGCAACGATCTGCATGGCGCCATGATCCTGCGTATTATCTGCTTCAGGTGCAACAAGCTCCACACTAACCTCCACGCCCGTAATGCCAATTCCTGGATGGCACAATGGGACGATATCTGGTGTTCGTTTCGCCGCCATAATACCTGCAATGCGGGCGACGCTATACACGTCGCCTTTGTGGGTGCCTTCACCCTTTCGTAGGATTTGCCATGGTTTTTGGTTTGAGAAGGAAACTGTGCATGCGGCGGTGGCTAGTCGTTTAGTTTCTGGTTTCTCGGTGATTTGTGTCATGTGTACGGTTTGAGAAGGCGTGAGATGTGGGAGTTCGGAGTCTGAGATGTTGGGGAGAGACCGAGGGGTGGATTTGGTGTCTTTTTGTGGCTTTCTTTCTTGGATCAGTTCGTCAGGTCGTCCGGTATGGTAAAGGCGAGCCTGGGATAGCCCTGATGAAGAAAGAAGATGCAAAGGAACTCTTGTTGATGCCCGTGAACTGGAAAATGGCCATGATGGGTATTTTCTACTATCTAATTCAACTATCAGCATAGGATTCCGCAAATCCAAGCTCTCATTATGAGATCATAAGTACATGAGATGGAACTCAGGCCTTGTGCCTCAAGCTCCGACAAATATGCAAGTCGTAAATCATTCGAATTCATAAAGGACGCTACCCACCAATAAGAATCATAGGCCTGTTCTTCATATTTTCAAGCTCGCCCATGCCGGCGTGCTTTTCCTTCTTGCGCTTCACAGCCAAACCAATGATATCCAGAAGTTCGCGTTCCCGCCCAGGAATCAAGCCTCCCTCATCACTGAGGCGAGCCGCTTCCTGCACTGTTTCGAGCAGACGGAGCTCTTTCAATGCGTCTTCATCAATGGGCTGTCCGTCATTTTCCTTGCGAATGATATCCCGCAGAGAGACCTCGGCATTCCCAAAAAGACAAACTTTCAAATTACCATCGCCAGTGATGCGCAACCTATTACAAGTCCCACAAAAGTTGTGCGTCATGCTGGTGATAAAGCCGACGCGACCTTCAAAGCCAGGGACCTTATAGGTCTTACTGGTATCATTTTTGTGGCCGACAACTTTCTCCAACGATGGATACTTTTCACGGATGACCGCCAGCATCTCTTCATAGGAAAACATCTTCCCTTTGTTCCATTTATTTCCATCAAACGGCATATACTCGATGAACCGAACCTCGATAGGCAGTTCACGGCCGAGCTCGACGAACGGTAGGATCTCGCGATCGTTCATGCCGCGCATAACCACGCAGTTGATTTTCAACTTTATTCCAGCACCGACTTTATTCATTTCCAGAATCCGATCGATGCTTTTCATCACAGCATCGAATCCCTTCCGTCGCGTCATGATCTGGAACTGGAAGGGATCCAGCGTGTCGAGACTCAGATTCACGCCTGTGAGACCTGCTTCCACCATAGGATCAAGCTTTCGATGTAAGGAAATCCCGTTGGTAGTCAAACACAGTTCTCGGAGCCCGTTCTCTCGCAGTTGGCCAATGCTCTGCATTAGAGGAACGATGTCTTTCCGTACCGTAGGTTCGCCACCAGTCAACCGAATTTTCGTAACGCCTTGGGAGACAAATAAAGATGACAGATAGACAATCTCCGGCGACGTTAACAATCGTGCTGGAGGAGAGAGCTCCACGCCCTCTTCAGGCATGCAATATAAGCATCGGAGGTTACACCGTTCGGTGACACTGATTCGGAGGTAGTCATGCTGGCGGTTGAAGGTATCGGTGAGGAAATCGGAGAAGGGCTTCGCGGTTTTCAAGGCTGTGAGTCTGGGGGTATTATGCGGGGGTATCTCGGTCGTGGTCGCCCTTGAGGGAATGGAGCTGGTGCTTTGCCACCGAGCCCGTGCAAACACCCCGCGAGGGGTATGGGTTAAAACTCGCCTATACAGCATGCCCACTATGTGCAAATTTCAACGAACCATTTGAGGCATCTTGGGAGGAGAGAAAATAATATAATCCCTGTCAAGCAAGGGAGGGGGAGTTCTAGAGTTGGCTTATCGCGTGGACATGCTGTTATCGGGTGGAGCTCCCTTAGTAATCCTGTGATTGTCGGTGGACTCCGCGGCATTTAGTCACACTTTCCACACGCGAATCCACTATCAAACCTAACAGCTGGGGGAGGGAAATGGTTGACTGTAAAGTATCGGGTTCTCGGTATTAGATTAATTCTTTCGCTAGGGCTTTTGATCAAGTCTGAACATTCGCTGGTAATAGTCTGGCAAGCCTCTTGACGCTGTACTCCACGTGAAACGATCAAGATTGGTTCTTGGTGTTGTTTAGTCTGTTGGAAGTGCACCCAACCTGAATGTATAGTATGACTGCCCGATAATGCATTTATCTTCGTTCCACACTTCATACCCCTCAAGATCATGCCCGGCCCCCAGAGTCATATATAATGGCAAGACATGTTCCGGAGTCGGATGGGCATCAATCCAGTCGGCATTATTCTGGACATCCAAAAACCTAGCGGTTCTTTCCTCGGGAGTGGGCGCATCGAGGGCATTTTTAGCCGCGGCTTCAAGAGCCAGAGCAATGCTCGTATCACTGGTTCCCTGTCGAGTGGCCGGGAGATTATGACACAGCATACCGGAGCCAATAAGGAGAATGCGACCAGGACTGCAAGTGTTGTTAGCAAATTTTCTGTATGGGAAAGAGTTATTAAGAGCTCATACAGAGTAGAAAGCGCCTTTCCAAGTTCGACGTGAGCTTTCAGATCGTCGCCCGCATATGTTGAAATTTGCAGAATTGGAACGTCCAATTCGTCTCCCTCTGGGAACATCAACTTGAAGGGAACCCATCTGCTTCAGAGTCACTATATGTACTTACTTCACTGACTGGAAAGCGGTATACTCACACTCCATGATCCAGATCCCGCTCGGTACTTTCAACCTTCACGCCCTGACTTTGTAGATGTTGAAAAACCTTCTCGGCCAACGCGCGGGAGGATTTATGCTCATATTCATATTCAAATACATGCGGGAAGGTCTTTCTCCACGAAGGGCCAACATCATGCCACACCTTAGTTGGCTCCTTGAAGTTGACTGGAAACCGATTAGTCTGGACTTGCTTAAGTGATCCCGGCTGGATCCATGATATGATTTACCTTGGATGGCATCACTTTCACCTTCAAACTCGCCACATGTAAGAACAATTGCCTCTGGTTTCAGGGCTTTGATTTGTTTGCCAAGCTCACGCAAGCCTTGTCGAACGGCCTCGTGCTCGGGTTTAAACATGATACTAACACCACCTGAGGAGAACTATCAGCGTTTTATATGAAAATACTGGGCTCAATCCATGTCTCACCATGACCAATAAAATAGGTCGGCAGCCGCGTGTTTTCGGCAACAGTCATTATAGCGAATTCGATGTTGTCGTGTAGTATCCTTAAGAGGTAATTGTTCGATCCCAACCGCGTTACACGCGGACGCGGGGTCCAATATAATTTTATAATGGGTGCCGCTTAAAAGCAACTCCGGCCCGCGCGGAGTCCGAGGTTTGGTTCAATAAATCCGAGGCCGCATACTCGGCCCTAGCTATACTTATTGGAGGAGCTACCTATAGTCGGGGGGTTATTTCAAGAACATGAAATTGATAACCCGTGGAATCTCTAGGTACTTATCCAAAGTAGACGACTGTCGGGTTCACAAAGAGCAGTAACTTGAACCAATTTCTTTAGAGGAGGGGTAGAACCTGCATTTGAGTCCTAAAATTATCACGCCACAATGTCTACATATTTGCACCTGTCTATATCAGGTGATGCTTATACAAAATTAAACTTTAACGGCTCTAGTCGTGTTAGCCTAGATTAAGATCTACAACATTACTTAATAGCCTTGAATCGGAATATGATAATTAAACAATATATTCATCTATCGAATTGATCGGGGAGTAACGTGGGTTTGGTACTCGTTTGCACAAGGTTTGACCGTGAGAATTGGAACCTTCATGCATGTTGCCGAAATATATTGTCATTGAGTACTCCCAACTTCGAGGTTTGACTTGGTGATATGAACCTTGGAATGCCGTACTAGGGTGCGTGTATACGTTTAAACCATCGACAGCCAGAGTGGTTTTTGTATTTCGATTCAATTTCATTTTTATGCAATTGTTGGTAGGAAATATTGATTGTTGCCTTCACATAGGAAGAGCTGGCGTATCCATCCGTATTCCATTTTATCGAGGTAGCTTACTCAGCTCAACCAGTTGCATAACTCATCAAGAGGTGGGCACTTCCGATGCTTATAATAGATGTGGAGATCGATCTAATTGGACTGCGAATCAAATACTGAGCATTTCGATGGATACCTTGTGTTTGAAATGTAAGTGTTTGGTAGAATACTCAGGGGAAGTTCCCATTCCGACCGTGGAGTCTCCACCCCTGAATGAAAAACAAACATGCATGTAACACACCCAGGACCCTAAGAAATTAGACTTGCATATTGACTGCTGATCACCGTTATAATAACTGTCGTAATATTATTTAAATTATGTATATGTAAGAAGTCAAGGTCGCGAATTGGCTCATTCCAGTAATCAGCTCATCAGACCCACATTAAGCAAAGGGAAAACTCTTTCCACCCCTGAGACCACGCGTTGCCCAATGCAGTATACTGCTAGGGGGTTGACGTCTATCCACCTGTGCATTTCTATTTCCATCGTCCTTAGAAACATCACCTAATCCCATTCAGTACCACTAGGCGACGAGAGCTCAAACCCTCTCTCGTTCAACTGTGAGTGCCTATGCCTATCCGTGTTCTTCCGTAAACAAATGCTAAACGCTCGGCACAGCTGCCTATCATGGATCCCAAGGATCCTACAACCTACACAGATCCCCAGTTGACCCTACAGGATCGACTGGTGATCGATGCCCTGATCAACGAGCCAGCCTCAATAAGTGAGTTTGCTCACCACCCGTAATATGGGCAATCCGCTTACAGTAAAAAGGCGAAGCCAAAACATCGCATGAGAAACTATCACAAAAGCTCTATGACATGAACGATGTTTCCCATTCGACATTCGATCCAACAGTCTTCCAGCTATGGGAAAACTCATTATTACAGGAGAAACTCCCCGCTCCAGTGCACCGCTATGTACTACAGCCTTACATGAAATGGGCTCAAGGCGTCGTCCGTTTCCCGACAGATGTGGTCATGCTAACACATCTTATCCTGTACTTCACGACGTTGGTTCCCAGCGGCATCTATCTTTTCTACAATTTCTCCTGGTGGCGTGGTGTGCTCCACTGGGCTATGCAGTTATTCTACTGTGGTGCCTTTACGCTGATGAAGCATCAGCATATCCACATGGGCGGCGTTCTTGCGCCTCAATATTGGATTTTCGATACGCTTTTCCCTTATGTGCTTGATCCTTTGCTTGGGCATACGTGGAACTCTTATTTCTACCACCATATCAAGCATCACCACGTTGAAGGCAATGGTGCTCAAGATTTGAGTACAACGATGTTCTATGACAGAGACAGTGTCGCCGACTTTGCGTGCTATGTCGGTCGATTCTTCTTCTTTATTTGGGCTGAGTTGCCACGTTACTTCTGGAGCAAGGGACAGAAGAAGTATGCGTGCAAGGTTGCTTTCTGGGAACTGAGCAACTATCTTTTCATCTACCTGCTCTATAACTACGTTAACGCCCGCGCCACTCTTTTCGTGTACATCCTTCCGCTTACCGTCATGCGAATTGGTTTGATGGTTGGAAACTGGGGACAACATGCGTTTGTGGATCCTGCTGATCCCGACTCGGATTATCTTTCGAGTATCACTTTGATTGACGTCCCGGTGAGTTCGATTCGACTCTGTCTCCATGTTTTCGAGGAATACTGACAATGTCCAGAGTAACCGCTTTTCTTTCAACGATGGGTACCACACTTCGCATCATCTTAACCCTCGTCGTCACTGGAGAGATCATCCTGCGGCATTTATCAAGCAGAAGGATCGCTATGCTGAGGAGCGCGCTCTTGTGTTCCGGAATGTGGATTACATCTTTATTACGGTGAACCTGCTGCGCAAGAACTATATTCATTTGGCGAAATGCCTTATCCCGATTGGAGATCAGGTCAATATGACCCTTGAGGAGCGAGCGGAGATGCTGCGGACTCGGACGCGCCGTTTCCGTCATGCGGATATCAAGAAGAGCTCTTGAGTGTCCCAAGGGGTTGAGTTGGAGCAAATAGACTTGGAATTAGGATCATAGAGGGAGCAAGGAAGTCCATCTTGCTTGAATGGTACATCTAGGAAATACTTGGGAAGCTTGTCATTCATATTGTTTCTGGGGCCGTGTTGCTTAGCGTTGCATTTGTTGAAAGATTAACCGATAGAAGAGTGGACTGTTGCTCATAGTAGCTGCAATGGAAATTATTCTCTTACATTTATGGCAGGTAGATAACGTTGGAAGCTGTTGGGTATAAGTAGTATTGAAGTATACAAAACAGATGGCAAATGCTATGTCCAACAAACGGTCTTAGATCTGGTCAAATGCAGCAGAATCTCAAAGGGGCAAAAAAAAGCAATAAATGTGATGCGCGCCAGTGTGATAAGCAAAATGCTAATTTAATTGGTAGACTCTGCCTCTAGAACCTCCGTAGTAGGCTCTGCCTCTAGAACCTCCGAAGTAGGCTCTTCTTCCTGATATGGTGGGGGCGCAATCTCGCCATCATTTGCCGTCCAAACTTTACACAGCTCCTTCTCAATATCCTCGCGGCGCTGTTTCCATTCGTCAACCTTGTCGAGTCGCTTGCGCAGCTCCTGAAGCTCCTTCTCAACACCAAGCTTCTCTTTTTCAGTGCCAATTCTCTCAAACTCCCAGCGCTCTCCTTCCTCTCCGAGACCTAGGCTCAGGTTGAAAGTGTGGTATTTTTTCAGAGATGCGCGAGTGGAGATGGTGATCAGAGTGATGCCACGCTCCTTAGCACGTTCATACAACAGGCCCTCTACATCAGAGGAGACAGCGGAAGTACCTTCATCGAGGAAGGCGTATCGCGGCTCATGGTAGAAAAGCCGGGCCATACCCATACGTTGCTTCTCTCCACCACTCAACACATCTTTCCACTCCTTGCGAGCATCCCATCCACCCTCACGGGCTGGCAGGTAGCCTAGGTGCGCAGCATCGAGAATCTTCTGCAAGTTTGCATCGGTCTCCCCGGCCTCGTGCATATCGATCTCGGTATGAGGGTAAATGACCTGGTCTCGCAGAGTACCAACACTCAGGTAGGGTCGCTGTGGGAGGAACATGATACCATCTAGGCCGAATCCGCGCGGGCGGCTGACCAATCCACGGTAAACAGGCCAAAGGCCCGCTACGATACGAGGAATTGCAGACTTGCCCACGCCATTAGGTCCCGAAATGAGAAGATGATCACCAGAATGAACAATGAACGACAAGGAGTCGATCAGCTCGTCACCGCCCATGGGGTAAAGAGATGGTGCCACGATAGGAACCTGTTCTAGACGAACCCCATCGAAGCCGTTGTGTGTGGTGCCTTGCGCATCGGCAAGAGAATAGAGCTCGGAGTATGATCCTCGAGGAGGATAGTATGCGCTGGCGTGGACGCGGTGCAAAGTAGAGATGAGGGTGTACACACGTGAAGTGTAGCCTGCAAGCTCGGAAATATCTTTGATACTGTACATCATGCGACCACCTGCATCCGCCAAGGATAACATAAGGCGCTTGTTGGTGATGAATTCCTTCATACGCCCTCGTTCACGACCCATGCCCTCGGGTGCGTCGATCATTTCCATGGCACCACCTGACCCACCCCAGGCGGGAAGGAAGATGGGTAAAGAGGTGATTAAATAACCAAAGGCCGACCAGGAGTATTTTAAGATAATGTCCTCCAACATATTATACCGAATCTTCAGGCTGTAGATACCTTCCATCCAGCGCTGCAGATCCTTGAAGCTCTTGACCAAAAAGACTCTCTCAATATCGGCACCGCCATAGAATGAGATTTCTTCCGCATTAGCCAAAAGTCGGGAGTGTAGGCCGCGGAAGTCGCCCTCCTTTTTACCCTCGACAGCCTTGAGCTTGCCGAACGGCGGGGATAGCTTGCGAAGCACGACAGCCGTGCTGAAGTAGCCAGCGAGAATTCCACTCAGAGCCAATGGGCCAAGGGACCGATATAGTTGATAATTGAATACGAAGAGATCCACCATAGGCTTGCCCATCGAGGAGTACAGCGAAGCAGCAGCGGAGCAGAAAAGGGTCAAATCTTGTGTTATGAACTGATCGGGACCTTGCCCGATACCTCCGTCCAGATTCATCAGCTTGTAATAGTTGTCATTATCAGTCAAATAGAGGTCGTGAATGTATCTCGTGAGACGGGTCCGGAAGGCGATCGACACCTTGGACTGGAGGAATTTGATCATTGCATTGGTGTACGAGGCAAGGGTGCCGATGCCACACCACTTGAGAATACCCCACATAAACGGTCGGCCTTTGCCGGCGACCAAATCTCTGACAAGTTCACCGTCTAATCGTGCAATCAAGAGAGAGAGATATGTTCGTAGTAGAAGGAATAGGCCGTGGCCCAATAACAGTCCTGTCTCCTTGCTTCCCCACCGGGGAACCATGATACTCCCCAAGCTGAGGAACTGGTGCAGGAATGCCAGATTTAGACCTGGTTTTGTTGTAGGAGGCGGGATTTGGCTCGCCGAGCCTTCCTCAATACTCCGCGCTGATGCCGGCGGGTTCAAGAATAGTCGTCGATGGGCGTCAAACGTGGTCATCTTGGTGGGATGGATCATGACTTTGGAAGTACGTGAGCCCTTGTAGGGCACATAGATCGTCCGAGAGCCATCCTTGCCACGTATTCCCGAGTTCCGGCGCAACAGTCGGCGGCCTTGAGCTCGGTCCCTTGCGCGTTCGCGCAGCCACTTGAATCCTCCATATCCTGAGCCGATAATAGACAAAAGTAGAGCGACCGTAGCTATCAGACGGGTGGTTTTCGTGGTACGACGGACACGAGAGCGAAACAGTTCGGAATAGTGTAAATAAAGGGCGAGGAGGGGGTCCTCCGGGCGGCGGAGAGTTGACTGGTTGGCCATTTTGAAGCCCGATTGGCTTATAGTGCGCTGGAGTTGTAGGCCATGGGTCAAGGAGAAAATGCCCAGTCCATGCAGGTGTTGTGCTGGTAAGGATAGGGAGGAAGTGAAGATCAAAGGGAGGTTCAAGACGCAAGTTGACAGTTGCATCATTCGCATGTGAACCTCGGGCGGAGATGCGGCACGTGCCTGGGGAAGCTCCTGTGGGGTGGAGTTACATATGGGGTACTTGATTATGTGTGAGCCACTACATTCAAATCATTGTATAATTCAGGTACACCATCTACCCTGCTGTTATTTGTCCCCAAAAAGACGATTTAGGGAATTCCATGTTTTGGAGCAGATTCCACATAAGGATCCGACAAAACGCTTAGGTGACTAGATATCTTGTTTAGCTTCGAACTGCGCAGTGGAAAATACATGAAAATTCCACGAAAATTCCACAAGCATCGTCTCATTGCATTAATGTAACCGCCACTCTCAACTGATTAACATATAGCGAGCTCATATCGGTAGGTCACTATACGTACCTGTGCATGTCTCCTCTACAGGTGGGACCTTCCTATTCTAGATGCCACCGCTTAGATAAACTCAGAGTCAGGCTCACTAAGTAAATCCTGGTCTGGGCCTAGCAGAAGAGAGTTCTGCTGCTTACTCAAGGCTTTAAAGCTCAAATTACGATCTCAAAACTATGACTGCGAGATTGGGGCATGGTCTCGATGTACGAAAACCTATGGTGACTGGCTGCTACGAACTAGTTGCCCTTAATTACGCTAGGTAGGGATAACAGCCAATAAAGTTCCAATCAACTTGGATTACGGAGGACAAAACAGGGCATCTGCGGGCGGGAAGCGGGATAACCCAGAGGTCGGGATACAGATAAGGAGTCCCCCTATCATAGAACTTATGGTAGCTTGGATATCGTTTTCACAGTTGAATAACCACGAAGGTATGATATAATGCCAATGCCTTGTGCGTTTGTACAGTCGACTCTCCCCGTACACCATAAGCACGTGGCTGGGGGCGAGCTCTGCTCGAAAACGCATACTGCGGGAATCGAACCTGCTTAGAGGTGGGGGCGTCCATTCGGTGGCTCGCCGGTCAGCCCTATGACTTTGGGTGCTATGCCGGTTTCCCGGCGGTCCCTGGAATGCCCATGGAGGAAAAACTGCTGCCTAGCATGAGCTTTCTTATCGTTTGCCCACAGTCTTTGCAATAACACTCTTCATTCATGCAGTCCATAAATGACTAAGGCTATTACTGGTAACGGACCTTAGGGAAATACCTGGCAATACCGTTCTTTTCTTGTTTTCTTCTCCCAACTCTTGAAGACCTGCGAGAATAGCCCAAGTGAAACAGATAATATAATAGCCTTTTGGGAAGTCCCCTAGTGTGGGGCCCAAGGCTTGAACAGTTAGTTAAGCTCGACGCTTTGTAAGCCACGCGCCAATCGCTATGAACCGTTACCCATGGCCACTAGAGGGGCCCCGCTCGGGATCAAAATCCTTGTAAAAAGGCAATACACGTGTGGTCCATTCAATGTGATGACTGGCTGCGGTCTCTACCTCTGAGATCCGCTCTAACGTATGGAACCATCTCGGTTACATCGACTGCATGGACTATACAGATCATGCCGATCCACGTGCCTGGCCCAACTCTGCTATAAAAGCGCACAAGTCGTAGTTACTTCCCTGATCTGGCAAGCGACTTCTTCTTTTATTTCACCACGAATACGGTGACTAATATCGCCATGGCTTCCGTTGCTGCTCTTCTCGCGGTCGCCACTTTGGGTTACGCGGCGACCATCACCACCACAGAGCCTGCTTTGGCTGCAATTGAGCAAGCTCGGGCCACCACGGTGCCACAAACCTGGACGTCAAATGTGACGGGAAATGTTTTCGATCGCTTTTACCAGATCTGGCTGGAGAACGTGGTATGTATCGGTGATTAATTATCAGCATTCGTCGAAGATACTGATATCGTTCTAGGACTTTGGCGCCGCAGCTGAGAATGATGATCAAGAGTGGCTTGCAAGCAAAGGTATCACTTTGCTCAACTACTATGGCGTGGGTCATACCTCTCAGCCTAATTATGTGGCCGCTGCGAGTGGTGACAACTACGGAATGGATAATGGTGAGTACCACTCTCTCGGGGGCACCGCCCCCGCACTTCCCCGCGCGTGTCTGATGAAACCTTCCTGTTCCTAACATTGACATGAAGATCTTTTCCATGACATTCCGTCAAACGTCTCAACAATCGCCGATCTTTTGAATACGAAGGGAATCTCCTGGGGAGAGTACCAGGAACATATGCCCTACGCAGGTTACCAGGGTTACAATTACTCGAACCAGGAGACCTACGCCAATGACTATATGCGCAAGCACAATCCATTGGTTTCTTTCGATCAAATCTCGAGCAATGACACAGCTCTACGCTTGATCAAGAACTTTACCTCATTCTATGACGACCTGGAAAAGAAGCAGCTGCCTCAATGGGCCTTCATCACCCCAAATATGACAAACGACGGCCACGATACCAACGTAACCTTTGGCTCGCACTGGCTTCGTGGTTTCGTGTCCAACCTCATGAACAATACCTACTTCTGGGACAATACACTCCTGCTGTTAACTTTCGACGAGACCGAGACCTACTATGTCCCCGAGGCCGACATTTATGATAAACGCAACCGTGTTTTTAGCATCCTGATGGGCGGTGCGGTGCCTAAAGATTTGGTTGGCACAAAGGACTCTACTGTTTATACCCACTATTCTACCCTTGCCACGGTTCAAGCCAACTGGGGCTTGCCCTCTCTGGGTCGCTGGGACTGTGGCGCCAACCTCTTCCAGCTGGTCGCTGATAAGGTCAACTACACAAACTGGGAAGTGGATGCCAACATGCTATGGCTAAATGAGTCGCTTCCCGGTCCCCTTGAGGACTGGGGATATTCCAAATACCGTTCTAACTGGCCTGTGCCGACCACCAATGACACATGTTCATCTGGCAACGGTATCCTGCAGTCCGTCATTGACACCTACAAAGGCCGTGCACCAACCTACAACTATTCTTCTCCCTTCCCATATGATACCGCATATGGTCTGGATACTGGCGTCCCCTACACCCGGAATGGAGAAGTCTATGTTTCCGGTGTGAACACTACTGGTACTGTGGGCTATGACTACAACACAAACAAAACCTCCAGCTCTAGCTCCGCTTCAGCGTCAGCAAGCACTGGAGCGGCCTCTGGCCCAATTATTCCAGCCACCAGCTTCTTGAGCGTTCTATTCGGCGCTCTTCTCGTGCTTTAGTGAAATTAGAAGTCGTTAAATTGCAAAATTGATCAAATGGCATGGTTTTTCATTGTCTCTTTGATTGAATGCAGGGAAATCTGCATATACGATGAGAAAGCTGATGTGATGTTGTGGCTATGTAGTTATGCTAAGCAGGGACTCCCGGTCACGCTCCATGGCCTGCTCTTCCTAATGTTCCTAATCTAGAATCGGATTCAAGTGAGCGTTCGCTCGCTTGTATGCCCTCCACAACTCATCATGTTCCAGGAAGACAGGGCGTTTATACATTTGCTCCTCTGTCTTGTCCCAATCGTCGCTTAGACTAGCGCCTATGTAATGGTGTAATTGGTTCAACGGTTGTAGTTACTGAGTTTGTAGCATCGTAGAGGGATCCAATTTGTATGGATTTTCACCTGCTCCTCCTGTACATCTTCCGATGCAGCCTGGCGAGGCTGCTTCCTGGAGCTTCTTGACACAGATTCAGATGCAGCTGCTTTTGCACTGGTTGATTCGAAGTCTATTGAGTCAGCGGTTGAGATATAGAAGTTGGCTTCGGATTCTTTGTGGTTGTTGCGCCTTTAGGATTTATCTCTTAACAAGTGGGACGACCAAGTACAGCCCCAAAAACATCCGGTGGACTCTCACCGACAAACCATGCCCTCTCCTGATGTCTTCACTGTTTTGGTTCTGAAACTGCCGCCTGTGTGGGATTCTCGGTCCCCTAGACCACCATAACTGTCGTAGAGGGTTCCAGTTGCAGCGTAATCTGTCTTGTCAATATTCTCAACGTCCTGCTTTGCTTCAGCTGCGCTTTTGCCAGCATTCTTGCGGTCCTTTTGCTTGCCCTTTCTCTTCCCTTTCCCTTCCCTTATTCAAGAAGAATTAGTCAATGAATGAAGATAGAGATATATAGATACTCAACAGACCATGGTGAGGAATCTTCAAGCTGGAGTCATCGAAAGTGACTTCAAAGAAGGATCATCAATAGCCTGACAGCTCTGTAATCAAGTTAGATAAGCTCCAAATGGGAGTTAAGGAAAAAGATTACCTGATAGCTGTGAGGTGAAGAGATGGTAGATATGTGAATAATGAGGACGATGGAAAAGTTGGAAGCTCAAGGTCCTAAATTGGTGTCGGAGAGCTGGAAGGGTAACTTGATTTTGGTCGTTTTGTCCGAGAATAGGGAGCTGACTGGACAACCTCGTTTCTCATTAGAGAGACTCCATACCATCTTCAGACCTGCAGCGAATTCAGAAATTTCACTTTCCCTGTCCAAGTCCGACATTTCGTCGCTGCTTGGTGGGTATGAGTCTGAAAGTTCTTTGACGGAAAGGAAAGGAAGACTTACACGGAGTTCTTCAGAGTGAGTAACAAAGTAATCGTGCGTAGTTCAAAAGAAAAGGTCATGGTGGAAGTAGAGGGAAGGAATTGTTGTGGAGGGAGGAGAGAGATAGAAGAAGAAGTGTTTGGAAGAGAAAGATAATGAAAGTGAACATCCATTCAGATGCCCTTCCAATGATAGCTCAGGGTTGGATCAGGGTTGGGTCCAGGTTGGGTCCAGGTTGGGTCAGGGTTGGGTCAGGGTTTGGTACAATAAGTCAGGTCTAAGGGTGCAAATTGGATTCGTTGACCAGAGTACTATTTCAGAATTATCCTATATCAAGGTCATAGGTTCACAAATTCGCCTTCTCCGCTTCCCGAAAACGTTCACTTCTTGTCTGTTCCTATTTAGGATGAGTGCATTTGGTCCAGACTACCGTGGAGGTCGGCCTATTCATTTCTAATCTTATAGAGTAGCTACTGGATATTTATGATCCTTCCTAGTACCACCTATCTATGCTCAAAGTGTTGAATTGGTCCATCTGGGTATACAGCTTTTTCTTTAACCATAACGGTGAGACTGGCTACCCACATGGTGGTTGGTGAGTTGTCGCGTTCAGCGACCCGCACGCAGCCATCGAATATACCAATTCCACCCGGCAGTGGTCGGATGCCTGGTCTCATTTCTAGCCACAATAATGCCTAACCAGAATTTGTTTGATTTAATCTTCAGGATCCACGTCCACACCTTCCAAGGTTGTTTAGTCTAGCAAGAGCCGAAGCGACAACCGCTATAGAGGTACCGGATCGGTGGGACTTTGATGTTGCTGTTCCGGAGAGCAAGGGTCAGCCTAAATTCGCTGCTAATTATGCTTGAGGGACTTATCTGGTTCACATTTTACGACTGTCCATATTCATACTGTTTATAGAATGTGGAAATCCGGTGGAACCGAGTGCTACTCTATTTTATATTCACTTGTTAAGCGCAATGGGGGACGAAAGATGACCATTGAATATTGGGAGCCGCAAGTTCGGAACGTGCCTATCAGAAGTATTTGAAGAGATATTTTTTACGCTCTATATACCCAGCATCCATCGTGCTTGTTTCATTTCATCCTTAGTAGGGAGATTGACAATCGCTAAATATAAAGCTTTCTGTGACATGGATTAGTATACGAAAAAATGGAACGACCGAAGAAACTGACCGATTCAAACATCTCGGAACCTGTCTTTATCACAGTGCGGATGAGACTTTCATCACCGGCTTTCGCCTCCCCAGGGCCATCCCTGCTCATATAGCCGCCAGTCAAGAGAGCAAGTAAGTCACCACTACTTGCAGGGTGGTTAGGGTCTGCAAAGCGCGAGGCAAACGTAGGCCTTGGTCGTTGGTTTAGATGGCTATTAGGATTTTCAGCTTCCTAAGAGAAGGTTAGAACGATAAAGATGCGAGAATGTCAAAGGCAACTTACAAAGGTAGCCTGAGCTCTCTTATCTAAGTACCCATGGATGAAGTCTCTCTTCTTTTTGACCTTATAGAATTTCTCCTGTGGGTCTAGTTGATCGCCCAACGTTTCAGGCTCAGGGAAGACCAGCGGCGCAACTTCTGAAAACACATTTCCGTATGTTTTCCCATCAGATCTCTTAAATTTGCGCTCTAGTCGACCTAGTGAGCCAGACCCGAGCACAGTCGAGTCAGCTCCAATAGTGGCTTTTGCTATGGTGGACTGGAGATCCATTGACATGGCTGGAGTATCCGGGTCCTCAGGATACCAAGTCATGACAAGACAATATAGACCACGAGGCTTAAAGAATTCTTCGTTCGCCTGGTTAAAGAAGTTATTGGTTCTATGCGATCACGTTAGAGTGGTTTGCAGACCTGACACAACAGAGCACTAACCTTCGGCGACCATCAGCCGCGATCGACAAGTTCGCAACCTGGTGTATGGCAATTCCCACTGCAACCGCGATTGCGGACGGGATAGCGTGCCCTGCAAGAGCTGCTAGGTTGATAGCCTGCAACCACCTGTGTGCCCGACAGCCTTTCTCAGCCGTGTTCAGAAAATTGATGAACATTTCCTGGTCAATTCCGCATGGCGCTAGATCGGGGGCATAGCCTCGAAGAAAACCACGCTCGCGGTTCTTGGGTCTGCGTTGTGGGAGGAGAACCGGGGCTGGTAACCGGTAGACCGCCTCTGGTAGACTGGATTCGACTGGAATCGGATAGTGGCTTGCGAACTGTATCGCAAGAGCTGTTTCGTCGATTGGCTCGGCGTTAATTGGTTGTGGGATCTGTGGGCTATAATGCTGGTGATGGTTTGAAGTGGGGAGCTCGTGGAGATGTTGGTGATAGTTCGAAGTTGGAAGCTCGTGGATTTCATCATATGATTTTATTTGATGTGAATCGAGCTCTGAAATCTCACGCGAATTCATGGTAATGTTTGTCATGATTGCTTTTTCATCGGGTCCATATGATTTTGCCTCTTCAAGAGCTTTCTGTGCTTTCTTCGCCTTGCGGGCAGCTAGTCCCTCCGAGGCTAGGCCAATGCCTGCAGCGACGCCTTTGATTAGATGTGTGGTAACGAGACCCATTCTCAAGATTGATGAGGTGCAAAAGATAATATCAAATGAATTGGTCTGCTATGGTTGAGGGGGATCTTGTCCCTACTTATGTTTTTAGAAAATACAGCTTGGACCAGCATCTCCACTACCGAGCTTTCTTAATGCAGCATAGAACAAGCATAAGTAGGACCTTGATCTTCACTTGTTCTATTCTTTTTTGTCGTTTTGGCCCCAAAAGTTCTTGGCTACACCCAGACCGCAGTGGGGCACGGGAAATAAGGCCCCTGGAAGTGGAGATGCTGCGGTCTCTAGGGACCAATAAGACTGCAATATCGCATTTCTACCCCCATTTGGAATAAATCAATGAAAAGGAGAGTTGTTATGTACAGTGGGATCAGAGCGCTAGGATGGTGATTGAAGGGACCGGGGCCAAACGCGATTATCGTGCAGCTCTCTGGTACGAATAGCGCTCAAAAAGGAGGTTAGATTGGGAAATGCATCGGTACAACAGATTTCCACTATAAAGGGATTCAACTTTTGACTTGAATGTACCAGAAAGAAAGAAAGGGAATGCCATGGAGCATAATATGGTATACCTTCAGAACCATGCATTGTCTATGATGTCTTTATTAATACTATAGCTCTATGCGACCAGCACATCACTTTTTACTACTGCCATAAGGTTTGCTCTGGTCTTCACTGCGTTGAAACTTCCCCTGCATCGCAGTGTCAAACACCTGCTCAAGGCGCGAGATAGCCTCATCTGACACCTCTGCGACAAGTTAGTATGGTCGTATGGAAGCTTTAATCGATGAAAGTGACTTACGGTAGTGGATGACCACCCGTCCTCCCATTAGCCTTAATCCTTTCTCCTCGCCGATCACAGCAAGATCATTAGGCCCCAGCCCAGATGCCTCCAGATCAAGCCATACCATATTGGTGTGCACGGGATTCTCCAGCTTACCTCCACGGCTGGTCCACATATCTGCGACGTGCTTGGCCTTGGCGTGGGTGGCCAGAAGGAGACCGGTCTTGCCATGGGGGTCTGTTCCGAACGTCTCGTCCAAGGCTACCCTGGCGGCAGCGGCAAACACACCCGTTTGACGAGCACCACCACCAATAGACTTGCGGAACCAACGAGCCTTCTTGATAAAAGCTGACGAGCCAACAATAATGCTGCCGATTGGCGCGCCCAGTCCCTTGGAGAAGCACAGGCTAACGCTGTCAAACAGACTGGTGTAGTCGGATAAACTACCAGCACCAGACACAACTGCCTCCCATAGCCTTGCACCATCCAAGTGAACCTTTATATCATTAGCATGCGCCCACTCGACAATGCGACGAGCCTCGGTCAAGGGCATAACCATTCCATCGAGCGTATTCTCCAAGCTGATCAACTTGGTGGGACAATGGTGGATGTCATCATCGAGCACAGCATGCTTCTGGATATCCTCCAAAGTCAGGTGTATGCCATTCTTCGGCACAACGGTTTGCACCGTGGCTCCAGTCCAAGCACTAACACCACCCGCCTCATAGCAAATGATGTGAGCTCGATGGTCGCACAGGACGGAATGCGGGGGTTGAGCCAAGTGAGAGCGAATCGCGACTTGGTTTCCCATGGTTCCTGAAAGTACCAGGAGAGCGGCCTCGTGTCCTGTTCTTTCGGCAACATAGCTGTGGAGGTCGTTGGTCGTCGGATCTTCGGCAAAAACATCGTCCAGAAGGGTTGTTTGGCATATCGCATTGAGCATGGATGGGGTAGGCTTTGTCATGGTATCACCTGGAAGCGAAATCGTCAGCTCCAGCAAGTCACATCTGGATTGAGGGTAAAAGTACTCCTGAGGTCAAATTCCGCAGCTCCCGCGCCGTGCCAGCTGGTCTGACTGCTGGCTTGGGTAGATAATTGAGCCATGGCGAATTTGTGTCCAAATGAAACAGCTTGAATTGGAAAGGAAGGTCTGCAGATCCCGACAGGGCGAGTGAAGGCGCGGAGGAGTCGACTCATGTCCTTATCTGCGCGAGAGTTGACTCGGAGTCAAAAAACGCGGGGAAATACACCTGTCACATGATTTCTGCGCGGGGGAAAAAATATTTCAGTTCCACCAGGCCTCTTCGTGGTGGAGTTGGATTAAAGGAGTAAAAGGGCAGGTCTACATGTTGCGCTGGAGTGGATAACTTTTGTTAGTTCACATGTTAAGCAAGTCGCGAAAATACGTGACTAGAGCTGCGTTGGAGATAGCACACCATATCGAGGCAGTCTCAATCCGCGGACTTGGCAGCCAATGAGAGCCACGCCAATGTTTACTTCGCGACCGTCACTCGTTCAATGGTGGTCAATAATGCAGCTATAGTTGGCAGATATCTCAATTTTGTCTTGGGATAATCATCGTGATTTCATAACCAGTGTTACCCGCTATGCTGGGTAATAAGGTTCATATATACTTCCAAGGTCCTCAACTCCATAAAAGACAGTAATCCCTAGAAAGAAACTATTCTTACTTCATACAGTCATCCAGTCAAGCACTGGCTTGATGATAGTACCCGAATGCAAGTCGCTCAATGCTTGCTCGATCGCGTCGGCCTTGTAAATTTTGGCTAACTTGTCAACAGGGAATTTACCCTGTTTGTATAGATCGATCAATTGAGGGAGAATCTGCAACAAGGGACATGCGGTTAGTCCTGTTTGATGAAGAGATCGAACATGGTGTAACATACCTGGGCAGGATTTGCAGACCCTTCGACGGACCCGACAATTCGCTTACAGTTGGTCAGAATGTCCAGCGGGTCGATGGTCAGCGAGGACCCGCCAGGAGCGACACCCACAATCGCGAGCATACCCTCATGGCCCAATGCCTTGATGGACGACTGAAGCAGAGGGACAACACCCGTGGTATCAATAATGTGATCCACGCCATCGGGGAACATTTCATGCAACCCCTCCGCAAGGTCTGAAACACTCTTCGTGTTCAACGTGTGAGAAGCACCGAGAGACTTAGCTAGTTCAAGCTTCGCATCGACAATATCTACAGCTACAATGTTCTCAACACCGAGAGCCCGTGCAGCCATCATCGCAGATAACCCAACAGCTCCCATTCCAAGCACAGCAAAACGAGATGACGGCTTTGGCTTAAGGACATTCAAGACTGTGCCCGCTCCAGTGAGATATCCACACCCCAGAGGGGAGAGCGCAGCCAGGTCAGTCTCACTGATCCCAGTTGGGACCTTCACAATTGAAGTTTCCGCGACGATGGCCAGCTTACTTAGAGATGACTGCCCGAAGAATTGACCTCGGATGGGCTGACCACTGGTCGACTTGATGGGTGAATCTGCTGCGGACATACCCCTAACACCAGCGAAGTTGATTGACGTAAACTGACGACAGAATCCATGACGCCCTTCCTCGCATGGTGTGCACATGTTGCATGTGGTAAAACTCAAAAAGACTTGATCGCCCTCCACAAGGGTTTTATCTTTCACTGCGCTGCCAACTCGCCGGACGATGCCCGCGCCTTCATGTCCCAGCACAGCCGGGAATTCACCAACGGGGATCCCACCCTTCTGGACAACAATATCCTATCCCCGCCATGTTAGTGGTTCTCTTGGATTCGGACGGAATAAAAAATGTTGACTTGCTGTGTGGCACAAGCCAGTATACTTCATCTCGATCAACACCTCGTGGGGCCGAACTTCGTCCAGAATCACATCTTGCATAACAAATGGGGACCCCGGGGCATCGATGACGAACGCCTTGGTTGGCATTTGCTTCTCAGGTATCATCGTGAAATGCTGAAAGGTAATCGATATATTGAAGGCAATAGTAGGGCTTTCAATTTCGGAAAGCTTCAAATCAAGTGATTTAGAAGATTGATTATCAATTTATCATGAAGTGTTAAATCTGGGGAAAATCTGGGGACGAGTCATGGCCCTTAAAAGCACAAGCTGGAGTTCATGATCTAGCATTTACCCCGAAGTAGACCCGGAATCTAGGTGTGGTTTCATGGGTCCTTCCCCGCAGAATCGATCGAATCGGTATGTTTCCCCAACAGTCGCGGGAAGTGTCGGCCACGAAAATCGGCACATTGACAACGATCTAAGTTTTAAAACCAGGGATTTGACTGCCGATGTTAGTTCCGACCTATCAGAAGCATAGGATTTCGAAACCGCACTGCCTTTTAAAATTGCCGAACCCCAGAAATTCAAATTATTTTGGGGCGGGCATGAGGATACCCGAACAGCAACAAATTGAATCCAGCAAAGAGCTGCCCAGGTGGTTACAGTGGATATCAACCTGTCGATCTACGCGGGGTAAGACCCTGGGAACTCAACTCGTTACCATGGAATTGTCCCGCGAAGGCCGGGGTCTTGATTGTCTACCCGATATAACTGCCCCTACTAATCGTTAAGAGATAATAACACTTGGTAAGGATCCACACGGATTGAATGCTCGCGATATGATCCAAGACGGACAAACGTCAACGATGAGAAAAACACTTTTTGATACCCTCCAATAATTCTAATTCACAATGGATATCGGTCTAAATAACTTTTGGCTCTTCAAGGTTCAGGAGCGCACGGCACATCTCGCCATAACACCTAAGCCACCCAGAAAAGCAGAGACACCAGTAAAGACAATCAAAGGCCCATAGCCAGTACCATAAGCCTTTCCAGCAATCCCGTCCCAAGCATGCTGATCAAGTAGAGCTCCACTGAGAGGTCCACTAACAATATTCCCAATACCTCTTCCAGTAGAAAGAAGTCCAAAGATAAGACTGGGATCAGTATAGATGCTCCTCTTCGTGACCTCGTTAACAACAGCCGGCCAAGTAGAAGTGAATGATCCAGCGAACAGTCCATAAAAGATACAGAAGATGTACAAGGGTGCCAGACTGTCAGCCAAACCCCAGATCAAAAACACGGCAATAGTACTACCAATCGTTGAGGCCAGGATGCAGGTCGTGGCATGGTAGCGATCAACTAATGAACCCATGATCACACATCCAAAGACAGACGCAAGGTTGAAGACCATGACAGTAAGAGTAGACTCAATACCACTGGCACCAAGACTCTTGGCATAAGTAGGCAGATAAATAGTCGGAAGGAAATATCCCATAGCCTCCATAATATTTCCAGATTCATATATCAGGAAAGTCGTATCCCAAAGGAATCTGAAGTCCAATGGCCGGGGCTGCGAAGCACGTGATATAGGAAGTCGAGGTCGAAGGAAAGCGAGTAGTGGACCACCCAGAAGTAGGAGAATGATGGACCAAGCACGCAGGGCAGTTTTGTGTCCGAATGTATCCAGCATCCACTGAAGAACAATGGGAAGAATAACACCCGAAAGACCGGTTCCAGCCCACATAATTCCGAAGGCTAGTCCCTTTCGGCGCACGAACCATTCATCCATGAAGATGATTGTCGGTGCGTATGCCAGGCTTGCACCGACACCGTACGCAACACCCTGAGAAGCAATAAGTTGGGTGGTGTTTGTTGCGAAGGAGCTCAAAGAGAGAGCTAGACACATGATGATGAACCCGATTGGGCCAGCCCATAGCTTGAGACGGGGCATTACTTGTAGCAAGATGAAAGCCACTGGGAGTAACATGTAAGAGATACCCTAATTTACAGTTAGTGATACACTCTAGATTGCACATTATCGATAACTTACCATCGCACAGGTTCCAACAATGGCAATATCACCCGAACTCTGAAAAGGCTCATGGGTGCTGTAATAATCTTGGAAAATTCCAAAAGAAAAGGTGAAACCTGTAGATGTGTTAGTAGACATTTTAAAAATCATTTATAATATGAAGCCTGATGCATACCCCAAATCAAAGCTTCAATCACAAAACATGCTGCGAGGAAAAGCCATGCTCGTTTGCCTCCATCTACCGGCGGCAAGTTAGCCTCGTGGTGCTCTGAAAGAGCTTCCTGGGAGGAAGTCTCGAAGATCTCCATTGTGAGTCTTATGAGCCTCGTACTTCTGATCAGTTGATCAGAGGAATCAAAAGCACAATCAATTGATGCTGGACACGACCGAGAGAAAAAAAAACCTTGAGAACCAAAAAACCCTATCCACATTTACACGCCCTGTCTTGACATTGGTGGGGCTCGGTGGAACCCGTTTGCGGCGAGATCTGGCGCCCATGGAAGAATGGAAATATTCTATCGGCAGAAACCTTATTACATGTACTGCATGGGTATCGAACCTTAATTTCTCACACTTTGAAATTCAGCGAGTGTAGTATTGCTACGGTAAAATACTTACTGTAAACCGGTACGATACTGGGCGGTGGAAAGGACGGTGAATATGAAGCATAGAAAAATATTTTGCTTGAGCGGTTAGCTGCGGGAAGTGGAAACCGACCAATCACATGGATTCATTACTTGATAATAATGCATGTGAGCTTGGACTAGTTATGCTGCACCGCGCATCAACTTTGTAAGAAACCTTGGAAACACGTGGGAAATGTATCTATGTACTCATTCATGGGGTATCTGATCTTCTATATACATGATCCTCTTGACTCCGTTCGATATGCAAATATGTTCAATCATCACTTCTCGGCTTCATTCAGCGCTACAGTCACGGCATCCACCTCTCCACTCAATCCATCCAGACCACTGAATCCCTCCTCAATAGCCCATTTCTGCCCATTCGGGCTATGCAGGACATGGCAACTAGCACCAACAACCAACAAACCAGGTGGTCGCGAACCAGCTGCTTCAAATGCCTGACAGATATGTTCCAACGTAGAACGAACAACACGTTGATCGGGACACGATGCTCGCTCAACAATAGCACAAGGCGTCTCCTTAGGCCAAAGTGCCCGTGATTGTGTCGAGTCCTCAGCAGGGTATGTCGTCAAAGACTCGATGAGAGCAGATAGTCGGTGGAGGGACATCAAGAAGACGACTGTCTGAGTAGGCACATAAGCCGGAGGTTGCGGTGCAGCACCCTTACGGCCAGTTCCCGTGCAGACCAAGACCTGATCAGATACGCCCCGGTGGGTTGCTGGGATATCGGCGAATAGGGCAGCGCTCATGGCGCTGGTGATACCGGGAAGCACGGCGGGGACATAACCTTCAGCGCGGAAGAATTCGAATTCTTCCGCTCCGCGACCGTATAGGTATGGGTCTCCTTGCTTGAGTCGGAGGACGGTTTGGCCCTTCCGCAGGGAGGCGAGACCCATTTGCTGAAACTCTTCTTGTGCCTGGTCAGCGTTTCCGGGGAACTTGCGGGCAATGTGAACTTCTGTTCGGCGAGGAATCAAGTCCAGGACTGGAGCGGGGACGAGCTTGTCGGCAAGGATAATATCCGCGTTTTGGATTGCATTATATGTGGCGCGTGTGAGCAGATCTGGGTGACCTGGACCAGAGCCGGCAAGGATGATTTTGCCCTTTCTTGAGACTCCATTGGCTTCGTTTGTCTCTTGTGTTGTTGTGTTACCAGACGAATAGGCTTGTAAAATTTTCTCAATATCGGCGTCGTTGATAGACACAAGCTTCTTTAGAGGCCAGTATTCGCAGATTTGTGATAACCAGCGCGTTCTCCGTGTCTTTGCTGCAGCGACATCATCTTCTGTGACTAACGTGTTGAAAGTATGTTTCTGGCCCGCGGCATCATCGTCGTCGCCTTCAAGGGCAGCATCAGTCAGGCCAGCGGCATAGTCTTCTTCCCAAAGTCTGCACCGCATGGCACCAAGTCGGTCAATGGCGGTTCCAAGATCTGCAGGGAGGAAAGCGGCGATTTCTCTCCGCAGACGGGACGCAAGCTTACACCCGCGACCAGATGTTGTAATGCCAATGTGAAGCGGCCCATCTGAGTAAGTGGAGAGTAAGGTGAACGAGCACAGAGCCGGAGCATCAGCTACATTCACTGGGATTCGAAGCCTTCGACACAGCTTTGAAATATGAGTATCTGTGAAAGTATCAGTGGGTCTGTTCTCTTATTCTCACACAATATGACTTACTCAGTTCATTGTTGCCACCCGATGTGACAAAAACCGCATCCACCACCCGGTCAACATCCTCTCTACCCAGGGCAGTCAAATCATCGTCTTGAAAATCACGACGCAATAGCTTCACAAAACCATTGGCAATGTGTTCAGCTAGGGTGAAATGAATGTCTGCAGTCTCTGGCGCAAGAACGACAGGCTTGGCACCAGCCTCAAGACTCTTCGTACACCGAGCAGCAGCCAAAGGACTTGCTCCAATAATGAGGTGAATCTGAGACTCAACATTCCATGCGGTCATAAAAGGTGCCGCTCCTGCAGAATCATTGGAAGGACCCTTCATGGTGTCGTGTGCTATAATGTGGGTTGCCCCTCCAAGCTTGGTGAGTCACTATAGGGTCCTCTGGACCTTGAGTTTGTTGCACAACCGGCAGGAATAATATATGGCCTGAGGGTCTTTATCAGATGTCTCGTATTGTCATGCGTTGTCCTGCAGTTTTTCCGCGGAGATTCACAAAAAGTGTATCCGGAATGAGTAACAGGTCTGTTGCGATTGGTGATAACCACTGATAAGATAATTCCGGGGATTGAAACAACGCCACTCAACAGAACAGAATGGACCTCGAGACAGGTCCAAAGGATAGACTGGAAATTGTCTGTCGGTGTTCCGGATAGCACGAAGGCGGTTTTCAGTGAAGCTGTAGACCTTTGGTGGGAAAATAGTATTAATATCTTTTTTTTGCCATACTTCTTTTTTCCCAAAGCAGTTTAACGCGGGATTGCGTGATTGACCTGCATGTGGGGCTAGGTAAGCAGGGGTAATTTGGCAAGCAAGTTGTTGCCTGAGGCTCTAGGGGTTCAACCGAAGATTGATCGAATGGAAGATACTCTATATCTATTCGTAGCTATTTCTATTGGCACACCTTCTATGGTTCAACTTGATGTAAACCTCTGTCATCATGATAAAGTCTTCATCACGAAGACCATTAGATCTTCAAGCAAGACAACAGGCCTCTGTACAAAATATAGGATGTTGTATGGTTAGTGGGGAAGAAATGCATGGCCATCAACATTTGAAGCAGTCTCTGATAGCCAAAACCAATGCATTACAGAGACTGCACAGCTGATACAATCTCGACCAGGGCTTACAGAGACATAATTTAAGCCTCAGGTACGTCTGTGTGGTCATTCTCGTCATCCTCGACATCCTCCCATTCCGCGTCGATAGGATGCCCTGCCTGCAAATCCGCCAATAAAAGTTCCGGCGGATCGTCCTCTTCCTCGAATTCATCCTGAAGCATGCTGATCAAGTCTAACAAACCAGCTTGGGAGCGCCAAAGGTCATCGGGATGGGGATGGTTGGGGTCCGTTTCATCACTAGTGCCTGCTGACCGTTCGGGCGTGGTGTTGGATGGAGAAGTGGGATTGCTGGCAAGATTGGGGCTTAGGCTAACAATCCGGACAGCTTTGGTTGGGAAGATGCGGGCGGGGTTTTCATGTTGTTGCTGGGCCTCGCCAGGGATGTCGGAGAGTGTTTGTCGCCACCCGAGAGTCTGCAGTTTTCTTATCAGCCATATCGTTTCTGATTGTCAATATCCTGGGTGGAAGAGTTATACGCACCGTGTAAGTAGTCATGATAGCATCATCGCATAGAGTCATGAAGCTGACTGGCACAGCAAGCTGTGGTGCAGAGCTGGTGGCTAGCGCGTACGAGGCGCGAGAAGGAGGGTTCCCTGTGGGAATTTTGTTACGATCGTCAAGGGCAACAACATATACCCGGTCTTGAATTTCGAACATTACGCGGTGGTTGCGCACCGACAACCAACCGCCTAAGTCAAAGCTGGAGCCGTCCGACTCGCATTCAATGATGGAAGTGTTGGCTGCAAAACCAGTTTCATCCTGGATAGCCTTGCGCCAGTCGGAGCAGATGAAGACGCGACCAGCACGAGAAAAGCCGACAAATAGATCACCATCCAGCATACCCGCTCCCCATTCATCTTCTCCATACCAGACATGCTCCGGGTCGCTAGGTGGTGGAGACAGTGGCCCCTTGACGAGCTTGAGCGGAGTCAAACAATCTTTGCGAGGTGGCCCAGAAGGGAAGATACGGTTGTTTGGGCCATGCCGAACCGTCCCGGCTAGCGCTGCGCTTGCAGAACGGGAACTTGCGGGGGGTGGGCGGATATGATATTTGTCTGTACATCGTGATGGATGCAAAGCACCCAAATAGTTACCGGATGCCTTATCATAAATATGATAGCCCCGTGCCCCTATGGAGTATATCACCGCATCTTTGCTTTGATCCAGGTGGCCAACGGCGTCGGGTTCAATAGTCAAGTGTGTAATCAATCGGGGAGGTCGCTGATTCATATCATACACGAAGCCTTGTGCCTTGTTTGATACCACACACAGTGTGTCATAAGATAATTGAAAGCCCCTAGTCTGGCAATCATGATTCAAGACCGCGATGCGCCGAAACTCTCCACGCGGTGCACCGTCCACATCGGCCTGCCAAACCTCCACGGCATCACCTTCACGATCGAAAACAGCCATTCCGTCCTGATATTCCAGATGAGCGTATGGACGAACAGCGTCTTCATCCCGATCTAGTGACGAAGGAAGGCGCCAAAGAATACAACCAGTGTCCATATCTGTAACATTCAAACCGCCAGCATGGGACGTAGACACGAAAAACCGACGCTTAAAATCGGGCCGAAACCGCCAAATAGGATCATTTCCGACTTGGAGCACCGACTCCTGGGTGATTGGACAGGAATCAGCCCAATTGCAGGCAAGAAGTGTTTGTCGTCTACATAAATCCTTCCATGACGTGGTACCCTCGAAGGATTTGGCAAAGGTTCCCGCATTTGACAAGAACGAGAGATCACGAGTTGTGCCGGGCGGGTGGGAAGTCTTGGATTCGGAGCTGTAGATCGCTTCTTGATGGGTGACATCAATAAATTCGTGCCAGGCAGTGGACGTGGCAGTAAGGGATGCAAGTGTCGAAACCGGGGCAAAATCCAGGATGCGCAGGATGATCTCGGGGGGTAAGATGGCAAGGGGATCTTCCGCTGCCGAGGTGACCGTCATATTTAGAACATAGAGGGGTTCAAAGTTGTGCAGGGAATGAAATGGTCGCAGTTCGCTGCGAGTGACGACATGAGGGACGCACCTTCACCGCCTAGATAAGCGTTATCTTATCCACGATAAGCAACAGGCACAAATATCACGATTTAGGTGCGTGAGCTCGTGCTACTAAGTTGGTGCTCGAATTGGTCAGTGATTATGTCTTTTACGAACCCAATCACCTGTTGTGAGTAGTTGATCCACTCAAGTAGTCACCCCTGGGGCCTTCAAGACTATCCTTGGATCCAGGCACCTGTTTGTGTCAAAACATCTACCACCTGCAATTTATATATTCCAGCAAATTGTGAGAAAATATAAACCCTCGCCATTTTCCAACTGCCCTGAAAACCATACTAGTCTTAACTATATATATGCATCTTTGGGTAATTAAAACAAATAATTAGGTATACACAAGAAGGTTCATACAACCTGTATCCATGTTAGCTTCAGGGTGTCCTGAGAAGGTAATGATGAAAGACTAAAATAAATAAGAGTAGTGGGCGAGGTGGATAGATCGGTAGATGGCTCATCCTGCGTACGTCCTGCTGAATTGCGATACATCTTTGGACAAATTAGGCCCCGGAAAGTACATAGTTTTCTCTCAACACAAGATCCATCCATGGATGGATGTATTTGTGCCGAGGAGGCCGTTTTTGGCCTTTTCTCCTCGGCAACATCTCCGTTTCATTCCAAGGTTTATTGTATCATGTATCATTCTTTTTCGGGAGGCGGCCCGCCGTTGTGCCCTGCAGAATACATCGGCCAGTCAGCGTGATGCCCGCATTTTGTGTGCCTTGCCACTTTTATATATTAAGGTGACTTTCTATGTGAAGCCAGAGAATTATGTGGTTTTTATTACTTACTTTTCCAGGGACGGCCAATCATCTTGCACGAATATCATGAATACAATATCACCATTATCAAAGACCTTGCCCCGCACCACTAACACCCGGGTTATTAGGCTATGTAGCCCCCCAATCCCGCGCATCCTGCAGAGAACCTTACCTTGCATCCGGGTGAAGAACTGCAGGGTCCTCGTGTCTGCCATATGCGCTTACCTCCCCGTGATGTATAGAGGAGTCCCCGTTCAGGATCACGTTCAGGATCCCGTGTGCATAGCCATTTTATCAGTCTTCCTTTCGTGATTCTATTGCAAGTTGTTTGTCTTTACTTGGGGTTTGGGTAGGTTGCATTTGACCGAATCACCTTGAATCAAGTTCCGACTTTAGCCCTTCACGCTTTGACGTAGTAATGAATCTCATCAAAGTAAGACCCCTAATCTAAATTAAGTTAGCCTGCAGACTCTCCACGTTCCGCGTCATTTTGAGATATCCATGTTCCGTGGCTATTGTAGTATTGATGGTCAGCATCATGGGAAGAGCGGGTTGTAATCCCGTCCCATTTGAGCCACAGAGGGTATATAACATTGTCAATTTCCCATGAAGCTCTTGACCCTGGATTCCAGAACTATTGAGAACATCTATAAATACAAAAACTTCAGTCACTATGCATCTCACATCAGGTTTGGTTTTTTTGCTGCTTTCTCCTATCGCTTATGCCCAGCAATCTCTCTATGGTCAATGTAAGTATTAATATCCTCTAACCTTCTAGGATTGATGGGTTAATTGTTTCTTTAGGCGGCGGTAGTGGATGGTCAGGGTCAACAGTTTGCACAGCACAGGCAACTTGCAGCACTTTGAATCCCTGTATGTTTTTGGTTTTCCCTCCTTCCCAGGCAACCGTAAGACTAATCGCTTAAAAAGACTATGCGCAGTGTGTTTCTGCAACTGCGACAACAAGCGCAGCAAGCACAACAAGCACGACCACGGCAACCCAGACTACAATGTTGACTTCCACTACGACAACCACTAAAGCATCGACTGGAACTACCACTACAGCCCCTGCTACTACAAACAGTGGCAATCCATTCAGCGGTTACCAGCTTTATGCCAATCCTTACTACTCCGCCGAGGTTTTCACATCAGCAATCCCGTCACTGACAAGTTCTCTCGCCGCAAAAGCTAGCTCGGTCGCCAAAGTTCCATCCTTTGTTTGGCTGTAAGTCTGATTGCTGGTCTGAGATGCGCCTCTACTCACCTGTTCAATAGTGACACGGCTGCCAAGGTTCCCACCATGGGAACGTATCTTGCCGACATCCAGTCACAAAATGCGGCCGGTGCTAGCCCTCCCATTGCGGGAATTTTTGTGGTGTATGACTTGCCAGACCGCGACTGCGCCGCTCTTGCCAGCAATGGCGAGTACTCAATTGCCGATAACGGAGTCGCCAACTACAAAGCGTACATTGACTCAATCAGGGCTCAAATTGTAAATTATTCTGATGTGCAGACTATTTTGGTCATTGGTTGAACCTCGAAGCCTTCACTAATAAACGTAATCACTTTGCTAACTTTCACTAGAGCCCGATAGCCTCGCCAATCTCGTTACCAATTTGAACGTGGCCAAGTGTGCCAATGCTGAGAGTGCTTATCTGGAGTGTATCAACTATGCGTTGATCCAGCTCAATCTGGCAAACGTAGCCATGTATCTTGACGCCGGTAGGAAAACTTCCCTGGACTTTCCTTCCTGACCTTTATATTGCAGGAGACATGAGCTGACATTATGTGCCTAGGACATGCCGGCTGGCTGGGCTGGCCAGCTAATCTCCAACCAGCCGCTACGCTCTTTGCCAATGTATACAAGAACGCGTCGTCCCCCGCTGCTGTGCGCGGACTAGCCACTAACGTTGCTAACTATAATGCCTGGACAATTGGCACTTGTCCATCATACACATCCGGAGACACCAACTGCGACGAAAAGCTTTATGTCAATGCCATTGCCCCTCTGCTTGAAGCTGCGGGTTTTTCTGCCCACTTCATCACCGACACTTGTAAGTAGAATTTTGAAATCTCCAGTCCGTTCTGATTCCTTCGTGGAAATGATTTGTATTTTCTAACCTGCAATTAGCACGAAATGGTGTCCAGCCGACCGAGCAAAATGCCTGGGGTGACTGGTGCAACGTCATTGGTACCGGCTTTGGTGTTCGCCCCACGACAGATACTGGGGATGTACTTGAAGATGCTTTTGTTTGGGTCAAGCCTGGCGGAGAATGTGATGGTACATCAAATACCACGTCGCCACGATATGATGCACACTGCGGATACAGTGATGCCTTACAGCCTGCCCCAGAAGCCGGAACATGGTTCCAAGTGAGTTTATGTTCTGTAGCTTTGGTTATCATTATATATTTTCCCTCGCTGATACTTTATAGGCCTATTTTGAGCAGTTGCTTGTGAATGCGAATCCGTCTTTTTAATACTTGATGAAAGTCCAGACTGGTTCCCGGTTGAATGATGTTTCTTAACGCAAGGCTGGATATCGGGTTGTTAGTGTATATGGCCTCTATCAATTTCATCTTTGCTTTTTCTACAAAGAGTCAAGACTTCGGATTGGATTTCTGAACCTTTCCTCTCCCGCGCCCTTACTTCGTACTATACCCCGCGCGTAAGCCTAATGCCAAGATCACCCAGGTAAAGAACACATACAGTGTAATTATACTGTATGCGTATGGAATCCTTATAATAGCACAAAATGGGCCTATATACTTCAGTTATTGTGGTTTCCACATGACCTCGAATCATTGAATCGCCGTCAAGGTAGAAACTCTGTTCAACTAAGGCGCATTGTGTGATGACATCGGCCAGGTATTAAGATGATTCGAACATGGCATATCGTGCGTCATGGTGGTTTTGGATAATCTAAGCTACCAGTCAGATAGAAGGGGCAGGTTAAGTCTCCATGCGCCTTCCGGAAAGCGTGGTAATTTTAATTAAGATAGAATACTGCCCGATTTCTCAGATGTTCCATGATCAAGAATTCAAGTCACATGACCTCGCTCAGTGATGCAATTGAAGGTAATCGAAGGCAATACTCCCGGTGAACGTTCCGATTAGATTGAATATAACTATGCATGGATGTTCAACTGTTCTCAAATCTGAATAATCCCTGGCCTTCTAGGACACCTACGTACTGGCTAGAACTGTGCCTTGGTGCTAGATCTCGTCGGCGTGGTGCACGGCACGTACAATACCCCCACTCCCTGAATACACGAATGAGGCGTTCGTATGCGTGTTGACTTGTATTATGCAGAGTGGTGAGACCGCAGTCCTGTAAACAGGATTGCTAACGCCACGTGCGGGGCTATCGGAGTCCGCCGATCTTGATAAGCTCCGCATCACCCAAGCTTTTTGTTTCCTCCCCCACATCCACTGTACAGTGCCCATCTCCCAAATCCAAGATTCACCATGACGGCGCAGTCATTAAGGGAAATATCCGCCCACAACTTACGCACCTTCAAAAGCCACTATGTCTCCGAGATATCCGGATCCCTGGGCGACCTGGGGACCTTCCTCCCCATCGCCATCGCTCTAGCAGTTAATGGCACCGTTTCCCTAGCTAGCACCCTCATGTTCTCCGGCGTATACAATATCCTGACGGGAATGTATTTCGGCATTCCACTCCCTGTTCAGCCAATGAAAGCGATCGCCGCCGTGGCTATAGCCCGCAACTTTTCCAACGGCTCAATCTCCGCCGCCGGGATCTTCGTTGGCGCTTGCATTCTCGTTTTTAGTGTTACTGGCCTGCTACGCTGGTTCGCAAATGTCATTCCAATCCCTGTGATCAAAGGAATCCAGGTCGGTGCGGGATTGTCGTTGGTTATCTCTGCTTGTGGAACAATGCTAGCGCCCCTAGGATGGATCAGCCCTTCTTGGGCCGATAATCGGATTTGGGCGGTTGCTGCTTTTGTCGCTCTTGTGACTACAAATATTTATCGACGTGTTCCCTATGCGTTGGCATTATTTGCGCTTGGGCTCTTGTTCGCGATTATCCGGACTGCGCTTGCTGGTCACCTGCCTGCTTTTGAAATTTGGCATCCGTTTATCGTCGTGCCAACTCCTTCGCAGTGGAGGGTTGGGGCTATTGATGCTGGTATCGGTCAGATCCCACTCACTACTTTAAACTCTATCGTAGCAGTCGTTCATCTTGCACATGACCTAGTGCCGAATGTTCGCACGCCTTCGATTACGCACATCGGTTTAAGTGTGGCTGGAATGAACCTGTTGGGCTGCTGGTTTGGCGCGATGCCCGTTTGTCATGGATCTGGTGGTCTGGCAGCCCAGTATCGATTTGGTGCACGGTCGGGTGCCAGTGTCATCTTCCTTGGCGTCCTGAAACTCATCATTGGGCTTTTGTTTGGAGAAACTCTGGTCGACTTGTTGAAACGCTTCCCGGCGGCATTCTTGGGTGTGATGGTCATCGCCGCTGGTCTTGAGCTTGTTGGTGTCGGCGAGAGCCTGAACACCTCTGCTGCCCGGGACATCGGCCAGGCTGGAAGTCACATGTTGGGAATTCCAGAGCAGCACATTGGCCCTGTACTCACCGATGAAGAGCGCAAACGACGATGGACAGTGATGATGGTGACTGTTGGCTTGTTGGTTGGATTCAAGAATGATGCCGTTGGCTTCATTGCCGGCATGTTGTGTCACGCGGCTTATGAACTTCCAGCATGGTGGGAGAAAGCCCGGGCCCGGTGGTCAGAGGGACGTGTCCGTCTGGGTTGAACATTTCTGTCCATGCGATTGACTGACTTTATTCCAATCATCATAATCATGCTTTAAGTATCAATCGCTGTCAATACTTCATTTGGCAGGATTTCATCATTTCGGGTATATAAATTCAGCAAAATCATACAAGTGTCCTCCAATATAAACGGTTATCCTTCCAGCATATACGGACGAAGAACATTTTGCGTATGATCCCAAATCTTCCCCTGCGCCTTTTCCCGAAGCGTAGACACAACCCCCACATTGGGCGTACAGTCACATTTATAATTCACAAGAAAGAGTCCATTCTCCTGCTTCCCCAATGTATTAGAGCCTGACTTCCCATTCCATGATACACCGCGACCACCAAAGGCAGCACTGGTACACTGAAACAAATGCCGCTGACCAGACTCCTCATCACTAAACGAAAAGAGACCAATAAGAGGCTCAAGAAAAAGCCAAACAACCCAACCAATCATCGAATTCGGATCCGAACCCCTCCTCACATTCCCCGTGTTCACCCACCCAGGCCAGGAATGTATAAAAGTCACATCAGGATTCTCGCTAGCCAATTTGTCCATAGTCATCGTATTCATAGCAATGTATTGCATCTGAGCCTTCATAGGTCCGAAATTCCCAGGTTTCTTCAAATCCATATCACCCAAGTCGATGTTTCCCCTTTCGAACCCTCCACCGAGGACACTGACAATCCTGGGAGCTTCCGCTTTCCGCAGGAGTGGAAGGAGAGACAAAACGAACATTATCCGTGAATAGTACGCCAAACTCTGAGTAACTTCCAAGCCCTCGCTAGTCTCCATTCTTGCACCGAATGGTGCGTACCCCGTCGTGAGGAACAATAAATCGATGCGCGACTCCTTCTTTGCGATAACGTCGCATACTCGCCTTGTTTCTGCCAGAAGTGAGACTTCGCCTTCGATCCATATGATTTCTGCACGTGGGTTTATGGCTTGTAATTCTTGGATGAAGGCATGTGTGCGCTCGAATGAACACTTGCGCCCGATTAGGTAGATCCTTATGCTCGTGCCCGTAGCGACTAAGGCTTTGATTGTGGATTTTCCGATGCCTGATGTACCGCCGACGAATACGGCGATGCGGGGCGCTGTGGATTCGTTGATGAGTGCGGTGGAGGCTTGAATTTCTTTGTAGGAAACCATTATCGCAATGAATGAGGTCAAGTTCGGAATTATTCCGGGGTCGGCATGTGGCAGCCTGAGTCAGGCAACTATCTCAATGAGTGCTTTTAATGATCATGGAAGATACAGGGGTATTTGGAACATTTATTTGAAAGGCTTCAAGGGGGGAAGCACTTAATATAGTACGAGAAGGTTCTCGGGTGGGTGTCCTCGGCCTTGTCAGGTCATCCGGATTTCGTCCGCAATTCGTCCGCTTACATGCATGCAACTGATTTCTAGTCTATACAGAGAGTACTAATTGCAGATTTGATGAATGATATTTCAACTTTTCCAGACCTTTCCGTGGTATCATAATGAATCACAAATTTTCCCAATTATAGTAATCCCGCCATGACGCGTGTCAATGCCTCATCCTCCGCCTGGAAAGCGTCCAAGGCATTCGGTGATCGGCCAGGGCCGCAGTTTGACATCCCAATATCCACACCGGTCGTAAAGTCTGCACCAGCCCGAGGATCAAAGTATAATCCGCCCGCAATTTCAAAGAAGCTACTGAGATCCTCACATTCATTGGAGTCTGCCTCCGCTGCTGTACCAGGTGATAGGGGCCAAAACGTCGCTGAGGATTGTTGTGGGGTCGACATGCCAGGCGTTTGATAAAGGCTTGGGGGGTTTTGAAGCGATGGAGAATCAACGTTAGAGGATACCGGGGTTGATTCCCATTGGATACGAGATTCGACTTGTCTTGACCGAGGGACACCGGAGTTCGAATCGGCGACCATAGAAGGGCCCGAAATTGAACGGGAACCGAGGGACTGCCTGTCCGATGGCTGGCGACTGGCGTTTTTTTGCCAATTAACGTTAAGCTGAATTCGCTTCAGACTGCGGATGATTTTTTGTAGACGTCTAGACGTGCGAGCACGCGTAGCCGAGCGGCGCACCATGTCAACTGCTGTGTAGAATTCTGGTCGGCACGCCTGACTGAAGCGAGCCGGGGCATGTAGCACAGCCAGAAACAGGGCTGCAAGAGCCGAGATCAAGAAGTAGTTGAAAGGCTCCGGCCACTGGAAATAGACGTTGGAGACACGGCTGAAGTAATCTAGCATATGAACGGTACTTTTAGCCGTCTCCACTGCAGTCGAGGCTCCAGGCAGGTCTTCTGCAATCCGTTCACTGCTCATGAGGTTTTGGCGATACACCAGAATCCGAAGCTGATTGGCTTGAAGGGCAAGAAGCACCTGCAGCATCATAGCTCGATCGGTGTGTTCTGGTCCTGCAGAAGAGCGCCAGGTTGGGTCGAATCGCAACTCATTTGGAATCGAGTGGACCCATTGCTGGACCTGTGCATCTAGGAATGCGCATCTCTCTGCTGTGGCCTCTCGCGACCTGTTTGGCCAGCCAACAACTAGTCCCCAAACCTTTGTGCTGAGTCGGGAATACGAAATCATACACGTCAAGTAAGGCGTGGAATGACCAGGCTCCGGCAGGTTAGTATCCATGTCCGACTCTTGAATGGCAAAAGGGAGACCGGTTCCAAAACACCATTTCCGATCTAGTACGTAGATGCACCAGAATAATCGACTTGCCCACATCCACTCCAACGCACCCGGAAATACACCTCCTGTCTTGTGCCAGGTATCCTGACGGTGTAGACCAAGCTCCATACTACCTCGGGCTGCCATGCCGGTCAAGCGCCAGGCAATGACTTCGTCGTCGCGATACGAATGGAATATAGACTTTGTCCGTTAGATGGAAGTTCAGCATATGAAAGTAAAATAAAAACTCACCAGCAAACACAAGATAAGAATCTCCTTCATATCAACCTCCGCTACCTTGAGCCGACTGGCGAAGCGGTCCTCGACACTATTTGCCAGCTGCGCCGCACGCTCACTTCGACCATGGGATTCGACAAGCAGGGCGGTGGCCAGCAAAATCTTCAGCACCTGAATGTCTCGGGCATGAAACCAATCTTGGTCCGAGTCTGGCAGTACCCGACCCGATCCACGGTCAATAGCTGGATCATACTGATGGTGAAACTCCACGACATATGTACGCAGACTAGCCAGATCGACACAAGGGTACATGATACCAACGGTATCCTCGTAGACTTGCACCAGGCGCAAGATCTCCTCAAGACCCAGGCCCATCAGTGGATCTCCAGAAGCCACATCGGGTTGTTCACCAGAAGGGGCCGGACTAGGAGCAGTTGTTGAAAGGTCAAAGTCCTCTTCCTCGTCATCGTTGCCGTTATCTCCATGGTTGATGTCCGCGGAACCGAGCCGACGCTGGCCGAGCCCAAACTCAGCACTTGTCGGTCCAACATAAGTAGGTGATTTAGGAGCATTAAGAATGCGGTGTAATCCAACCGCTGCAGCAGTCCCTCGTGCCGATAGTTTTGGGGAATCAGCTGGACTGTTTCCTTCGAGTTCACGGAGCCGAGCGGAAATAGTGCGCATCTCCCGCTGCAAGGATTCCAATTGCTGATTAACAGCATCGAATCTGGTATTTACCCTGTATCACGTTAGTTCTCTGAGTCATGATGAGCGTTCAGCCGTAGGCTGCTGGTGAAGAACTTTACGAGTCCTTGTAGGGGTCTCACCGATCATCCTTAATATCACCCTCTGGCGTAGCTGCGACCGGTCGGTGCGCCGCATAAACGCACGGAATACCGTCTCGAGCACATCGAGTGCAGGTAATTCCTCCGCTGCATTTCAGCTTGCGTCTTTTGCATTCGTTGCTGGGGCGGTTAGCATCTCGGCAACTCGGAACTGAAGGGCCACTGACTCAGAGACATACCATGCGACTTGTGTATACTTGGCCCTCTTTCTTGGTCTCTGTTGGTTTGATTCATCATCATGTCTTGTCGAGTCAGGTGTCATGATGTTTTATCCTCTCTGCTTTATTTCGTTATACTGGTGGGTGAGGCAGAGGAGAAAGTGTGAGCGGAACAGCGGAATTGGCGAGGCTTATCATCACTGATAACGCTTGCCACAGTCAAAAGTGGAGCTCTCGATAACCTTTGATCTTGCACTCAACTTTGCTGTAGACTACAGGCAGACGCATTTTGGTCGCTGTATTTTGCCAGAGGATATTTCGAAGCAAAAGTACCAATGAACTAGACATATTAGCCCCAAATGGGATCGCTAATTTTGGTTGGAACTTTGAAAGCGCGTGCCCAGGTGGTCCCGAAGACGGCGTATATACTCAACTAGGGTGTTACCGGCCAGGGGATCTACATGGAGGAACCGTAATTCGCCGAAGTAATCTCGTCAAATCGTGACATCTAGATCATGATTCAGCCTTCAATGCGGAGACGAAAAGCCTTGGAATATGCGAACGAATCTCGGGGACTGAAAGAATGACCAACAACGACGGCAGAACCAATCCGGGTGTAAACATGTAACCATCAATTTACAAGAGATTCAAGTGGCAAACTTAATCGAAATTCAATATTTGAAAATTTCACGATTATTCTGTTTACTTGAGGTTTCAAAATGCCAAATTTGTATGATTGATTGACGTTGAACGCATGGAGAGGACTGGCGAAGTACACGACTTCCAAAAATTGAATGCGAGGCAAAACCCTCCAACAAATATGCGACTTCCAAATGCATCCTTACTTCAGACTCAAAAGGTATCATGCCATCCATCTTAGCTCATGCCCAGGGTCCTGTTCTGCTCATGCAATCGGCTTTTTCTCATAGGTCCGGCGGAACATTTCGTCCACATGGGTAAGATAGTAGGTACCGGGAGCCAGGCTATCAACACTTCCCACAGGTGTATAGCTCTTCTGCTGGTAGGCCTTTTCCCGAATTTCACACATCTTTGATCGTTAGAAACCTCACATGAGCGGTTTTGGATAGAAAGAACAGGCTTACCTCTTTATAGAACTCCGGTGAGACCGCAGTGCGAGCCTCCAAACGCTCATTCAGTCGGACCCGCTCCGAAATCTCGGAAGTATCCCCCTTGACCCGCAGGCTAAAGAGAGTGCTGGCCAGACCACTGCCGTAACTGAAAACCCCAATTCGCTTGCCCTGCAGTTCCTCGCTAGGAACGTTGCTCAACAAGCTCAGCAGCCCAGAGTAGACACTAGCAGTGTACATGTTGCCGCAGTTGGTGGGTGCTGTAAGAGATGGCTGGACACGCTTGGAAAAACGTTCCTTGGTCAACCCGATACAGGCCTTTTCAATCTCTTTATCCGTCAGAGACGCGGTGTACTCAATATCGCGGACTGCCTCCGGAAACTCATCAAAGTGGTCAGGCTCCGCCCGGAGATCACTAAACAATAAACGGCCATAGGCCTTAGAAACGAGTTTGCAGTTAGGCGCATGGAAAGCGAAATAGTCAAAGGTATCCAAAAAGCTGCCTTTGTAGGTCGCCACCCCATTTGCGAGTTCAGTACTTTTCGCCGATTTAGTCCGGTAGCGTGCATAGCAATTATCCAATGCCTGCAGATAGCATGTGTTGGAGAAGTGTCCATCAACAATGGGGTACTCCGATTTGAAATCTCCTTTATAGAAGTCGTAGACGTGCTTCATGTACGTTCCGCGAAAGGGTTCCAGCACAATGGGCGCATCGGCGCCGATCAACATAGCCACACAGCCCGCGCCGCCTGTCGGGCGGGCGGCAGGTTTATCGTACAAAGCGATGTCACCCGCTACAACGATGGCATCGCGACCGTCCCAGGCAGAAGATTCAACCCAGTTAACTGCGTTCAAGAGGGCATTGGTTCCACCGTAGCAAGCGTTGTAGGTGTCGACTCCTTCAATGTCTGTGTTTTCGCCGAATAGTTGCATGAGCACCGACTTGCATGACTTTGATTTGTCGAGGAGGGTTTCGGTTCCCACTTCTAAGCGGCCGATTGTGCTTGGGTCAATCTTGTACTTTTCTAGTAGCGAGGAGACTGATGTGAGTGCCATGGAATAGAGATCTATTAAATTGGCCAAATTTGTTAGCATGTTGCATGGCTTTGAGGTTTTCTGAAGATGGTGTGGTAAAATACCCTCACGATCATCACAGAAGCTCATCTTCTGCTGACCCAGTCCAATAGTGAATTTCCCAGCACTGGCACCCAGATAGGTCTCAAGCTCGCTTTGTGGCACGTACTGGAGGAACATATGTCAGTGGCTTAACAAACTTGGTGGTAGAGTAAAGGTAGAGAAGTACAGACGCGACTAGGAAAATAAATCTCCATGGCCTTGATGCCCACATTTTGGGCGTTGGAGGGCATGATGTTCGCTAGTGAAACTATTCTCGAGATCCAGTAAAAAAAAGAGAGGAATGATATGTAAGAGAAGATGTTTGGTGGTGAAAGAGATGAAGAGATAGAAATATACTTCTAAGTCTACGAGACACCTTGTATGCTTCCAATATCTATTTAACTGATAGTTTCCAGCTACAGGACTGTACTGATAGATACGGCGTAGCCATGTCAATGACTGCGCCTCACGATGGGGCTACAGGGATTCCTGTCGGAGTATTGGTTCCTGTGACAACCGCTACGGTGTATATTCAAGCATCACTTCGTTCCACTTGACCACGAGATGATGATGCTATACAAACAACTCAATTCATCAATAGTATTCCAACAAGCCTGATAGTTTATAATCAAGCCAAGCTGATACATTTCTTACGTGCAATCGTTGGTTGATAAAAATGATGTAAATTCCTAGCTCTTCCTCATAGTCAATTAAAGAAGGACTGAGTGATTGGCACCTTACACTAGGCAGCGCCATTCATGTCTCATTGTAGTACCCACATCTGGCTAATCTTGACACATATCCCTTCGTCCGGATAATGCCTTGGTTGATAGCGGCCTTCAGTGCTGGCGGTAAATTGAGACTAAAAGAAAAATAGAAGTCTTATCGTGAGCCCGAGCAATGAGTTCGAACATTTGTTTTATCACTGTAGAAATGGCTGAATATGCACACTCCTGAACAATCCACTCCCCCTCGTATCTCTCCCGCAGACTACCACGCTCTAAATGGAGAGAGATATTTTTTCATATCCCTAGCTTGCAACGCGTGATACTTCAAACCAGGATGATAACTATTCCACCAAACACAGCTTGTTCCATCATCATCAATGCACGTATTATTCGGATATCCGTATTTATGCGGCTCATTCAAAACACCAGTCATGAAATCCCAAGAATCGTAAATAATGGTCTGGATCTGCAAAAGTCAGCCACTAGAGCATTCTCTCCCAAGGTTGATTCAGTGTGCTTACCTCGGGGTGATCATCTTGAAATCCCAACACCATCAACTTAAGATGCTCATTAAAAACCGAGAGCCACGCCGCATGCTCATGTGAAGCCTGTATCCCTTGATCCAGAATATACGGACTGCGGCTAGTCGGCGGGACATTCAAAAAGAGGAATTTACGTCCTCCCTTCGCGTATATCTGCTCTGCAAGCAATTTGTACTCGGCCATGAGCTCGGGTACGAGAACACTGGCGTTATCACTAGCATACGCCCAGCCGACGCTGTAAAGATTGTTGGTGTCAGCGATAGGATTCTAGAGCGGGTTATTAGGAGGGCTAATTACTCATTGATTCCAATCCAAAAGCCGAAGACGGTGTTGTCAGAACCCCATAGTGCTATCTCGGGTTTATCGCCGTAGATTGATAGAAATGTCTGAACTTGTGTCGCCATGTCTTCAACTCCAGCATCGATAATGTCATTGTCGATTGTTGCTCCTCCGACTGCGAGGTTGTAACTCAAGACGAGTGATTCATTATCTGCTGTCGTTAGGTCGCCTATCCAGTTGATACCCCCTCCTGTTGTACCCGTGCCTGATATAAGTCAATATCATTAGCTGAAAGTATGGTGTGGATCTACTCACCCAGCGCTGGATTCCCCATCGGGTCTTGAGGCGTTGCTTGTTCGCCGTACACATCGAAGCTAGTCATGCTGTACGAATCACCACTAGATACCTGAACTTAGATCCTCTTCGATAGTATAAACTTGGTTGTGACTGGTTATGGTATCCTACAAGGTGAAAAAGTAGGTAGGCAATGCCTTATTTCCTAATTGTGCCGCTGCAGCCATGGTGAGACCAGTAGCCCAGCAAAGCAATCTGCTTTTCATTTCAAATCGGGTATTATTTAGCACTTGGGATCAGGTTGTCGGGGCCAAACAAATGTTTTATTGACGATATACGCATAGGCGAGAATTCAGCCCGTCCTTCAACCTTATCTACTCATCAACTGTGAATGGTCTGGCGGTTGAGTTCTGTGTGTCACACACTATTTCCTGATTGTTAGATTTTGCCACGGACAACGTTCCGCAATAATCATGTCGATCTCCTTGTTTGTCCGAAACTCTCCCCAGGTTGAACGGCGAAGCCTCCGTTTACTGCGGGGTCAGCAAGTTCTAAGCCGCCCACCATATCATGCGTACTATTATCCCGTCAATGCAACCTCAACATAGTCCCTACATATGTGAATAACCCCTCTTAGGCCAAGCTCTTCTTGAAACGGGCTTGGGTATTAAGCCGGCCCGCAGGCCCGGAATATCTAAAGTTGTGAAGAAAGACGTAAAGTTTTAGATTTTCAATATGTACATTAATGCATCGCTCCGTCATGTATATCATCATGCTTTTATCTTTAGAAGCTCAATACCAACGCCACCGACCAGCAGCGTAGCATAGCTTTCTTCAGATGAAGATACGCTGGAGTCCGACCTACGGACCAGGCCCATAGAAGAAATATCAGCCACGGCGCTGTACCTGTCTTGGACAAATTGAGCTTCGATGCTTCTGGAACTTTGAGAGAGAGGAACAGTAATCGACCAAATCTTGACTCGGTGATCGTTTCCTGCCGAGGCCAAGATAATCTTCGCAGTTTCAATCCCGACATCGTTCACCCCAGAGCGTGTTTGGCTCAGAACTTTGATAGCCGTGATTGAGGCTGCATGTGCATCTGGAATGGAGATGGTTGACACGTGTGTATCGGCCTCCGCTGTTTGGTTCGGGTCAGCTCTCAAAAGTGATATTGACAACGAATTGTCATCACCACCGGACACAATCATAGTTGTTGTGTCAGACAGCAGAACTAATTCCATGGCTTTAATGCTGTTAGAATGGACTTCATGCCTATTCTCACAAGTAATATCCTCAGGGGATGTTTCCGGGTCAAATTGTCCGATGGCTTTCAAAGAGGAGGAGCTGATTGTGTAAAATCGCCTCAGGGTATCAGTCAGATCCCACAGGGTGAAGTATCCGTCCGTAGCGGCCGTTACGAGCGTCACAGAAGTTTTTTGGATGACAAAGCGTCCTTGTGTTAAACAATTCGTCATGTATTTTCCTCGGGCCAGGAGCGTGAAAGTATCGTTATTGTGCGGCGAGTAGTGGAAGATCTACCTGATATTAGCATTTTATCGTCGATGTCATATAAGGAAATACTAACCTTGATGGTAGAGTTCGAAAGAGTGAGGCATAAAAGGAAGCCAGTTTCTTTTCCTTCGTCTACTTCCACCACATCAAAGCTTGTGATACGAAGCTCAGAACTCGGGTCATCTTTCGGACAAACCGCTGCTAGGATTGTAGCAATTCCAAACGATGGGATCCATCGGACTCTCCATACGAAAAATTCTTCACAGGCAGCACTTGTGAATAGATACTTTCCACATTTCGACCATGAGGTTTCTTGAACACCAGAGTCGTGTGTGCTCAGAACACGAAGAGTCTGTACAGATCCCCAAGGGCCTGTAGTGGGAGTATCTAAAATGGTGGAAATTCGGATCGTGGTATCTTCGGCGCCGGTGACAATAAGAGGCGGGGAATCCTTGGTCCCATTTAAGCCATCCATGGCCTTGATTTCTCTACCATGGCCCCCTGCTCGAACCAAGCAATTGACATCGTGCCGAATGCGTTGACTGGCAAGAGAAGGCCCCTCTCTCCAAACGAGGAGATCGCCATTTCCTCCCTTAATGCGTCGTTGGAAGCCCCATGGCCTGCGAGTGCCGCCAGATCCAATTGAAGTGATGTCTGTCCCTTTCGACTCGTTTCGTAAAACAAAATCTTGAGATTTGAACCCGTACATCATCAAATCACCAGTCAGCTCGTCAAAATATGCTCCTTCGATGTTTCCACCGAGTGCTGACTCCGTCCTATGCACGGTGGTGAGAGTGACCGCATCACCTCTCTCCTTGCCAATCTTCACTTCATGGACACAGTATTTTCCATCACGTCCACATGTCAAAACGTATTCCAGATCTGAACCATCCGAGGCTTTCACGGAGGAAAGTGTTTGGATGTGGTTTGTACCGTTGTGACCATGGACACGTCGATCAACAAGGAGAGGACCAGTGGAAACTTCGGGATTTGCGACCAGGTGTACTGATAAGCCACCAAGCCTAGATCCTAGCAGCAAATACTCGCCATTTCCGAGGAGCGAAGCAGAGGCCACATCATACGGTACCTGGGGCAGAACGATTGAGATGGCTTCTACCTGAGGGCGATCACTGCTCCACTCCGAGATCGTCACCAATGTTGCGAAATCATCCTTAGCATAAGAAGCGACAAAGGATATTTTCTCGGCTGAAATTCCGAGATCAGCATCGCGCTGCTGAAGCACTAAAAGTTCCATGGGTCGCCCGGCTAAGTCAATGAGATCAGAGACCGATTTGAGATTGTGGTTGTACAACCGAATCTTTCCTCGAGGATCACTTATCAATGCCAGGCCTTTATCGGGAATTCCGGTTATCAGAGAAATTAAGCCAATGTCCTCGTCGTTGTGCAAAGGTTCCCATGTAATGTTGGCATCAAGTCCCTGACTGACGTATCCAATCTGAAGCTGGCTTGCTTTGTTGCACATAATGAGGCAATCCTCAGCAACGAAGGCGAAATGTTGAACACAGCTCGTTTTGGCACTCTTTTCCCTCACTGTAGACTTTTTAGGTGTCGGTGAGGGTCGGACTTCGTCAATTTTGAAATTTCTCAATGCTCCATCGGCACCTCCTGTGTAAACCACAGTCTCATTGCCGCGACGGCAAAGATCCATTGACCATATATGCTTTCCCAAGTGAGCATCTGAGGAGAAGTCCTTACGTAATTCGTATTTTGTAGTGCCTTGGGATGATGACTCCCAGGTCAAATCCCACACAATACACGTAGCATCCTCACCCCGAGTCACGAGACCGATCTTAGAGGAGTCTTGGAATATGTTCGATCGAAAGCCGATACTCCATATACGAGCGGCATGTCCAAATGCCTGCGCGATGCAAGACTCAGACCCAGTCCCTGAATCATCGCCATCTGTGGCATCAAAGCCCGTGCTTCTGAGGTCAAATCCATCTGTAGAATACGCCGAAGGATCATGGGCAGACTTGTGTTCACAGTCAGAAATGTCCCAAATTCGCACAGTTCGGTCATCACTGCAACTGGCTAGAACACGACCTGGCTTTCCACCATTCATTGATGGAATTATAGGCGATATTTGCACACCAAAGACGGTTCCATCGTGTCCGGTGAAAAAGTGGTGAATTGATCCAACCGCCTTGCTTTGGGCAGTTTCGCTGGCGTCCATAAAGCAAGACCAAACAATGATCTCTCCAAAGATGGTTCCCGCCGCAATAAGCACATGGGTCGGTGACAGTGCAACCAGGTCAGCCGCACACAAAATAGACTTGACACTCGTTGAAAGTTGGTAGATATTGATCACTGACTGGCCCGAAGATTGAGAGCTAAACGTGAGCTTTAATTTCAAAAGTGAATTATTGGCAGTGATCAAGTACGCCGTGTCTGGCTGATCCTTCACAGCCGCACAGCCGCTCATAATCCAATCTGGAGCAAGAAACTCCGAAGACGAAACGGATGCTTCGATGCCACCATTTGAGTCTGATCTCAGATCAACCACCCGCAATGACTGGCCACCCCAAATGATGAATCGAACATGCTTTTGGTCACTATCATCTTGCTCTTCCGACAATGAAATGAATCCATGTAGGTTGTTGCGTTTGAAGACCCGCACTTGGGTCACCACATCCCCGGATTCATCATCAACGACGCGTAAGAATGGACCTTGGCCTTGGAGAATGAGATTCCGGCTGCCCCAAGAGAGTGCTTTCAATGCTGTAGTTGGCACACAAGCATCGATGTGCTGCAATATTGAGTCAGTGGAACCAAGTTTTACTGCAGGCGAATATTCTTCTTTCTCGGTATAGACAAACCTCAAGAGACAAAGACATTTTCCCCCGAATATCTCCAAGATCATCAACGCCGTAGCACGTCTCAATTCGTCCGTTCTTCTTTCTATCTTTCTCGTTCAAAATCCCACTTTCCTCACATTATCTAATTCTTGCCCGCACTAGTCCCGAAATGGACGCATTATCACACGTGATCACATGCCAATTCTGATTATTGCCTTGTTGCCTAGTCGCCTCACAAATATGGCGTCAAGATATGCTGCCTGGTTCGGTCGCAGTTTGTTATCGCTTTTCAACAATTTCGATGTAATTCTTTTCCCCCAAAATATTTGGAACAGCCGTACTATTCCATTTTGATTACTAGCTGGTTTCCACGTCGCGACCATCGGCTTCTCCGCCCCTTGGTCTAGCCTTTCTTCACCATGATGCTAATTATACTATGGGGAAACAGATCACCCACGAACACCTGCTTTAAGAAATCAATATTGCCCCCATCCTCTTCATGCATGTGTCAATATCTTCAAGGGGCTTATCTTTAGGGGGCATTCAGGTACCCGTACGAATGACCAGGGTGCGTGCCGGGCCGCGCAGCACCTACCTTGGATGCCAACTCCGTTTACTGGGCCACGAACATGGTTCCATCAAAAGAATGACAGCGACCTCGGGCCACTTGAACCGGGGCCCCTATCCCCCACGAATCCACTATCAATATATTTTATCCTGGTAAGTGTATAGCCAAGTCAACATACACGAGTCTAGCGGAGTTTAGCTGGAACCCGCCACGTTTGCACGTCTTGGAAGCATGGCGCTAAGATGAAACACCGGAATCGTACGGGATTTGGGCTAGATTTCGAAAAACTCGATTGTTTGCGCTGTGGCGGATCCACTTTTCACTAGAGCAATTTTAACATTCCACAATGGCCTGGCCACATGTTTTAGGAGATGGCAGGTGCATGATATAATTATTTTAGTCTCTCAATACTCAGTGACGATCGTTGGTTCTATTGAATCCATGGATGGTGACTGAGATAGTCATAGCGTGTATATTTGGGCGATCTGCTACTGGTGCGAACAGGCTAAGCTTTTCACGAGGTGTTTAAGAGTCTACGTAAGCTAAAATTTCTTGGAAATACGGCCCCACTCCCTCAGCCCATATTTGTGGCTCAGAACGAGGGGGAAAGGCAAAGGCAGCGAAAACACTAGGCAGGATTTGAATTTTCATTGTGGATCGTACCACTCAGTGCTTCATGATGGCAAAGCTCAAGTCCCCTGGGCAGCCATGAAAAGCTTGAAGAATGACATTCTAGGTTCTGATGCATCAGGACGCAAATTTCAGCCCTAAACGCAGGACAAGCAACACCGCTCTTTCCCGGGAGATAATAACCGACCGTAGACTAGGCCAAGCACTAATGAGCCCCTCTACGCTCGAGCCCGATATACGTACGCCTAGATTTTCACGTTTCGTGGCGGCGCCCAATGGCTACTCGGCAGTGACTTCCTGCCATTTCCACCTCGAAATTGACTACTGGCGATCCGCCAATCATCCATTCGGTTTGATCTTCGGACAATTCCCACTTGATAGCTCTCGATTGGCAGCCCACCTCGTTTTGGGGCGAAAGGGGAATGGTCGCCCGAGCACTTTCGCTTGGAGTATAGTCTAATGGGCGGCGTACGCAACGGCTTTAGCCCAATATGCCTATCTAGCGAGGCCTTCCCCTTGTTTCAACTTTTGTATCTTCGTTCGATATCTTTTCTTCCAACCTTCCGTGCTGTGCGCAGAAGTTTCCATTCCTTTTCGACAGGAGCCCTTTGGCACCAAGTCATTCATTTCTACGCTCGAGTAGATCTATCGCTCATTTAAATTCGCCTTAGCCAAATCGAACCGATAAACAATACTGCAACCAAGAGCCTGGACAATGGCTTCGTTTTCCAAGTTTTTGACTGCCGGCCTTTTGGTCGCCGGCGCTGCTGCCCACCCCCATGGCCACTCGCATGCGCACAAATGGACCGTGCAGAAGCGATCCGGCACCTCGACCAAGCGCGGCGCTGCTTACAACGATGCGACTCTCGTCTCCGCTTTGACCGACAGCTCTAGCGTTATCTCCTGGGCCTACAACTGGGGAAGTACCATTAACGGTGATATCCCATCTGGTGTTGAGTATGTGCCCATGCTGTGGGGTGCAAGTTCCACCTATACGGACTATTGGACTGCCGCCGTTAAGACTGCCCTTGCCGATGGCAGCACCCATCTGATGGGTTTCAACGAGCCCGATTCGTCCAGCCAGTCCGATATCAGCTACTCCGATGCTGCTACATACTACAAGGAGTACCTCACCATTTACTCCAGCGAGGCCACATTGGTTAGTCCCGCTGTTACTTCGTCCACCAGCGATGGTGAAGGTCTGTCTTGGATGTCTTCTTTCTTGAGCGAGTGCACAGACTGCGAGATCTCCGCTCTTGCTATTCATTGGTATGGCGGTGACATCGCTGAGCTTAAGACCTTCGTCGAAGAGGCTATCACAGTTGCCGAGGAGTACTCCATCTCCGAGGTCTGGCTGACCGAGTTTGGTCTGGACACTGATGAGTCCGGTATCACTGATCTTACCACCGCTGCTACCTTCGTCCAGGAGGCTAGCGAGTGGCTCGAGACCCTGTCCGCCGTTACTCGCTACTCGTTCTTCTACTGTGCCAACGACTTCATGCTTACCGACAGCGTCGCCAACTCTGTTGGTAACGCCTACATCTCCGTCTCCGGTTCTTCTTCCAGCTCTTCGTCCAGCTCTTCCTCTTCCTCTTCCTCGTCCACGACCGAGTCGGCCTCCACCTCGACCACCACATTTGTTGTTGCCGCCTCTACCTCGACCTCTGTCTCCGTGTCGACCGAGACCATTTCCTCCTCCGAGACTGAGGTCTCTGCATCTGTCTCCATCTCCCTCGATCTCGGTGCCGATGCAGACTCCGAAGTCGAGTCCTCCAGCTCTTCTTCCTCGAGCTCTTCCGTGGTCGTTGAAGTCGCCGAGGCTACCTCGACTGCGGCCCCGACTTCGATCGAGACTACCTCTCACTCGACCTCTACGACTACCCTCACCGCGTACACCACAGTTGAGACCACTTCGGCTACTCCCACTTCCACTTCCACTCCTGTGGCTTCGTCGACACCCACCCCAACTCCAGTCACATCATCCACCCCCAAGGTCACTCCTTCGACCCCTGCCGTAGTTGTCACCGTCACCCCCACCGTCACCGTGACCGAGTGGGAGACTCTGGTGCCTACTCCAGCTGACTTTGGAGCCTGTGGCGCTCCTAAGCCACTCCACAGCTCGCACTAGCTCTAGAGTGAACATCAGCCAAGCAGTCAATTGGGCCTACTCAACAATTTAGCCACCGCTCTTCCCTTCTTCCGCGCTCCCTGAACATAGTGCTTTCTTTCTTTCGTCTATACTCCTTTCACTTCTACATTATACTCTATCCTGTTTTTTGATCCCTTTTCAGCTATATTTTGCCAATTGTTGAACAAGTCTATGCTGCTTGGAAAGCTGGACAATACGAAATCCTTGGATTCTGGCTTCACCTAGTGTAACAACTGTCCATTCTCGTAGATCACTATTTGCAGTGTTGAACCTGCATCCAATCGTGCGTTGGTTGCGGAACCCCGTCTCCGTGAGGTACTTCCGTCATTGCATCCTCTCATCACTGGATTTAATGGCCGGATAGGTTGCCGCATTTCCGTTTGGAAGTAAGTATTTCCTGTCGCAGCTGTAACATACCCATGATTTGGCATCTCTCTTTGGCACCAAGAGATATCCACCTTCCTACTTCGCTGTTGGTAGTAGATAGTCCTCTGCATCATAGTCTCCTTGCTGAGAGGCGGCCCGATCCTCGTCTCAGATCACTTCAACGCCAGCATCACTTGTTTTGCCGCATTGACGTTGAAGGAATCTTGAATCCTCAAATACAGATGTAAACTGACGAAAGACATCATCATCATGTCTGGTTGTTTGAGTCCCTTTATTCACTCCGAAGCGTCAAGAGGCTTGCTCTGGGATTCATCCCGACAATCCTGTACCATTCCCATAAACGCCCGCCTGATCATCATACCACAGTGTGTAATCCACATTCCCACGGAACTTGTTGTCAGATTCTTCGGTATTCAAGAGGTTCGTGAAAGGCCGGGCGGGCCTCGAGAGACCTTTCCGCAAGCCTTTTCACGGCAGTCCTCACGGCAGTCCTAATCATCCTTTTTGATCGCTGACAGGAGCCGTCTAGCACTCATGGACACCTGCATTTCCTCTTATAAAACAGAACCGTCAGTGGATGCAAAATGTAAGAGAAGGGTGGGGAGGTAGGCTGACTTGTAGATGCGCGGTCTCCATATTCCCCTGAAGCTGTCTTTTTTTTGCGATTCGGAGAGCCCATGCCAGTACACGGGTCCTGATAATCGCACACCCCTGGCACCTTTAGCTCTCGTTCCTCGGCGCGAGTATCGTAAGGCAACTGAGGAGTAAGAAATATACACGGGCTGATGATGCTCAGCAGCTCCTTAATTGATTGTGAGGGGGGATCCATCACATGCGCAGCAATATAGGGGCAATGAAGTCATCTCCTCACGGGAAGTTTCATGAAGAGTGAAACCGACGAGACAAATTCGTGATCAGGTTCACCTGCAGCAGCTTGGTAAGAGGGAGAACAAGTGCCTCCAGTCTTCACTTCAAGAACCTGTAACAAGGCTCAAGGCTTTTTCGTTGAAAAGCCTGTTGGAAGTGAGCCTTTAAGGTTCACTTATATCATGTGTGAAAGAGGATGAAGAAGGAAAGACGGAAAGGGAGAAGGAGGCTTTTATAGTCACGATATTCGATGCTGAGATCGGGAAAGTAAGGCCGTGGTAAACTTACCTGCAGTAGATTAGACATCGGTGTTATTGTAACCAGGGAGAAAATTTAAAGGTGAAAGTCTGTGTGACGGCAAACGAGTGTTGCCTGCAAGGACCGACTCGGCAGTCTTTGTCGAGTCGACTCATTCTCCCTTATTGGAAACTTCTTCTAGCTATCACTGTACAATCATATCGTTCTCAGTGTCGCCCTTCCATTCATGATGCTTCAGTGCTCTACATATAATCTACAGATTTTGGGTCTAAGTGGAAATTCTGTATGACAACGACCAAATATATTTGAGAACCTCAGGATGTATATGCATGAACCACCCACTCCGGAAACTAGCGACCACACTGGTACTAAATAACAATACGAAAATAAATCCACTGATCTGAAATTAACAAATGTGACGGTGAACAGAAGAATCTTGGAAAAGAGATGCTTCAGTAATTTGTATCGAACTAAAAAGCCGGCAAGAACGATCTTATCCGCCGCCTTCCGCAGCAACACAACATTTGAAAGCATTGCAACCCTTATGCTAACTATCACCATACATAAAAGTGAGAGTCTACTGAGCAGACATGGAAAGACCAGTGACAAAATCCGAAAGCCTTGAAAAGACAAGGACACAGAGCAACTTCAGTTAGCCACCAGAAACAATTTGTGAGTGGAGGCTTGGTGCTACTTCGAGATGTCTTGGATCAGATCTAGGGAGAAAACCTAGTCCATTGTCCTTCCGAGCCTTTTTGATGAGATCATGAGTCTGAGACCTCCGGTCTGCTCAGGGATGATCGGAAAGTCTTGCTGCGGGTGGCACCTAGTCCTACGAAGTTTCCGGACTTGGGAGAAGCGCCACCAGGGGTGCGAGGGGGAGCAATGGCAATGGATGTAAACATATCGTATCATCAGGTGTTACTTATGTCAATCTGAGACAATCAAGGCAATGTTCCAGTGGAATTTGTGTGGACGGATTCAATACCGAATTATAAGTAGATGCCCACGGCTGCGTGGTGGTAATGACGGCATGCCGACGTGTGGCCGATTCTCCCACTCAGTATCAAATTTGGAAAAGAACATTCAAAATGTTCGACCAATCTCTAGTCAATTGCTGCAAAGTGAAACACTTCCAACGTTAAGCTCATTCAACTTCATACCTATTCGTCATGGCGGCCGCAGTTGTTCAACTGCGATGTGGTGTCAAGGCATGTATTTTCGCTACCATGCCCCGGCCAGCAGCTAACAGACAAGGACAATACAGAATGATTCTTGGGGAAAGAAAGGCAAAGACTCCATGGTGGCCCATTTGTGGTCCAAAACACCCGGAAGTGCGCCCATTGACGAGAACCAAACCTACTCCGAGGTAGATGCCCTATATACCATCTTTGTCATTCGATTAGTCTAACATAGTTGTATCTAGATGTGGATGGGAACTTATCCGTCCCACCAGTCACACCTTCTTTCGACCGGAGAGCCACTGGGGGAGTACCTGAAAAAGAACCCACAGCTAGTGGGCAAGTCAGTTCTGGATCGATGGGGAGCAGAAATTCCATTCCTGCCAAAGGTAGAGTACATCAATCGTCATACTTGATGCACCAGCTGATGAAAAGAAAAAGATCTTATCCTTCTCGAAAGCACTGCCGCTACAAATCCATCCAGACCTGTCACTGGCAAAGAAACTCCACCAGGCAGACCCAAAGAAATTCGGCAACACCATGCATAAGCCCGAGATAGCCGTTGCCCTCTCGAAGTTTGAGCTCTTCGCGGGCTGGAAGCCGTTAGAAGATATCCAAGCACTGTGCAAACTGGAACCATTGACGCAATTTGTACCAGCATCCACAGGCTTCAACGACGAGACGTTGCGGCAGGTTTGTATATCAATGTTGAAGGCATCACCAGAGACGGTAGCCTCAACAATCAAAGACTTGCAAAACATCCCCGAGTCCCAATTCGGACGCGATCCTTATATCCCCGGTCTTCTAGTCCGACTGAGCAAGCAGTACACAGCAAGCGATAACGGAAACCTCGTTGCAGCCATCCTGATGAACTATATGACCCTCGGACCAGGGGATTCGGTCTTTGTTCCAGCAGACAGTATCCACGCATACCTGGAAGGCGATATTGTGGAGTGTATGGCGCGATCAGACAATGTGATCAATTCGGGATTTTGTCCGACGACGGAACGGGATAGCGCTGATCTTTTCGGGAAGGCGTTGACGTTTGTGCCTCATAATGCGAAAGATGCACTTTTGCCGAGGCAGAAGAGTGACAAGGGGATGCATGGTAAGACGGATGTGATTGCGCCTCCGATCGAAGAGTTCGATATGCTTTGTACTTGTCTTGGTGCTGGCGAGAAGGAGACGCATAAGGCGATTCTTGGGCCCAGTTTGATGATTGTGACGAAGGGTTGTGGGTCTATGAAGATTCCAGGTAACCAGACGATTGAGATGAAGGAGGGGTATGTTTATTTTGTTGGGCAAGGTATTGCGATGGACTTTTTTACCGAGAAGGGGATTGCCTTCTATCGCGCGTATGCGGAGTAAGGAAGCTGAAGGGTTGGGGAGGTGACAGTTGCATGGAAAAGAGGGAAAGGGAAATGGAAAGGGACGGTAAAAGGGGATTGTGGAATAGTGGAATTGGGAATAGCTTCATGAACGAGAGGGAGGGAAGGGGGAAATGGAAGGGAATCAGGGGGTGGGGATTGGGTGATTGGGATGGCATCATGAATGAGAGATATGGAAGGAAAAAGAGTAGGGTATTAGGGAGGGAACTGGGAATGGCTTCATAATTAAGGGGAAGTGAAGACTGGGAAGCAATGAAGGTACTTATAGCACTTGTTCCCTCCAAATCATTAACAGACTCTCGTGGTCAAGCGGGATAAGCACGTCCACTCAACTGGGCCAGGCTCTCTGGTGTGCTTATCTGGGTTTCGATCTATATCTGGCCATCTGCAGTGGTTAGGTACAAGCTTGACATTCGTCCGCGATGGCGCCTCCCTGGTCCTAGCACATATGCTACGATTCCGTGGGTTCGCTGTCGGCCGGTACGAGAGAATTTGTGAAAATCTTTGAAACATCCCTGTATCATAGCAGATACTTCTTTTTTTGATGTCTAATAAAAAAGAAGCAAGTGTTCAGTTGAAGGTTGGGTGATGTTGCGGCTATTGAGCCGCATCGTGAAGACATTCAGAGGAAGTACTTCGACATTTGGGACGGCCATAAAGAAAATGCCATTGTAATCGAAAGATCCCGGGTTCAACCTTCACTGTCGTCAATCAAATTTCTTTTCGTTTTCTTTTCACTTTCAACCTGTCAATTACTAGAGAACCTCATATGCCCTCAGGTGAGATCGGTCAAGGTTCTCCAAGGTACCCTGGAGGGCAAGAATAAAAGGAAATAGATTCCATGTGGTAGATGGGAGTTGTGGAAATTGTATTAAGCCAAAATATGAAAACAAGAATGATCCTATAAGTACAAGACTATTCCACAAGTTAAACGACTCTCTGCGTGACGGTTCCGACAGGCCGCTCGACAACAGTCATGAGCCCATCGACAATGCTCTGTCTTGCACCCTCACTGGAAACCTTCTTTCCAGCCAGGTAGTTGAGCCACACGAATCGGCTAATCCGCTCATCGTCGACACGACCCATCCAGTGGGTCGCCTTAGGATCAGGCTGGAAGAGCGCATCAAGGGCACCATGAGCATTGCGAAGAAGAACAACAGTTTGGCCCTTGAGGACATTCTCAGCCTGGCCACCACCAACGATGGCCTTGAATTCATTGATTGCAGACCCAAAGGCCATATCCTGTGACTCCGATCCAGAAGCAGACTTGTCCATCTGTGCGCGGGCGGTGATACCACGGACCCAGGCATCACGAAGGTGCAAAAAGTCAGTATTGCGCGTAGGCACAATTCGGAAGGCAGTTCGGATGCCATTCTCCTTGATTAGAGCTGTCCAGGCAGCATCGCCGTGCTCGGGATCCATAAGTAGCTCTCTAAGCTGCTGGCGCTCCGGGGATACCAGTGACGTGGCGGCTTCGGCGCCAACCCCCGAGATAGCAGCGACATCGTCTGAGACAGGCGGATGAACTGCTGTGTGCACGAGACGTTGCTGCAGCTCCGTGATATCCGACTTGGCAACATATAGCCCAACAACGTACACCTGGATCGACAAGAATGATACAGTGCGAATGCCTAGACCCAATAACTGGTATTCGTCTCCATCAGACGTCGACAGCACGTCTCCAGGTTTCTTGCTCTCCGTTCCAGTAATCGACGGTAACCGAATGGTAGTAGGAAAATAAGGAACAGAGCTGGTGCCGGTCGCAATTTGGTCGATATTGTCCTGGCCGTGAAGGGGGATCACAGAAGGACCACCATCAGCCGGGAATCCAGGAGGTCCATCCATCTTCATAGCGCGACTTTCTGATGTTGCGACTGTAGCTTCGTGAGGCTTCGACGCGGCGTTATTCTTTCCGGCCTCGAGTTGTTCCAGGCCAAACAGATCCAGCTTGACCACTCCATACATAGCCGCTGCGCTGGCCACAATTCCAGCTGCAGACCAGACAATGGATCTTCGGTACTTGGCATCTTCAACCTTGGGACTTCCGGCGGCGCGGGAACGGAGAGGGTTGGTGGCACCATTTTTGGTTGATCGAAGGCAGTTCGTGGAGGAGATGTAGCGGGTGTGGGGAGTAGCGGAGAGAGTCTGGCGTGTTAAGGACTGGCATGCGCGCCAGGGCGCTGTGCGAATTGAAGACGTCATTGTTGTCGCTATTCGGAGAATTGCAAGTTGGAGATGTGTTGCTTGATTCGGAGACGGGCCTCGGGTGTGGGGATACACGTGACCGGTCTCGATCTATATGAACCCACCTATGAGGATTGACATTATCATAAGCATCATTAATTGCAAGCTTTTAGACTGAAATTACACAGAGCTAGAGATTTAGGCTGTGAGTGAGAGGTCATCCATTCATATCAGACTATAGCCTAGTTCGGGAGATCATTTCACAACAATCTTGTGAGAACCACCTCCAACAACAAATGTCGCTGTGCTATCCGCATACACCACGTTTTTCTTCACTGAGGCACCATCAAGGGTAATTGAAGGCTTCTTTGACGAAGTGATATATGGAAGAGTAACATTTCCAGTAGTCCCCTTCGGAACCAAGAAGTCCAGCGTATACCCAGCAGATGACTTAGTCCAAGATGCCTGGAACTTTCCAAGATCAGTGACGAAGCCAGCCTCCGCGAACTCCAGATCTCCAAATTGTGGCGAAAGATCCCAGGTTAGTCCCAGCTGTGACGTGACGGAAAGACCGACAATGTAGTTCGTCAAAGCGGACGTCGGACCAGACGACCAGCCGTGAGAGTGAGAGACGTATGAAGCATCATAATTATATCCACGACTACCACGGTATCCGAATGTACCGTTGACCAGATACCCCTCAATGACAGTCGACTCGGTTCCATTGGGATTGTTGATGTACCAGCCCCAGGTGCGACGAATGAGGTCCAAGGCCCTAGATGGCCTTTGAACGAGGAAATGACTCTGAATCTCGAAGGAGGTTATGAAGGGACAGATGTTGTCTGGTAGCTCGGGGGAGTTGGGTCCGATTGGTGTCCAATTCTTCACCAGGTTGTCGGAGATCTGTTGCGCACGGTCGGAGTCAACAACTCCAAATAGGACAGCCATGCTGTTGGCGTCTTGGGGGTGCAGGGTAGTGTCGGTCGCATTATCTTTGAATGCTCCGTAGGACTCATCCCAGCAGTAAGTGTTGATGGCTTCTTTCAATTTCTCTGCTCGAGTATCCCAGGTGCTGGAGAGGCCTGTTGTATCTCCAGCCCAAGTGGCAAGAGATGAACCAGTTTTCAGGGTGTGATATAGACTAAGATCGAATCAGTTAGCAATATTCAGGAGGAGAAGAGTCGACGAGGAAGAAATGCAAGGAAAGAGGAATGGTTCGGTATAACATACATCATCTGTGCTTCTGAGTTGTTGTACCCTTGTTGCCAGCGAGCCCAGTCACGGATGCCAGTGACATCCAGGAGTCCACTGGCATAGGTCACCTTGCCATAAATGTAGTCCATAGCAAGCTGGTAGCCATCCCAGTTCTCCAGCAAGAAGTCCGTGTTGTTTGTGTACAAAACATAATTGTAAGTACCGATCATAGACCACATGTGATAAGTATCTGACCCAGTCTGGCTGAGAGGTGGTCCGGACTCATCAAAGGCGCCAGTTGTTTTGTCCTGTTCAAATCGTGAGAACAGTCCTGGTGCCAAAGCTCAAGCTCACTCACCTGCGTATTGTACATGATCTGCAGCGCATTCATGACACTATCCAAATCGCCAAGACTAACCATTGTCGACGGAACGGCGATGCCCATATCACCAGGCCACACAGCACGATCGCGCTTAGCACCATCAACAATGATCGTGTCTCCGGGACCCAAAGTCCCGTTATTCAGCCATCCAGAAGTGACACCAGAGGTAATACGTCCAGTATTAACAGGGACCTGGTTTGTCTGCAGAGTATATGCACCACTATACCAAATGCGATTCAGAAGCTCATCACTGCAGTGAAAGTACCCCTGGTATGCCTGCAGATTCGACCATGTCGGATGGAATGCCAATTCAAGATCCATATCCTCAATCTTGACTGTCGACGCATCGTCCGTGATCAAGAAGAGGGTCAAATACCGGAATCCACCACGAAGCTTTGGGAGCGGCATCACATAAGAATGTGAGCCAGCAGACGTGAAATTGTCGTACAAACAACCATCATGCCAGAGACTATTGGAATCGTCGGAATCCTCCCCAATCCAGTTTATGGCTTCCGTGAAAGCGATTCCTAGAGCACCGCTGCCGGTCGAGGTATATTCGATGTGCATGATACCGCCTACTTCTTTCCCGAAGTCGAAGACGACAAGAGAGCCATTGCCATGAAGTGTTGCCGTCGCGGGATTGGCCGAGTTGGTAGTAGCGTCATTCTTCAAATCGGAGAGTGTAGACACAGGTTTGACTGTTCGAGATGAGGGTGCGTATATGTTTTCATCCCAAACTCCACTGAAGGCAGCCTCCGTGGGTCCAGAGCAGGTTGTATTTCGCCAGCATGCTTCTGCTTGAGCTGGGGGAGCAAGGGAGCAGACTCCCATGAGGAGGTTAACCCAAAATGCGTGACGCATATTGGATTCAGTCAAGGGGTGGCTAACTTGGTTCGTATTCTGCAGGGGAAAGATCTACTTCTACGCTGCATGCCTCTACATATAGGTTTCCATTTGTGAGAAAGGAAAGAGGGCGCAAATGCACGATGAAAATTGCTCGGCATTGTCTAGCACGAAAGCTCATTCTCCGCACTTGTTCTTTTGTTGGTAATTGAGAAAAAACATTCCGGCTTTAGGCCATTGGTGGGAAATTCGCCGTTTAAAAGAATCTAAGATCGGCGCACGAAGCACTCCGGTGGCTTCAGTAGCCCCGCGATTCCGGCAAGTGATACCAGTCCCTTGAAATCAATGTATCATTTCCCCGCAAATCTGCTTCTCCGCAAATTCCTCCGTCACTGCTCGGCACAAACATTCCCGAGGGGGTAGGGGTCTGGAGCTCCCCATTGATTGTATGTGCATTTGACATGCCCCTATATGTTGTCCGAAATTTGTTGGGTCCAAATTGTTATGTAGACTTATGGCAAGAGATTTCTTCCAGCTCTGGGTTTACTTTGATCGTATCCTCGAGAATACATTCCAGAGTCTCTCAGTGTAAACCTTTCCAGTTAACCCAGTCAAAAATGGTGCACCACTGCCAGTAGTTAGCAAAAAGGACATACATGTGTTTGAGCAATCCTTACGTATGGATTTCCTCCAGCTGCAAATATCTTCCATGACTCTCAGGATCGCAACCCACAGCATTGATCGGAGCTCGACCACCGTCAAGTGGAGTGGGACCTTTCAACTCCAACTAACAATACATAACCGGGGTCATCCAACAAGGTAAGCCCCGATTGAGATTTGCTCTTATCGCTGCGGGGGAGACAGTGTTCAGAATGACCTCGGACGGTGCTAATGTGGTGGCACCGGGCAAACGCGTTCACCACGAGCTTACTGTTCGCATAGTGACGACAGCTGTTGAGATTCTTCTTGGCATCGTAATAACAAAAAATACTTTCATCTGGGCCAAGTGGGCTGCCTTTGAGCGTATGGCTTGTATGACTGAAGGAGCTCAGGAATATGACTCTCGAGGGGGAGTTTCGCTTCGCTGCAGTAGTCTTCAAAAGAGACAGTAGGGACAGTATAATCGAGAATTTGTTATGAAAATTGACTGCATATTGTGAGGCATAAGTATACAAGCGACAGAAAATCTTGAAATTCAGTAGGTAGAAACCATACCTTGCATGATTCGCTCATAGCCACCTTTGCCAAGTTTATAAGGAAGCGAATTGGTACCGCCATTGCAGAGAAGAATATCAAGTTCCAAAGCCTCTTCCTTCCCCCTTTAGTGTATGAAACCCATTTATTGCTAGTCGTCAAGATCCAAGTCAAAGAATTCTAACTCGCCAATTGGGTTATTAGTTTGAACGGTAGTGTCTGCTCTCAAAGCCACGATCGCCGCAATCCTTTTATCCTTGGAGCGGGTGATGATGATCACACGCTTCGCATTCAAGATCAAGCATTGCCGAGCAAATTCCCATCAAAGCCACCAGGTACCTCCTGTCACGATCACTGTTTTGCCAGCCAAGCTTGTCTCCTGCTTTTGTGGGGCTAACGACTTCACAATCATGGGCGATTGGGCGCCTCGAGCAGCGGTCTGGCTTGGCAATGGAGCGAGGGATGGGTAAGAATTTCGGTCTCCAATTTATACTTCCAAGGTAAACTAAACCTCGCACAATGAATTGATATGCTTGAATGAACTGTCCGATCGTTCGTTGTTTTTGCGACAAATTTTCGTGTGACGCTGCTGCCCAGGTGGGAATAGGGCAAAATATGACTCGATGATGGAGAAAACGCAATGTGCTGAAGGCAGCCAGGGGCAAAAGTTCTAGACTTGCGTTCCACGACTCCCAAGTTTGTGATGGCAGACCACAGTGATAGGATGTTCCAAGGTACCAGGCGCTTTTCTTCAATGTCTCTCATTAAACAAAGTAGTATTGCCGATCCCAATCAATTATAACAATTTTATCTCTTCTCCCGTCTACCTGTATCAAGAGTGTTTCGCCTCCCTAAACCACCATCCACTCCCCCTCGCACCATTGCATCTCCCTTCTTTCCCAAGACAACTTCGAGAGCCTGAACCAAAGCATTCGAGTCGTATTGCATGCCAACAACGACTTCTTCATCTTCATGCTTGGTGGTAATCTTTCGTCCGTATAGACGCAATGTCCCGATTCCCATCTGAGCCAGCCTCTCCCTGTCAACCTGGGGGGTACCTGGTCCATCTAGGTGAAGAATATGGGTCACATAGGAAGTGTACGGGATCGCACTATAGGGCCGAATAGTGGCCGGGGATGAAGCCGAGTCATGGACGCCTTGCAGTGGTGGAAACCTTTCAGGGCGTCTTCCACGACTTTCTTCGCCAGCACGTGCAATAGCCTCGACGAAATCAGATGCCAAAAAGGCTTGAGATGGGGGACCGGTCTCTCGGTCTAATGAGCCATTAAGGATAAGAATCTTGTGACGCGCTGGACTGTTCACAATGCTCTTTCCCACCCCGCGAAGGATAATAGCAGGAATTATGGAGGTGTAAAGAGAGCCGATACTGTAAACAATAGCTTGTGCGTCGTTTAGTGCCTCCAAAACGCGTGGGTTTGCCGGTGGTCGGATCTCTTGGCCGTAGGGATTAATGTACCAAATGCGGCTGATGCGACATGGCAAATCTTCGTTTTTGGCTTTGCTGAACGCGATGTTCTTATTTCGCAGGGTGGCAAGGGAGCCAGGAAGATGGTCTTCTTCGTATGAGACCTTGTCCGAAGCATCGGAGAGGTCAGTGTCTTCGAGATCATCCCCATCGGCGAGGAGGAGACTGGGACGTCTAGCACTTTGGACATTCCCGAGTGCCGTTGCTTCACTAGGGTGCGAGATACTGTTCTGTCCAACGATCACAGTTCCATCTATGAGGGTGGCTGATATGTGATGAGAGAAGTTCGAGTTGATCGCCGGAATGACCCGTACGATATCCGACTGCACACCACATATACTCCCGAGAAGATAGATAGCGCTTTCGAAACTTCCACTAAAAATCCGCGCTCCGGTTAAGAAAAGGTTGCCCACGCTAGCAGAGGTGAAATCAAAGGTCGACGACGGCGGTCTAGCTCGTTTGAGAATTTCCAAGTTCAACATATTGAAGAAAGAACGGATCAGCTCCTTTTTTGCGGGCGTGATGGAGACCCACAGGCCAGACGTGCCGTCCACGATGGAGAGCCATTCAAGGGATGCCGCAGCTGCTTCCGCGGGCAGACGATGATTAAACAAGGTTTTGATGGCCATCCGTTCTGGATTCACTGGCAAGTCCGGGATTAAGCGAACCAACCTACCTAGTCATCGTGAGCAAAACTTGGTCGATCAGTGTCGCGTGCCAGGTGCTTACTTCGAACATCGCCAATCCCTGGCCCTCCGAATATCCGAATCAACTCGGAAGACGAGCCTCCATTATCGCTTATGGGGATGATATAGCTTAGTGGGCAATTTTTGCTGGCGCGGATTGCGTCGAACACGTCGACGAGATTGTTTGCCGCGCTTCCCCCAGAGATAACGGCGATTCCCCGGTTGGGAGTTGCAGTCATCGCGTCTTGGACACGCGACCGGTCTTGCTTTAGAATTAATGGCTTTCCCGGTCTCTAGCCAAGGCGAGTATGCAGTCACTGTAAGGCCGTTATTGCTGATGTTGTTGTCCCAGAATGTTTTGGTTGGCTTGTCGGACCCGTTTTGCGAGAATGACACATGGAAGTCTGGAACCGCCACCAATGCCACTCGAAGTCGCGCGGTTCGGACGCTTGCCCAGGCATCAACACCAGAACTTGGAAATGCATATAATGTCTGCTATTTACCCTTACCTTTCCAGTTTGATGCTCACCATCACTCGTCGCTCTTTGCTTCTGAGTAACGTTGAGCCTGCCCACTGAATGTTATGTAATCAAAGCGGCTCACTGAGCAAGGCGTTCAAATATATCTGTTATTGATGTTTTGCTAATAAACTTATCACTTTTTATCTTCAGTCTATATCTAGGCCGGGAGAGCATTTTAGCTAATAGGTCCAATTTCTAGCAATTAAGTATAATTCTGAGGGGTAGGCGATATGGCCGGTCTCGAGGTCTTTTGACTTTAACTAGTGCAAACATGAATGTACATAACGTACTGTAGCGAGGAGCCCCCTGTTACTTGATATTAGGTACCTCGGATTAGACTGGAAGAGGTTTGCCAGACCTGTATCGTGACACCTATTTTCTAGTACGCTGGTATGCTGGGCACGGGTAGTATATCTAGCACCTCACAGATAGTATTCAATAGCACGCTTCTACACCTCTCTCATCTGCACATACGGGAGCGTACCCATGGATCTCTCTTTCAGCCTGCAATAGCTTGCGTTGTTTTTTTTGTGTTGCTGGATCGACCCGGACATCTTTGAGTGTGTTGCTACCGAGCGTTCCACTCTTCAATATACAGAAGCCAAGTGCCATGTGTCGGAAAATACTTCCGCTCCGACTTGTGACTCATCCTGACTCATGTCATTGGCTAGAGCGTCATTTCTTCCAGATTATCAGCCTTGCAAACCATTTGAACCCTTGCTTATAATCTGCCTGAATATCCCTTAGTACACCACAAAGGGAACTGGACGAGAGCCCCCAGGAACGATTCTTGACAATGTCTAGTAAAAGGTTGATCCATATTCGACCTGAGACAACAAACGATGAGTCAGCAATCGAAGAGGTCACCTTGGCCGCTTTCAGAGAGGCCGAGCACTCAAACCACAACGAGCAAATCATCGTTGGCGGCCTACGCAAAGCCAACCAACTATCAATCTCTCTGGTCGCAGAAGATGAACTTACACAAAGCGTCGTCGGGCATGTCGCCATCTCACCTGTGAAGATCTCGGACGGCAGTGAGAATTGGTACGGGCTGGGACCACTCTCGGTCTTACCTCAGCATCAACGAATTGGGATCGGATCCCTGTTAGTCGAACGTGTGATGGCAGATCTTCAAGGCCGTCATGCAGCCGGGTGTGTTGTGTTAGGAAACCCGAACTACTATACGCGGTTTGGTTTCAAGGCAGAACCTTCTCTGCAACTACCTGGAGTGCCACAGGAATATTTTATGGCCCTCACTTGGCGTAAGCCAATTCCTACTGGAACTACATCATATCACAAGGCGTTTGAGACACCGGCAACAGCACTTTGATGATGAGGGTAAACTAAATAGAGTACTATACTATACGTGCTGAACTTTACATCAAAAGAAAAATGGCAATGATGTAGCGGAGATAGAGGAAGGTCTTCGATTTTCAGTCTCGGTATCAGTGTCTCTATCGAAGTGCCTTGGTCCCACTTTCTCCTATCCGATGGGCCCGCAATCTCATCTAAGTACGTCCATATATGCATTTCAAACAACCACGTACGTGTGATCAATCAAAGTTTGAGCCAGCAGAAAATCTGATAACACTAAAATAGGTACTATTACATTAATATTACGGACTCACAGACAAGACAGCAAAGAGGTTCAATATGAGCGAAAATTCATATTATGATCCTCTACCAGTCCAGCCTGTCTCCATAATCCACCCCTATTCCACACTTGATAGCCCAAGTCCGAAATCCAAAACGCACCCCATCTATATGTTTCACACCTCTAACTATCCATCACGTCATATCATTGATGACACCGCTGCTCCACAGGAGCCTCGATCCTCATCTGTAGCCCGAGTATCCGCGTCTGATCTTGCAATATTTTCTCCCATTGCTCAATGCGGGCCTCGCAGTCAAGAAGCCGGCCACGCATTTCCTCCTCGTTCATTCGCTCAATGCGGATTTTCTTTTCCCACACTCTGGCATCTAGGAAATCTGAAGCAGATGATGGAGGCCGTTTTGCAGGTATGTTACTGGAGGCATACCATGGCTCAGTTCTCATATCCCTCCTCAAATTGCCATTGGCTACCAGTGGTTTCCTCTGGAAGTGAGACGTGAAGCCAAAGTCGTACTTGCTAGGAAAGTGCTGTCTCGCATCAAAAGGCATATTCTGTGTTATTGCAGATTCCTGACAAGAACAGCTCACACTACCTGGGCTTCCGACTATGGAAGTTTCACTAGATGCTGTGCGGTGAGGCGGAGTTGTATCTCCTTTATCGCCGTTCTCTGAGACATAGTCTTCTTCGTCTTCATCGATGTCTTGAGCAGTTTGATTATCGTGAGGTCTATGAATAATTCAGAATTAGCAACATGTTATAATATTCAAAGGAAGGATCCTACTCTTCAGAGCCTCCTTCTTCATCTTCAAAGCCTCTCCAGACTTGGTTATGGTCTATTTCAGCCTTTCGTCGGACAGCAGTAGCCGTCGCAGGGCGAGGCAGAGGCTCCTGCGCCCGGCGACCCTGGCAAGCAGCCTCATTACCTGAGAATGTCGGACTGCGTTGAGCCCCTGGAAAGGCAGGCAAAGATTGATTCCTAAAGTGACTGCGGGTGAGTAAATCCTGATCCCTAATCTCACGACCGTCCTCTTCACGAATTATTTTTGCCCTATTTGAGTGCGATCCAAAATGAACACCTAAGTCCACAAGGTCCCCCATAGGAGTTCTAAAATGCGTCTTTGTGGCCACAGGCCGCTTCATCAGAATGATCTGCATCGAGACGACCTCGTAATCATCGTGACGAGCATTGCGAGGTTTAGACGCCTTCTGTCGCTCCTTAGCATAGACGCAACTCCATTCAACATTAGGGTTGAGTGGTCGCTGCTCAGCGATCAATTGATTGACGTGTGCCTGGCGAATCTCAGACAGAAACTGGTATTGCTGCGCTGCAGATATTTTATTTGCCCGCTTCTGTACCTTCCTGCAGAATTCTCTCTGCGACATGATCATTTTCGTGCGCTCGACCTTTGTCCATGAAGCCTCTTGGCCTGGGATAGGGTCTGCTTTGAAAAACTTGTAGCCTTCGTATATGACTGTCACTGGTTCCGAAGCGGAGGTGAACCCTATACTTCACATGAACCAACGTTTCTTTAAGGGGAGGGGCTGGATTTTGAAGTTGAGCGTATGCTTACCATCCGACGCATTGCGAGAGGACTGGGCTGAAAGGTTTGAACTTTCTCTGATCGTATTGTCCATAAGACCTTCATTTCCCCAGAATGCCATTTTCTCGAGAAATTATGAGTGATATTGTGCACTTGTGCGATACTTTGGTATAAGATTAACAGTGAAGTTGTTTGGTGATAAAAGAAGTCGAGACAACCAAGCATTTTATATTTACACTGGAAGGCTGAGAACAAGTTTATTTTCAGAGACTTGAGGCTCACTTAAACCCGGGTGCAATATGCACGCCCGCACGGTGCGCTTTGCGCTCTGATTGGTCAACATTATTGCAGCTGACTTATATAGTTTTGAGCCTCATCAACTCGATGGAACTTCGGTGCATGCACCTGGGCAAAGCATGCAAGGCTCCCGTCCATTCGAGGGAGACTTCAAGTGGGGGCTAAATTAAATTTTAAATAGAACTCTTCCAAGTACGGGGTAGTCATCAACCCTAGTCGGCCTTCGCACTACATTGGGCCTCCACGGCAGAGCCTCGTGCACGGACCCCTGACTAGATGAGGCATTCTAGAATGGGTGGTATCGAACCCGGTAGTCGTTGTGTAGATCCATTGGTATCGTATAGCCTAGTCCTTTAGTGGCGCCATGGAGGCTCTACAGATTCAACTAGAATCCAAATCTCACAAAGTTCGTTCAGTTGGCTTTCCTGTTGGAGATTGCTGCATTGATACAGGCCGTACTCTATACCATGACCTTGCGTCGAAGTCTTCATGAATGGTTCAAAATCGTTGTTGGGGTGAGGCTTTGTTGTTAAATGGTCCATTTTCACTTTCGTGGTAGATGAGTTGGACTCATTCATCTGGTTCATCTGCATTGGCCCCCAAATGTGGATCATCGGGTTTTATATCCAGCCTATTCCACCTAAACCATTGCCTCTCATACAAGATGGCCGCGGCTAAGCGTACACGGATCACATTGTGGATGTCATACAATAGAATTTCATCCAAGCACATTTCCAACACGAAAGAAAAAGGCAAAGAATTGAGATAAAATTGCGATTCAGCGATTTTGATTATGCCATTGAGTCGTACCTATTCAAGATCATGACGCTGTTGGGCCCACAAATTCACAAGAAAGCCCTGAGGATACTGGAAATACATATATCCACCTCTGTCATTTGCCACGGCTCAGGCTCGTCTCGCCATTTATTGTGAAATACGTGTTCCCCAGCAACAAGGCGATGAATATTTCGCTCACACTGTAAACTATCTTCCACGATCTCTCTTCATGAACCTGACTGGGGTCTACACTTTCAATATCTGAGTCTTAAGAGAAAGTTCCAGCTTACCGGTGGGTACCAATGAGGCCAGGAGAGGCAGAGTAGCAATTATTCCCCGGTCTTCCACTAATATATCCGCAGATATGACTCAAAGAGTTGTCCACGGGCTTATCTAGATGATCCACAGAAAATGCTGCCAGTATACATTTTGCACCCCGGTTGGACACGGCATACCCACACAAGCAACATCCGTTCACGGCGTGATAAATTTACCGTGTTGAGTCAACGGGGTAATCCTTCTTCCGCCTTTCTGGGAATCCTTCTGTGCATGTTCGTTGCTTCGCGCTTGCGACTGTGGGGGTCATGTGGGATGGCGTAGAAGTGAGCCTCATTCTTGCATGGCTTGGTAATGCATGTGCTAATTCCAGAAGACATTCCAGTCTATTCCGTACGGGGTTTTGGTAGATATATTGTTCTATATCCTTGTATTGTATGTAGAATGTATGCAAATTTGGTAAGCTGGCTTTTGATGTTCACGTCCAAGTCCGCATCGTCTTCCAGAATCAATACGGGTAAGATGGAGCTTTCAACTACCCTATGGTTCCGTTCGTAATAGTACACGTGCAAGGTATAATGAGAGAATTGGGTAATTACTTTCGCAATGCGTTCATATGAGCACGCCAGCACGTAATAATCGTAGGCTTTGTTGTTTACGGGTCTAGGCCCTGGGATGGGTCAGCAGGGTTCACCTGCAAGTGTGTACTTTTGGCATCGCCTTCTCACTCTCGGGCTTTCTGGGCGCACGCCATCAAGCCACTCAACCTTGAATTCTGACGAGAAGGCAGCCAAGGTGAGCACGTCGCGTTTGCCCGTGCACTCTGGCAAGCCTATGGCGTCGATGTGTTGGAACTAATCAGATTGAATGTTGGGCACAACAAAACTAACTGCAATGTGGATGAAAGACGTAATCCAAGTGTTTTATTTTAATCGTGATCAAATGCACTCCGAGCAAAAGTACTGCGAGTAAGGTAAGGCAACTACCTGGACCATGAAACCTGTAGGTAGCCGCTGAGCAATGTAAAGAGGAAGTTATATGCGACTGAGCCTGCCAGCAATATCTGGGAAACTCGGTTGCCTCTAGGAATCATCATTCATTTACAGGACACCTGTGATGTTGGATATAAATCCCAGTCCCTTTTAATTTGTCAGTCAAGAAAAATTAGACAATGCTATTTACTCGGAGTATAATCGTCTGCGCCTAGGTAGGAAGATACTCGGATTCTATCGCATTTCTCTAGACTCATTTGACTATATATATGACTATGGTCAGGCTGCGTTGATACATTTGGGGACGCTGTCTGCGATGAGATGGCATGAGAGCAATATGCATTTCTGGCATTGTCACGGATGGGATCTGGCAATCCCTACACTATTTCTGCTTTTCTTTGGAAAAGACTGAGTTACCCTTTATCTCAAGTCTATACATTTGTTACGTAAAGAAGGAAGAAAGAATGAATTATTCAGGACAATACTACACCCCACCTGGCATCTAATCCGATCCCACAGCCGGCCGTGCAGCACGCTCAGCCACAGCCCGATTCTGCTCATTCCTCTTCGTAATGAACTCAGCAATATGCCCAGGAACCTCAGACACCCGATTCCCCTCAGTAGCAACCGGCTCCCCAAAAGTCTCATAAACAGGAATAACACCCGTCCAAACACGGCCAGTAACATCATCCCTCTCCGTATCCTTCCGCTCATCACCCGGTGGCCCACTCCTTATTTTGCCACTCCCAGCAACAACGTTAACCCTCAAAATCACAGTCGACGACATTTCCGCCCGGTCGGGAGGAACCCGGGTGTTATCCCAGCGATCAGCGACCACAGAGTTAGTGATCAGCTTCATGGCCCAAAGCTTTTCATCTTCATCTGTGACGAGCTTTGCGTATCCATGCAAGACCACGGAACGATAGTTATAGCTATGGGAGTTGGGGGTAAGAGACATGACTAGCCCATCTACTTTGCTGCTTGCGATGCAGATGGGTAGTCCCTCGCCCTCGGTGCTGCGTGCGAGGTTCATGATTCTAGAGCTGACGTAGCCGTGCAGGTAGCATTCCTGTGGCTCGTTGATGTCTGCGGATGGGTATTCGAAGGACCCCATTTGTCCGATCATGGGGAGGATCGTTGGGAATGGATCCTCGGGTCCTGGGTTGAAGGAGACATTGAGGACCTGGGATTCGTTGATGATTGAATGGATTGCGCCCAGATCGTATGTTGCTGTATTTCATTAGCTTTGTGTTTTGTTTTTGATGTCGGTTACCTACCTCGATTGTTGTATCGATTAACTGTGTTCGAGGAGCGCTTTGGGTATGTGAGTGTCCGTCCCATTGTGGCTGGTATAGTATGTAAATCAATGGCGATGAAGTACTGAAGCCACTTCTTTACTGATGAGAATGTGAACGACACAGGAAGATCAACAGAGCTTTATAGTTTCGACATCTGGTAAGGTTACATCGCAAGAAGTAAGACTTCACGTTGCTAACGCCATCTTGACAGTTTTGTTCAAGTCCTCGTATACACGAGCGGGTTTCAGCGATGTATTTTGATTGGGTTCAGAGAGCAATTCCCATATTAAATTAAATGAGTCAAGCGTTGCGTTCGATCCCCCGGTAATTCCCGTGACCGTTCGGCGATACCCGTCTACTCAGGGCGCAGGAGAAGAGGAGAAAAGCAAATCGGCTCCCACTTATTGGTTCCCCGTGCCGATGCCCTATGACTGCACCACGATAAAGTACATGGAATAATACAGTCAGTTTGAAGTCGCATGCTTTCTGCCCAAGGACTCCTCGAGGAAACATCATCTTATTGTTTACTAGTCCATTACAATTGCGCGAATTAAGTTCTGATGGATTCCGACGATGACTCAGAATCGAGCTCGCAGTAAATTATTTCTATTTACATTTACCATAACATATGGACTGCTTCCAACAAGTTTAGTAGCTTCGAGGCAAATCCAACACCTTTTCACTGACATAATTCAAAATCATCTCCCGGCTCACAGGCGCAATCCTGGGCACAAAGCATTCACGCATGTACCGCTCAACATCATACTCCATCGCATAACCCATACCACCATGAGCCAAAACTGCCCTTTCACAAGCTGTGAAAGCGGCTTCGGCTGCCAGATACTTAGCGCTGTTGCACGCGACACCAATAGAATGGAATGGAATCGAGCCGTCGTTCGTATCATAGAGTCGAGCAGCATGATATGTCGCAAGCTTCGCTGCCTCCAACTTCATATACGCATCAGCTAACGGATGCGATACACCTTGATTCTGACCAATGGGACGGCCAAAGACCACACGCTCCTTAGCGTATTGCGCAGCTTTTTCCAATGCAGCGTATCCGAGACCAAGGGCTTCTCCAGCCAGAAGACAACGCTCGGCATTCATACCGTGTAGAATGATCTTGAAGCCATCGTTCTCTTGACCGATGAGTGCGTTCGCGGGGATCTTGTAGTTATCGAAAAAGACTTCGTTTGCATCCACGGCGCGACCGCCCATTTTCTTGATTTTGCGAAGATCAAGTCCCGGTTGATCGCGGTTAAGGTCAATGCAAAACATCGATAGACCCTCTGTTGACTTTTTAACTTCCTCGAGCGGGGTAGTTCGAGCCAGGAGAATCATTTTCGACGCGACCTGCGCGCAGGTGATCCAGATCTTTTGACCTGTCACGGTGTATCCATCTGCTGTCTTCGTTGCTAGGGTCTTGAGCTTGAGGGTATCCAGTCCTGTGTTTGGCTCTGTGACTCCGAAGCAAGTTCGCCAGGTCCCGTTGATAATGTTGGGAATGGTAGTCTCAAGTTGTTCTTGAGTACCAAATCTCGCTAGTGGCTGCGTGGCATATACATTAGCGTGGATGGCCTGCGCTCCTGCCATGCCTGCACCAGACTGCGTGATGGTTTGCATCATCATCGTAGCCTCAGATATACCTAATTTGAAGGATCAGCCATTGTAAAGCATTCCCAGCTTGGGTTATACATACCTAAGCCCGCTCCTCCCAGGGATTCCGGCAGGGCAATCCCGAGCCAGCCATCCTTTGCCAAGGCTGAATGAAATTCCTTAGGATCTTTCTCCAGTTGATCGCGTTCTTGCCAGTATGTATTTGGGAACTTGGAACAAACGTTTTGAATAGCATCTCGAACGGTGAGTTGTTCCTCGGTGAAACCGGACATCTCCATGAGCTCACATCGAGCCGAAGTGGAGAATGCTGCGCGTGTCAAGGGCAGACGAGTCATTGCCTGAACGGGCGGTACCACGCATCGCGACCGTAGGATATTTTGACAGCGTGATCGAAACATGATTGTTGTTATAGTGTTGTCTTTTGTGAGCTCGAAGCTTGGTATTTAAGGGCGCCATATCCGGGACCCACCATATGCATACAGCCGACTCCAGGATTCTTACTCATCCGGATAGTATGTAACCGAATTGCCGAGTTGCATACCATCACTCGCCTTTTGACCGCCCAGTATATGACTGGCCTCGCTGTATCACGCTCTTGTTGCCGCTAAGGACGTGAGGGTGAAATGTTATTCTATTCTGGTTGTGAAGAATGGCAAGCCAATGGCAAGCCGACTGCCGGCTTGCCATTTGGCTATCCCTCTCCCCTGTTTAGGCATAGCGCGCCCCAGATAAAAAAGCCTAGCATGGAGATTGTGGAGATTGTTAGAACAACTATACAGTATGTTCTACGGTATGTTCTTGATACATACACCAGAATTCAACTAGCATCTTACCAACCTGAATTGTAATTACTAAATGCCGTTAGGATCCGGCTAGTTGGATGTCAAACTATCAAATTAGGACGCCGTTCTAACAGTCTCCTATAGCGTAGACCTTTAGTGCTACCTATGCCTAATTAATTTAAAACATACGATAGATCAAATCATGCGCTAATGGGGTTTGCCGATACGAAGAGGCTCAGATGCTACCAGGTCATTAATTGCTCCGTGATCGTGGCCATTTATACCGTCATATATTTCGTTAAATCTTTCCGAGTCTATATTTGTTTTATATTCATCCGCAGTAGTGCGAGATATCGGTATGCAATTGACGAATGTGAGAAAAAAAGAAGCCCAAAATGAAAGAAACAACATGCCCGCTATGCACTTCTTCTGCTCACTCCCCAAAGGCGGAGGGGTTTTCCCCAATCCAGCGGTCAATATTCACTCCATGTCCATCATTGGTATCGTGTTCCATGGTGATGTCTCCTCAACGGGCTCTTCGGAGACACATCGCTCGCACTTGCAGGTAAAACGAAATGAGTTTTTAAGATGTTGGCGGCGTGTGGTAAGGTCGGTATATTGAGTCAGGTCGAAATACGATATACAGCATTCTTCGCCCTGAATGATGTCCCGAGATGCAGTAAACACCATGCGGCCTTGATCATCAGCCTTGTGAATGATCTAATAGGACGATTAATACGGCTTTACTGACAAATGTGCAGGCTTGAACGACTTACGTTTGGCAAACATGAGTGGTTGGCGATCGCTGCTGTGGGATATACAGCCGCCGCGAACTGTTCCCCCCTGTCGACGAAAGGGGTTGGAATGGGGAAAACACCGGTCTCCCTGGGGTAGAGACCAAAGGAGTTTGCCTCTTCTTGGCATATAAGATGAAGGATGCGGTCTGTACCTAATCCATGAGGCAAGATTGTGCTGCTTTGGAGATATTTCTTGGCCAAAGTAGACCAATTTCGGACTCGATCGTGTGACCAAGTCTCGACAGATCCGCATAACATGTTTATACCATCCCAGCCGTGTTTCGACACCGGAGGGAAAGGTTGGCTTCCATTGATGGCTAATGGATTTTGTACTTCAACTTGGCGGGTGGCAAGGAGACGAATGATCAACCACAGCATACCAAATTCGTATTCACCCCGTTTGGATCGAATTGGCTTCGAATACCTCTTCAACCATGTGCATTCGAATGCATGGCGAACTTGATCCAGGTCTCTGCATGTAGTCCCACACCACGCGACATCATCTATGCAAGCATTGGGGCACGAAAACCGTTCCTTCCCAAGCGCAACCCGACGATTACAAGCCGGATAGCTGCAAATAAGATTCTCGTTAGTTGCCGGTTCATCAACGACCGGAATAACTGCGTAGGGGCGGTCGACAAGAAGACAGGTGCCTTTGGGAATATGGTCCGAAACCCGGAACTGCCGACCCTTGACTGGATCGATAGAGTCAATTAAGTGTGGATGAATCCAGTAGGGCTGCGTTGGGGCTCCATGTAACTGGATTGATGGTTCAACAGTGATATATACAATTTCGGACATGGCGCATAAGGATAGGACCCACGAAGTATACACTGGGGGCTTGTAGGTGGTGGTTTTACGGTTGGTTGGAACTTGAAATCAGCCGGCAAAATCTTTTTTTTTTTTTTTTTCTTCTGATTTTCTGATTTTCGGAGAATCGTCAGGGTGATTTTGTTTGGTCCTGGTGGGTTAGTGGGGCGGATTCTTGCCATCGCGAACCGAATCCAACCAATGCCGTGAGAGTATTTGCCCCCGAGGTGAGGTTATTCCAAGCGACTCCGATTGATTGGCGGCAATGCATTCTGCATGACAATTGGGGTTTTTGATTGGTGTATCGGATTTTTTCGTCTCAAACCCATATGTATCGAGAAGCTTGAATGTTGATCTAAAACTGTACTATTTATGGGAAAGCTATGCAATTGCAGCAGGGAATGGATGCTCGGCTGCCAATAGACGCCACTCAGAACATGACTGGATCCCGGAACACGGCAGAGAAAACTAAACGAGAAAAATTGGCAAATTGCTAAAACACCTTAGTAAATTGTGTGCCAAATGCGTGTAGCTGAGTGGCGGATTACCTTCCCCTTAGACATGATCTGATTGGCAATAGCGTACAAGATCCCACAATCATTTCGAACGCGCGACGGCATGGGTACGGCTTACAAAAACAACGAGGAGTCAAAGGACCAAATCAGAAAGAAATATGGTTCAATGCATAGGTGGTGGAGAAAAGAAGATCTGCATCGGAAGAGAAGCTTCTATGTTCGGCACTAGGCCCAAAAGGGTTTCATCAACAATGAATGGTATTGGTCTTCTACCACCAGGCCCTGACAGACCCTAACACATCTGTTAATTATCATATATTTTCTATTAAGGCGCCCAGATGCTTAGCTTGTTATCTGGGCCATGACCGCAAATTTGCGATCGCCAAGGACTATAGAATCCTTGGAGTATAGTATTTTGGACCGATGTACCTCCATGAATCCGTCTCTAGAAGAGCAACATTCCCCTTGATAACGTGGGCTCTGCAAGGTACTTAAATCAGGCTTATCAGAGCTTTGAGACTTTTACCAAGTCTCTTTTTCGGCTTTCCGTTTTTCCTATTTTCATGACCTGCTTCTATCAAGCAGCAGCCATCCCCACTTACCCTATCCAGTGGTCACAACGTATGTTGCGTAGCCCGTCCTCTTTTTCTACGTACAATGCCCGAATGTACTCAGCCATGGTGAACAATCTCCAGTCCTTTTCTAAGAGTGATCAGATAAGGGGGTTGGTTATACGTCAGCACTGACATAAATTCATGGCGTGATTCCGGGGAAATTGATGCCATGCACAAACCCCTCATCGCACCCTCCCATAGCCCCTCAAAACGGCTAGAGTGTCATTCCATAGCCCTCTCTTAATGATAAATACATACATGGATTGTGTTTGTCCATTGTTCGTGATAAGACGCCATTGTGTACCAGGTTGCATCATATGCATGTCGGACATTTAGAATTGGAAATCCTCCGGATAAGCAAGTATAAGAACTAATTCTCTCTCCATGAAGAGCTGGAATTTAGTATGTACAAAAAGTGAGGGAGCCTCCAACGAAGACAAAATGCCCACAGAATTCATCAGCCTTACTTTCCCCAATGCTTCAACGGAGCTAAATCCTATCCCCAATGCGGTGATCGATCCTGAATACTTGAAACGGTACGCCCGCTCCTTGAATGACTATGACTTCAACTACACCTTGGTCCCATACGATTCCTCCTACTTCGACCCCTTCACCATCGGAGCCACCATCGCATCCGTCACCAAAAACCTCAAGGTGATTATCGCCCTTCGCCCAAATACACTTTACCCCACCGTCGCAGCCAAAGCCCTGGCAACCCTGGATCAACTCAGCAACGGCCGGGCAGTCGTACACTTCATCGCGGGTGGAAGTGATGCCGAGCAAGCCAAAGAAGGAGACTTCCTCAACAAGGAACAGCGTTATGCGCGTCTGGAGGAGTACATCCTCATTCTCCGCCGCGCGTGGGAATCCGCAGACCCATTCGACTGGGACGGAGAATATTATCAATTCAAGCAGTTCAGCAATAAGGTGCGACCAGTAAACGGCACCATCCCTGTCTCCGTCGGTGGATCCTCAGATGAAGCCTATCGCATCGGTGGCTCTCTAGCTGATATCTTCGGACTTTGGGGTGAACCACTGAAGGAGACTAAGGAGCAGATTGACCGGATTTATGCCGAGGCAGATAAGGCAGGTCGTGCCCCGAATGACCGTCCACGTATCTGGGTTACTTTCCGTCCTATCGTTGCGGAGACCGATGAACTTGCTTGGGCTAAGGCGCACAAGACCTTGGATGCGTTAACTACACACCGCGCGAATGGACAGGGTAAAGCGCCTGCTAATGCGCCGCCACCTCAGAACGTGGGATCCCAGCGCCTGCTGGATATTGCTAAGCGTGGTGAAGTCCAGGATCGTGCTCTCTGGTATCCTACTGTTACTGCCACTAATGCTCGTGGAGCTTCAACTGCGTTGGTCGGATCTTACCAGACTATTGTTGATTCTATTTTGGATTATGTTGATCTTGGTGCTGAGCTTATATCCATTCGCGGCTATGATAACCTTAACGATGCTATTGATTATGGACGCTATGTGTTGCCTGGGGTCCGTGGAGAACTGGAGAAGCGGGGAAATGGTGCGGTTTGAATTAATGAATTGATAATATAGGCAGCTTTAAACGTCATTATTACAAATATCAATACTAAACCGTTCAGTATTCAGTGCTCTTGCTCTCGTTAGGTGGACAAGAGCCAAACAATAAATCAAAATCCATAGATACCAGAGTCACTCAAACAGAGGTAAACATGTGAGGTAGAACAGAAGTGCAGAGTAGAAGCAAGAGAGGGTCGACTTTACCCAGAGAATTCCTCCAACTCGCAATTTTAATGAAGTTCGAATTGCGAATTTTCGCGTGTTTTCGCTAGTCCTATCACCTATTTTATATTTCATTGAAGATTATCCACCCTTCAGTTTGAAAGACAGATCCATTTCATTTGATGTACACTTGATTCGTACTAGAAAACCATGACATGAACGCGAATCGAGCAGGACAGCTCGCAGAGTTTCAAAAAAGACTTCTTCGGCATTTCAAATGCTAGACATCACGCTTTCCATCTTTTTCCGCCTTCACGCATGAGTTTATATTAGTATTTCCCCTGGACCAGACGTGCACGATATTCGACCGATATCAACCATTTTCTCACTTACAGCTGGCTCTATGGGTCTAAACGGCCTGAAGTTGGCGGTTGGAAACTGATTCCTCGTGGTCTCTGGTGGCATATCGCAAAAAACGCCATTTGGCTGAGATGAAAGTGACAGTAACAAGATTCGTTCAAGAAACAAAAACAATACATGTCTATAGTGTGCTGAGTAATGTTGTCACTCAAGGTTGTCAAAAATAGTGAGACGTTCGCATTCGCGCGGATAAGCTTTTAAATTGGAGTAGACCCACGCCACAAGAATCCATAGTGAGTTAGATCGCGTTCGGAGTATAGATCTGTTTATATGATCTACTATACATTGTAGATGCACAGCATCATGCGCGATAAGGTATGAATGATATTGGCGACTCTAATAGGGCAATGGGAGATAGCAGCGTCCGATGTCACAGTCCGGAGTACTCCGTACACACTCACTCTTACTAGTTCTCACTTTTCAGTTCGCCCCACCCATCTCCCTAGCTCGCGATTCTTCACCGATGCAAGGTTTAAATTCGATAAAGCGCAATAAGTCATCCAAATTAATGCTTCACTCTCACTCCCCATGGTTCAACGACAAATAGCCGCAAAAGAAATCCACGAGGGGACAAAGCTCTCCTTGGTGTGGTAGATCATAATGATTCGTGTTCAGGGGAGGATGAAGTAGGAAATGATCATCCCGACCAGGTACCGAGAGGAACGCGACACAACATGGGATCATCAAGGGTCATGCGCCATCACGACGCCTTTATGTTTCACCATGACCAAGTAACTCTGTTCACCCTAATAATGTCATGGCCACGACGTAAGAACTCGCGTTCGTTGCTGGGGGCGCACGATAAGTGGGTCGTACAGCACCGATATGAGCTTAACCAATTATGAGGAACTGTGCCTCTCGGGCCCACAACCCGGCAAATAATTATTGCAGCGCAGACCCATGGTTTACTGCACAGTCAATGGTCAAAGAAAGGATTGTCGCATGAACTATTCTGTCAGTGCATGGCCGAGTCTTCCGAGACATAGTGGTCAGCATTAGAAAGGTTGATATAGTAGTCACTGTACTCTGTAAACCCGAATTATAACACTAGTCCCACGATTCCATCAGTCCATAGTGGGCCACGATGCCGCTGACGTACGACCGTTGCGCAGCTTTGCAAACAAAACCATCATCCTTTTCGTCGTCCATGGGCCACACCTCGCGTATCTCCAATCAGATCGTGCGCTTGGAAGGAAAAAAATTCTAGACTACACACGCTACATTCCCCCATCAGTCTTAACACCGAGGTATCTTTTTTTATCTACCGCAATGGATCTTTAAGGTCTTGGCAGTTATTTTTCTAGCAGGGCTGGCGATCATCAAGTCCCTCGTAAACCGATCGCCGCAATAATTCGCACAGGTCAACACTGCGCAGAACACGCGGCATTTTCCCCGTATGTGCTAGCGCATGTCATTTGTCCATTCGCTAAATTGATAACCCGTGGCAATCCAGAACTCTTCCTTTCGATTTCCCATTTTGACTCTTGACTTTCAACGAATTCGGGGAAGCTAAGCTACGCGCAATGGGTACTCCTGGCTCGGCATCCCCCGCTCCCTCTCACGTATCCGACTACTTTCAGTCGCAGCATGGGAGGGACAACAGTCAGAGTACCAGCACACTTTCATTCGACGTAGGTACTTTTTACCGGACAATGAGGGGTAGAAATGATCATCGCGACACAAAATAAGCTAACGCGGTGATTGCGCCACATGTAGCAGAAATTCGGCCATGACATTAGAGAAGAGCAAACAGGAACTCCAGGGACTCCAGGAACCCGACAATCATATTACGGCAATGAAGCAGGAACTCGGCAATCATTTTACGGCAATGGAGGCCCCGTACAGCGCCGATCATTCGCGCAAACATTTGCGCAGGGAATTCGTCGCTATCCCACGCGAAAAATTAAGCTCGTGCAAGGTTATGTCCTGAGTGCGGATTACCCGGTGCCAAGCGCAATTCAAAATGCGATGGAAAAGAAATATCGAGATTCAGAAGAATTCGCCGAAGAGTTCTCTCATATGCGATGTGAGTCTTTCACCTCCGACCTGGATTTCTAAGACTAATTGCCCAGACACTGCGGCGACTTGTGATCCCGATGAGTTCGTTATGCGCAATGGTTACAACCTTCGTCCTGCAATGTACAGTCGGCATACCGAGTTGATGATTGGTATTACCTGCAAGAGTGAGAACAAGGTTCTCACAGCTCGGACCTTGCATGGAGTTATGCAGAATATCCGCGACATTACTAGTCTCAGAAAGTCCGAGTTCTGGAATAAGGGTGGACCGGCTTGGCAAAAGATCGTTTGTTGTATGGTGTTCGATGGAATCGACCCTTGCGACAAGAACACTTTGGATGTGTTAGCGACTATTGGTGTTTACCAGGAGGGTATTATGAAGAAATCCGTTGATGGCCGAGAGACTGTGGCACATATCGTGAGTGGATCTCCCTATATCAAACAACCCCGACTTACACGCGCAGTTCGAATACACCACACAGCTTTCCGTTACCCCAGATCAACAGTTGGTTCGACCACAGGGAGAAGAAGCGACAAATCTTCCGCCCGTGCAGATGATCCTGTGCTTAAAGCAGCAAACCAGCAACAAAATCAACTCTCACCGCTGGCTGTTCAACGGTTTCTGTCGCATGTTGACTCCGGAGGTGGTCGTCCTTCTCGATGCAGGTACAAAGCCCGACAGGAGAGCTTTGCTCAACTTATGGCAAGCATTCTACAACAACGAGAATCTCGGTGGATCCTGTGGTGAAACCCGTGCTTTGCGCGATAACCGAACTATGATCAACCCGTTCGTCGCGGCCCAGACCTTCGACTATATGAGGTCTAACATCCTCGATAAACCATTGGAAAGTGTGTTTGGTCACGTTTCATTAGGTGCATTCTCGGCGTACCGATACCGAGCCATCATGGGCCGCCCATTGGAACAATATTTCAACGGAGATATTGTTCTCACGAAGAAGCTTGGTAAAAAGGGTATTGAGGGAATGAGCATTTTCAAGAAGAACATGTTCCTCGCTGGAGATCGCATCTTGTCCTTTGAGTTGGTTGCCAAGGCTGGATCGAAGTGGCATTTGTCTTTTGTCAAATCGGCGAAGAGCGAAGCTGAGGTTCCGAAGGATTTTACGGATATTATTAACCAGCGACGACAATGGTTGAATGGTTCCTTTGCTGCGAATCTTTACGCTCTGATTCATTTTACTCGCATTTTGAGGAGTCGGCATAATCCCCTTAGATTGACGCTCTTCTATCTGCAAATGATTTATGATTTCGCGAACTTCGTATTGGCCTGGTTCTCAATTGGTATGTGGATTTGGCTCATGAGTGGCGCCTCAATACTAACATCTGATAGCGTCATTCTGGATAATCTGCACGGCCATCATGGACCTCGTGGGAACCTCGGGATCATGGAATAATGATTCAGCATGGCCCTTTGGCAATGAAGCGTCTCCGATCGTACATACGTTTTTCAAATACTTTTATGTCGTTTTCCTGCTCCTGCAATTCATTTTGTCTCTCGGAAACCGACCTAAAGGGTGAGTTATGCATATGCTGTGACCTGAAACACTTATACTAACATACGTTTCAGTTCCCGTCTACTCTACCTCTTAACCTTCATGTACTTCGCCTTAATCCAGCTCTACGTGACAGTCTTGGCCTTCTACGTCGTCGGCAACAACACAAACGGTAACTTCAATCTCGAGCTGGACGAAAACGCCATCCAATCAGAGACATGGAATGCCTCAGCATCAAACATGGTTCTAATCGGTATCGTCTGCACCTACGGTGTTCACGTCGCCGCCAGTCTCCTTTACATGGACCCTTGGCACGTGCTTACATCCTCTTGGGCTTACTACGCCGGAACCATCTGCTCAACAAACATCATGATGGTATACGCCTTCTGCAACTGGCACGACGTTTCCCTCGGTACACCAGTGAAAGAAAAAGCACAGGCCCTCCCCGAAGCGCAGATTAAGAAAGAAGGAAAATCCAGGGTCATCGAAGAAGTGGACCGTCCGCAGATCGACATCGACTCCATGTTCGAGACAACGGTCAAGCGAGCCCTTGCTCCATTTGAGGCACCACCAGAGGAAAAAGACAAGAGTATGGATGATTCCTACAAGTTCTTCCGGACGAATCTTGTGGTGTTGTGGGCTTTCAGTAACATCATTCTGGCTCTAATTATGGACACCACGGGTATCAACAGATTTTGTCTTATGGATGGCCCTAGCACTCGTGTTTGGAGCTATATTATGGCTGTTGTTTGGGGAACTGTTGGCCTATCTCTTTTCCGGTTTGCTGGATCGCTCTGGTTCCTGGCGCAATCTGGGGTTCTCAGTTGCTTCAATAAGCGTTAGAGTTTTTGTTTTTTTCTTTCTCGTTTTCTTTTGTCATTTATTGAGGTAGATACCCTTCTTCATGTACATGTAATGATGACGAATTTCAAAAGTCCTACACTAACATTAGTGGTTGCCCAGGTACATGGACAGCGACGGAGATATATTTCCGGGGAATGTGCTCGGTGCGTTCCGAAAAGATCGCCAAGACTGTCGTGGATCGGTGACCATGGGTTTACCACTACAACAATGTCTGGAATTGTCTCATGGACTGTGTATATGCCCTGAGGTCCCTCACTATGAATCTAAACCTTTCAATTCGCAGTGAACACTACAAGTTTCCGGGGAGATACGATTCCTCAAGCGATTCACTGCATCCCGCTTACATCACCTCAACAACACGGTCGCGCTACGCAACACAAGAATGTGAGATACCCCGATCATCTCGGTATGCCACGCAGAGTGCAAAGCAAGGAGCTCTTCAATCAGGCATGGCAGCTTCGATGCCAAATATTCAGCTTTGCCCTTTTGGGTCCCACAGCGTGATGAGTTCCCTTGCCCAGGCGTTTCACCTTGTCTTGGGACCTGACTTTGCCGAGCCATGGCGTTTCATATTGACCATAGGCGCGAGCTAGCTGCTTCACCACACCATATTCGCCATGGTGAAACACATCGTGACCAGTGAAGAATGAGACATCGCTTCCACTCGAGTGAATTCGGGCCAGGCCACCGAGATCCCGAATATGCCACTTTCCAGGGGGCGCCAATAGGCTCCAGGGTCCAGGTCTTCACTTTCCCTAGGAGATAGGCAAGAGAAATATGGGACACGGCGGTGGATCGCAAAATACCTAAATGTCATTCACGCGCCGCATCTTTGCCGTGGCGACTTCATACATTCTTTCTTCTCCCTTTCTGGACTTTTGTTGACAACTGGATTGTCACTCATTCCTTGTTTTGACCTTTTTGTCGCTCTTTCTATTCCAGTAGATGGCTTAAACCATTCGCATCCCTTCTTTTATCTTCATCGGCTGTTGTGACCACAATTTCGTTCGTTTTTCAAGACCAAACGAGGATCTTATTGTGTTGCCGTTGTTTAATACTTCGAGCAAGATGAAGACCTCATCACTCTCGCTCAGCGCTGGTTCGCTGCTTCTTATGTCCCTCCTCTCGTCCGCAGTCGCCAGTAAATATGAACTGGTTGAGTCATGGCAGGGCGAGGAGTTCTTCGACTACTTCCATTTCTACACCGGAGACGACCCGACGAATGGATGGGTCACCTATCTTGACCAGGCCAGTGCAGAGAGCGCAGGTCTGGTGAAGGTCACTGATTCGGGTAGTGTATACATTGGTGTAGATCATACGACTACCCTCAGCACTAGTGACAGCGGACGTGACTCGGTGCGGGTCGGCACCACGAAATACTACGAACACTCGTTGGTCGTTGCTGATCTTGCGCATATGCCCGGAAGTGTCTGTGGTTCCTGGCCTGCGTTCTGGACGGTTGGTAAGGAATGGCCACAGGATGGTGAGATTGATATCATCGAAGGTGTCAACCTCCAAGATCACAACGAGATTGTCATGCACACCGCTGGTACTTGCGCTTTGACCGATACAGGCATGTCTGGCACTGTCAACGCAACGGGATGCGGCGAGGCACTCGGAACTGTGGGTTGTGTTATTGAGGGACAAACGGGTAGCTACGGTACTTCGTTCAACAAAAATGGAGGAGGTGTGTACGCCATGGAGTGGACCGAGGAGTTTGTTAAGATCTGGTTCTTCCCACGCAAATCCATTCCGGCTTCCATTACCAAGGGTGAGCCTGATGTCAGCGAGTTTGGCACCCCGATGGCGCTGGTCCAGGATGGATGTGATGTTGCAAACAGTTTCAAGGAGCAATCATTCGTTTTCGATGTGACTTTCTGTGGTGACTGGGCTGGTGGCGTGTTCGGGGACTCTGGTTGCCCCATGACTAGCTCCGACTCTTTCACAAGCTGCACCAACTTTGTTGCCCAGAATCCTGCCAAGTTCAAGGAGACCTACTGGGAGATCAACTCGGTAAAGGTCTACCAGACTGGAGTGAAGAGCACAGCCTCGGCTGCTTCGCATAGCTCTGCTACTCACGAGGTATCTCAAGTGGCCGTTACGCATCATAAAGCGACCAAGACGGCCACCGAGAGTCGTATGGCTGAAGTTTCCCAGGCTTCAGATTCGTCAGTCGAGAGCGCCACTCATGCGTCAGACATTATTCAAACAATTCCTACTGCCGCTGCCTCCAAGGTCGCTTCTGAAGCATCCGTGGACGAATCGCAAGCCTCTACGCACGCGAAACCCCCCGCCACCCGATACGTTATAGAGTATGTCACCGGTACTACAACTGTTTGCGCTTCGACCGAAGGTTCAACCGACGCCGCCGCCAACGCTGTTGTTTCTTCCCACGCCTCGCATGTCGCCCAGGTACCGGAAACCACTCAATCTACTGCATCCTTCGAGATTGAACCCCCAGCTAAAGCTGGATGGAAAACCCCTACTGAGGGAGCACCTGGACACCCTACCACTGCCAGTACTCCTACCACCCTTGCCAGCCATGACGCACCGTCCGGGACCCCGGCGGCCCAGTCGCCCCCTGCACACACACCAAGTGGCGCCGATGCCGCTTCTATCAACGAAGCCAGCCCCCGCCCACCTCCTAGCAAGACTACGTCTACCGCCTCACACCAGAAGCCCACTGCTGGTCCCAGTGGCGATTCAGCCGTGAAGCCTTTGGCAACGCCTTCGAAGCCGGTCATTCCCAAGCCTTCGGGTGATTCTGCGGCGTCCTCTAGCGGTTACCAGGTTTACCCTGGTGCTTCAAACTCTGCAAGCAGCCCTGTGTTTACCGGCGCCGCTGATAGATTTGCTGTTGGATATCCCATGATTGCTGCTGCGTTTGGCCTTGCTCTTGTCGCATAGAATCTTTTTTCTCGCTCGAGGGGGGCTGATACTGTGATATTCCTGGAGTTATTTGTTGTTCTTCGTTTCTGCATGTAGTATATGGATTTTCAGCTCGTTAGAAAATTGCGAGTGCAATTTAGTTACTTTAGATATTATATGGTGCTAGGAAGCCTAGTTTGTTGTGTTTAGGATAGATGGAAGAAGAAATTACTTTTATATCTACTTGATATTATTGGTTCTCTAGCAATAAAAAGTTGTTATATCTCGCCACTTACTATTACTTAAAACTTACTTTCATCTCACGGGGACGTTATTTTCGTTCTTTTCACACTTCAACTTTTCTGTCACTTAAACCTCACTTCTTATATACATCTTTAATGATGACCCCAATCACCAAAAAAAAACTATAAATTGATATTTCTTCCATTTCTTTTCTTCTCCTCTATATATTCTTCTCTCCCACAAGCCATCTGCACTTCCTTATAATATATTCGGTCGGCAAAAGGAGAGATTATAAATCACATTGGCAACCCTCACCATTTCAACTGGCTGGGAGATGTGATGCAGCGCAGTGGCACGCTTCCAAAGGAGTCCCTGGCAACCATGCGTGTCTTGCCCTGACAACCCCGAACTCTTACTCTCACTTTCGCTGGCTTTTACAAGTTGGAACCCCTGAAAATCCAAGATATGTCGTTCGGTCTTGGTAGGCCGTGTTAAGGGAATTACGGGTTCCCTCTAAGTTGCGTTCTCTCTTATACCTACAAGTTTTTCTTAGACTTCTCTCACTTCCACCATTTCTACAACTCACCTTTTCTTTTCCCTTTTACTTCAACCTACTACCTTACCCACTCCAACCTACCGTCGACTACAGAATGACTTCCCCCTCAGCCTCGCCTGAGTTCTCCGACTTGTCCTTCTCTGACGCTGATATGTCCGACACCGCTGATGCACCTGACACGAATCCGAAAGAGATCGAACAGCCTGCAGGACCATCCCACAGGCCCTCCAAGAAGCAGAAGATTATGGCGGCCTCTCCTGAGCCCACCAAGCCTAAGACTACCAACCCTAAAGCCACCACCCTTCCTACTATTACCCATCCCGACGCGACGCTCGAGGATCCTATCTCTCTCCGCTGACCTAAGCCTAAGTCGCCTCTCGAGAAACCTGGCTTACTGTTCGTAACCTGGCTTACTGTTCGAGGATTGCTATGACTCCGCTACCTTGCAGGTATGGCAGAGAAGCGAGCAATACGCTGGTATGGTCAAAGGCGCCGCCCTCGTCTGCGCTGAGCCTGCCGCCACTCCTTATGACGAAGAGCATGACCCTACCCTTTTCGAGAACACCAAGCCACTGAACCCCATCGGTAAGGCAGGTAGGCCAGTTAACGTCCATCCCTCCGTGTTTAGAGCTTGGACCTAAACCCTGTCTTTGTATTCTCGGTGCGTCTTCGACGTTGTCGACAATGAAATTCGCCTCTAGGATAAGATCCCATCTATGGTCAAGCTCTCCGACGAGCTCGCTTACTTCGTCTACAAAACGGTCTCCCAGTCCAATCGTGCTAAGATGTTCCCGGCCGATTTTGACGCAACAGGCGACCTCCGCGCCGATCGCATGCCAGAGGACCCTGCACTAAGCTGGGCAGCACACGGCGCACACTACATCCTTGTATTCAAAGGCTACTCTTTGCTTTGCGGACGCCAGATCGCTAAGCGGATCGGGTGGAGACTGAACGCCAAAAGTAATACCTCTGCTCACGGCCAAGCTGTTGACTGGTCATACGGAACCTGGATCATCGGCGACGGTTTTCATGTCACTGACTACCTACATCGCCAGGCTTACCGCCCAGACGGCTCCATGGTGGACCAGCAATCGTGCATGATTATGATCAGTCAAGGAGGCCGCATCTCATTCCCTCATCATCATCCTACCCCTCCCAATCGGGTTCTCCTTTCCGCGACGAATCGGCATTTATGCTTAGTTGCAATCGTCAAAGGGAGCCCATTCCCCCGCCATCTTCATGAACTTCCACCGAGCCAGGCCCCCCTATTGACTTCTCAATCCTGACCGGGACGGGCACAGCAACGCATCTATTGAAGGACTCAAAGACACAATATATGGCGTCCCAAGACTATGAATATCCTATATGGGGGACAGAAGAATAGCATTGAGGTATGCATGACACTTCAAAACACCATCCACAAGGTTCTACGCTGACTCGCCTAGTCAACAATGGATGATACGCCGACTCGAAACCCGGAGGCTTCTTATGGCTTCACACCAGGGGGCCAGTCATTGTCGTCGTGGTCGACCTAACCACGGACGATGACAATGACTGGCACGAGGAGTTCGATTAGCCTTATCACATCCTTTTCACCCACCGCACGTTTACTGTCGTTACTGCATCGTCTGATGGACTCCCCATCGCGTTCCTTACATTGATTTCCTATGCGAGAATGTTCACAAAATACCAAAAACAGCCCAAAATTTCCTTAGGCGGTTACGATCATATTATGTCCATATTCATTAGGGCATGTGACCACAGTGTCACATGACGCCAGACTCGATCCATAGGCAGGAGATCAGCTCCCCCTTTCTTACAATGACAGAGCCATTACCACTTCTACTGTGCCTCTCATAGTAACAACGGAGGGAAGACTGACCCCGTGACTCTCGACATAATTACTCTCCAATGTGCTTCGATGTTGTACAGTACCAGAGATTGAAACCCAGACACCCACCACCGAATGCTCAAGATGTTAAATCCATGCGAGGAGAAGTCGACTTGAATCGAACAGCCTCAGGTACGGTCTTTATCTCCTATGACAGTATTTGTTATGGAATCGCGTATAGGCCTTCATCTATTAAGCAGATTTTGAGTTGATGTTGGGTAGTGCGTGATGGAGCTTGAAGAATTCCATCACGACCGCTTATAATGTCGTGATGGAATGTTTATTTGTGTTTTGTGTTGTATAGGTCATGGCCTTTCAACGGTTGAAGAGGCCATGGTTGGATTATGTGACTACATGGCAGAGATCACGCAACGCACAAGGAAGTAAAACTTTGCAAAGCACTTCCAAAGCTGCGGAGGAAAGGCGGTTATTTCCGGTGTCGAAAGCGGACATTACCATATTTAAGGTGTAATCCAATTTTGTTAAGCTGCCTCCATGTTCAGTATCTAAATACCCTTATTATAAAAAAGTTCGCCATCGTCACCACTACGGCATCCAAGCACCCTTTCATTCCTCTCGATGCAATCATAGCTCATCCTTACCACTCTCTTTACTCTTGCTGAAAGTTGGAGCCGTCTTCTTCACCATAGCAGCCAAGATATCGATAATCAAATCCGCAGCCGCAACAGATGTCGTCTCAGCAGTCGAATCATAAGGCGGACTAACCTCAACAACATCCGCTCCGACCAGGTTTAGTCCCTCCAAGCCACTAATATACCGCTTGAGCTCACGAGTGGTCCAGCCACCCGATTCCGGTGTCCCAGTAGCCGGCGCAATACTCGGATCCAAAACTGCCAAGCTGTCAGCGCCACTTCACACTTTTGTCACAGAATCAACATACCATCAATGTCAATTGAAAGATAAACCGGATTATCACCCACAACATCCAACGTCCTCTTCACAATCCCCGCAACACCGATTTCATCGATCTCCCTCGCCTCAATCCGATGAAACCCAACGTTGTCATCAATCTCATAATCTCTAACACCAAACAACTTAGTCCGTAGCCCACCATGCACACTGGCACCTTTATTAATACATCCCTCTCGACTAGCATGCCAAAAGAACGTCCCATGCGTAATAGCACTCTGCTCCGACGCAATACCCGTATACCCCTCATACGGATCCCAAGTATCCAGATGCGAATCAAGATGAATAACAGAAATAGGTCCGTAGACACTCTTCAACGACCGGAGAATGGGTAACACGATCGAATGGTCCCCGCCCAGACTGATGATCCGGGGATGTTCCCACCCACTGTTTGTGTCGGATGTGGGGTGGTAGAGAACTTGTCTGTATCCTTGTTCCATTTGCTTGAAGGCGTGAGCCGCATCGAAGGGTGTTATGGGGACATCGCCGCAGTCCATGATGGAAAGGCCTTCTTCGAAGGGGTCGATGCCCCATACTGGGTTGTAGCTTCGGCCTTTCTTTTCGCGGGAGGAGCCGGCGCGGATTCCTCGGGGTCCGAAGCGGGCACCGGGGCGGTAGGATGTGGATGTATCGTAGGGGAAGCCTAGGATTGCGATGTCGAGGGGCTGGGGTTGTTAGTTTGGGCTTGCTTTGTGGGGGAGATGTTGCGAACGTTTGAGTGGTCTGCTGCTAGACAGCGTTGCCATTCGAGATGGGCGAATGTGACAGGCTGGGAGAATGGAAGGTCTTTGTCGAGATCTGTTGTTGGAATTTAGTTCATGTTGGGGTACAAGGTTTGATCTTATGATGGCTAGGACTATAGATTGAGTATATACCTTCGATAGGATGCCCATAGTCGCCCACATTGAGGGCAGAAACAAGTGGGAGAATGGGTAGTAGGGATTGAGAGATCTTCATTTTGGAATGACAGCCTTGCAACTCAATCCATTGCAAAATGTCTCTTAACATGTCACTTTATAGTAGCTTGACTCCGTGCGGGGCCGTTATCGGGTTCGCTGGCTCTTGCCTTGATAACGTCCCCGCATTGTTATGTAATAGGCAGTGGAGCTTATCGATAATTGAAGGGGAAGGAACCAGCGAGGTATCTATTATCAATATCTACTTGTAGTATTCCTGATGTAGGATTTGAGTCTTGATGTTGTTCATTGGGATAGGGAAAAGGGCTTCTCTGTCCGGAGTACTTTAGCATTTACTTTAGCATTTCCAAGGTTCGACGATAGCCAATAAAATTCGTCCTGTATTGAATCATAATTTAAATAACTAGCATACAGAAGAAATCCAATCCCAGCTAAACCCATCCAACGCTTCACTCAGGTGGAGTCTCTTGAAACAACTTCAAAATATGCTCATTGCCACAAGCAGCAGCAACATCCAAACATGTCCGCTGTTGAGCATCTTCAAGCATAGGATCCAAGCCCATGTCTGTGAGGAACTTGAACCAGTCCACAATGTTCTCAATCGGCACTGCCATCTTTTCCTCACTATGCACGAAACCGATGGGATCAATTGTCCGGCCAGCCAAAACATGAAGCAGCGACGACCCCGCATTATTAATTACAAAAAAATCAGCTCCGGCTTCCTTGAAAACTCGCAAGTAGTGGGTGTTGTCAAGTTTCTCGTTGCCTTCTCTGATAAAATATGCCCAAGACGTACCTCTAAGCAAGCCGTGTGCAATATACCCGAAGAGTGGGGAGTCGCCCTTTTTGTTGCGCGCGTTAATGTTCACACCAAGGCCTTGAAATTGTTCAATGCGTGTTTTGTAGGTAAAGGGATCTTTAGCAAAGAAGTGGAGGGCCGTGTTCCCATTCGAGTCTGGGGCGAGTGGATTGGCGCCGTGTTCGAGTAGTAGGTCGATGTGATCAAGGTGTATTTCCTGTGCTTTCAGCACATAATGGAGTGGAGTATCACCTGCTTTGTCAGGCATGTGAACGAGCTCTGGTTTCTGACTGAGAAGAGCCTTAAGGCACTTGTGATTCGTCTCATTAGGCTTATGTCCCATGAGATTGTGAACAATCGTTTTGCCTGTTTGATCCTGAGCGGTAACGTCTGCTCCGCGGGCGAGAAGTTCTTCAAGTCGCTTTATCCGGCCTCGAGAAGCGGCAAGAAGCAAGGTTTGGCCGCTGGCATCGCGTGCTTCAAGCTGAAGAGATGGGAGGTCAAATAGTGGCTCGGCTACCAGTCCTTTGTGCAAGATCTCATGGATGACAGTGCAAGTTTCAGATATCCACTTTGATTCTGGGCCGCTTTCGCTTTCAGTGTCATGCTTGAATGAGTTGTCATTGATCCGATGAAGCATGACAAAAGTGGCATATGGGTCTGCACCATGGCGCAGCAGCGCTGTCATCATCCGCGTCCGGGAAGGGGTAAGATCGTTCTCATCCAAGCGGTTATCACGAACTTTGTAAAACGCTGCATGAAACAAAGGGTATATCTCACGGTCGGGAATCGAGTGTCTCTCGAATTTTGGAATTTCTTCGGGCCTTTCAGTAGTGGGTCGCCTTGAATTAGCAACTTCACCCTGTGCTAGGTAAAGTTCCAGTAAATCAACCTGCTGGAGCTCGATAGCGGAGAATATAGCTGCTGGGGAGACCTTAGCACCGTACGATGATATCAACTTGATCATCCCAGTATCAGTACCGGCTTTTGACAAGCATGACTCCCCATGGTAATTCACAGCGTTGACATCAGCACCACCATCCAGGAGGATTTGAACAGCCTCTTTATAAAAGACGCCCTTGTTGTACCTATCTTGCTCTATCGCAATATGCAATGGGGTGTCCCCACTTTCATTGCGCACCTCCAGATCAGCCCCCTTGCGGATCAGGTAAGGCAGTGCCTCGTGTACATTCCACCAAGTCTTGCCCTCGGCAATCTCATGTAGAACGCTACTACCTGATACATGTTCTCTCCGTTTGCCATTGCTGACGAAAATCTCCTTCCTGCTAGTTGCACTTATATTAACACCCATTTCCTCAATCAGGAAACGGACCACTGTCATGTTGGGAATTCGTTGATTACACGCGACCATAAGAAGTGGTTGTATGGTGTTCTTGTGCATGTGATTATCAGTCTCTGCTTGGTTGCACCACTCATGGTCATCGAATTTCAATGCAGCCTCGCGGGTACAAACACGCTTAAGGACATTTGACAGACCAGTTTGCGCAAGTTTGTGCAGGAGAGAAGCGCCGAGCTGTGCACTGGACCGGTTAAGTTCGAGAACATTTATCTGCGACATTCTTTGTTCCACCATTTCATACTGACGGAGATCCAGCAGCTTCGCTAAATAACGAGCTCGTGATTCACGTTTGGATGCGTCTGTCATTTTCTGACTGCTGTTCTTTATATCTTCCTGCCTCAAAGACGACCTTTCATCTTCCAGACGAGACTTGGAGGCAATGAAGAGCTCACCATCTAGCCCTTCGAGAATATTGATATTGGGAAGAAAACGAGACTGTAGTTTAAACAGACATTCGGCGGTATAGTCACGTTGGTTAAACACAGCGACATGGAATGCATCACGGAGGGAGCTCTCATCCCTGCTAATCTTTGCCCCGTGAAGAACCAAAGAAAGAAGAATTTCGTCTAGACGGGCTGAGTTTGAGTCTATCCTCATACCATACCTACGCCATTGCAATGCTTCAGGAGAATCAGCAGTTGGTGGCAGATCATGGCCACGGAGAAATATACTTGCTGCTCTTTTAGCTTTAGTATTTTCCTTTTTGGCAACTTTCGTTTCAACAATTCTTTTCCACCGTGATTGCTCAACTTCAAATTCAGCACATGCCCTGAGCGGCCTGAATCCATCTCTGCCTGGTAAGTTAGGATCTGCACCGGCATCTAGTAGCAAATCCACGCTTTCAGGACGACCGACGCAGCAAGCATAGTGAAGCGCTGTATTTCCCTCTGCACTTTTCTGGTTGATAAACCCTTTGAATGCGGCATCCTCCAGGTCAGCAAGTCTTGAAAGAACAAGACCAATGATACCAGGCTGCCGGGCCCGAGCTGCAACATGGAGTACCGTCATGCCTTCCTTTGTGGTGCCGAAAGGATCCGCCCCAGCATCGAGAAGTTTGAAGACATAATCTTCAGAGATAGCGGCGGCAACATGCAATGGCTGAACTCCATCAACATCGCAAGGGCTCAGATCCTTGCACTCCTGGATGACATAGTCAAAAGCAGTCTTCACAGAAGGCCTCCAGCCGGAAAGCCCGGGCTCCCTCGCGCACATCTTGTGTAATACCGTCTTGCCGCGAGTATTGGGCTGGTCAATGTCAACCCCCAACTCCTTGAGATAAACGTATATTGGCAGTTTGTCATCATTAAATCTCTTCGATGCGGCCGCATGGAATAGTGTATTTCCTTTATTGTCAGCAATAGAAGGATGGAAATCCATACGAGGCATCAAATAGTCCAAACGACTAGTACTTTGGACAGCTTGGTGTAACAAAGTTCTGCCCTTGTTGTCACGTGTGTCGAGTTGTGCGCCTAGATCAATTAGGGTATTGGAAAGTAGACCTTTGTCACCGGTTATGCTATTGAGCATGGCGTTCTTGAAAAGGGCTGTCTGGCCTTCCAAATCTCGGATCTCAAGGTCTGCACCGGCTTTAACAAGCTTGGAGACCGTTTCCATTTTTGGAAAGTGTCTCATTAAATGTAGCGGTGTCTCACCCCTGACATTCTGTATATTTGGATCAGCGCCTGCTAAAAGTAAAGCATCCACGATATTGTCCACAGGATCAGATCTCAGTCTGTTAAAAAGCACATGTAGCGCGCGATTCCCATCTGGCCTCGCCTTGTTCACATCTGGCTTGTACTTCAGGAGCTCAATGGCACACTCGGGATAAGGGCCCTCAAGCCGAAGATACAGAGGATTTCCCTTTACTTTCGTCATCATCTCGTTGATATCGACGAAGGCTGATTCTAACAGTATAGGCATCAATTCCTCGTCCGTGGACCCATTACTGTGTAATATTGTGTGCCCGCAGTCAGTTTCTGCGGTTGGGTCTGCACCTGCATCCAATAGCAGTTTCACGACTTCTATGTTTTTTAGACAGGCAAGATGCAAGGCAGTTTCACCATTTGGGCTCTTCAAATGAAGATTCGCACCAGCTTCTAGAAGAAGCGAAACACAATTTCCCATTTGCCGGCTGTGAGACATTCGGCTGTTGAATCCGCAAAGAGTATGTAGAGCAGTGTATCCCCTCGGTTCAACAGTCTGCTTCGGCTCTCGAAGTCGCATGTTCATACTATGCATGCCCCCAAGCTCATCCGCAAAGTGATCGCAAAGAATATTGGGGTCAGCTCCTGCTTTTAGAAGAACCTTTATTGTATTCATGTCATCGCATCTGCAGCACGCTTTTAATAGCGGAGTTTCTCCCAAGTACTTGGAGTTCACGTCCACGCCTGGCCTTTGAAGAATCAGATCCACACAGGCCGCGTGCCCTGCTCCTGCCGACCAAAAAAGGCCTCGGAGTAGGGTATCAGGATCTGTGATGTAAGACAGGAATTCAGCCACCGCCTCAGTTTGTCCATTGTTGCAAGCATACATCCAGGGGGTATGACCCATCGATGTTGGTGCGTTGCCACACCAGCTGCCTGGGTCACCTCTCGTTTTTGGCGTGAGTGGATCAACACCGGCCGCGAGCAAAACCCTGACGACATCAGCGTGGTTGTGGCTAGCAGCTTTGTGAAGGGGTTTGTATCCTTCGTTTGCCTCTCCATCCGGATCTGCCCCATTCTCAATAAGAACCTGCGCAACGTCCGCATGGCCACTTAGAGCGGCCCAATAGAGAGGGGGGTCGCCACGATGGCTCTTGGCGTTTGGATCGGCATCACCTTCATGAATTACGTGGCTGGCGTAATGAGACAATCCAGTGCGAGCTGCGACGTGGAGCGGAGTGAGGCCTTGTATGATGTTTTCTGGCCAGTCGATATCTAGCCAGGCAATAAATCTCTGGTTGGTCCCGACGAAGCTATCCAGTGTCATATAAATTGATAGCATGTCTGCGCCGGCGAGGGCTGCGCGGCGGGCATGGATGTACCAATTAGCAGCCGCATATTCGAGGAATGGGAATTGAAGCCTGATGCCACTCTGCTGAGCCTTTTTGGGGTTGTAAAACTCGTCCTCCTTGCTGCGTTTCTTGATTTCTAAATTGTCTAGGCAGCCAGAAGTAAGATAGTCCATGCAGGCTTCGGCAAGACGCTTGTTAGTTGGACCGGCCTCCAGGATAGGATAGCTCAAATCTTTCAAGGATTCCCCGCGAGTCATCCCTTTGAGAAACTCAGTAAATGAATGATGAACAACAGAGACAGTCTCATCATGATGGATCTGCAGTAGCGGACCACAAGCAGCTCGAACCAGATCTTTGATCTGTTTCAAACTGCAGTCTTCAAAAGTAAATGGCCCATGGGTAGCTTTAGCCATCTCAGCGACTTCTAATAGGCGGAGCGGTCGAGTTGCATGTGTGACAAACTGCAAGATAAGTAGCTGGAATTCATCTGGAACCTTTGACCTTTTCGCATGCTCACGCAAGAGATCGTTGTACATCACGTTCAGATCCGCAGGTAATGTTTCGAGTACTACCTGAGGATCAGCTCCGGGTCTGACGAAGGCATCCATTGAAAGCCTTGCATATAGAAAGAGTCCATTTGCCCGGCCAGGGACAGCTTCAGTAACCAGATGCCAGTAGTCGTGGGGAACAGATGAATTTCGCAATCTGTACTGCACATAGGCAGCAATGTCCATGTCCACGAGTCGTTCATCCAACTGGATATGAGGTATATGAAATGGTCGTAGGGGAGACTCAACCGCAACGACTGGACGTGAGGTGATGAGAACTTTGACACTTGCAGGGCGCCACTGGCCCAACTCGGCCAGGGAGTGGAGAAACTCATCATTGCCTTGATCCATCTCGTCCAAGGCGTCCGTCACACAGTAGACCTTAGGAAAGACGGATAGAGCAAATTTGAGGTCCTTCCAAAGGTCGCTCAGAGCCAGACTATCAATAGAGCGCCCATTTTGTAGGTACTCCTCTCTCAGTCTGACCTGCAAGGGAGGACTGAAGGGGAGTATTTGGCATAGCCAATCCCGTAGCACGGCCACCGGTTGATGATTTGCATCAATAATCTGTCGGAAGAAGAAGTATAGGACTGGGACCTCTTCTTTGCACAACTGATGGATTATCGAGGCAGCCATAACAGACTTTCCCGATCCGGGTACACCTTTTATCCAAATGAGGCCATTCTCGTCGCCTTGGTGCCACTGTTTGTATATGCTTGTGGATATGAGCCATTGACCGGTGCCCTGAAGGTACGACGCGAGATGTCTCGAGAAGTCAGACCTCTCTAGATCATAGGGGGTGGGCTGCAGCCAGACTCTGATATTTTTGAGATCGTCTGCTGGGAGAGGAAGGATGTTTTCTTTGTTGAAATCACGGATATCGCCTGGGCCGACCAGGACCGCGGAGTCCTCGGAGTCTGATAGCGACATGCTGGACAAGATCTGTAGTGATTTGGTAATAATCTTCCTTGAAATGAATTGAGAGGAGGAGATAGAGGTGGGGGCTGACTATCCTGATCCTCGGACTTAGCGACCATTTAAGCCACGGCGTCTCAGCCGCCGATGCTTTGACCTTCCATAGCTCCAGGCAGCATTCGCGGAATATCAGGATCCTCGTCTCTTTTCCAACAATCTCAATACCCCTAGGCTCCAGAGATAAATAGATCAAGGCAGGCAGTAATGAGCTCTTGCTTTCTCTAGATAATCGGCGGATCCGACAACTGAGGATCTGAATTTCAATTAATTGTAATTAATTGCGGGGCAAGGGTCGGCCCTTTTCACCCCTTGAGGCTATTTCCACTGGTACTTAGTCGCAATGAGCAATCTCTACAATACACTTGCCTTGCCACGTGTAGAGCTTGGGCAAACCGAAAATTATGTACTTGTGCTTTTACCTTCGTGAACCGAAAGTATATGCTGTTGATCTACTCCCTCGCCCCACTTACCCTAAGGATCTACGCGGCTCCCACCGGGAAAACAATCATACCACTATAGATCATTGCCTTGCCTATTTTTTTATGTCTATCATATCAACTTATCTATTCAATTGGATTAATCCCGAAATCCGACAGACACCTGGAACGTATACCAATTCATAAGCCAATAGGAATTTATTTTTATTTGGGTTCCGGCCCTGCAGGCGCCGGGCATACGGATAAGATAAGATATGCCGCGGGGTTATCTCGTGTCAACAATGTTGAATGGTGGTGAGTATGGAAAGTTTACTGAGTAAAGATTACTTAGTATTTCTATAATCAGTAACTCATATTGGTGACATAAGTATAGCTATAATGCAAGTATAGCAGCTTATTGACACTGAGGGGCATCGTCTGATGATGTCAGCTCATGCGATTTCGCCATTCTCGGGAGCGGGAAAAGCGGCGCATTGAGAAACTTTTTTTTTTCTTCTTGAATGACTCAATCGCGGCGACATCAATTGGTTTTTTAAAGGCCCTTGACTTCGACGCCCTTCCACACTTGATCTCACATACCGAATAGGCGCCACTGGTATATATTTGCAGAGTGTTATCTACTGCGATGCCGGACATCCTACCATCATCCCGGGCTGATGAGGTGCAAAGCGTGAGTGACTCGATCTAAGAGCAGAAGCTTTCATATTATATCAGCTCTCGGCTTTGAAGATGTGTCAGAGTCCAAGAAACTAACTCAATCGAATACAGCTCCTCAAAGCCGTCGAAGACCTCCTCATTCCCTTCATTCGATCTGCAGACGAACCCGCATACCAAACCCAAAAGAATGGAATCAATGGACACAGCACACCGACTGGAACTACACTAGTGGATTATAAGAAGCCCGAAGATCTCCGCGACATCCTGCAGCTGGAAATCCCGGAGCAAGGCAGACGTCAAGAGGGTCTGATCGAGGTTCTGCAGAAGGTCCTCAAGTACTCGGTCAATACCTGGCACCAGGGCTTCCTGGATAAGCTGTATGCATCCACCAATGCCCCCGGCGTTGCGGCGGAGCTCATCCTCGCGACCTTGAATACCAATTTGCACGTTTACCAGGTCTCGCCTGCCTTGACGGTCATCGAGAAATACACCGGCCAGCGGTTAGCGAACCTCTTTGGCCTGAATGGACCACGTGCAGGAGGTATTTCGGTTCAGGGTGGCTCGGCGTCGAATACCACCTCGATCGTGATCGCACGTAACAATTTGTACCCCGATACAAAGAAGGAGGGTAATGGAGGCTACCAATTCGTGCTTTTCACCAGCGCACACGGTCATTACAGCGTTGAGAAGGCTGCTCAGATGCTAGGATTCGGTAGCAGTGCTGTTTGGCAAGTTCCTATCGACAAGCAAGGACAAATGATTCCTTTGGAACTGGAGAAGTTGGTACAGAAAGCCCAAAGCGAGGGTCGGACACCGTTCTATGTGAATGCTACCGCAGGAACAACTGTTTTGGGCTCGTTTGATCCTTTCAACGAGATTGCGGCCATCTGCCAGAAGTACAATCTGTGGTTCCACATTGATGGATCCTGGGGTGGATCCTTCGTTTTCTCTGAAAAGCAGATTCACAAGCTGTCTGGCTCGGAGAAGGCGAACAGCATTACGATCAATCCACACAAGATGCTTGGTGCACCGGTGACCTGCTCGTTCCTGTTGGCTTCGGATATGCGTCAGTTCCACCGTGCTAATACCCTTCCCGCGGGCTATCTGTTCCACAATGCGGATACCGAAGCCACGAATGGCGAGTCCCATGAGTCTGAGATCGGAGTCGACTCGCCTGAGGTGTGGGATCTTGCTGATCTCACACTTCAATGTGGTCGCCGGGCCGACTCGTTGAAGCTGTTCTTGGGTTGGACGTACTATGGAAGTGAGGGATATGCGCAGCAAATTGACTCTGCATGCGAGGTCGCTGCTCACCTTGCCACGATTGTGGAGAAGAACCCGAACTTCATCTTGGTGAGCGAGAATGCTCCTCCTTGTTTGCAGGTCTGCTTCTACTATGCCCCTGGCAAGCAGTTTGTCTACCCGCGCGGGGCTGTGTCGGATGAAACACAACGGGGAAAGAGTAACAGCAAGGTTACCGAGGATATCACACATGCCATTGTTCCCAAGGGGTTCATGGTTGACTTTGCTCCGCCCAGTGGAGATGAGGACGCGGTTGGAAATGGCAAGTTCTTCCGCTGTGTGGTGAATGTGTTGACCACCAAGGAGACAGTTGAGTCTCTTGTCGCTGCTATCGAGGAAACTGGCCCGGGTATCATTGAGTCCTTGAAGGCCTAATGACCGCCATGTTACACGGAAGCAACGGTGAGCACGGTCCCGTGACTGGCCATGCATAACATAATATCAGCCGCATATAGATATAGATATAGACATCTCCTTGAACGATTTTGAATGACCATAGATTTCTCTTGTTGCAGCTTCTATCTCGTCCTTTCACTGTGCCATTTGATTTGCGGATCAATACAATTCCTCTTCCTCCAGCGAGTCACTAGAAATCCCTAGTCTATCATCAAAGGAGACTCAATGCCATGATTCATCGTATTCGTATATTAAAAACAATCAACATATATCAAAGCACAGACATGGTATCATGAAATCACATAGAAGCCGAGAAATGGCCCTCGGCCTGCTCAATCTTCTTCACAGCCGTCTTGTAACCCTCAACCTCCTGCAACCGCTCAGCATAAGAAGCGAGCAGAGGATACTTCTCACGAGTCTTCGGATCCTTTAGCACACGTCCACTAGCAGCAATAGCCGGGAAACTCAGCAGGATATCAGCAGCGGTCAGGTCCTTTCCACAAATCCATGGACCACCTCCGGGCGCAGTCTTAAGCTGATCCTCAAGGAAAGCAAGGTTGCCGTCGACATTACGGTTAAGGAATGAAGCTTCAACCTGCGAAGCGACGAGACCGGTAATGGGGCGGATGAAGAATGGAGGGGAATTGCGGATAGCTGCGAGCATGGGTTAGTTACACCCACGGATTTTTCAGAGCTTGGGTTGCGGGGGAAGAGCTGAAACTCCCGTCTACCCGATTTACCACTTACTATCGTTCACAAGAGTCATAACCAAGTAAGGCATCAAACTTCCTTCGACGTAGTGCATGAAATAGCGGTATCGCATGAACTCCTCAGTCTCACCACCAACCTGCCCCTCCTTGCCAGCAACATAGCGCTCTGGAACCAGAGATGGGTTGGCCTTTCCGAAGTGGTCGCAGAGGTATTCCACAATTGCACCCGATTCTGCAAGGACCATGGGGGATGTGGATCCGGGGGCTTCGATTGTGATGACGGGCGACTTGCCGAGGGGGTGGATCTTCTTCAGCTCGGCTGGGGCAAGCTTGTCGGCGCGACGCTTGAAGGTCTTCAGCTCATACTTGAGTTTGAGTTCCTCCAGCAGCCAGAGGATGCGGTGGCTTCGAGATTGTTCGAGCCTAGCTTGGATTAGTGGCGGAGCTTGGGAAAGTGCAGGTCGCGACGTACCAGTATAGGGTGATCTTGCAGCCTTGGTTGTTATCTGTCATTTTGATGGACTAGAGCGAAATTTCCTTGGTATAAGTCTTAGGTATAGCGGGGAAGGGTGAGGGGATGGTGGTGCATTTAAATTCTTTTCGTAAACTTGAACTGGAGTGGATGATGTCAATGGCCGAGGCACGATTGCACTGGACTGATAAGGTTAAAGGGCCGAGATCTGCAGATCGTTCATGTGAAGCGACACATTTGTTGGGGTTCGCAATTTCAACCCTTTTAGTCTGGTCTTTTGGGTCTAGAGGCAGCTCTAATTATTAATTGATTTCGATTTCCAAGGCACGGTTCCTGCATTGATCCCTTCGCACTCCGCAGTTTTCAGTGGGACCGAGTTCGCTGCCTTATGTTTCTGGCAACAATATTGGAGCTTCCTGAGCTATGCTTCGCGCTTACAATAATCATCAATATACATTTTTTACACTATTCAAAGAGTTCGGATTGACTTTGGCTTGAGCGAAATGAATTATCCGTCATTATATACCTATGTCCACCAGCGCCTAGACCCTGATTCAAACGCCAGTCTCATATCAAGCAAAACACCAAAAGCAATCAGAAACCCAGCTCAAGCCTGATAAACAGCAAAATTGTTGAACTCCCAATAGGCCTCCTCAAAGCTAGACGGGTTATTAGCCACAAAATCCGGACAACTCCCCGGACACTTGTACATCTTCTCATAATACTGTGGCTGAGCCGCCAACTGCCCACAAAGATCAATATTCACAATAATACTCTGATTCCTAAAGTGCGACGCAATATCACATTCTGTACTGGGGAAATCGGCCAACGCAGTGCCCCAAGTTGACGGATCAGGAATCTGAGAGGGATCCGTAATATCGCCCGGGATAAAACCACGAGGAAAGAACCAGGCACGGACACCATCGGCCCGAAGTTCAAGGGCATAGACTCCACCTCCTTCTGCGTTCATTGCTTGTCCGTATGTAGACGGATCACCGACAACGCTGCAGCCTGAGTTGCTGTTCGTGGTGTTTTCGCAGTTGGAGAAGACGGGAGATCCTGTCTGCTTGCGCTTGACGTTCATTTTGCATCCTTTTGTTGAGTGGAGGGTGACTTCGTTGCCGTGAGCGCCTTCGTTGGTTGTTTCTAGGATGTCGATTTCCCCATTCATGGGCCAGTTGTAGCCATCTGTTAACCATAGGGCGGGCCATGTTCCGCAGCCGTAAGGAGTGTGGATGATGTCGAAGATGAACAGGCCGTTGTCGTAAGTTGATTTGGATTCGATACGCACGGATTTACGGCCCGCGAGGGCCTTTGGTGTTAGAGAGTCGACTCGCAGGATTGCAGAGGTCTCCGTGGCATATGTGAGGTTGAGACTTTGGGCTGTTCGCTCGTTCACGTATCTATATTTATGTCAGTCTAAGCGTAACGATAAGGAAAAGGCTGCGAGAACTTACACCACAAAGCCATCAGTGGGATCGTCGTCTGTGAAGTAATGGAACTGATCAAAGAACGAAGTCCCTTGGTATCTATCAACTAGTCGATAGTTCAAGGGCAAGTACTTCGGATATCGGTTTGCCCTAACGCCAAGGACAGAACCAACAATGACCACGATAATGAATACCAGGATGCCAATACCCGATAGTGACTTAGTACGTGGTGACCATCCTCGTGGATCATACCACGGGAGTACAGGTGGTTTGGGCTCGTCGGATTTGACTGAAACTGGAACTGCGGGCGACAGCCGGGTTTTGGGAATATCCGTTGGCTCCAACTTTGGGATTACCGAGGTGACACCGCTATAACGGTTTAAATACTCGGGCGGGAGATTTCTACCGTCCATGGTGAAAGGTGGCCCAAAGACTGAATGTATAAAGCGTATGCAGATGTATGTTTTGTGTTCAAGATGAAAATGGTGGTGAGCTCGGAAAGAATGGTAGAAAGAGTATAAATGTTCATAAAACATGCGGCAAGCTTTGGAAGAAGCTGTCAGGTGCAGGCACGAGTGTTTATGCCGTCATTGCTGTGGAATGTTCCTGGATAAGTTTAGTTGTTATGCGCCGATCCCTAAAACGGACGGGTGCGGCGCACAACCGTGGATCGCCCAACTTTAATGTACTAGTTATTGTATGCTGACTTCGTAGTTCTACTGGCTATTAGCTCATCAATTTTAATACTTGCACGGTTTTAGTAGTTGGCATATGTCATTTACCCCATAGCCTAGGAATGTGGAGAAGATTTGACGTCAATTGCACGTTTATATACTGATGCCGAAAGCGGAATCGGTGTCTGAAAACATGAGACATTAGCTCTCAACTTTGGAATGTTATGATACAATGGATCTGGATAGCGTAAAATCTTTCAGGTCTACAGCGATCAGCTCATGGTCATAGGTATCTCATGGTTTATCCCGAGGTCTAGCCATGCCGGCCTAGGTCTTCTATCTCGCACGATAATCTTCCAAGATGTTGGTTGCCATTGAAGCTATTAAATACAAATCATCAATCAAGTGCTCCCAAGTTTAATTGCAACCCGAATCCAATTTACTCCCATTTTCCTATGCCATTTACGAACAAACACCGTCCAACCGGGCCTGAATCGTCTTTTCATCAAATCGTCCACTCTCTCCCTCGTAGTTCCGGAGGACCTCCAGGGTCATCAACCGGCGAGGGGCTTTGCGGCCGGTCATCAGCTCCCACTGCGCAATACCCTGCTCAATGACATTTTCTAGTCCGTCGGATAACACCCAGGACCGGCCGGTGTCAGTTCGGATCCGACGCATCTGTTTCAACAACGGTGTATCTAGCGGTTTATAGGCAAGCTAGAAGAGAAGAGTCAGTATAAGAAACAATGACTTGAGATAAGAAGGGACTCACCTCTACTACAACACCCCCAGTGGGACTACCAAGCCACTGCAGGGGCATCTCAAAGTTGGCAGGAGCCTCATCCTGATCAGGATCGGCCGGCACACAAGAGACGATGATACTCGGGGGGTTGGAGTCATCAGGCCAATCATCCTGTGTTGACTTTAATACTCGAACTACCTCGACCGAATCAACTTGGGACGATGCCCACGAGTTGAAGTGACGTGCCACCTCTTCGGCTCGGGACAAAGTTCGGTTGTAGATGAAGATTTTGCGGCAGCCCATGCGAAGCATGGCATAGATAGCGGATCGGGCCATACCACCAGCACCAATCACTAAGCCCGTTGTTTTCGCACTGATAGCGTTGCGAGGAGAAAGGTGACGGTTGATACAGGTCATAATGCCAACCCAGTCCGTATTCTCGCCGTACCATCCAAGCACCGGACCTGCCTGGTTGCGTCGGCTGGCTTGCTCCTGAAGCGAGTACATTCCTCCTTCTGAGGGACCCCGCAAGGGCATGATAGTATTAATGGCGCCAATGGCTTCGGCGTGTCGGCTTTTCGCTGCAAGTTTATGATAAAGCACCACACGCCATGGTTGAACAACACTGGAGCCGCCAAAATTTGGGTCTCGACGCAATTCATCCAATATGTCGAGGGAAGGAGAATCAGGAATGCGATAGGTATGGCTCATACCAGAATGTTGGTGGGCGCCATTGTGCATGAAGGGGGATAAACTGTAGGCGACGCTTGAACCAAGGATGCAAAACTTCAACGGATCAAGAACGTAGCTCTGGAAGAGGGCTTTTACGGCATCGCGAGATGTGATTAGAGGATCGCGCTCATTTTCGGTTGGGCGAGTGATTGCTGGATGGGTGACATTGGTCAAAATCGAATTGAACACTTGAGATGTCCGTCCAAGACGTCCGATGTTGTAAGCGATTAAGGGTGCGTGATCTCCGGGCAAGGCGTGGATTTTGTTGGAGAACTCCAGAACAGCCGCATTCTCATCACGATTTGTTGCGACACGAAGAAGACGCACTATCTGACAACCAAGCTTCTCTGCTTCATTGTATAGTGTCACGCAACCATCATCGGTCCATTTAACACGGGAGGTTGCTTCAAAGACATGCTGACCAATGATCTTGGTATTGCCCCGAGCACGAACGACCTGCGCGAGCTGGGCACGGTTTTTTCCAAGATCGACAACCAAATATTCCACTGCCAGACGCAAACCCTGTTCCAAGATATCGAAGTAGCATGAATTTGATTGATCTCGTCGGCCAAGTCCAGATGATGTCGTATCCACCGAGAGAATAATGGGCGTGCGAGAATTCCGGCGCAAAACTGCAACTTGTTGACTGATGATAGCTGCCATATCTGAGTCCCAGCGATCGACACATAACTCAATTGCATCTCCCCCGGATTCTAATTCCTGAAGATTCACATTGTCGTCAATCAGGTCCGAGGATCGAACAAGGACAGCATGGGTGAAGCGTCGAAGCTCGGGAGGCGTTTCTAGCAAGACAAAGGGCGAGTCGTGGCTTGAATGGTTCACGTCGACCCCGGTAACAAAGCGAACAAAGCGGGTCAGGTCTTCCTTGACCTCTTGCAGCTTAAAAGAATAAGCAGCCGATCGTGGATCGGGGCTTCCATCGTCGGCAACAAAGCGTGTTCGGTCTTCCAGATTGTAGAACTCGAAATTGGAGCATGTACGGTGCAATGGATCTCCTTCCCGCAGTAGTCGTATTGACTGATCTTCCAGTCCTAGAAGTTCTTGAATGCGGTCGATGTCGCGTAGAACATGCACCACCGGGCAGACCTGAGTGATGCGACGCAGGTGGTCCTGGACAGGCCGAGTCAGACTTCCCAGTCCGCACTCAACGACACATCCTGTCTTGTGATTATCCAGCATCTGTTTCAACACATCAATGTCGCGCCGCTGGAATTCTTGACTGCCATGACTCTTCAAATATTCGTGTCGCGTGACGCCGGTCACCTCCTTGAAGTAGTGGTCTTCGGTTATAAATCGTCTTTTGAGGGCCGCGGCAGCGACAAAGCCGAGTGAGCGCTTTCCACAGCCGCGAATGCCCACCAGCACCAACGAAGCATCTGGATCGAAGGTGCGGGGTGCGGTTGTGGCCTCTGGAGGATGCATAGGGTGGGCGGAGGATGCTCGGGTCGATTCCGACTGAGTAGAGGGGGAGTCGGGCTCGACAGGGTCACGAATGCGGGTTTGCCAGTCAAGCATGGTGGGCTAGTGAATAGATGCCGAGTGGAGCGGCAAATGTAAAGGTGGGAGAAGCGAAAGCGGGTGGAGATGTGTTAGCTAGGCCGAGGGCGCGGGTGCCATGATCGAGAACGGCGTATACACAGTGGCAGTCGCATCAAGGTACAGCAATAGTCCAGGTGAATTTCTCTCGAGCAGAAAGGGGAAAAAATGAGCAAATCTGGAGAAAGCAGAACGGTCTCTTGTTCCCCGGATGCCGGATGAGGCACCACTGCGAGCAATTGTGTGGGGCGGCAAATTATCTTATCGCGCAATATGATTTGCTGTACGGCAAAAGCCTTAACCCTTGGCTTCACCGGGGGTATAATTCTTGAAATACAGCTCCAGTCAGAGATTTTGATTGGAATTCGGTTAAAAGGGATATTGAGACTGTGGGGTGCTTGTGTGGGGTGAGATGTGCGACAGTAGAGACGTATTATGTACGTATTCCAAGGTTGCTGAGGAAAGTGAAACCCGCACGTCGAACCTTGGACGATCGAGACCGTTACATTGAAGCCTTTCACTTATGTAAAGACCCGTGGACTCGGCTACTTTTTTTTCCTTGTGAATTTGCCTGGTCATCTACTCATGCACGCATAAATATATAGGCGGGAATCCCGTGCCTGCAAAGATTGAAACCGCTATAGGAGATATCGGCATCGTGTCCACCTTCCGACATTAATTTATCCTTAAACCCGGATTACCCGAAGACTGTTGCAGAGGCGTTCTACAGGGCAGATAGGGGTCCAAATTCAAACCTTGTGTTGAAACCTTGTGTTTTCATGATGAGGTGCAATTGCGTCCTTCGATCAGATTAATATTTTCTATTGCGATTATGCGGTATATTATACGTGCAGTCTGCCCAAATGGCTCAGGGAGAAGTCGCCCATGAAAATCAGGTGGCTTACTTGCCAACACAGAACCTGCAGAGTGTCAGTAGGTAGTTCTTTAACGGAATTTCAAAATGCACAAATGCACATCTCAAAACTTACTTCTCAAAAACCACACCGAGGACATCTTCTACGTCGCCGCTCTCGCCTTTCCCAGTTATCCTGGCGAGCATATCCGCTGCAAAGCGCAAATGTTCAGCAGCCGTAACTATGTCGATCTCAACATCGACAGAGTCGGGGATGATTCCGAAGGTAGCATCGGGTTCATGGGTGGGGGTAGAAGATGTCTGCGAAAGAAAGTCGTCAAGGTGGTCCTGGCACTTCTGTAGATTGGAGCTCTGTCGATGAGTGACTCCTAGAGAATCCTCCCAATATGATGTATCATATTGAGTACCTTCTTCAGCACCCAGGGGCGAGGCGATTTGCTCAAACGTCGAAATCAATCCCTTCAAAAATCCTTGTAACTGGCCAGGATCGGTTTGACCGGGGGAAGTGCATCCCTGCTGTGCCTCATAACAGGACATAGCGAAGATTCTATTTTCCGGCACGGCGGGAAGGAGGTCATGAATGGTAGAGGTCATATCCCGCACTAATGTACCATCCTCCTTCCAAGAAAGAAGCTTGTCGCACTTGTTGACAGCGACAACGAGGCATTTTCCAGCCTGTACACAATCATTGACCGCATCAAGAACCTCGGGCTCTATGGTTAGACAAGGACCGTCTGCAGTATCTTCAATGGAAAACACCACAATAACAACGTCAGACTCTAGAGCTCTCGCCCTCGCACGTCGAATGCCTTCTTTCTCGACCGCACCAATGACAATAGAGCTACTAGATCCAGGGCCATTCGCCTCAGCACGAATGCCAGCCATATCTCCAAGTTTACAGTACCAGCCGCCCAGGTCAACACCAACATCGACAATATCACGAGTAGTGCCCTCCTCAGTACTGACAATCGCAGCCTCTTTACCAACAACGCGGTTCAAAAGTGAGCTCTTCCCAGCGTTCGGAGCACCCAACAGCGCAACACGAATACCATTGCGAAGCAGTTCTCCCTTGGACGCATTCTGAATGTGAAAGCCAATCTGAATTTGTAGCGCCTGGATCTGGGTAGCCACAGAGGATACCAATTCCTCCGTAGATTCATCAAAATGCTGGTCTTCCGAAAAGTCGATCAGAGCCTCTAGTTCGCCGCGCGCATAGAGCAGTTGCTGACGCCATTCCTCGTACCGTTTCAACAACGCATCACTAGAGCCCCGTACTGCCAGACGTCGCTGTTGTTCTGTATCCGCAGATAGTGTATCACCTAGAGCTTCGATCTGCGGAAGGCCGAGCCGGTCATTCATGAATGCCCGACGTGTGAACTCGCCCGGTTCAGCGTAACGCACGACTGCGTCTGTTTGGTTTGTGCGTGCGATGGCGGCAAGGACAGCTTTGACGATCGCTGGACCTCCATGAATATGAAATTCGAGGATTTCTTCGCCTGTAACCGTTTTGGGGGCAGGGAAGTACAAAACGAGGGCGCCAGCGTCCAGGACTGTGTTAACGGACGGCGGGTGTGATGGGTCGTAGAGGGTGCGCAGTGCGGCACGGCGCGGCTTTGGGAGGGATGTTTCTGGGCACAATGAATTGTATATCTGCGTGGCGAAAGTCGCGATTAGTACTTGCCTAGCTACTGCAGTTCTGGGGGTGAATGGCTTCGTACCGAGACACATGCTGGACCGGAGACCCGCACTACTGCAATTGCAGCTCTTCCTGGTGCTGTTGATAGAGCATAGATCGTGGAGTCGGCATCTAGCATGAATCTCCTTGATGAGCTAGAGGTAAAGCTCCGCTTAAGACTAGAAACTCGCTGTGCAGCCGGCGATGGACGGATCTCGGTATGATAGCATAGCAAGTTATGCAACCCTGCTGCGGGCGTTCGGTCCCATGCTGGGCGAAAGGAAGCCCAACGCAAGACCCGACAACGAGATGCTTGCATGCGTAAAAGTGAAGATGAATGTCTCGGCGCGCTTGCTCAAACGCCAACTTGCAGACACGCAGTTTGATCTGCGACCTGTGATAAGACCGATAAGAGCACCTAAGCATTGAGGCCTTATGGACAAGGCACCAACTACGCACTAACAATTACACTAATTAGATTGACCCGCTAGCTCAGGCCTCCCAGCCGCGCAATTGGGAGGCTGTGTTTACAATAAGCTATCCATGGTTACATTAAAGGATCAAATTTTGCGAGGGCTTCAGTGCTTTAGCTTAAATAGAGATCCGTAGTCAGAAACATCCAGTACTTCTTCCCGCACCACTGTCCGCGATTGTTTCCCATTACACAGAACTGGAAATTCTCCCTCAACATGTCAGCTTCTGCCTCCCTTAAACTCGAGCCATTGACCTTGGAAGATAATGCCGCCCTCACGAGCCTATGGTTCGCGGCGTTTACAGCCCCGGAGCTTCAAATGGTCTTCCCAAATACCCCAGGCGTCCGTCAATGGCTACAAAATGCCAACAAGCATGACTTGATCAACAAGCCGTTCCAGAAGTACATTAAAATCGTCGACATGGAGAACAAAGATGAGAACGGTAGACCTCGGATCGCTGCCTACGCAAAGTGGGATTTATCGACACCTGAAGAGCGAGGACGTCGCTACCCCCCGTGGCACGAAGAGATGCCCGGAGAGATGTGCGAAGGGTTTTTCTTGAAAGAAGAGGATAATAGAAGCCGTGTTATGGGCGATCGAAAGCATTACTGTATGTCTTACAGACTCTTGCCCGTCTCCTCATCATGCTCGAAGCTCTACTAATCATGAGATTGACAGACTTGGATACCGTGGCTACGCACCCTGACTACCAGCGACGAGGATGTGGCTCCATGCTTGTGAAGTGGGGCTGTGATCTGGCTGATGCTGAGGGGGTTAGTGCTTATGTCGATGCTAGCAAGGATGGTGCTCCTTTATATGCGAAGCATGGATTCGTGGACTACAGCAATCCCGGAGAGGAGATCGCTTCGATGGCCAGGTATTGTAAAGGTGCTTAATTTAAATAATCCGAATGGATTGACATTGACGCATCACTCCAGCCCTTGCTGTATAAATATTGTGGTCGACTGGGCGTAGCTCTAATGCCGGCAAAACTATGTATATATATCCATAGGTACGGAGATGTCCTCGGAAATTTATGGATACCTCATAAATACGTGACTTGTCAGAAATGGCTGAATCTCCGTTCAAAGAACCTTAATCTCAACTCATTCATAAAACGGAACTCTTCGCCCTTCAAATCTAAAAGCTTTGATGGTTTGCAGGCGTGTGGGGCTTCCCCAAAGAGCGGGGTGGAGCTCCCGGCGACGGAGTGGACTGTCCGAGTATGCAGAGTGACATATGGCGGGGAAGCATATACATAAGGAGATGGAAAACAGCTTTGACCCTTTACTATTGAATCCGTTTCTTTCATCTTTGAACGATTTTCGCTATCACTAATAATATTTTGCAGAATAAGAAAACATGGGCGTGAGTGCAACATGAGACACTTGTTTTTCAACCAGTCTGACCATTGATAGGACACGAACCGATCATTTGTTCTGCGCGCCGTGAAGGATGTGGCTCTCGAGGATCGGCCCGTTCCAGAGTTAAAAGACCCTTGGGATGTTAGAGTCCAAGTCGCGCAGACAGGTATTTGTGGAAGCGATGTACACTATTGGCAGCGAGGACGGATCGGAGGTACAAAGCGACCTGGTTATTCTAATAGGAACTTCACGGCTGACACTCACCAGACTTTATCCTCAACTCCCCTATAGTTCTTGGCCATGAAAGCTCCGGTACAGTCGTCGAGATCGGATCAGCAGTCAAGAACCTTAAAGTCGGTGACCGGGTAGCTATCGAGCCGGGTGTACCATGTCGGCAGTGAGTAAGACTCATTTAACTACCGTGGAGGCATATCTAACAGCTTCAGCTGCGACTACTGCCGAAGCGGCTCTTACAATCTGTGCCCCGATACCGTCTTCGCAGCTACCCCTCCCCACGATGGCACCCTTTCGAAATACTACACAACCCAGGCGGACTACTGCTATCCCCTCCCAGCACATATGAACATGGAAGAAGGCGCACTGGTTGAGCCGGTCGCGGTCGCGGTACAAATTACGAAGGTAGGCAAAGTGAAGCCTAACCAAACCGTCGTGGTCTTCGGGTGCGGGCCGATTGGCCTACTCTGTCAGGCTGTAAGCAAGGCTTACTCGGCGAAGAAAGTGATTGGAGTGGATATCAGTCAGTCTCGGGCAGAGTTTGCACGGACGTTTGGTGCAGATGACGTCTTCATACCTCCCCCAAAGCCTGAGGGCAAGGATGATAGCTTGTGGAGCGAGGAGGTAGCACGGATTATGAAGGAGGAATTTGATCTTGGAGAGGGGCCGGATGTTGTTCTGGACGCGACAGGTGCGCAGGCCTGTATCCAGACAGGTATTCATTTGACTAAGAAGGGAGGAACATACGTACAAGCTGGTATGGGACGCGAGGTTAGTCATGTTCTACATGATGCTGCCAGGCACAGACTGACGAGGCTCAGAACGTTATTTTCCCAATTACAACGGCATGCATTCGTGACTTGCACATCCGAGGTTCTATCCGTTACACCGTCGGTTGTTACCCCACTGCCGTGGATCTGATTGCTAGTGGCAAGATTGATGTCAAGCGTCTGACCACCGACCGGTTCAAGTTTGAGGAGGCAGAGGAGGCGTTTGATTTGGTGCGACAGGGCAAGGAAAGTGTGATTAAGGTTATTATTGAAGGTGTCTCCTCATAAGCAACTATATAGAATATAAATGATCGATCGAGCAAATCTAACCACCCATCACCACTGTAAGATTAGATGGTGAGACCAATCTCCGCGAGAGCCTTTGTAATATTCAGTCCGACGGTCAGGTTGTTCGCGATCAATGCATTGGTGAAATAAGGCAGCTCCTGGTCATTGTAAACACTGGAGTTGCCGGTGATAGTAAATGGCACAACGCCAGTCGTATAGGGATTGCTATCCGAGGTGAGCATCTCGATAATTGCGGTTTCATTGACGGTCGCAGTCATGGGGACTGAGTTGTTACCGGGCTTGAGGACGAGGTTGTCAAGGTAGGATAGACCCATGGTTTCGCCTGCCACGACAAGGTTGAGAGTCACATTTCCCTTAGGGAACGTATCAGTATGCGCCTTCAAGACGAGCCAGACTCAAAACATAACATACCATGCTCAATGTCATCACAGAAGGGTTAGGAATAAAGACTGTGCCGTTCATGTTTCGACCATTCTCAACTGTAGTCATGATGTGGAACTCTGTCACGTCGAAGCCCTTGAGCTTGTTGAGGCCTGGACGAATCACAACTCAATCAGCATTGGAACAAATCCTGGAGCCAGATAAAAAGGAAACCCTACCTTTCATTGTAACAGTCTTGTTATACGTCACAGTCGTCTTCGGCAATGATCCTTGCTGCAGCTTCGGCTTGCCATAAATATTCAACGAGACCTCTTCATTCATCATGACAGCGGTACAGTAGTCAGAGAAGGCGCTGGCATTACTCAAATCAAGCGACTGCGAAACAACAACTTCAGCCCCATTTTTGGACTTCACTGCAGGAACCTTGACCGTTGCAAAAGCGGACGCAGCTCCTAGCAAGGATACGGCGGCATCGAATCCATAGATTTCAGGATGATAGGAGCTATTAGAACCGATGACTTGGGTCTGGTTAAGGACGATAGACTCAGGCTTCGGGTCGCTGATAATCATGCTTGTGATACTGAGAGTAGAACGATTGATGTCGCGCTGGGCAATATTGGGGTAGGCGACAAAGACCCTATGCTCGTCAGCTTCCTGGTCAAAGTCTCGTGTTTGTATAGGTCAGGAAGGTCCATTCAACTTACACTGGCAGCGTCACGACAAGCACCACAATGATGAGCACGATCAAGTGTACCCACCACCATTTCTTGAAATGGGTGGCGGCTCGTGATCCAAATGATCGCTTTGCCGGCGGGACGGCAATGGTCTCCATGACTTCAGATTCGGGCTTGTTAACGGACATGGTGCGAGATTCCCAGACTAGGATAATCCTAGTCAGCGTGGTACATTAATTTCATGACACACAGCCCGAAAAGTCTTTGAAAAGAGGACATACCAATACGTCTAGTCGTGTCTCGTCAGGGTCAAGAAAAGAAAAGAAAAAAAGAAAGATCGGAGGACCGGAGCAAGAACTGGAATAACGAGTGACTAAAGTAGGGCAGCCTTTGTTCAGCCGGCTATTCGGGGCCCCGAGGATTACATTGTTTATATCACGGAATGCGCCGGCTTATTACTAGTCCTTTTGTTTGCTAAGACAAGCCTAGAGCAGAAGTAAAATTAATCTTCACATGCCAACCTAAAAACAGCCTCGTAGCGAGAACAGAGTCAAGTGGTGGCGGAAGCTAGCGGGATTGCTGTTCGAGTAGCGACTTGTGGAGATGAAACCCAGAGTTTTTATAGCTCGTTCGGCAGCCTTTCACTTCCCCCTGGGGACTCCGGATTTGCGATCTGCGGGGATGTTCCTGAATCTAGTGGATCTAGTGATCTCCCCACAACGCTGACAGCAGCGGATGTTTCAGATTAAATCTGGTCTAACTTATAAATTGACAGGTTCAAAAGGGGGGAACCGAGGCTCCAGGTGGAAGTCAGAGTCCGTGATTGAGATATCGGTCAGATGCAGGCGGATGGACAACAATTCGCGCCATGGATGCGCACCATAAGCGTTCGGTTTACGCCTTGGCGCTGTGCAACCATTATTTCAGAAATTTCAAGGCTTTCCTTCCCTTGTATGGTTGCACTGGCGTTATGGAAAGCGCTGTTATGATTGGGCGGCGGTGAAACTAGCTGCACCGGGGGCGCTCGCCAAGACTGGCCGGGGAAGCAGCCAAGGGTTTCTGGGCCAAAGTTAAATATATTGGACGTCCAAGTCTGTGGCGTCTAGTTCGGATGTGTCGCCTCCTTGGGCTTTGTCCTCTACAACCACTTAGGGAACTTCGACCGAAGACAATGCCAATGACTCACGTGTTACAGATTACAAAGAATGGATTTCTTTCAACTTACATAAGTGAGCCCAAATTAGTGATGCCTTGTTGCCTTGTTCACAAGGCAATGAAAGAACTTTATACTTCGATTATCAAGGGTCATAATGGTGACAATGAAGCTCTTTGATCTTTGACATTGCTACCTTACAAAGGCATGATATAAGCACTTTGTATAGCACTGCAAGACTTGAGACGTACAAAGGATTTCAACAATTCCATACACTGGTTATAAAGCACGAGAATGCCCTGTGTTGTTTCCTCGAATTCGCACCGGAGTTATCCTGTAGATAGCATAGCAACTAGCACAGAATTCATCTACAGGAGGTTTCCGGTAAACTAGGCTATAAGAACAAACGCATTGTTTACAACTTGATCGCAACCCAGTATCGCTGCATCATAACAACCAACAACAACTGCACCACGCCTTTTCCTGTTGTTGACACTTTACCACCTTGTTGACGTTTCCCATCTTGTTGATTCTTCTTTACCTTGTTGAAGTTTCCACATCTTGTTGACGTTTCCACATCTTGCTGACGTTTCCACACCTTGTTGGCGTTTTCCACACCTTCTTGATTCTTCTCAACCTTGTTGAAACTTCCTTTCCTTGTTGAGATTGCTTCGTCTTCTTAACATACATTCATCGTGTTTACAACTTCAATCTTGTTGACATTTATTTTGTTGACATTTTGTCTTGTTGAGATTTATTACTGTTTCTGCTTGTTTCCTCCCATCAACATTTGAACCTCGATATTTCAACATGCAGACCAATTACGACCTTCCCAAGGATTTCTGGCAGCCCAAGCAGATTGATTGGGCAGAGGAAATGGAGGATGAGATCCGCAAGAACGAGGCCGCCTCCGCCTCGTTGACCCCCAGCAATCATTTCGACTGTGCCGAGGACGCGGAAGAAGAAATCCTTAAGAACGAGGCCGCCGCCTTGTTGACCCCCAGCGACCATTTCGACTGGGCTGAGGATAAGGAGGAAGAGATCTTCAAGAACGAGGCTGCTCTCTTGTCTTCCCTTCTTGCCTGTTTCTCGGAGGAAACCCCTTTCGCCGATGACACATCGGACACATCATCCGAGGATATTCTCACATTCTCCTGCGAAAGGACCGCCCGATCTTGGGAGTACATGCAGGAGGAGGTGGACGATGAGTTTGGATCACGACATGAACACATCCACTATATTGGCAGTCCTCACCATTTCAACTGGCAGGGAAACCCTGTTATGGAGCGCAGTAGCACTCGACCGGAGGAGTCCCTTGCAGTGATGCTCGCAAAGCCAAAGATCCCCAGACTTCTTCCAGACAACCCAGACGCCGATGACTGGGTAGACCGCATTCAGGCGATTGTTTGCAATGCGTTTAGATTCATCGACCCCGTTCTCCTTATCTTGGACGAAGTTGACGAGTCAATTCTGGACCTCCGGGGCTCTGCGCTTCAACAGGCGTCGAAAGGCCATGTGCTGAAGTATTACACTGGTCATGGCTGGTGGATGGTAGATGGTAACGAAGCGATGGAGGACCACAACTTGGATATTGGAGACCTTGGCTCCTACCTGGAGCATCACGTCGTGGTTGGCAATGGCTTTGTTCATGCTGGTGGACTTCCTACCAGGGAAGAATGGCAATGTTTATGTGATAGAATGGTCGCCAAAGCGGGTTCTAAACGCAAGAACAAAGGCCATCGGGACCGGCACTGGAAACCGAAGCCTTCCGGGCTCCGACGGGTCACGACGTCGGAGCCCTATGACAGTGTGCCAACGATGATGCCCATTCTCCAGTCGCCGGTTCCGTGTGAGTCAGATGCTCTGTTTGAATGTCAATCAGCAATCGTGTCTGATTGCGACGAGTCAACGACACCGACTCCCACTACTTCGCCATCATCCTACTCCTCCGAGTTAGGTTCTCCCACTGATTGCCCACCAGCAATCGTGTCTGATGCCGACGAGTCAACGACACCCACTTCTACTACTTCACCATCATCTTACTCCTCCGAGTTGCCTTCTCCCAATAATTGTCCATCAGAAATCGTCCATGATTGCGATAAGTCTAGGAAACAGACTTTAATTACCTCACCATCCTCCTCCGAGTTGAGTTTTCTCAAGGATTATCTACCAGCAATCGTGTCTGATTGCGACGAGTCAACGAAACCGACTCCCACTACCTCGCCATCCTCTTACTCCTTCGAGTTGGGTTCTCTGAGTCACTGTCCGCCAACAATCGCGGATGGTTGCGACAATTCCAAGAGGCCCACTCCAATTAGATCGGCTATTCCAGGGCTGCCACAGGCGCCCTCCTCCCTCTCGCGGTCTCCGATGGGCCGACAACTAGCCATCGTGCATGGTTGCGACTACCAGAGGAAGCCCGTTCAATCCTCGCAGCCCGCAGTGAGAAGGAAATTCTCTCCTCCACCACAGCTACGCGCTCCACCAGGTTCTTCGATATCGACAGGGACATCAAAGTCGAAGACCAGAAGCCCACCAATTGCCAAAAGGGTTGGCCTTGTACACAACAACGCCCCGAGTCGAGACCCGGAGGTGTACTTCAGCTTCCCTCCGGCTCGATCTCGAGGCTCGAAGATTAAAAGATTCTTCAAAAAGGCCGGGAAGGTTCTTTTGTCTGGGTTGGGGATGCCAACCCAACCTCTGTACTCTCCGAATTGTTTCGATCGACCAATGGACTGACCGCAACATTTCTCCGAGTCATATATAGATGGAAGGAACTCCTCTCGGGTATACCGTTTATCTGTTCCTTATATATGATACGAAGAGCAATGTCCCGAGAAGCTAGGGCTCATCGGAAGTCAATGTGGCGCGATGATCTGCGGGCGGAAGACATCCCGCTTTTTGTTCCTCTTCAAAGCTCCAGGGGTCACGCCAAGTCCACCAATCTCTTCGGCATGGCCTGCATCGTTTCTTACCTGCCGCAGTCTCTGCGTGAGATTGTCGAGCCCTACATTCCTCTCTACGAAGAACACGCGCCATTGATTGGCATCGCGTTGGCCTCCCTCATCGCCGTCTACGTGGGGTACCTTTATGTCCAATGCCAGAAAGAAGCTGCCGTCGCGTTCAACGTCCCTGTGCCACAGGAAGTGCGCAAAAGCAACACAGGCAAGAAATGGGACGAAGTCTCCGGCCAGCAGAAACAGGTCTTGGAAGATCAAGTTCGCGGTGTGAGTGTTTACTGCCTTGCCTACTCCTGGATTCACGCCGAAGCTAACAACGGTCGTGTCAACTAGAAATGGAACAATGATTTGATTATGAGCTACTGCCCCGCCGACGGTCGAGTACTTGGGAATGGAATTCGGCCTGCGACAGTCGAGGATGTTGATGAAGCGGTGCGAGCGGCCAAAACTGCCCAGCGCGAATGGGCCAAAACAACATTTGCGGAGCGCAGAAAAGTTCTCCGAACTCTCTTGAAATACGTGCTCGAACACCAAGACGATATCGTGACCGCATGCTGCCTCGACTCCGGAAAGACAAAAGTGGATGCTTCGTTCGGCGAAATTCTCGTGACGGCCGAGAAGCTGAAATGGACAATTGACCATGGGGAGAAGGCCCTTCTCCCTTCACGCAGACCTACAAATTTCCTCATGATGTACAAGAAGAACATGGTTACCTACGAACCCCTCGGTGTGGTCTCAGCCTGTGTGTCATGGAATTACCCATTCCACAATTTCATTGGACCGGTGATCAGCGCGTTGTTTACCGGCAACGGCGTCGTTGTCAAGCCATCTGAACAAACGGCCTGGTGCACTGCATACTTCCTGGATATAGTACGCGGCGCTTTATCCAGCTGTGGATACTCTCGCGACCTGGTACAAACTATTGTGTGCCTCCCCGCTGTTGCAGACAAGTTGACCTCCCACCCGGACATCTCCCACCTTACATTCATCGGCTCCCGCCCTGTCGCATTCAAAGTCTGCGAGTCCGCGGCTAAGTCCCTGACACCCGTCTGCGTCGAACTGGGCGGCAAAGACCCAGCCGTCATTCTCGACGATTCCCGCACAATCCGCAACCTCCCCACAATCGCTTCGGTCCTCATGCGCGGTGTATTCCAATCCGCCGGTCAAAATTGCATCGGTGTTGAGCGTATCGTCGCCCTACCAGGCACATACAACAAACTTATCGAGATGGTCACACCTCGAATTCAAGCCCTCCGCCTCGGATCTATTCTCCTGGACACCCCCTCCAACGATCCTGCCGCAATCACACCCGATATGGGAGCAATGATCTCCCCAGCCTGCTTTGATAAGGTCGAATCACTGATCTCCGAAGCTGTCAAGCAAGGCGCCCGTCTGCTCGCTGGTGGAAAACGCCACGAGCACCCGAAATACCCCCAAGGCCACTACTTCACCCCTACTCTCCTCGTCGACGTCACTCGCGACATGCGGATTGCCCAAGAAGAGCTATTCGCACCTATCTTCCTCGTTATGCGCGCTGAGTCTGTGCCTGATGCCATCGCCATCGCAAACTCCACCACCTATGCCCTTGGCGCTAGTGTTTTCGGTCACAACTCTGCTGATGTCCAAGCTTGCGTCTCAAATATCGACGCTGGCATGGTTTCTGTGAATGATTTCGGAGCATACTATGCTGTTCAGTTACCCTTTGGTGGTGTTAAGGGATCTGGATATGGCCGGTTCGCCGGCAATGAAGGTCTACAGGGTCTTTGCAATACGAAGGCCGTTTGCGTGGATCGATTCCCCAAACTTGTTGGAACTGCTATTCCTCCTCGTGTTGATTATCCCATTCAGAAGCGTGAGGGCAGTGCTGGTATCAAGGATGGAAACGCCGCTTGGGAAATGTGCAAAGGTGTTGTTGAAACTGGATATCAGTTGACTATCGGTGGACGTGTTGCTGGCATCTTGCGGTTGTTGGGCAACATGTAAGGTTGAAATCTTCAAAATTTGTAGCATATTCAGTCATGTCTCGTAAGGCTCTATCATGGCCGCGAGTGTAATATTCTATCCTCTATCTTCAATGCATATCTATAAAATTTTAAGCAAAGCATGTACTCGTAAAGCATTCCAAACGCTAGTCAATCAAGCAGTAGTAGGGCTTGAAGATCTGCGGAACCCAGGTGGTAGCTCAGGACCAGCCCTCACTAACCAATGATCCTCACGACGGAACGAGGATTCCTCATGCCAATTGCCCAATGCAGCCCGATGCGACGGTTCAAGCACCTCCTCCATGAAGCGATCACCTTCCAGATCATGAATTTTCAACTGTCCACAAGTAAACAGCTGATTGGTTGGATTCTCCCGCGCATATTCAATCTGCTCAGGAAGATTCAACATGAAGTTCGACAACCATTTGGAAAACCGGGCAGTCAGCAAATTGTAAATGCCCCCCTTCTTTCGTGCACGTTCGTTGTTATTAACATTCCACTGCGTGATAGCCGCAGATTTATGAGGCACAGATTCCGCGCTCGCACGAAGAAGCGCCTCAAAGAATGCCTGCTGGAGATGAGGCTTATCCTGTCCCACGCGGACGACATGCTCGAAATGCTTGGAGGGGATAGTGTAGAAGACAGGTTTGCCCTGATTCGCCACCCTCCAGCGGAAGACGTACTCGTCCAGTTTGAGCAGGGAGATAAGCGCATTGTAGTTTTGTGTCTCGATAGCATTTGTTACACCCTCATGCAAAGCGGTTCGGTCGACCATCGAGGTGGTACAGGGTGTACTCGGAGCATTAACACGCTTGTAGTTGCTGGAAGTGATGCGCAGCATTTCAAGGAAGGCGACATCTCCCTGGGTAAAGCCTGATTTGCGACCGCGGAGCATTTCCTTCGGAGGGCAGCATAGGTTGAGCGCAGGCCAATTCATGACGATTTTGCCCGTGATATGACTGATCTGCACATCGGCCATTGGGGTAATATCTAGCTTGTAATGGTGTGTGCCACGATCTGTGGCTTTGGACATTTCCGTGACTTCTTCCCAGGATAGACACATCAGTTCTGCGAACTGGGTGGTAAGTGGCCCGCTGCCGTTAAAGGAGAGCTTGATATCTTGCTTGCGCTTCATGAATCGCTCTAATTCTGCCCGCTCGGCGGGTTCCATCTGCACGCCTTCGTCGAGCCATTGGCGTTGAATGGTGAGGTTGAGCATTGTCGGGACCTGCTTGAGGATACGGTCCATAGTACACCACCTGCAGGAAAAGACAAGGGCTTGAAGCATTGAGCGGTCGCGCATGCAGAGCATGGTGTATTCCACCGGTTTGAAGACGTCTCTGATTGCGGCGCTGCCATTCTTTGAGGAGCCCGGGTGGTTCGCAGGATATTTTTGGTAAATGACGGGATCTTCCCAAAAGGCGAGGAGGATTAGGAGGCGGTAAATCCGTTCACTTGAGAGAGCTGCGGCCACGACATGTGATGCACGTGGGAGGTTCACGTTCAACGAGTGTAGGAAGATCTGTTCGATAACCTCGACCGGGAGGACTTCGAGCATGGACAGGCGGCGGGGTGCAGGGGAGGAGGACGCCGCGTCGACCGGCTGGGCTTGTGCAAGGGTATTCTGCGTCATCTTTAAAGTTCGTCCTGCATGACGCTTGCGTTTGGGTTTCGATTTGGGCTTGGAAATGGAGGTAGATTTTGACTTGGGTCTCGACGTTAAGATCGTTTTGCGAAGGATGTCTATGGGGATGTCTTGGATGCGAAATGTGTTCTGTCCTGTGTGGTTTATGTAAGGACTCTCGCTCCTCACTGGGCCCATGGCAGGTGGGGTGAAGAATGTAAAGAACAAAGCAATATGCACCTCATGCACGTTCGATCACGTGACCTGACACATCATATTTGCTGGTGGCAAATCCATCATTGGTTGAAGCCCCACTTTGCCCCTTGATTTACAAAGTATGCAATCGCGAACCTTGGATAAGGGTCTTATGTACATACCGAAATAGGTAAATTGACTTAGTATGTTGAATATGAATGCGTCGGATTGGATGTATTCTCTTGATTATAGACAGATAGAAAGTATTTCACTCAATAACGTCATAATCAGGTCATTGTTCAGGCTAGAATGAAATTGGAAGAGCCAAGGGCATACTAGCGTAAAGCAATAACCAAGTATGTATAAGAATCGGTCGAAGTACGGCAAATACACAACCATCAATCGTTAAGCAAAAAATCATAGCCAAGAATAGAAGAAATCCAACAACTCCAAAAGTGCACTATCCAGAGTGATCTAGGGACTTGCGCCAAGACCTAGGTATTGTTAGTATGCAGGTAATCCTCGTCAACTCAAGGGAAACAAACCTGCAGCGTAAGCTAGATACCATGTTCGTGATGCACCTCCATCAATCCAACTGTAGTTAAAGTTGTCCTGCGCGAAGAAGTCCCAAGCTGCGCCCGGATCAATGAGAGCCAAGTTGGCATACAGGACACCTTTCCAGCCACCCTCCACTTTGGAGGCTGGTGTTGAAGCAGTAGCAGCGAACATGTCTTTCCACTCCTGTGTCACAAAGCTACGTTGACGTATGTAGCCAGAGTGTGGGAGGAGGGGCAACATGTGAATCCTGGAGACTGATGTTAGTACCGAAATTTGAGTAGTTGCGAGCAGGCCATACCCTTGAATGAATTCGAGGTTGTTCCCAAAGTAGGTGGTGTGGTCGACCTTGTTCTCGAATAGCTGCCTGGGTGTTAGCATTCTGTGTGCTTAAAATAGAGCCTAAGCAAGACTCACAATTCCAGTCACCCTGTTGGCAATGAAGTTCGCTGGCTGGTTGGTGTTGTTATCCTGCATCAGGAAGTAGTTGTCGAGGCTTCGTCGCATGATGCCCAGCATCATATTACCACGGGCCTCCATGCTAGCATCGCCAGTTGTACGTCCCCACATCTTCACAGCATAAGCAAACAGGGTATCTTCGGAGGTAGATTCCTGGTCCTTGCCATCATATGACTCGAACAGGCCCTTCGCCCAGGAGTGGCCATTGAACCAGTCAAAGCCACGTGAGAAAGGGAAATAGGCATCGTTTTGCACGGAGTTACCCGCATCACGGACCAGCATATTAACCCAGTCCTTGTTTGCTGCAAGCCAGCTTGGGTCAAGGGCACCAATGATTGCAGCAGCGTGGATGAAGTACCCGTAGTGGAAGTGGTGGTCATTGTAGGCAGTGTTTCCGAAATCAGCGTTCAGATCTCCAGCATAACCAGCAGTGGAGACGGCACCCTTCCAAACAGTGTCATAGGCCAGCGGGAATTGCTGCTCATTCTGCACGAAGCGGGCAAAACTCTTTGTCAGGTTCTGGAAGGCGTCGGTAGCCAGGTCAGCATTGTTGCCAAGCTGGTCCACGGTGTAGATCAAAGTGGCAAATTTGCTCAATGCCTTGCCACTGTAGTACATGCTGTTAAGATCCGTCTGGGCATTGATGTCTTGCTGCAATTCGGTAGGCGCGACTTTCAGAATGGCCTGTCGGGCGGCTTCAGAAAATGTGTCCACAGTTCCATCAGTAGTCGACCAGGGAGCAAAATCAATGTCGACAGGTAGATTTGCCTCAGTCATGGTCCAGGTCTCGCCAATTACTGCAGTTGCATTACCCTTGGTAGTGCTTCGCAAACGGATATTAGTCACACGAGCCTGGGTATTGCTATCAAAGGACTGGACGTGGTGTGGCAAGGCGAACGTGATGAGCGGGCTCTTATGCGCGTACTTTCCAGCCTTGGTCCATGAGAGGTTGTATGTTCCAACGTCACCGGTGACCGAGCCAGTGATGTGGCCATCCACTGCATACACGCCAGCAGAGTTGTCGTAAAACTTTTCGCCGGCCTTGCCTGCGGGGTTCTTGGCGATCTGGATGGTGCCAGAGAATTCCTTTGGGCCACGGATGCTAGACTGCGTGACCAGCTTAAGTTGAGGATCTTGACCATCCTCCGGGGTAGCATAGAGAATCCAATGGGTTTCATCCTCCAAGGTTACCTGATATTTGAAAATCCCTGGCCTTGGGGATCCGGCATTTACTACCTTGCGGAAGAACACACCACTCTCGATGAGCGGCTGGAGGTCATTGTATACACCGGTTATGTAGCCCATACCCTGTGTGATTGGGAATGTGATTGACTGAGCAGATCCAGCAGATCTTCTCAACACTGCATGGGCAGAGAACGCATTCGGGTCTTCGACAGTGAGGACACTTGACCCATCAAGCTCATAGGCAGAGAGGATCACATGCTGAAGTCCAACGGGGTTGATGTAGTACTCGACAGGCGACCCAGGTATCTTGTCGTTCTTGGGGCCGAATGCCATCACGTTGGTCTCGATGTGGCTTGCCGACAGGCCCCAACTCTTCAAAGTGCCGGCTCCCTTCGACCATGCAACAGAGTAAGGTTGCGTGAAGCTAGCATTTGTCTGTGTTCCCAAAAACAAACCTGCGTAGAACTTGTTTGTTTCAATAGGCTCTGAAGTATTGGCCTATCGTGGATGATCAGCATATAATGACAGTGACAGGTACTGTTTTCATTCTTACATGTTTATTGGCCACGGGGTGGTCATTGCGGCTTTTGATATTAGCCGGGGGCGCTCCAGTCGCGACCGGTTGGAAGATATCTTGGTTGTTCATGCCGGATGTTTCGCCAGTTGGGTCAGACAAATCAGTCGGGTCGGGGAGCTCAGTTGTACCAGGATCAGTTGTACCAGGAAGATCGGTTGTACTAGTGAGATCAGTTGTACCGGTTGTACTAGTAGGATCAGTTGTACCGGTTGTACTAGTAGGATCAGTTGTACCGGGTGTACTAGTAGGACTAGTTGTACCAGTAGGACTAGTTATACTAGATGTACTAGTAGGACCAGTTGTACTAGTAGGATCAGTTGTATCAGGTAGATCGGTTATACTAGTAGGATGAGTTGTATCAGGTAGATCGGTTGTACTAGTAGGATGAGTTGTACTAGTAGGATCAGTTGTATTAGGTAGATCAGGATCAGGAAAATCAGTCGTATCAGGAAGATCAGTTGCAGCAGTGGGAACAAGGACTGTTAGTTATTAGCTGCAAACTTTCTTTGTGCGATTTGATATACCAAAAAACGTACCACTTTTAAAGTTTCCAGTATTTGTTTCCTTAGGTGCTTCCGTCACAGATTTAGCTGTTGTGGGAGCAATCTTGTGCTTGTGTTTGTGGGTCGGTAACAATCCAGTAATATCGTCGAGTAAACGACTAATGTCAAGTCCCGGGAAGGGAAGCTGCGATGAATGACCGTCTTTCTCCAAAGCCACGCGATAAACCTGGAAGTGTTTTGTCAATACATACTTTATCAACCTGATCCTTGCGAAGTTTCTTACTGGCGAAGCCTTCGGGATGAGAATTCTCTCTTCCGCGTTTGATGGAGGATACTGTGTTTCAAAAGCCGAAACAGGCTGGGTAGCTGTTCGTTGGAGGATCTCTTCTGCCACAGCACCAACACGCAAGTTCGGCAAACAGTATACACTCTCTGCAGCAAGAAGCCATGTCAGCAAGGCTGCTGCCTTCCATTTCGACTCGATTCCCATGATGCAAGCCCAACACAAGTACTAAGACAACTGAAATAGATAGAACGTAGATGACTCCGTTCTATAGGCTCAACCTTTAGGCGCGGCCAATTCCAGCGAGTAATTGGTGGCGTTCGCTGGACGTCGAATATAGGAATGGGGAGAAAAGATCCAACATCGAGGATGGGCTACTTACATACAGAATAATTCCACCAGATATTTCCGACCTGCCCGCAGGGATTGTTGTTAGTGGTCAGCAAAAGGAATTCCGGGACTGCAGATCTTCTTGGAACTCAATCGAGCCCAACAAGGCGTCAAGGACACGTAGATGGCCGTGCCACGGGGATTTGCGTGTGTAGGGCTTGTTCGCCAGCAATGTAGGGCGTGTTGGATTGTTAAACAACAATGGCTTATTGCGAGGCCAGCGGGCTCCACTACCAGGAATGTCACGCGGGGTGTTAACAACGTCAAATAATCAGTGCCGCCAGACTGACAGGGGCTGGGTTCCCGATTAGACGATCTAAAATAATTGAAAAGGCGCGTTTAACTCTGAAGATCGTATGAAGTTTTGCGGAGTTTCGCAAAGGCTCGGAGCTGTGGATTGAAGCTGTAGGCAGCGACGTAGTGCCAAGGGATGTGGAGCTTCCAACCACCATCAACAACTTTCCCTCCATCATCTCCAATAACTCGACGGCAATTAATCATTAGCTGGCCTGTACAGAGTTTGCAGAATGTGATATTACCTAAAGTCAGTTTCTTTCAATGTGATCTCCCTTTTGCCTTTAATCAATTCCGCACAGCACAGGTCTTTCTGCACGCGCGTCACCGCATCTCCACTACCACCTTTTGACCATGGCTAGTCTTCATTTTCCCGAAATTGTAACCACCTGGGCAGTGTGCTCACTTTCAGCCATAACCGCGGGCCAAAGCTTTTTATTTACATGTCCTTTCCCTAGTAGTGTCGAAATATTAGCTGTTGAGTACTTTAAGGAATCAGGACCACCAGGTATTCAAATATTCCCGGGGACTTTCAAAGATCGAAAATTCAAGGCATTTAAAATCAAGGCAATCAAATGAATATCATGTCCATAATTACCCAGGGGTTAACGCTCCAGGGTTCTGGTGGAATTACCTAGATGAAACCCTGAAGTCCTGCGCAGGCGTGTGAGCGGACCAATTCGAATCTTTATATATCCGAGGTCTTCCAAGGAAGGTTGACCAAGGTTGACAAACAACCACCTGCCCAGGCAAGGTTGCGCTATGAATTCGACCTCGAGAGAACATTCAAACATATTCGTTTCCAATATACTAGCTAGGTATCCATTCTTTAACCAAGGTAGACACAACCTTTGGAGACCAAAATTCAAGTCATGTTCCAACATAGGCTCCATGCAATCCACATCCCACGAGCCCCGCGGCGAAAATCAGGTCTCACTGGCAGAGCGACCTCGATCTTCATAGGTAATCTTCTTCACACATTGGGCCCAATTCAACATCTGAAGGTGCCGGAAATCGCCCGGGGGGTCGTTAAATCATCTATCTTGACTTTCAACACGGTGGAAATATGTCAACACCATGAGGAGATGTCGACATGGTTGTAGGATATCAACACGATAGAGCGACTTCCACCAAATGAAGAAATGTAATGGTGGAGATGTCAACATTCGAATTTTAGACATAATGTAGACGCCTCAGTAAGATGGTATCGCATTGACAAGATAATACAGTGTCAATAACAGCGGAATCTGAGATTCCTATTGCGTTTGAGGAATGATCATACAAATAGAACTTAGGTTGCTTCCAGCGCTTGAAGTATGGTCAGGAACTTTGATGCCATGATGGTGGAGGCTGGAGGAGTGTAGGAGTTGACTTGAGTTGGGAGCCTTGTTGAGGTTACGTGACGACGTATTGGGCACTAAACTTAAGCAGGCAAAAATAACTAGGATATTACAAGGGCCATTTAAACTCCCTAAATCACAGTGACACTTGCTTTTCGTTACCAAGCGACTTGTCCTCGACAACCTGTACCACCTCAAGTGCACCATCAGAGAAATTCGACCCCGTATACATCTTTGCTTGTTGCTCCCACGCCAAACCCTGTTCTCGAATAATTTTTTGATTCTCCGTTGGCCAAACCCAGCAGATGAGTGGATACAGAATCAAGGAGGAGAAAAACGACAGAAGCCAACCCAGGTCAAACATGTCTGTGGCTGATTGACTCAGTCCGCTCGCACCAAGGGACACTGCAAACCCAGGGAAAGGCAAGGCAATACCAACTAGGTAAGCAATGATAGCTTGGATATTGAAGCCTCCGGTGTATCGATAATGCGGATTCGACTTTGTGGGGTTGTAAAGATGAGGGATAAATACGTTGCCCCTGGATAGAATGAAATCTGCAAATAGTCAGGTTAGTATAGGTCGCACGAGACTTTTATTTTTGAACGGTTGCAACTTACACTCTGCAATCATAATCGCCACAACACTCGCCATGAAGAGACCATATCCCGACAAAAATGTCGTGAATGTTGCTGCAGATGCCATGATCTTCCAAGGTACAATGGCGTACGCAAGAAACTCGACAATGAAAAATCCGCGACGCATATCGATAAAGCGGGGAACAAGAAGCGCAGAGTCAGATCCAAACGGAATCATGTTACAGGCGATGTTTGTTCCGAGAATTCCTATCATCCAGCAAAATGCAGCAAGGAAAATCGCGAATCTAGCGCCCGGGTGGTTATTGCGCGTTTGAATCTCGTCGAGCAGGTCCCAGGGGTTCCATAGTTCCAAGCCCCACTGTCTATTGATACCAGCTGTAGCCAAGATACCGAATGTCGCCGAGAGGGTTACAGCGATTGGTTGGACAAATAGCTGAGAGGTGATAGCCGCGTTCTTGCTTGTACTCCAACGTGCAATGTCAGGTTGATTTGTGATTAGCGTGGCGGTATTACCCATTCCGCTGTTGATCGCGTGCATGATGAACCACCCAAGTGATCCACCCGTAGAACTAGGAAGAGCACCGCTGACATTACCGTGGCACGCGATCATGCAGTAGATAAAGACACCCACAATACCTGGAACCATGACGAAGCCTTTGAACCAGAAGAACTTTTTCAGCTGGTAGGGTCGGAAGAAACAGAAAATGAAGTGGATGAGCCAGAAAAGGAAGAAGCATAGCATGCCCTTGGTGGTGATGCCCATAGATTCGGGGATGTGGTTCGGGATATTCGCAAAGTGATTCCCAAAGATCGCTCGCATCATGTTGGAAAGATATGATGCACCAGTGTATACTTGTGAATGTTAGCAATGGCATGCAGAAATGTGGAGAGCACTTACGTTGAACACCAAACCAAATGATGGCGAGGGCAGCTCTGGCGGCCACAAAGTAGTAGCTACCATACATCCCGAAGACGGCTCGGGCCACTGTGGGATAGCCGATATGGTACATGGTCGCAGCACGGGAGTTGAAAGCCATTGCAATTGACGAAATCATTTGAGAAGCAAATATGACTACAATCGCCTGCCACCAGTTGAGACCGATACCAATCATTGTCTATTCTTAGTTAGAAATGGACTTTTGCTGCCAAGGGAATGAACATTTACCGAACCAAGCGTCCAATTTCCGAATGAAATTCCGGTATACAGCAAGATGTATGTCCATGTGTCCCATGCTGTGATCGACATGTCAGAATACCAAACTCATGCATCTCTCATGCACCTCCAGGGCGATGATTCGACTCACTTCTCTTCTCCGGTGGAGTAGGCTCCAGATCTGATAAATATTTAGTGAATACCAACAGCAAACCGAAGAAATTGATAACTAACCTTGATTTAGAAATTTTGGATCTGGGTCAACATACTTATCATCGCCGACAACGAGAGTGTCTTCGACACGAATAGCATTTATGAACGCATCTTTACTTTGGAACGCTTCAGAGGATGGTAGAATCCTCGAAAAAAAGGACATATTGCAAACTACGGTAGGAAGCGCAACCCAAGACCTAGACGCTGGCCTCTCTACTAACAAGGGATGAGATACTTAAAGAGGGGGAACATGGAAGGTGGAAAAGAAGAACTTAAATGCGAATGGCTTATCATGGCTTTAATCCATGCTAGAATCCTAGATAGACCAATGTCTAGACATTTAAACCGACAAACCGACTAACCCCTTTCGCCCTAATCCCTCCATATCAGCTCGTGCTTCCGTTGGGTTGCATTTGCCGCTGATTGTCCGTGCGCCACATCCCACTCGCTGGGATTGTAGAGATAGCAATGGACAAAGATAAGGTGGACGAGATAAGAGCTGAATTGATGCTAGATATGCAAGCTTATTACCTGATCTCCTCAGCCCATTTAGTCTCCTTGATCGGAGAAATAACCATAATTTTATCTTGAGCGAGCCCTCTCGAGCCGTTGTAAACAAAGTTTCCCCGCTTTCTGGAGTAAGCAAATAACACAGTTTATTTCTAGCGTCGCAGCGGACTTTCCTCAAAAAACCCAATAGATAAGCCTTTCGCTTCCCCCTCTTTTGCCGTTGTAGCACGTGAGCCAGGGCAATATTACCTCGCCACCAAGCACGCCCTGACTGGTAAAGTTCATATCCTTGCCTTGTTTATGCGCCATGACGGTCCACATTCAGCCCGACGTTAGAGCGGTGATTCTATCCGACGAGGAGCGCCTCAATGGGAGATATTCCGATTTGTCCCTCCAACAGGCCCTTGAGGCGATGCACCAGGATGGCCTGGTTGTACTTAAGGGTGTTGTGGATTTAGATCACATCAAAGCTCTGAATGAGCGAATGAGCGCAGATGCCGAAAAGAAAAGAGATGACCCCAACCAAGTCTATAACCACTCAGTGAAATGTAAGCTTCCGGAAATATTCAATATTACAGTCATTGACCAAGTGTAAAAGCGAATTTCCTACAAAGACCACCCGTCACCGAACCAAATCTTCTATACGATGATATTTACTACAATAAATTTGTACTCCAGTTAGCAAACGCGTAAATATTCCTGTTAAATCTACCTTAACACAGCTTCTAACTGTCGCAATCCAGATATCTCGGCCATAAACCAATCTGGAACTGGCTAACAGCCAACACCGCCCTCGCCAACACAGGAGGAATGCGCCAAGCAGTTCACAAAGACAATGCCTTTGTTCATCCGCAATATCCCTACTACTTCATCGCAAACATACCCCTTTGCTCAACCAGCATCGAAAACGGAGCGACAGAATTCTGGCTTGGCTCCCACGCCCACACATCAAATAAGGATCAAATAATCGCCACAAAACCAGAGCAGATTACCGCTCATTATATGCTCGGAGAGCCTCTCCCGGCCGTTACCGAAGAAGCAATAAAAGCACGTCGATCGATTCGTCCTCCGATCCAGGCTACTTGCTCTGCGGGCGATATTATGATCCGTGATCTGAGACTTTGGCATGCCGGTATGCCGAACGAGACTGATTCTCACCGTATTATGCTTGGACTTGGGTACCAGGTAAGTCAACAATGATAATGTTGATTGTTATATTGTGGATGTGCTGATAGTGGCAGAATCCCGTTTTCCCTAATACTAGCATGATGTGTCACCTCCCAGCCGCGCAGAAGGAATTCTTCGAAAAAGTCCCTGGGAATTTGGAGCTTCGTGCTAAATTTTACGATAAAGACGACTTCGAAGAAACAAGTTTAGACTCTGTTTTTAATTTGCGGCCTGTATATGCGAAGTAATGTGATAGTTCTTATTCGTCAGTTTGGATGAGTCCATTGGGTTATCCCTCACCTTGTACGCCCTACGCCACCTGCATGCAACAACATCACAGTGCATAAGATTGCCTCATACCCAGATATAGAAAATGAAGAACTGCAATGATTCAATAACATCAATTCCAGTCCTCATGTAAACAAGTTCAAAGATAGGCAAGAACATATGGCATTACGAATAGAGACTTCGACCACTTACCTTAACCAGATATTTAGCACATGGCAAAGCAGCCTGATAACCCAGGCAAAAATGATTCAACGCGAGAGACCAGACTGCCGCTGCATGTGCAAAAACTGGCGCTGCTGAGCGGCAAAAACACTTTGGCTCACCGTGTGAAACACGAGCCGACGCTAATCTCCAAGTGGCTAACGACAGCGCAGATCGATCGCAGATCGGGACTAGTGGAGATCACGTACCCAATCGCGAGCAAATTCCCTCCAACGGCAAAGCCGCGATGATGTCGATCCGGAATGCAGGGGGTGCATATATTGGAAACTAGGACAAGGCGAGCTGAGGCGAGCTGAAGAAATGTATTGAGTACAGATGTGCAATGTGCAATAGTGGCGGACCTGGCGGACCTGGCGGTACCTAAGTGGGTATATCTATGTGATGGTGAAGAACTGGAACTTCCAATGCAACGAGGTTCGCAAAGATGCCAATGCAGTCGAGCTGTAATGCACAAGGGGGTCCATCAAAATTTGACGTAATGTCGCGGAGGGCGGTAGCTGCGTGTCTAGGATAAATCTGATCATCGGAATAGATTCGGGTTCCACTGTTCCGCAACACGTTTGTACTTTAATGTCAAACTTCCCGCTCTTCAAAGCTGATCGACGACTGAGAGTTTATTCTGGGTGAGCGAGACTTATAGAGATATTCTGTAGATCCTACTGTTTTAAACAGACTAAGACAGTGCTTGAATTACGACGGAGGACAAATAGCACAAACAAGGGTATTGGAATATCTTTGCCTGGTCAAGGGCCCCGATCTACTCCGTACCACCAGTCATACTGCAGCATTATTGCAGCGGATGCAGCGCTGCAGATGATTCTGCACTTCCATGCACTTCCATGCACTTTCAGTTATCCTTGCTTTCATCTTTGCTTTTCTGAGGTTTCGACTCGTTCTTTTTGCTTTCTTTTTTTTTCTTTTCCTTCACAATTATGCATGCGAACTGCAATTCTCCAAAAGCAACCTTGGAACACACAGCCACGCAGCACATTCTCACCCACTAATCGCCAACCAGTGGATTCCAGAAGCTTGAAAAGCGGGTGATACATCGGCCCACATTTCAATTCTGGTCTGCGACAGGTATGGTCCACTTATTTGACGCATTTTCTCACCCCTGAGCCTTCCGATCGACACGGAAGCAGCTGAAGCGGAATCAGGCGAATAGATTCCTAAGGTTATATACGGATAAGAACGCATGGTCATTCAGAGAAAAGAATAATATCTATCTAGTCGGAAGTTTACACTTTTCCCAAATTCAGACCCAGACCCATCGCACGTCAAATTCCTAGCGCCGGAATGACTTCCCTCCCAACCCCACCCAAATCCAACCCAGAGCTACGCTGGAAACCAGCCATCGCAACAATCAGTCTAGGCGCCGCAAATCTCCACTCAATCACAGCTAAGATCAACGCCGCCGCTCAAAATGGTCAAGAAGGAATTGAGCTCTTCCATGATGATCTCGCCCAACTAGCTCAGACGCTACGCGGAAAAACTTTAAGTGACGATGCTCAGACCCGCACCGATCGGGAATATGAGATCGACGCCGCGCACGCTATCCACGATCTCTGCGCCGAGAAAGGTCTCCGTATTCTCGCCCTCCAGCCATTCCGCCACTATGAGGGCCTGATTGATCGTGAGGAACATGTGAAGCGGCTAGATGAGCTTCAGCACTGGGTGTCTCTTTGCAAGATCCTAGGCGATTCCTTGTTCATTCTTATCCCTTCTTCGTTCCTGGACGAGTCGCAGACGACGGGTGATCGTGACGTTATCGTGTCTGATCTAGCCGAGGCTGCTGATCTGGCGTATCCTGTTCGTATTGCCTACGAGGCACTTGCATGGGGAACGCATATCAATACGTGGGAAGACTGCTGGGATATGGTCGTTAAGGCTGATAGACCCAATTTGGGCATTTGTTTGGATACGTTTAATATTGCTGCGAGGATTTGGGCTGATCCGTTGAGTGCGACTGGTCGGTTACCCGCGCATGCGGATACAGATCTCCAGGTTTCTATGGAGAGGCTTGTCAAGGAGGTTGATCCGAGTCGCGTTATGATGGTTCAGCTTGCTGATGGGGAGAGGGTTAATCCATCAGAGCCGTTCCTGAGGGCTCCTGGTTTGCATCCTTTGCTTGCTTGGTCGAGGAATGCGCGTTTGTTTCCGTGCGAGGAGGAGCGTGGTGGGTTTCTTCCTATTCGGGAGATTACAGATGCTTGTTTGAATGGTGTCGGTTATTCTGGGTGGGTTAGTATGGAGGTGTTCTCGAGGACACTTGGGGATGAGCGCCCGGAGGTTCCGAACGAGCATGCTGAGCGGGCTGGTCGGTCCTGGCAGCGTGTTTTGGGTATGTTGGAGGCGAAGGCTGGGGAGAAGGGTGAGAAGGTTACTGTTTGATAGATGATAGACATTTGGTTGATGGTGGGAACTGTTGCCTTGAGTAACATGGCGTCTTTTTCTTCGGATTGAAGAAATCCAAATATGTAGAAGAATATACGGAACTGGTTTCACCGCAAAGCTTCCTCGTTCTATTTTCTTATCGGATGGCAGTTCCCGTATTCTAAGTGCAGAGAGTGGATCTAGAAAAGATGGTATCTCAGTTCTGATGCTTAAATATGGAAAGGTCTGTGTGACTATTCAGTTGTTACACCAAAAACTGCCCGGGTGCTCCTCCCGTAGATGGCTAGACCTTGCTCAGGCAGAAAAAGTCATATCCCGCCCACGTGAACAATGTCAGGATGGTCCTAGAGCACTTCAATAGCCTCCGAAATAGTAAGGTCCTCCGCATCCTTCGTATGAATGCTGTTAATTTCCTTCGCATCAGTTTACATACACCTCAAAAGCATCCATGTAAAAGTCTTATGGTATTCACATTTCACATCTTATTCACAAAGAAAACGCTATATCCCAAAACTTATACGCCAAGTCTAACTAATTACAGAAAAGAAACTAACCCCAATCGTTACAAGGTCCATCATGAGATCCAGCACAGCATCGAACGCTTAATTTATCTTCGCACGAAGATGCACATTCGGCCCTTGGGTGTACTCCATGCTATCATCCAGGTTACCCTTAGTCGCAAACTTAACATCCTTCAAATAATGATCACGCGCTTGCCACGGGCCCCGATCAGCCGCCAAAGGCAGAACCCGGTTGGCAACAGTGACATAAGTAGAATTCAAGTTCAGCAACGGGCGCTGCTGGATCTTCTCGGCGTCCTGCGCCTTCAGACGGGGTGTAGCAGCGATGAGCTTACGGGTCTCCAGGGACTTGAGCAGGCGAGTCACGAACTGCGCGGTTGCGTCCGCACCGAGAGTCCATGAGGCGTTGGTGTATCCGATAATAAAAGAGGCGTTGGGAAGATCCTGGAGCATGACTCCGTTCCACATGTACTTGGAGCCGATGTCGATCTTCTCGCCGTCGACAGTTATGGTGGCGCCACCGGCGATTTGAAGCTTCAGACCCGTTGCAGTGATGATGATGTCTGCCTCGAGAGTTTCACCCGAATTAATCGTCAGGCCCTTCTTCGTAACTGTCTTGATGGTATCGGTTCGCACATCGGCCTTGCCGCGGCGGAGACTGGCATAGAAGTCGCCGTCTGGCGAGACACAGAGTCGCTGATCCCAGGGGTTGTAGCGGGGCTGGAAATGTGGGTTATGCGGAATGTGGCTGGGGAGTAGGCCGCTTGCTCTGCGCTTGAGGATCCAGCGGGAGAAATTCGGGAATCCTTGACAGAAGAGGAAGAAGAGTCGTGACTGTAGAATCCAGATCATGCGCTGGAGTCTGTGGTATGTTTTTGTCGGCAGGATCCAACGGAGTAGCCAGTTTCCGCTGCGGTTCGGGAGAGAGAGGATGTAAGTTGGACTGCGCTGAACCATGGTCACGCGCTCGGCCTTCTGAGCCATATTGGGTAAGAGGGTGATGGCGGTGGCACCACTTCCAATGATCACAACTTTCTTGCCCGTGTAATCCAGGTCCTCGGGCCAGAACTGAGGGTGGATGACCTGGCCCTGGAAGTTATCCAGTCCGGGAATGGTGGCCTCCAATGGCTCATGGTAGTTGTAGTAGCCGGAACCAAAGATGATGAACCGAGCATTGATGGTCTTGGCGGTGCCATCGTTGTCGATATTCAGGGACCAGTAGTTGTCTTCGCTAGACCAATCGGCATTCGTCAAACGATGGCGGTACTGGATATTCTTGTCGATACCAAATTTCTTGGCGGTGTCGCCGATGTAGCGTTTGATCAAGTGGCCGTCGGCGATGGGGTTGGATTGGTTCCAAGGGTTGAAGGAAAAGCCAAAGGTAAATAGATCAGAATCCGATCGAATTCCAGGGTACTTGAACAAGTCCCAGGTTCCGCCCAGGTCATCGCGAGCTTCGATAATGGTATAGCTGTAGCCTGGAAGCTCATCTTGCAGGCGGTAGGCGGCGTTGATGCCGGAGATGCCCGCGCCGACGATGACCACGTCAAATCGCGTTTCTGACTGTACGTGACCGTTCATCGTGTGTGTAGTGAGAGATGCAACAATCTGTCGTGGGCAATCCGCAATTTTTAAAGGATACTCACATGCCTCGGTTTTTTCCCTGTGACGATCCTGAAGTGGATCAACCGACTTTCACGCAGACTCGGCGAAGTCCGTGCGTTTGCCTATTTTTTGGGGAACCTTTGCACTCTTTGCGGGGAATGCATGCTTTGCATGAACTGCATACTTTGTTCTTTGTTTGTTATCAACCGAGGTCTGATCTATGAAGTTGTACTCTACACCATTTTGTTCGTACACTAACAAAATAGTTTTCTTATCCGATGGTGTCACGGATTGAGTGAAGCTATCCAGGTCAAATCCCTAAAACAGAACAACTTTGCACACTCTTGAAACTTATGATATTCGAACTGCATCCACACCACAGTCACACAATAGGTCTTTCCTTCCTTATCCCGTAATGCCCATGCGCCATCCGCACCTCGGCCCCAACAGAAAATTGGCGGATCTCGCAAGATGTGGATCAACCGATCTTTACCTAAACAGGATAGCATTGCGAAACGATCGTTCCTCCGAGGTCCAACGTGCGATCATCGTCAACCCCAAGCTTATCAGGCGCGACCTGCGCTAGTTTCCACAATGGCATGATCTCAAAATGTCGCTGACCCAGGTAAAATTGACCCTTCGCGAGAAGCTGGACATCTTGCCAGCTGTCGCAAGCATCATCGTCGCAGCCGTCTATGCTCTCCTGACGGGTCTATGGCGCACGGAGCGCCAGGCCAAATCCCTCCTCCTCCATTTTGGCTATGCTATCATGCGCAAGTCCACACAGCGCTTGTCGCCAACCCAGATGCAGTTCATTCTACCAGGCTCCACCAAAATCTACAATCGCTTTGTGAAGAAGGTGGGCTATAAGCCGGAGTCGGTGGAGTTGAGCCATGGGGCTACGGGCCACTGGATCGGGGACCCCAATGCGACAAATGTGGTGATCTGGTACCACGGTGAGCACAAGTAAAAATGTTCATTCCAGGACGCACAACTCACAATGAATTAGGCGGTGGATTCGGTCTGCCCTCCAATCGTGGCTACATCAATTTCTACGCGCAGCTCGTCCGCCATCTCGAGGCAGCCGGCAAGAGTGTCGCCGTGTTCTCACTCACATACACTCTCGCCCCCATTGCCACATACCCGACACAGCTGAAACAGGCCGTCTCCTGCGCCCGATACATCCTCGCCCAACCAAATCGGGACCCAGCGACCGTTTTCCTAGGCGGCGACTCGGCCGGCGGAAACCTGGTCTGCGGCGTGTTGTCGCATGCCGCACACCCCCACCCCCAAATCGAGCCTTTGCCCATCGATGGCAAACTCGGTGGCGCTGTCATGATTGCGCCATGGACTTTGCTCGATACTGAGTTCCCTGATCAGGAAATCTATTCGGGTGGTGATTTGATTACGCCAGAGGTTGCGGCGCCTTGGGCTTCGGCGTTTTTGGGTCGTGCGCCGCGCGATAATTATACGGATCTTTTTCATGCTCCTACAGAGTGGTTTGAGACCTTTCCTGTTCAGACTGTTCTGATTACTGGTGGTGGCAATGAGATTTTGTTGCCGATTATCCTCGAATTTTCGAAGAAATTCAAGGATGGATTTGGGAATGTGGAGGTTTTTGTTGGGCATCGCGAGTGTCATGTTGCTCCGGTATACAATTCCATGTTACACGATAACACGGAAACGGAGCAGGGGAAGAAGATTAAGTCGTGGCTGGTGGAGCTGGCTCACTAGATCTTTGTGTTACTTCGGCTATAGTTCGGGTGATGTGATACATGTTGGGATGTCAAGGCCTTCAAGTCTATAATAGCCGGGGTAAAGAGACATCCTATTTATGAATTTATGCATTTGCAATTGACAAGCTTTCGAGGTCTAAGGCCCTATGAGTCTACGACAGAGCTTCCTTCCATCTGGATCTCCCATGGTTGTTCACCCGTATATATATCAATATCTTATAAACTAGATCTTCTTCCTTCTCTCAAGTATTCAGTCCCGAGGTCCCTATCATCTCCACAGCCATATCATAAGCCTTACACCTCAAATCCCAATCCCTTGACCCAGGCACCGCTTTCTGATCCCACCCATGATCACACCTATCCATCCTCTCAGCAACAACATTCCGCCTAGGATCCACGCTAAGCTTCTCGGCAAACCTCTCAGCCTCCTCAGCTAGATTATCATGCCCCGCCGTAATAATCATAACATTCCTCGGAAATCTCTCCGGATCAGCAAGACCGGGCGATATCCTTGGATCCCTCATATCAACACCCTCAGGAACCCAACACCCAAAGAAAACCCTTAAAATGAACGGCGGTAGAGGTCGTCCACCCGGCTGAGGCGCAACCAGCGTACCGGGATCACGATAAGATTCAACACCAGGATAAAACGCAATCACAGAATGGAAAGTCTCAGGTGTGAATTTGGAAGACACGATCGACAGCGCAAGATTTCCTCCAGAACTAAATCCGGACACTGATATCCTTGATGGATCAAACATGTCTGGGTGGGCTAAGACCCAATTAATAACATCTTCTGCGTCATGCAGTTGGGCCGGGAACGGGTTTTCTGGTGCCAGTCTGTATGACACGTCTAAGACAATACAGCCTGTTTTTTGGCTTATCTCGCGGCAGAATTGGGAAGAGCTTCCGTGGAGGGGAAGTGTATAGCCGCAGCCGAAGAGATTGATTAATACCGGACTGGGCTTGAACTTCTCGCTCTCGCTTCTTGGTTGATAGTATGCATGGGCTGTTATGCTTCGACCTCCGTCTCGCGATGGGATGTGTTGGATGTAATCGTAGGATGGGTTGATGTTTGCTCGGAGTTTTACCAGGCCTCGTAGAATAAGGACTGCGAGTCTGAGATAGATGTAGCGGAAGAGAGACATTTTGTTTGTATAATTCTCATTGCTGCTTCTGTTGCTGTTGCAGTCGGCTTTATTTCATTTCGCGAATTGGTCCGTGCGGTCAGACTCGGCGGTGCAATGGCCTAATCCGGTCCCCGCCATCACTGCTATGAACTATTTCAGGAATCTTGGAACGCCTTGATATGGGGCTGGGGCTGAAAGTCTCTATGTTGCGAATTTGAAGATCGAATCATGGATGTTAGTCAGGGGGTTGAAGATGCTAATTGTGTGGAAAAGCGCCACACGACTCGTGGCGGCGCGGCTGATTGATTAGATCCACGAACAGATAAGAGACAACCCCTGCTTCACACCAGACCGTTCCAGGCACTCTCCTTCAAAGTAGATCCGGGTCCTGTATCCGGCCCACATACGGAGGCCCGGCGAAACAACGGCTAACTCCACAAGAAGCGGTGCAAAGAAAAAGACTCGCCCGCACCACGCAATCCTGAATCAGATTAGATAGCTTAGATAAAATCCCTGAATCAGTGCTGCCTTCCCATTGGGTTCTGCGCCAGGCTATCCCTTGCAATAATACGCGGTGTAGAGGAGACGAGTACCGAAAAGCAAACTCAGGTCTTCCGGTTACGCTATCCTTGTCGGGCCCACATAGAAACGGGGCTTCTAGAAGTTGCGACGGAAGAACACCACCCGTAGCCTGAGGTAGACGGTCAAGTTTACGTACTGTACTGGGCTGTGACTTTGTGTCGTGCTAAATTGCAGCTTCTCGTCATTATAGCTGCCACCTCGCTCGTCCGTGTCTGAACATTTTAATACATTGAAGACACATAGCCTGCTTTTTGAACGGATTACACCGTGAAAGCAAGGAATCTATCCAAATTCCATGCAGGGAGTCCCCAGTGAAAATACTGCTAAACCCACCCGGAATGTATCGGTACGTGGGGCAGCGCTGCCACCCTTGGCCCCTTGGCTCGTACAGGCCCATACGGATGAATACGTAAATAAATGAAGTTTGGCTGTGCACTCCCCCACTTATATGTACCAGTACCGGAACCGGGCCCGGATCGGATCTGATAATTCTCACACCGATGTCGCATCTTATCAGATCCTGTCATTTCATTTTATTCCAAGTCCGACTCCGTAATAACACAGTATATTATTAGCTAGGTTCATTTCCCTCGATCTCCACGTTTCTTTTCTTTTTCTCTCCACCTGGGCACTCTGCTTTCTTCCATACGTTCTTCCCTTCGTTAAATCCTACAAGCTACGCAAGCTACAATGCCTTCTAATGATGGTGTGCGGGCCGTTGCTCGGTCCTTCCGGGTCCTGATCATCGGTGGCTCTTATGGTGGTCTCGCTGCCGCTTTGAATTTGAGTGACCTGGCGCGGGGTCGAGTGTGTCGCTTTAACTCTAACCCTGATGCTAAACCGCCCTCGTACAAAATTCCTCTCCAGATCACCGTCGTGGATGAACGAGATGGCTACTGTAAGAGTAGAGTTTGGTCAACGCTTGTGACGCGCTGATGAATTTGCTAGTCCATTTAATTGGATCGCCCAAGTCGCTGGCGTGTGAGAAATTTGCCGCGGAGTCGTGGACGCGCTTTAAAGATATTCCTGCACTCAAGTCGCCGGATTTCAGCTTCATTCAAGGAACAGTCAGCAAAGTAGATAGCGCATCGAAGATTGCTCATATCCTTGATTCTGAAACGCAGCAAAATCGGACGGAAAAGTATGATTACTTGATCGCGGCATCGGGTCTACGGAGAATCTTCCCCGTCGCGCCGCAGTCTCTGCGACGGGAGGACTTCCTGGAGGAGGCGAAGAAGCACGTGGAGAATGTGCGCAATGCCAGTCAAGGAATTGTGGTCGTTGGTGGAGGTTTGTATCAGAATGGTGGATTTCTAGGGAACAGTTACTGATCCGATGATAGGCGCGGTCGGAATTGAAATGGCAGCCGAGCTCAAGATCCTCTACCCGGAGCAGAAGATTACCCTTATTCACTCTCGAAACCGGTTGCTGTCATCTGAAGAGCTGCCCGATGACTTTGCCGAGCGCGCGCTCGCGATCCTTCGCGAGGAGAACGTGGAGGTGATCCTAGGAAAGCGTGTCGTCGATACAACCGCCGTCGACTCAGGCAAGGAGCGCGTATGGCGCTTGACATTGGCAGACGGTCAGCAGCTCACGACTGGGCTTGTGCTGAGTGCCATCTCACAACCAGTCCCTACATCGACATACCTGGAACCGGAGGCACTGAATGAAGAAGGTTTGATCAAGATTCATCCGTCGTATGTGCCCGTTATCCAATACAGTGGAAATTCTTTCTGACAGGCTCGCAGGCTTCAATTCTCCGGTAAAATCCCCAATGCAGAGCATCATCTCGCGGTCGGCGATCTTGCAGCATGGTCAGGCATCAAGCGCTGTGGTGGCGCAATGCACATGGGCCAGTATGCAGCCAACAACGTTCACCAACACATGCTGGCGGAATGCACAGGCGAGAAGCCTAATTACATGAACTTGACCCCCTTCCCGAACGTGATCGGGCTGGCTCTTGGTAAGAAGTGCGCGACTTATAACGCAGCTGAAGGCACCAAGGATGGAGAGGACCTGATGGATGTCATGTTTGGGGAAGACATGGCCAACAGCAGTAAGCATATCCCTTCAAACCGAAATGTCGCAGTGGCTAACAAATCAGTTTGTTGGAATTATATGCGCCTTAACGACCCTCCTCAAGCATGAAGCAGTATACTTGACCATTCGCTTTTATATCCAAATTTCCGTCTCAGGCAGGAAGCTTTAGACCCTGGGGCAGCGACTTAATTTGAGCCTTGTTTATTTCCGGTAGTAAATTGATCATTAATGCAATCGCACTTGTGTCTTGTCCAAGGAATGCAAATTGTACAATTGTTGCGGAGAATGCTCCCGCCAACACGATAAACATTCCGACGTACACCGTCCATACCGATCATAGGCACCCACTCGAAAGCGCCGGCAAGAAAGACAGATGACAAACACTCGTCCTTGAATGGCTACCTGCGCACCAGGGCCATACCGGGCCGTACCCTCTCGCGGCTTCAACCCACACTCGATACAGAATCGCTTGTCACTGTCGGCGCCCGATCGGCTTCTTCGGCGCCGTAGCATTCGATCGGCGAATTCATGCGCCGGGCGCAGCCGTAAGCAGTAGCGACAGGTGTAGATATCTTTGTGGCGTGCCCATTCTGTTGATTCGGCCTGTAGGAGTTGGGTATGGGAAGGGCGAGGGATCTGGTCGTAGAGGTACGCGCAGGTGAATCTTAACTTAAAGATGTCATGGATAGGTAGGAATTCGGCGATTAGTATTAGGAGCTCGGGTGGGAGGTTGAGGAGGTGACGCATGAAGTGGGCAAGAGGAAGCTTGAGATTGGGTGCGGGGTGCGGATGGAAATATGTATTTGGCCCCTCATATGCCTTTACACACTGTCCCATGGATTCCACAGAAACAAGGTATTGTTGTGTCAGGACACATAGTAATCCATTACACCACATACATCAAGTTGATCATTATCTTCAAGATCTTTGGATCAATCTGTGTCTCAGAATCCGCAAGACTAAGGTTCCTGAATCCACTCGTTCCAAGGTTACTTGCTGACTTCTGGTGGAGCTCTCTCGTTGCCCCATGAGTCAACTGACCTTTTGGCCCCAAATACGGTACTATAAAGCTTAGGTGGAATCCAAAATCTATATCTCCCTTGTTATTAAAATCTAATTCGCTCATCAATAACCAAAATGGCTCCATTCGGTACAATCTGGTCCTACATGCCCAGTGCACGGGTCAGCAAAGTAAGAAACCAATGCAACTGTACCAGTCTTTAAACTAACTGAAACCCAGATCGAAGCAGTAGCCAACCTAAATGGCCTAGAATTAGAAATCCCCCCAGGATTTGTCCTCTACAAAGACAACCTCACAGAGGAATACCTCTCAAAATTCCCCCTAGGCAAAGTGCCCGGCTTCGAAGGCGCAGATGGAACCCGTCTAGTCGAATCCGATGCCATCGCGCAATACATCGCAGAAAGCGGACCACTATCTGACCAACTCCTCGGCTCTACGCCCCTAGAGCGCGCATCAATTCGATCATGGATCAGCTTCTCAGATCACGCATTCCTGCGCGTTATCCGTGAATTGGTCATGTGGCGATTTGGGAAGTGGGATTATGATGAGGAGAGGGAGACGACGCAGCTTGCGTTGTTGGAAAGGGGTCTGAAGTATATGGAAGGCCATTTGAAGGGCAGGACGTGGTTGGGAGAGAATGGGAAGTTGAGTTTGGGGGACATTACTGTTGCGGCGCCTTTGCATATGGGGTTTCTTTTGATCATTGATAAAGAGATGCGGGCGAAGTATCCCCTGGTTACACGTTGGTTTGAGCGGGTTATGGCTGTTGAGGAGGTCGGGAGGGCGATGGGGGAGGTGACGTTTATTGAGAAGAGGCAGGTTCATCAGGGAAAGGTTGAAGCGTGATGATTTTGATGAATGGGTGGTACAGAGGGAGGAGTCGAGGAGTCGAATTTGTATAGATGAAGTCGGGTGACAAAGTTGACTTATTCACAGACAAAAATGCGATACTTGTTTGGAGTAGAGTAGACTATTAAAGCAAAGTCTGGATAGCATCAAAAAGGCAAGCGTTGGAAAGGCAGGAGTATAAGGGGAAGACGAGTAAAGTAAAGTCTGAATAGAATCAGAAAAAGAAAAAAGCAAAGAAACAAAAAGTATCCACGCTCGGGCGAACCCCAACGTCCAATTACTTTCAGTCACTGGACCCCAGCCAATACTATCCTCAGTGCCATCATGTGATCAACACTCTGTGACGACTAGGCCATCGGGGAGACTTGCTTACTTTTATCTTTGAAAAACTATAAAAATAATGGGGCCAGAAAATTGAGGGGTTTGGGGGTTTTAGGCCTATTATGCCCATATCTCTTTCCTAGTTTTAGCACTTACGTTATTGGGCAGCACCTCGTCTGGTAGGATAACACTATCCCGCCCACTGCAAATCCTCTTCTAGCCATGTCTGTGGCTTTGATGGATATGATGAAAAGCATACCCAAAATGGTGTAGTACCTATGATCTTTGAGCGCTGTTATACTTATGGAAAAGAAAGAATATTGCTCATGGAGAAGATAAATTCGAACGCTGGATATCATTAAAAGACATGATGGGTTCCATATGGTTGATGCAATATACAGGGCTGACTATAGACGTGCCGCCCGAGTCTTTTCAGGTTGGTTCATCACCTTCGCAAGCTTTGAGCTAGCCCAGTCGGCGATAGCCATATTGGTAACCATCGGGTTCACACCACTGGCACTGGGGAACACGGAAGCATCCACAACATACAAGCCATCAGTACCCCAGACCTGGCAATCCGAGTCCACGACACTTGTCTTGGGGGACTTGCCCATTCGACAGGTACCCATCTGATGGGCACTGGCAAACACGGCCTTCTCTGTGTCCAAGGGTGATTTTCGGCGCAGCTCGGCAATCCAGTTCTGCAGGGCAACGTCGTTTATTCCTTCGGGAGAATCTGGATCAGAGGAATCCGGTCGTACAAAGCTCTCAATATCACTGTAGGTGGTGATGAACTCCTTGGCTCCTGAGATATAAGCAATCTTGGCGGCAGCAATCAAGCCCTCCACAATGTGCCGTAGGTCGAAGCTGGAGACCTGGTAGTCGATTCGAACACGTCCATCATTCGGATCTGGGTACACACGTCCGCCATCTCGATCTTTGGTTAGGGTGATGAAGCTTGTGCTCCGACGCATCTTGGCCACGGACATTTTATAATCCATTGCTTCTTTCCAGGGGAAGATGGGAACAAAGATGGATGGAACCATTGCGGCGGATTCAATCTTGACACCATGGCCGTGCCCATCTAGATCTTCGAATTCATTGACCACCGTGGTCAAGGCTGAGCCTACCCATGGGTGGGTATCCTCATCAAAGAGAGCAGTGGCACCCATCACCGGGTGCAAATGGAGGTTTCGACCAATTTGAGAGTTCTTAAGACCACTTCGAAGTAGCAGAAGAGGGCTCTGCAATGTGCCAGATGAAACGATAACCTTCTTAGCCTTGATGATGACCTTTCTCTTGGTGGCGCCAACGCCACCGAGGCCAAGGTACTGATCTCGCGATGTCCAGGTTCCTTCCACACCAATGGCCACCTTACCGCTCTTTTTGTCAAACAGGACCTTTTCCGCGTGGAATCCCTCCATAAAGGTCGCGCCTGCCCTTGCGGCATCCACAAGGAAGGTTTCAATGGGACCCTTCTTCATGGCAGATGCACAGCCCAAGGTGCAGGTTCCGCAGTAGTGCTCTGCATTGCCGGTGTTCTGAGGGACCGTCTTAGCAGCATAGCCCAGTTTGCGTGCACCCTCCAGGATCACACTATTTTGACGATTATGGCGAACGTGCTCGGTATTGACACCCATCCGGTCGCAGACGCGATCAAGACTTCTCTGGAAATCCCAAGACGTGAAGAGTGGTAGGCCTGCATTCGCCCATTCCTGACGAACATAACCTTGGGTCTGCAAGGCGGCAGACCAATTTACGGTGCCGCCGCCACCCCATGTCGAGCCCGCAAGAACAACCATTGAGCCGTCGTCACTCACAATAGCGCCCGAGGACTCGAACATGTTCACATAGGCTTCAGTTTGTGACATGGGGAAAGTCTTGGTTGTGTACGAATAGGACTTTTCCACCACAAGTACTCGAAGCCCAGCCTCGGCGAGATTCTTCGCAGTGACTGCTCCACCACAACCGCTGCCTACAATGACGACATCGGTTTCGATTGTCTCGGGACCCTCACCAGGCGGGATCTGCAAGAATTCATAAGGAAATCCATCGGCAGGTTTGCCATGGGTGGGCAGACGCGGATAGCCGAGAACTTTCTCTACGGTTGGACTGGCCAACACCCATGACTTTTTCACGATTAGAGTCAACCCTCGGTGAACATTACGTAGAGGTGACAATCGAGAAGACTTCCAGCCCTGGAACACTTTCTCCCGGAAAGCAACAGGTTGCTGATGGATGGGAGTCGTGGAGCCAGTCATAATAAGTGATCCAGCTCGGGTACTACAGATTGTGTCAGTGGCTGCTTCTGTTGGACGATATCAAAATATTTACTTGAGCGCATTCAAAATGAAACCAAGGCCATTCCGGCCCTCATTGTGGGTGTAGTGACCTACGGTGCGCTCCACGATAGCACGGAACACGGGGTTTGAAGACAGATCTTCCTCCAGGTACTGAATCGCGAGTTGCTTCGCATCTGGACCCGGAATCAGGGATGTGAGCTTGTCGATTGCCGCATCATATTCGGCATTCGAGATGATTTTGTCGTTTGGAGACTGAGGCGCCGTCCGAATGGATGGCACAAGCGCGTCACAAAGGGCAAAGAGGGTCTTCCATTGTAGCTCGGACCAGAATGAAGTATCTGGAGCTTGGGGAATAGGTACCTCCACCGGCACGTAGTTGGTGTAGTCGGACATTGCCTGGTCAGACATGGTTAAAGATGATGATAAGTCGCCACCTCTTGAATATGATATCAAGGAATCCCAGTGGCAGTCATCGAAAAAATGGAAAGTGAAATAAGTTATGGAGAAAGCACAGATATACAACCAGCTCAGCTCATTTCCCCACAGTAGTGTCTGTGCAGAGTGCTGGAGACAGCAAAGATCGGAGTGCGTTCGCAACCATGGGGCACCGTCGAAGAGGGGCCGAGGCTGCGGAGCATGGTTCGATGCGTATTTGAAGTTGTAGTGGGTCTGGAGGTGTTCTGCCAGTCACCGTGGCCGGATATAGTAGATCTTTGGGTGCGGTGCGGGGGCGGAATGCCCCTAATAGCCGAGTTTCCACCCCATGTGACCGAGATCCAGGGTTTGAATATAACTAAATGGGGTAAGAAGTCTCCGGCCGGAGAATCACGATGGGAATGTCAACGTTGTTGGAGTACACGGGGTTCCAAGTTGTTGGGAAATGAGTTTATTGGGGTCAGTGCATTTTCACACGCAACACGGGAATTATCCGATCGGAGTCACGGTGAACATGGTGTCCATGGGCATCAATGGACCATGAAGGAACATTGCACCATGTAGCCATGATATCGCAGGGTTTCAATGGTTTCCTGCAGCCAAACCAGAGGGGTTATATACCACTCCGTACTTGGCTGAGGAATGATATGCATATGTGGCTTGGGGAAGCACGAGGGAGCACGAGGGCGTCTGCAAACTGGATGGTTATACTGACGTAGTAAACCTGAAAGAACACTAATTTGTCAGAAATATGATCTTCAGCCCTAATTTAGTTAAAGAGATAGTAGTTTAAAAAAACCAATAGCGTAACTTTGATTTGCTGAAACTTGGGTATACAGAGTGCAAGACTCCAGCCATGCCTGATTCACTAGCCAAACAAGCCCAGAATCGAGCTGAAGCAGGTGGGATTTATGTACATTTTTACCATGAGCTCTACATAAAATTCAATAATGTCAAGCAATATGCACGTTCTCTCGTTCTCTCCATGACGATGTGACGTGTGTCTTAGCCGGCAGATCTCCGATCGGCAGAGCTCCCCAAGGTTGCACCTTTCAAACATGGCGGACGCGTCGGACTCAACGTCCAAGCAGTGCACCCTCCCCAGGGAGAAGGTCTTCTCCATCCAGATCGGTTCAGATCTATTTCGTCTCTCGGGGGCTTCAATTGCCTCAGATGGTAGGTCAACCGTTTCTCAGTCATTCCCGGTCGCAAAACTGATCTCTCACAGCTCCATCTTATTTCTCGCGATTCTTCGAAGAGCAGATACGCATCCCTGAATCACGCAGCTGCCGCACCCTATATATCGATCGCGACCCTGAGACCTTCAAAGAGATTGCAAGGCATCTGCAAGGTAGTCACGGAGGCCCGGCGCATGGGAACAAAGGCTGACAAGAACCAGGATACCATGTTCGGCCACGAGATGGCGCACAGTTCGTCAAGCTGTTCGCCGATGCTCAGTTCTATAGCCGTGAGATTATTCCTGTCAGCGATCAGAGCCAGCACAAGCTGACTGAATTACAGTCCCCCGATTGATGTCCCAACTTTTCGAGTCCGAGATCTTCATCCAAATCGGTGACCGCCACTTCCAAATTCCGCGCGACATCTTCTCGAGTCCCGGCGACTCTCCCAATTTCTTCACACTGGGCTTTGGAGCCTTCTTCGCATCCCCATCGGAAGTCTTCCCCGGTCTGGACCGTGTTGGCCTCCTCCGTCCACCAGCTATCACACCACCAAGCGTCCCCAATCGCTCCGCAGAGGTCTTCGCAGAGCTCGTACACTTGCTACGAGGATACCCGTTACATATTCGAAATGATGACCACCGCGCCGAGCTTCTGCGGGATTGCAGATATTTCCATCTCCGCGGCTTGGAACAGAAGATAATACCGCACGATATCAGCGTCAATCCTTTCAACCAGCGTTCAGAGATCGCCCTACGACTAGAGGATATCCGGCCGTCAGGCGTTCAGGTTGCTACAAACTCTATAACCTCATTGGCGGTGGGCGGGTTGGTTATGTACGCCCGTCCATTTGTGGATGATAAGCCCTTTGATCTGATGCTGGAAATCGGAGGGGAGTCGACAATAATTAGTCGGGCGGGTCAACGTGCCGACTTCATTGGTCAAACTAAGTCTCGAATGGCGAGTCTTGTCCAAATCATTGGGAAAAAGATGAATCTACCCGAGACTCATGTTGCAGGGCTTCCGCTGAATATTCGTTGGGGACAGGAGACTGACCTCACTATTGATGGGGAACGAGATCCTCAGCGTATTGCGAATTTGCTTTCTAGTGGTGAGATTGATGACGAGGGACCTCCGCTTAAGCGTCAGCGATCTGAAGGGTCGGAAGAGGGGCCTTGGGTTGTTCGGAAGGGACAGTGGAGGCTGTTGGTGCAGCAGGCTGACCCTAATGGTCCTTGTGAGGTTGTTCTAGTCGCTACGAAGCTGGATGTATACACCCATCCACGCATTCGCAACCGAGCTAGGGATTTCTTATAAGAGACAACGCAGATACGAACCCAAGATTATGATACCAGATATGAATTTATGTGAAGTTATATGGAGTCAAGTCCATCATTGATTATTTTGATCTAATCTGAGAAGCCATCCCAGTCATCGTCATCTTCTTCTTCGTCCTCCTCCTTTTCTTGCACGACCTTTTGCGCAACCTTCTTGTTCTGGACAGGCTCCTTCTTAGCCTTTTTAGACTTGGGGGCTTGTGCCTTAGATTCTGGGTTTTTAGCCTTGGACTCCGCTTTAGTCATAGACCCTGGCGCCTTGGTAATTGCAGAGGCAAGCTTGGGATCGCGAACAAATCCAGCAACGAAAAAGCCTCCAAGACCTTCAGCATCACCAGACCAGCAACGCAGACAGGCTTCCAGGTCCTCGTCTGAAAGATCATCCACTGTAGCCGGAGTAGCATCCGATTCAGCGTTCTCCCCTGTTTCCCGATCCTGTCGAACACCCCGATGCGTCCACTTGCGCAGTCCACTTGGTTGCTCGTCCCGTCGCAAAAGGCGCCAGCCGCCTTCTTTAGCGACATCTGAGGCTAAGACACGCTCCACAACAGCCTCGTTCTCGATCAAATGAATTGAACAGGTGCTGTAGGTAACATGTGTGGCAGTAGGGAAACTTAGAGCATGCTCCACGATTCTCGCTTGAAGATTCGACAACTTTGTGAGACGTTCTTGGTCAACACTGTCAGTGGCGATATCATTCTCATCTGAGGGGGAAGTGTTTAAAGCGCCAGATGCTGCTTTCGGTTTCAGCTCCTCGACTTCATCCTTGTCATCACCACGTTTCCGTTTCTTGCCGCCCTGGCCCTTGGGATTGGGGGCCTTGGATGCCGCGGCTTTGGGTAGTGTAAGCTGAGGGACATCATCGCGACCGATGATTCCACTGCCTGAACAACTTGGATCCAGCAAGAGACCTGTGACCTTTTCAAATCGTTCATCCATTGGATCGAGGGCTAGGAAATCCTGGCCTTGTAGCACAGTGACAGTGGGATCCGCCCCGGCCATAGTGACCATTTTCTGTAGTGTTTTGGATCGCATTCTAGAGGCATCCATAGAAATGATTTGCTTCCGCTTATCCTTTTGTTGCTTTGCAAGAAGAGATGCAAGGTGGGTAGTTTTATTTCCTGGGGCAGCACATCCATCTACAAGATCACCCTGCCATGGATCCTTGGGCCCACGATCACCAAGCAGGAGATAAGCGGGAAAGCACGAGGCCTTATCCTGCAAGATAATCTCGCCATTCTTGTATGCGGCAGATGAAGTGAAATCCGCTCCATAAGGCACGGCCACCAGATCTGGAATGTGGGGGTCGACATACAGCAAATGCTGAGATTTGCGATCGTCTCCCTCTGGTGCCAATTCTGCTAGAGAATCAACATGCCGATAATCCGCGAAGGTTGTGCGCATCTGGTCCTCCAATGAGGAACGGATATTGTTCACGCGCACCCAGCGGGGGTATATAAAATCATTGGGTCCAGCAGCCTCCCGCTTCTCTTTCAAGATCGCAGCCTTGAATTGTTCAACCGAAGCACATCCCCGGCGCACCCGTGCCTTCGTAAACTCCGCCTTCAACCGGACCTTATGCCGCTCAACGGCCTGTCGGATAGTATGCGCTGCAGGGGCCGCAATGCCATTTTTGGAGATGAGGTGATCGTGTACAAGGAGGAGTGCGAGGAGGGGAGATAGCTAAATAAACAATCAATCAGAGCTGGACAGTCAGTAGGCATATCGTGGAGAATGCCTAGATTGTCTTACCTTGCGCTCGGCATCTAGAAGACCGGAGCGGTCGATAACATCTGCCAGAACAATGTCCCATTTAGCTGCTTCAATGATAAGAGCGTAGATCTGTGCCGGTTTTGCGCGCAGGTCCCGGGCGCTGTAGATTCGGGATTTGAAGGAGCCACCTGATGCTGGCTCGGTCAGAATATTGACCGCATCAAAATAGAGAGACATGGCGTTGTCGTCGTTGATTGTTTCGAGCGAGAAATTAATTTCGCCGCAGATATGATCGTGTTTGGTCTGTTTGCATTATTTCTAGCCAATCAGCAAGCTCCGTGCATCCATCTACTAAACCGTTATCGAGTTGTAGTCCCAACGTTACGGACATTGTCTATCCTTATTGTTTCCAATAATTACTTTCCAATGTTATCAAAATAACCATTGGGACAGATTTTGAGCTTTGGATAAAAACCCAACTTGTAGTTGTTGGTTAAGCATGGAAGTATTCCGGGTCGCACATCTTATATATCGGCGACGATAAGCAGGTCCCGTTCCCCGCGATTTCAAATTTGACTAGACACAATCCCTCCTATTCATTCTGACTACGTATCAAAAACAACTGGATCTAATGGCAGCAAACCTGCCCTTTACAACGGTGATCCAATCGCCCCCAGGCCCCAACACAAAGCTTGTACTCCCAGGGCAAGGAATAACCAACCCACCGACCTTCAACGATGCAATGATCGTGCGCATGCGTGTATTTGTTGACGAGCAAAAATGCTCCGCCGAAGGCGAGATTGACAGTGATGATGCACGCAGCTGGCAATGGGTTATGTATGATCCAAATTCAGCAAATGCGAAGGCACCTGTCGCAGTCATCCGGCTAGTGCCACCTCCACAGCCACCACATGCTCTCCTCACACACCCAGAAGATATAGCTACAAAAATCTTACCTGAGTTTGATTGGGTCCACGAGCCGTGCATAAAGTTAACACGCGTGGCCGTTATGCCCGAATACCGGGGAAAGGGACTGGGGCGGCGTTTGGTGGATACGGCCTTGGATTGGGCGAGTGATCACAAGGCTGAGATTGATGAGGCTGCGGCACAGTTGGCATCCATGTCAGATGGAACTGCTAGTGTCAAGAAATGGGAGGGATTGGTTCTTGTGCATGCGCAAGTGGATGTGGAGCAGATGTATCGTGGTTTGGGATTCCAAACGGATGAGTCGCTTGGTCGGTGGGATGAGGAGGGTATTGAACATGTGGGAATGTTCCGAAGATTAAAATTGGTTCGGTGAAGCAATACGAGACGCATGGGAAAGTCTAAACATAGGGCCTTTTGAAGAAGATTAGGGGATTCGTGTATAGAATTCTGTGAGCCAATTGAATCACTTCTCTTTTCTCTTATCTTTTTCCCACAAATTAGCAAATCATGTGGCAGCAGCCGCGCTTCACAGAGTTTAGGATGGGATAGATAATGGAACAGCAAATTATAAGTCTTGGTCATTGGGTGAACCTGAATGCAATGACGTGAATACCCCGGGGACGCGCGCCAGTGGCGGCCCACTCTTTCGCCTCTCCACACTACCCCCATCACAAAAGGAACGACCAAACTATGATGAGGTTCATACCCATGGTCATGGAACCTCTAGATTTATTTGAAGCTTGGCAATTTCTTGTTTGAATTTCCCCTCCCGTATTCCAACATAAGACTACACAGGCAGTCATCCTAGCCCCCGGCTCTCTCTGAGCAAAGCATGTAGTACAAGACCACTACTATGTCCTTGCATGTCGAAACACCATTCTCTCTAGAATCATGACGGTCGTTGATCAGCCCGCCAGCCCGATTTTTCAATCTGGCAGCGGGGACGTGGCTCTCGGAATCGCCGTGGTTGCATTCATTGCCATTGCGCTATACAACGCCCTCGAGCTATCGGTGCTCATCCCGCTTAGCTTCAAACGATATCACAGTCTATACTTCTGGTCACTACTGATCTCCACTGTTCTCGGTGTTATTCCGGCCACTATAGGGCCTTGCTTCCAGTTCTTCAGCCTGGCACCTCTCTGGCTGAGCTTGCTTCTATCCAACATCGGCTTCGTGTGCATGGTGCCCAATCAATCCGTCGTGCTCTACTCACGGCTGCACTTGGTATCTCAAAATCCCACGGTGCTAAGCATGGTCAAATGGCTGGTTATTGCCGGAGGATTCGTTGTTATTCCCGCCATCGTTTTGAACTTTGGATCTAACTACCTTCAAAACGAATCATCGTGGACAAAAGGATTCAATGTATTCGAGCGGATACAACTGACCTGGTTCGTGACACAGGAGATGACAATATCTTCTATCTATATCTGGGAAACTGTCCAACTCATTCGTCTCAGCCCAGAGGGAGACAAACGACGCCATAAGATCTTATACGAACTGGTTGCCATCAATGTTGCAGCTATCGTCATGGATATATCGTTGGTGGCACTTGAGTACCTGGGATTCTACTACGCACAGGTGATCCTCAAGGCTACCGTTTATAGCATCAAGCTCAAACTGGAGTTTGCAGTGCTGGGAATGTTAGTCTCGCTTGTACATCCGCATGCAGACTCGGGGCCACCAAGGTGGTCCGCAGATTGGACTTCGTCAACTTTCTCATAATCACATGTTGAATAGAAAACGATATTACCGGAAACCACGATTTTCAACTTGGAAGAAACCTGTTCAGATATCTTTCAGTCTTACATAAATAGAACATGAGTAATCATGCATGTCTAGACCCTTGCTGATTAGGCAGGCCTCTAGATATTACATAACACCGACACGTGATGATACCGTGTCTTCCGATATTTGTAGAATCGCCGGGTTTCCAATCTACTCCTTTGATTCATAAGCTTTACATTTCTTTTCGGAAAAATTTTAGTTGGATCGTACTGTGAGCTTGAGGTGACCCATTGTTGAGTTATCTCTTTGTTCAGCTCTCAGTGATACCATGTTGCGCTCATCCATGGGACTGGGCAAGGCCCGAGTTCCAGCTTTGCGCCAACCACTTTCGAGCCGTTTCGTGAAGTCCAACTCTGCCATCAATGTTGCTCGTACAACAAGAGCGAACTCCACCGTCACAAACCTTGACAACTTCCCCGCGATCGGCGAGAAACTTCACGGATTCACCGTTCGCGAAAAGAAGCATGTTCCGGAGCTGCACCTCACAGCGGTCCGACTGACTCATGACAAGACCGACGCCGACTACTTGCATGTGGCTAGAGATGACAAGAACAACGTCTTTGGTATCGGATTTAAGACCAACCCGCCCGATGCGACAGGCGTGCCCCATATTCTTGAGCACACTACATTATGTGGAAGCGAAAAGTAAGCAAACTGGATCACGGGAAGCCTGTTTGAATGCTAATATTGCCTCGCTCTAGATATCCTATCCGCGACCCGTTCTTCAAGATGCTCCCAAGATCGCTTTCGAACTTTATGAATGCCTTTACCTCCTCTGATCACACCACCTACCCTTTCGCTACAACCAACCCCCAGGATTTCCAAAACCTTTTATCAGTGTATCTCGACGCCACGTTGCACCCTCTTCTCAAGAAGGATGATTTCCGTCAGGAAGGATGGCGATTGGGCCCCGAGGATCCTCGCGCTCTGCTGACCGATCCCGAGCAGAAGGCCAAGTTGGAGGACATTGTATTCAAAGGCGTCGTCTACAACGAGATGAAGGGTCAGATGTCTGATGCCAACTACTTGTATTACATTCAGTTCAAGGAAAGCATCTTCCCGGCGATGAATAACTCGGGAGGTGACCCAGAGTACATCACGGACCTTACCCATGAACAGTTGACCGACTTTTCGAAGCGCAACTACCACCCAAGCAACTCCAAGATCTTGACTTATGGCGATATGCCTTTGGGAGGTCACTTGGAGCAGATTGGTGCCGTTTTGGACGGATTTGAACGGGGCCAGCCCGATACTGATCTGAAGCTACCTTTGGATCTCAACAAGCCAGTGGATGTGACCGTCTCTGGACCGATCGACACATTTTCCAGTGAAGATAAGCAGCATAAAACATCCACTTCCTGGTACATGGGAGATTCGACCGATACTGTAGAGACATTCTCTGTTGGAATCATTTCATCTCTTTTCCTCGATGGCTATGGTTCGCCCATGTACCGGGCCCTCATTGAGAGCGGCCTGGGATCATCTTTTACCCCCAACACTGGCTTGGATGCATCTGGCAAAGTTCCAATCTTCTCAGTTGGTGTGACTGGCGTTGGAGCCGAGGAAGCAACCCAAGTCAAGCAGGTGATCCAAAATGTCTTCCAAGAATCTGCTTCGGCTGGATTCAGTGACGAGAAGGTGCGTGGGTTCCTGCATCAGCTGGAACTTGCGCTGCGTCACAAGACCGCGAACTTCGGAATTGGAGTTATGCAAAAGACTATTGCCTCTTGGTTCAATGGTTCCAACCCAATGAAGGACCTCGCCTGGAATGATGTTATCGAGGAGTTTAAGAGGAGATACGAGCAGCCCCGCTACCTGGAATCTCTTGTGGAGAAGTATCTCCTGAATGATCGTTCCATGACCTTCACCATGGTCGGCTCCCCGACATTCAACAAGGAATTGGATGACAAGGAGGCCATTCGCAAGAAGTCGAAACTTGCTAAGCTCATTGAGGAGCATGGCTCAGTTGAGAATGCCGTAGCTAAGCTGAGCGAGGAAGAGCTGCAGCTTTTGAAGGTGCAGGAGGATGCCCAGAATGCGGATTTGAGTTGCCTCCCGTCGGTGCGGGTAAAGGATATTTCCCGCGAAAAGGAGCGCAAGCTCGTGCGCGAGTCCAAGGTCGATGATGTGGATGTTGTCTGGCGCGAGGCTCCTACGAACGGTCTGACGTACTTCCAGGCTGTCAATACCTTTGAGGGTCTGCCCGCTGACCTTCGTCTCTTGATGCCCTTGTTCAATGACTGTATTATGAGACTGGGTACTGCGAACAAATCTATGGAGGAATGGGAGGATCTGATCAAATTGAAGACCGGCGGTATCTCGACCTCTGACTTCAACGTGTCATCCGCAACCCATTTGAATCAATTCAAGGAAGGTCTGGACTTCTCTGGATATGCTATTGACAAGCACATTCCTGAAATGCTGGAAATGCTTACCACCTTGGTCACCGAAACCAACTTTTCAAGCCCCGAGGCACCAGCAATGATCCAAGAGCTGTTGCGCTTGACCACAAACGGAGCTATCGATTCTGTTGCCGGAACTGGTCATCGCTATGCCGTTAACGCTGCAGCTGCCAGTATCTCGCCGAACCTCTGGGTGCAGGAGCAGCAGTCCGGTCTTGAGCAGCTGCAGGCCACTGCCAACCTTCTGCGCGACGCAGAGTCGTCCCCTGAGCGCCTCCAGGAGTTAATTGAGAAGCTGCGTCTGATCCAGTCATTCGCGATCTCAAAGAGCTCCAACCTTCGCGTTCGTATGGTTTGCGAGGCTGAAAGTGCCGCGCAAAATGAGACCGTATTGCAAAAGTGGATGGCTGGTCTGCCCCGAGTCCGTTCGGCGCAGTCAACCGCCTCTACAGCTGGTTTCCAGCCATTCGAGAAGGCATTCTACGATCTTCCATACAAGGTCTACTACTCCGGCCAAGTCTCCCAGACTGTGCCATTTGTCGACCCCGCTAGCGCCCCACTCACAGTGATGTCGCAGCTCCTCACACACAACTACTTGCACCCTGAAATCCGAGAGAAGGGTGGCGCTTATGGCGCCGGAGCCAGCAACGGCCCTCTTAAGGGTATCTTCACCTTCATGAGTTACCGCGATCCAAACCCCTTGAACACCCTGAAGGTCTTCAAGAACAGTGGTGTCTTTGCCAGAGACCGTGCCTGGTCCGAGCGTGAGATCGAAGAGGCCAAGCTTGGTATCTTCCAAGGCCTCGACGCCCCAGTCAGTGTCGATAGCGAGGGGTCCCGCTACTTCATGAGCGGTGTCACCCACGAGATGGACCAGCGCTGGCGAGAGCAAGTCCTTGACGTGACCGCCAAGGACGTGAACGAAGTCGCTGATCGATTCCTGGTGAACGGTTCTCGCAGCGCAACCTGCGTACTCGGCGAGAAGAAGGACTGGGCTGGCTCTGAATGGGATGTGCGCAAGCTATCCATGGGCCAACAAGAAGCCTCTCAATAGAGGTCTCGCCAGTCCGACATTGCATCTCTCGACTAGCTGATATATTGCGGCTTGTCGAGTTCCAAGGGAAGTGTTTTCCCGTGTACTTTTAATCGCCCATGTTCGAGTATTTATGCATCACCTTGTACATACATGTATACTACGCGACCTGATGAATCTCCGGTCTTTCTTTTCTTTTCTTTGCCTGATCCTTCCCTATCTCCTATACACCGCGCTACAAGATCTATACGTGCTTCGTGCACTCGAGCTCCTCACGTCTCCAACCAGCTGTCTCTATTGGTTGATGGATGTGGCATCTTTTCATTGATTTATCGGTGGGATGCAAGCGCAAGAACAAATGGAATGTGAGCCCTTGAGGCACACTTCTTATTTCCGTTTCTCGGAACCGCTCTGGACTTTCAGCCTACGCAGAGCGGACTAAAAACGTGAGAACATAACTAGAAGCCATGCATATTCGTAGAAATTCAGTGAACACCCTTTGTCCTCGTTTTTGCCTTTATTTTCAGATTCATTCAATCTTATGTAGCAAAGTATGAAATTTTCATAGATAATGTTTCGTTCATGGCGGATAAGAGACTAGCATCCACAACATGTTCGTTTAAGCGGCGCCTCATATATCATCGGCTATCTTAACGCCGCAATAAGACTTACTAGATTCTTCTCGAAATCCAAAAGCCCCGCTCTTTCTATCCCCGACACATTTGGACGCGTGAGTTTTGACGGAGCACGACAATCCGTTGGGCAGTTTCAGATGTACAAATCGACGGAGCCTCACTCTCCGTTGTGGGGCAGAATATGGCGGGGAGGTGGCGTTGTTGCATAAGTGCTCTGCAAGTGCTAACCTATAAAACGGCCACGAATACCAATGTTGAAGAACGATGGTACAGTAGATTCAATCAACGAAGTATAATTTTCAACGTTTCATTCTACAATATCTGATTCATCGTGCACACATCATGGCGACTACAACATCTACAGTGACCAACAATGGAACACTGGAAGCAAAGGCACCAGAGAACTCACAAGATTCATTTTTTGAAGATGTCCACTTCTTAGGTGATAAAGAAGGTCGCGTGGTCATCCGCTCACCCCCGAAATTCGAAGATAAAGAAGCAGATCGCGCATACCAGAAGCAGCACTTGGCCGTCGCATTCCGGGTATTTGCAAAGCAAGGCTTCGACGAAGGTGTTGCTGGACATATCTCTCTTAGAGATCCTATCAATCCTGGTAAGCAAACACATTTAGAAATCTATCACAAGAACCTTTGAAAAGATCAAGTTATAATCTCTTAGTTTAGAACTAAACTAACATGCACAAATATAGAACACTTCTGGATCAACCCACTCAGCATGCACTTTTCAATGATCAGCGTCTCAGACCTAGTCCTAGTAAACGAATCAGGACAAGTCCTCCCAGGAGGAGCCCAACACCCAATAAACGGCCCAGCCTTCGCAATCCACAGCGAAATCCACAAAGCCCGACCAGATCTCAACGCAGCCTGCCACGCACACTCCATCTACGGAAAAGCCTTCTCCTGCTACGGCCGACCAATCGAGATGCTATACCAAGACGCCCTACGCTTTTACAATGATCTAGCGGTGTACAACCGATACGGCGGGACAGTCGTTTCAACCGAAGAAGGAGCTCGTATCGCCAAAGCGCTCGGCCCAACATGTCGGAGTGTGATTCTGCAAAACCATGGCATGATCACTTGTGGTCGGACGGTAGATGAAGCCGCGTTCCTGTTTATAGCACTGGATCGATGCTGTCATTCACAGTTGCTTGCTAATGCAGCCACTGGACCGGGGTGGGAGAAGATCTATATTGGTAAAGAGGAGGCGGAGATGACGCATAAGAAGAGTGGGAACTCGAGTAAGATGTGGTTGGCTTTCCAGCCGTACTATGATCAGGTTATCAAGGAGGATCCGTCTGTTTTGGAGTAAGCATGCATGGTTTGAGATTGTGATAGGCGTTGCATTTGTGATGGGATGCAAGTCGAGTTGCTAGTCTAGATTGCTAAAAATATACCATTCTGGTACCATTGGACTTTGAAGGATTGGAGATCCGTGCCTTCTTGAGTAAGTTGCATGGGCCAGGCGATTCCTCTTACTCTCTATACGAAGATAGGTATGTAATAATAGATATTTATTTTAGGCGTGACTGATGTCTGCCAATTATCATTCATGCGCTATATGTTCCATCCATGCTAATCCAAGGGTATAAGCTAATCAAAGACTCTCCAAAATGCCCATCAATGCTGCCACAAAGTAAAATCGTAAAGTAAGAAGAGAGGGAATCAGATAATCCGTTCTTCGACCCATATCTGGAATGTATTAGCCAATGAATCGAGTCCTGTCCAAGTGGAAGATCAAAAATACCTCCATTTTCCCCATTTCGCTCCCTTCCCGTTGAGCAACCTCTCGGGCTGAGCCTAGGAGTAGGTCCAGATCCTCCTGGTCCACCATAGTAATCATATCGCCATCATCTTGGACCTTGATTTTCAAGGGGTGTTGGAAACCGAATTTCTCACGAATACGAGTCTCAAAATCGGCATATTCAATCGTAGGCCCGATTATGATATACCGGATATCATCTGGTGCGTGGACCTTTGTGCGAAATTTTCGTACTTCTGGTCTTCGGGAGTTTGCACGTCGTGAGAACCGTGCTGGGGATCGTGTACGCCGTTGACGAGAAGATAATTCATCTTCAGGTGCGGCGCCTACTAATTCAAAGCCTCCATCTTTCAAGGGCTCGGCCTCGCAGACTTCATCGACATATTCATCTTCTTCGTTGATGTATTGTGGGGGTTGGTGTCGACTTCTTCGTCCGTAGCTTGAGTTAGGAGGGGGCTTAGACCCTGGATATGGGTCGCGCGGGTCAGCCTGTGCGTATTCTTGACTGGGCGAAAAGTCATTATCACTATGAGTCCTGCGGTGTCCTTCTTGAGGGCGGAAACGGTTCGGATCTTGGGAATACCCGCGGGTGTTCTGTTGTCGAGAAGCCGGCCCACGGGGCTCTGATGCTGTCCGTGTTGTCCCAATCCGTGGTTTTTCTGTAGATGCTTGGGAAAGTGGTGCTGCAGCCTCCGGTACACTGGGCCGACGGTCCAAGGCAGCGCCTGTTCGTTCTAGGTCTAAACGTAGCGAGGGCCGTGCATTGTTGCGAAGTGAGGAACTGCGATGGTGGCTGCTCCCTGAAGAATATCCATTGCTGGTAGAGCGGTCGTCGGGTGGAGGTGTTGGTGGAAATACGTTGCGGTTCAATGGAGGTTCTGATTGTTGACGAGTGCGGCTACTCAGATTCTTATGGACCATATTCGTGGCTGCGTAAGACATTCCATCCCTGTCCTCGAATGCTGTCTTGTCGATGACAATGGGTCGCCAGTTATGTTCTGCGCCCTGCCGGCGGTCGGATTGAGCAACCAAGCGGGACTTGCCCAGGTAATCTTTGGATTTGAGGTTCTTAACTTTGGCGGCATTTGGACGATAGATAGTTCCTACAGGAATCGAGAAGACCGTGTACCCCTAGTTCTCGGTCAGCGAAGGCATTCCCATCGACTTCTGTCTAAGGAGGCATACTTCTGCATTCTCACGTATGGCATCCTCGATAACATCGTGGTCTTCCGTAACCTTCTCCCTGGCAGCAAACTGCATGTCTTTCATACCAGGTTCGACTTGTTGGAGATAGATATAGCATAGACCACGGTTAAACAACACCTCACATGAGTACAAACGAAACCTGAGACCCAGTTGTTCATAATCGATGGACGTGTTCCCTCGAAGATACAGTAATGTGTCGTTGAAATTCGCCAAGGCTTCCTCGAAGTCTCCCAGTAAAAAGTTCGATACACCTTGTTGGAAATAGGCGATAGCAAGGTACCGATCTAACCCAACTGATCGTTGATAACAATCAACCTGCACAATGATTTTAGTGAAAATTCCCAGCCTTTTCACAACATAGGTCGACGTACGGCTTTCTCATGCTCACCCAAAGTCGCATGGATCACACCAAGGTTAAACAGGATCTTAGATGTGTCTGCAATCTCATTGAAGAGCCTGATGGCTTCTTCAAACTCCTGATGATCATAGCAGTCCAGGGCGGTAACCCACGTTTCGATTTCCTGGCTATAATCAGTATGGGGTATCATGCAATGCACCCTTATTTTGCTTCACCTGTTTCAATGACATCCTGCCAATATCCGGTTCAAAAACAAGACACAATGGCGTCTTAAGATCCTCAATTGACCACAATGCCAGACAAGATTGAACGCGATTTCCCACCAGGCCAGGTCAAGCACACAAATAGATCCAATGTGTACACCGCTAATCGGCGGGGCGGGCAAACGTCACTTCGGCGGGGTCCTCAAGTGGCATATAGGGAGAACTCCCCCCCTTCAACTATTATTAAAATCTGTCGGTACCAATGTGGACACGATGCCGATACGAATGTGAGCAACCAAACTTTCGAAAGCGATGCCAAGGCCCGTCACCTAAGATTTGTTGAACAGGAAATGAGCTGCGGGACGGCTTGGGAGCGGATCACGACCCTGATTGGAATCTTCCGAGGGCCGTGATAGACCGGAAGGTCCTTTGTTCACGAGGAGGATTACTGGAGGTTGGATACGATGCACGCGATAGAAGCCGATGTGATCCCGCCCAAGGGAATCGGGGAGATGATCAGTCAAAAAAATGTATTTATAGAATGCGATCCCGCGATACTCTCAAACGACTCGGTGGCTGACCGAATCAAGGACCAAGAGCACCCACTTTGGGTTGAGAAGTGAAGGTGGTGTGGTTTCTCACCTCCGATCACGGTGGTTGGAGGGTTCGAGTTGCGAACGCCGCGAAGTGGATATCCCGGCAACCTGGAAGCGCCGCCCCATGAGGCGGACAAGAGGAAAACGTGGTACAGCGGGGAGTGGAAACAAAGGGGGGATGATGGAAGATTTGTCGGAACAAAGCAAATAAAAAGCAAAAAGCAAAAAAATCCAGAAAATCCCGGAACCTGCAGAGGGGCTGCACCGAGGGGCAGGGACACCTAACGCACAGCTACTGGAATGGTTAGTCAACCCGAAGAGAAGCGCCCAGTGAATGGGCCAAAAATAACTCGCGTTGCACCTGCAGGAGATTTATGCACGCTTCGATCAATCAGATCGTCGAAGCAGCAATTTACTAGTTGACGCCTGTGAGTGGACAGCTTTGTCTTTTTTTTGGTGTCCATGCATCGATATGGATCCCCTTCAAGTCATCTATGACGGTATAGCAGTGGCCCAGTGGGAAGATCATATTGGAGACTCATGGCCAATCCCTCGGGAATCATTCTCCAGATTCGCGACATGGGTCATCCATGACCCCTGTTACACAACCGCGCTTGTGCATGAGCTCATTTGGAGGAGATTGATTGTTTTCTTTGCAGCAGTTGTCCGATTGGACTGAGAGTCGCGAATCTTCATTTCCGATGTGAAGAGGGGGCGGGGGAATAAGCTGTGGGACCGGACCCATCACAAGGGAACGACGTTTGGACCGACAGGGTTGGTGGTTGGCTCGAGTGAACGGGCCGCGAGGGACCGGAATAAATCCCAACGATAATGTCCACAATCTGGGTTTCTGCAGCGAATGGCGCTGTCATTGGTCCAGGCCCACTGAACTCATGCCACGGCGCTTCCAGTGCTTTATTTAGTTGTCTCCCCATCTGCGGGGAACTTGATTCCTTCTCGCTTCGTACATGCCATTTTGAGAGGGGAAGGAATCCACCGAGTGGTTGGGAAGCGAGCTAGGGTTAGCGTGATGCTTAAAATGCACGAATATCCAGATTGGACTAGTGAATCCAAGAAACCGGAAAAAGGAACTTTTGAAAGCTCCAGGGCTGATGCATCATCTTCAATCACCTGATCTCACCCAGAATGTCGGGCCTTTCTTATCGTTATCGTTATCAACGATCAGCGCCACAAGTCCCAGCAAGTACCGACAGTAGGGGCGATTGAACATAATCGTCAAGATTTACATTCTATGGTCATTGGCTGAGTTCCAAGGTTGATAATCTCTGTAATGAACATGAGGCTGGTGTTCTAGGTGCAGTTTTGCTCCCAGGGGGTTGATATCAAGTCCTAGTATGTCGAATTTCAACTACTGTCGGCATCAATTTTATCCCCAGCTTTGAAGATGGATCTAAGCAGCTAACTGCTAGGTTGCTAGGTACAATGCATGCCATATCTGCTGGTAGTGCTCCTACGTATGGAGCCTGCGCATATGTATGTAGGAGAACACTAAACCCTTTTAGGTACCCGCCTTCCTGTAAAGCGGCTCAAGTAGGCGGTGTATGGTTTCTGCCGTCATTAAAAGAAGGATGACCGAATCTCAACGCTACAATTTACGGTTCATGATTCATTCATACTTTCATTCACTATTCTGCAGCAGGGAGACAAGTCAACATGCTGGCATTCACTTAAACCCTAGATTCAATCAAAAATTTTTTTTTTCCGACCCGTTCCGTTCTCTTTGTTCCTTCCCAACTATCCCGACTTTTGCGCCATGGCCTCATCCCGTCCCACGCATGCTGCTGATGAGGCGGCCTACCTGCAGGCACTGAACGTTGATGTGCAGAACCAGGATGACCTGGAGCGAGACCTTGCTCAGAAGGTCAGACCTCACCTGCAATCTCCTTGAAGTGATGTCTAACATGCCTTAGGCCGACAAGTTGCTGGCTGAGAAGGCCGAGGAAAACGAGACCAAACGCCTGGAAAAGGCTTTGACTGAGATAGAGTATGTAAATCTACAACCCTAATGTGTTTGTCTCTCATTCTCACATTTTGTCCAGCAAAGCCGATGCCCAGATTCGACGACTAGAGGATCGCCTGGCCCAGCCCTTGGGCACCGCCACCCGACAACTTCGTCGCGTCGAGCTTGACCGACTCAAGTCGCGCCGGGCTGAACTAGCCAAGGATGTGCGGGATATTCAAAAGCGAATCGATGGACAACGGGAAGTTCAACAAGCGGCTTCTTCTAGCCATGGGTCAGGTCGGCTGGCGAACGAGTCTCGACGCGACTACCTTCTGCGGACCGGTCAGATTACCCCATTCGACCTCATAAATACTGGTGGATCACAGGGACCTGCAGCAACTCTACATGATGCTCTTGCAGGCGCAGAAGATGAACAGAGGGTCAAGGAAGAGCGAGAACAAGCCCGCCACGATGCTTCCCACCGCAACCTTATTCGCCCTGGCCACGACTTTGACGACAGTGAAAGTAGCGCTACGAGAAGTGTAAAGCGCCAGAAGGTGGAAGCCGGCCCCTCGTCTCTCAACTCCACCCCCGGATCAACCCCGGTTCGACTAAAGATTCGCATGCCCCGCCGTTCCCTCTCCCCTTCGTCGTCCGCAAGCTATGTTGCCTCCGAAGCTTCCAGCGTCAAGTCCGAAGATGAAGAGTACATGCCTGATACACTTCCCGAGACAATATCGACTGGAAAGCGCAAACGACACCTGGGAATTAAGGACAAGGGGGATGATCTGGAGGACCTCAGCGGCGTGGACGACGGCGACGAGTCTGTTTACCAGGACCGTTTGATGGTATGGACGAAAACTCGCAGTGAAGCTCGTCGACGTGAACAACCCGATTATCAGGACGATCCCAATGAGGATGAATGGCATAAGCCGCATCCTAAGTATCCTGATCTTGAACTTCCCAATGGACTCAGCGTACCCGGAGACATTGCACATTACCTCTTTTCATACCAAAGGACTGGTGTCCAGTGGCTATGGGAGCTTCACCAACAGTCGGTCGGTGGCATTGTCGGAGATGAAATGGGTCTGGGAAAGACAGTACAAGCTATCGCCTACGTTGCTGCTCTACACCACAGCAAAATGTACTCCAAACCCACTATCGTAGTGTGCCCTGCAACCCTGATGGTCCAGTGGGTCACTGAATTTCACAATTGGTGGCCAGCGCTGCGTGTCTCGATTTTGCATTCTTCTGGAAGTGGAATGCTTAATCTCAAAAAGGAGAACAGACGGGAAAATGCGTTGACCTCGGAGATAATGGGTTCTGGTGGTTCTCACAGTCTTTCTTCTGGCCAAAAGGCGGCTAAGAAGATCCTCAAACGCGTCGTCGAGGATGGCCACGTTCTGGTGACAACATATTCCGGCCTGCAGTCCTACGCAGATGATCTAACCGGTATCGAATGGGGGGCCGCCATCCTCGATGAAGGCCACAAAATCCGTAATCCTGATGCCGGGATAACTTTCAGTTGCAAAGAGCTGCGCACACCTCATCGCATCATCTTGTCCGGGACCCCCATCCAGAACAGTCTTATTGACCTCTGGTCTCTCTTTGATTTCGTCTTTCCAATGCGCCTCGGCACACTTGTTACATTCAAGAACCAATTTGAAATTCCTATCCGTCAAGGCGGATACGCTTCCGCCTCCAATCTCCAGGTACAAACTGCTACCAGGTGTGCGGAGACATTAAAAGAAGCCATCACCCCCTACCTTCTCCAGCGATTCAAGACCGATGTCGCATCTGATCTTCCCAAGAAAAGTGAGCAAGTCATTTTTTGCAAACTCACACAGTACCAGCGTTCTATGTACAAACGGTACCTCAGTTCGGAAGATATGCAGTCTATCTGCAAGGGCAAAAAGAAATCTTTCTCAGGCATTGATATTCTCCGCAAGATTTGCAACCACCCAGACCTTGTTGATCGGCAACTTACTCATCTCGGAAGTGACTACGGCCGTGAAGATCGCTCGGGTAAAATGCAAGTTCTGAGGAGCCTGCTTGAGCTTTGGAGGGACACTGGACATAAGACTTTACTCTTTGCCCAAACTGTGCAAATGCTGGACATTTTGGAAAAGTTCATTTGTTCTCTCGGAGGGTTCACATATCGTCGGATGGACGGTTCGACCCAGATCCCTAAGCGACATGCAATTGTGACCGAGTTCAATGTCGACCCGGACCTTCACGTGTTCCTTCTGACTACGAAGGTAGGAGGTATCGGCATTAACCTCACTGGTGCTGATCGCGTCATCATTTTCGATCCTGACTGGAACCCGTCCACTGATATGCAAGCCTGCGAGCGTGCGTGGCGTCTTGGCCAGAAGCGTGATGTGACAATTTTCCGGCTTATGATGAAGGGCACCATTGAAGAAAAGATCTACCACCGTCAGATCTTCAAGCAGTTTATGACCAACAAAATCACCAAGGATCCACAACAGCGTGAAGGGTTCCAACTCAACGACCTCTATGATCTGTTCACGCTCACCGAAGAGGATGACCAGGAGCTAGAAACGACACAACTCTTCAAAGATGCAGAAGTCACCTACCAGGAAGAGCAGAAGGAGACTCCAAAGTCCAACTTTCCATCCAGGAAGCGTCCCACCGACAGCAATTCCGCGCCAAAGGCCAAACCTCCCTCCCCAGTTCATGTTAAGGCCGAGGGATCCGACGACCTGGGCACTGTTCAGGGAATCGCCAACGTGGAGGATTTCAAAACTGCTGCAGGTGTCAAGGCAGAAAATGATACTGAAGACAATTTCAGTGACCAAAACGCCGATCAGAATGGCGATGGCAAACAAGCCGAAGACCGCCTCATGCATAGCATTTTCTCGCGTTCAGGTGTCCATGCTGCCCTTGAACACGACCAGATTATAAACGGCAAGCGAGTAGTCCAGGCAGATCCCAAAATGGTCGAAGCCGAAGCTCGCCGTTTCGCCAATGAGAGTGCCGCTGCACTTCGTAAAGCTGAAGAAGCCGCTCGCTCTGTCCCCATTGGACTGCCCACATGGACCGGTCAGTTTGGTGTTGCCGGCCGTGATATGGGTGGAAGCTCAGCGCGCCCTGGTCGAGGAGGACCCTCCTCCGCTTCTCTCCTCACAAACCTGAACCCCGGTGCTGCTTTGAATACCCAGCGTCCTTCTACCCCGACTTTTATGCCTCGCGGCGAGGAGTTTTTGCCCCTAATTCAAAACTTCTTTCGGTCGCACCGTGGCCCTATAACCTCACAAGTGATTATCAACAACTTCAATCACTATTGTGCCACCGAACAGCGGCAGCAGGAGTTCTATGCAGTTTTGAAGAGAGTTGCTGAGCTCGGCCCTCCCCAACGGGGTCGTAGGCTTTGGACGTTAAAAACAAGCAGACAAGCGGCTTCTCCGCGCCCACGGCCTGGGGGCACTTCTTCCCCACGTCCTCGACCTGAGGGAACTTCTTCTCCACGTCCCCGGACTTGAGGACACTTTTATTGACTTGAAGAATTCTACGATAAAGAAGGAAATATTTGTAAGATAGGTGACATTTACGACGCTATGACAGAGAAGATGAACACGACACCAGAATACCTATCAATGAATATATTGGAAAACACCTCCCAAACATAACTTGGTATCAAAACCGCTTGTCAAAACCCAAGCCGTCTGTCTACAAATCAAAACCAAACAACACATGGGCTAAAAAAAACTCCATTCAAATCAAATGGAGTCGCATCAGGAGTACCCAACATCCAAATATTGAGTTGCCAAAATCAATCGAAGTCTGGCTTGGGCGGAGAAAGCACCGTCTGGACTTCATCTTCACGATCCCACTGATCCCGATATTCTTCCATCAGCACGCGAGCTGACGGCGCCCTTGCAACAAAGTCCACCACAGCAGGAACGGGAAACAAAATATGAAGTGCAGAATATACACCAGCGCTAATGGCAAACCCTGAGAGGAAGCAAATATAATATATATGCATGAAGCCCACCGGGACACTGATGCTGGGGTTCACATATGCGATGAAGCCGGGTAACGACGGCGCGGTTCCACAAACCCACTATAATCAAATTAGTACATGCTTTTCAATTTTTTATCTTCCAAGACCGACTAGAATAGGGCCCCGGGGGGAAAGGAGGAACACTTACCCCGATAACAGCTCGCCAATCCACTCCCCATGTGTACCAATAGATGCTAGAACTATCTCCAACAAATAGATCCTCAACCTTGATCTTGCCTTTATTGACAACGAAGTAAGAAGCAATCATCAGTCCAGTCATAGGACCCAGAAAAACGGAATAACTGCTCAGAACCGTGAGGAAAGTCGTGGCAGTGTTGACAAGCTTCCAAGGGTTACAAGCAATAGAGATAATAGCAGTGATATAAGCACCTCGACGAATATTGATATACCGGGGGAAAGTTGCCGCCAGGTCAAAGCCTGCAAATAACATCAGTAATAAGATTGAGAGTAGAAGTTGAACATACCACCCGCCAAAGAATTTCCAGGGACATTCACTCCAATCTGCGAAACAACCAAAGCAGCACCACCAAAGAAAGCCGCAGCCCTCGACCTCGATCCCCCATGCTCAATCACAGCACTAAGCAGCGTAGGCAAATTCCACTGCGCCGCACCATATCGATTCTGCGTCGCAGCCGTGACCAAAATACCGATAATCGAGCAGGTAATACCGTAAAAGGGAAAACTGATAACCTGACCCCAAATCGCATCTGTAGGTTTTTGAGCAAAACGCGCATAATCATTCTGATTAAGAATACCAGCCGCGATGGAGCCTATTGTACTAATGATTCCAAAAGCGATGTTCCACCCCGTGGCATTGCCGGAGCCGGATAGTGTCGAGCCAAAACCACTGTCGCCCATGGTTGCGAGGGACCAGATTAGAAGGACGATTTCGAAAATAAGGATCGTTGCTGCGGAGGCGTAGAAGAATGTATTTAACTTGTGCGGGTGGATCCATATGAATGGTAGCGAAATGAGCATGAAGATTATGTAGGCTACGAAGGTTGCTGTTGTTGTACCTGTTGATGCGGCGATGGTGTTCGGGATGCGGGATTCGATGTCGGGCCATATCGCTTGTAGACAAACGTAGATGCACTCTCCTCCTATCCATGCTTGGAAACCGTCTTATCGAGATGGTTAGCGTGATAGGATGGAAGGGATGAGGATATACTTACACCACACTGTGAAAAAGGAAGTCAGTACCGCGGTTATTGGGTATTGAATGGAAGTGTAGTGTAACTCACCAATAGAAAGAAGAATACGATTCCAGATCACGAATGCACTTCCGTACATACCCCAGACATATCGGTTAACCACGGGGAATCCCACTGTACAGGTTAGATCTGGACCACTGACAGTAGTAGATCACGTACGATGATAAAAGGCACCCGGGATAGAGTTCAAGATGACAAACAAGGTTGCTAGTAGCTGTCCGGCGACAATAGCAATAATAGCTTGCCACCATGTCAATCCCAGTGCAATTAGCGAACTACCAGTCATGTAGGTAGAGATATTAGAGTTGACAAGCACCCCTAACAGATATTAGCGTGACATCTCTCTGCCCATACAGCGACCCATCGTACAGAAATTATGAAACGTCCAGTGCCCCCAAGTCCGCCGCCCAGCCTCGATAGGTTTGATATCATTATTGATCCATCGGTCCGGCACGACTCCACCATCCGCATTAATCTCGATTCTCTTCAGAAACTTCCTGACCGACATACCGAGGGACAAGACGAGAAAGCTGGCAAAGGTTCAGGGAAAAAAAAGAAAACGGGATATATGGATTATGGTTGGGCGGCCGCTACTACATACTCGATTTACTCCGCACTTGGTTTTGGGGTTTGTATTTGCGAGACGGAAAGATATCAGATTGCTTTGATATAATAGTGCTAGCGATGGAAACACAAGTACTGGCTATGTACTAGCCTGTGATCAGTTGACCAATTACCTTGTTAGATAAGAAGGTAAACATCCCTGCTTATCAAGTTATCAAGTTATCAGCTTATCATTATCAAATGTGTGATCATGCATGGTAGCAGCGCATCGTGTAACAGGGATTAGGATAGCGAGGAAAAATCAGATGGAACGGAATAGACGACAGTGCTACACCTTTATTGCCACCACTAGAGCGTCAAATCGAGCATATTTTATCCGCGCCCCAGGAATCATGGAAGATATTACGAGATAAAAGAAAGTAGACAAAGGCCCAAGCAAAGATCATTTCCGGAGATTCTGACGTGTGATTGGTCGATTGGTGTGCATGGTCCGACCACACGGAGTTGTATCGGGGTTCGGAGTGGATCATGATATTTCTTTGTATCAACGCTGCCCTGGTGTTCTAGCATCCTATCCTTTCCGCTTTCGTGATTTAGCCAGACCCCGACCCCGACTCCGACCCCGGCATGACAAGCTGTGATAAGCTGTGGTGGGGAAGTAGATCATTCGCGTGGAGATAATCCATGGATTAGTTAGGCAAGTGCATCCGTGCACATTAGTAAAGAGGTCACGGTGCATGTAGGAACCTTATCTGACTACCTTAAGCGGTGATGTACATACGAGATGACCCTCCATATCTAAAGTTCTCATATCATTTTCGTTCAACTCTCACCCATGATTTTGTTACTTCGCTTCTTTCAAGAAATTCAACCGCGGTAGGGCGATATATACAGTATGACTCGCGGCGGTCCATGCCGTATCGGCGTTGATGTAGGTGGAACTAACACCGACGCCGCTATCATTGAAATCTCGGCCTCGGAGACGGAATCAAGAGGTGTACGTGCTTCCAGCAAGACACCTACAACAGTCGATGTCACATCTGGCATCCATACCGTGATTGAGGATGTCTTGTCAAAGTCGTCCGTTGATCGACGGGATATTCTTAGTGTGGCTATTGGCACAACACATTTCGTGAACGCTGTTGTGGAGGCAGATGCACGACGACTTAGTAGGGTGGCTGTTGTTCGGCTCTGTGGCCCTTTCACAAAGATGGTAAAGCCTCAAACATCAAAGAAGCGATAGTATCCAAGCTAACAAGCACACGAAGCTGCCGCCATTTTCCGACTTTCCACCAGAGTTGAAAAATATAATGAGCGGACCAGTCTTTTATCTAGATGGAGGTAAGTAAAGAAATTTTTCGCTTAAGGTTGTTGTATCTAATAGTAGACAGGACTGGAAATCGACGGGCGTGAGATAAAACCACTAAATCATGCCCAAATCAAGGAGACCGTTCGATCCATCAAAGCCGCGGGAATCGACAAAGTAGCTCTAGTGGGCATATTCTCTCCTCTCGACGCACAAGGACTGCACGAAGAAACCTGCAAGCGACTGATGCTAGAAGAAGATCCATCTTTATCAGTAGTATGTTCACATACAATTGGAGAGATCGGGCTCCTAGAGCGCGAAAACGCGACGATCCTGAATGCTTCAATTCTAAATTTGGCCCGAAGAACAGTTCGTGCGTTCTGTGAAGCAATGAAGAAGCTTCATCTTGATTGTCCCTTGTTCCTCACGCAAAATGATGGAACATTGACCGATGCTGCTACGGCGGCGGAGTTACCAATCAAAACATTCGCATCTGGCCCTACGAACAGCATGACAGGTGCAGCGTACCTAGCCTCATTAGACCGTGGGGAGAATACGACTCGCTCTGAAACTCAGGTTCTTGTAATTGATGTTGGTGGCACGACCAGTGATGTTTGTGCATTACTTCCGTCCGGATTCCCGCGACAGGCGCCGAATTTCGTTGAGGTTGGTGGTGTGCGTACTGCGTTTTCGATGCCTGAAGTACTCTGTGTTGGGCTTGGGGGAGGTAGTCGTGTGATCCATGATGAAGCTTCGGATGGTGTTCAGGTTGGCCCGGAATCAGTTGGACATTATCTGACTAGCCAGGCTTTGGTATTTGGTGGCGATGTCATGACTACCACCGATATCGTTGTGGCTTCAGGGAAAGCGGATATTGGGGATGTAAAGAGGGCGAGGGCTATCTCGCCTGGTCTTGTCTCCAAAGCACGCGTGCAGATCAAGAAGATCCTTGAACGAGCTGTCGATGACATGAAAGTCTCCGATTTGCCTGTGACGCTTCTACTCGTTGGTGGTGGGTCAATCGTCCAGATGGATGATCTAGAAGGCGTTGCTGAATGTATAATCCCGCCACACCATGATTCCGCAAATGCCGTCGGGGCTGCGATTGCGAAGGTCTCGGGTGAAGTTGACATCATTGAGATCCTAGATGGTCGAGATGAGAAGACCGTGCTAGAAAATGCAAAGCAGAAGGCTATTGAGACCGCTGTGGCTCATGGTGCAGACAGAAACGACACTAAGATTGTGTCCGTTGACAAGCTTCCTCTTCAGTATGTCACCAACAAGGCTACGCGGTTTGTTGTCAAAGCCGTTGGTAGACTGGCGATATCTGATGATTGTTCCCCATTTCCCAATGGAGCATCTTCACACGAAGGATCTGAGGATTATACCAACGGTGAGAGCCAGCCAGAGCCAGAAAAGCAGTTCAAGAAAACAACATCGGAATCACTACAATCCATGGTAAAGTTCTCCGCCTTCATGGATATCGAGACTTATCAGCCCGATGTTCGAAACTGTATATGGTACATCTCTCCCCTTGACCTAGAATTCATGGCAACGGGAACAGGCGTGCTAGGAACTGGTGGTGGAGGCTCCTCATACCTCGAATACTTACGATGCCTAGAAAGCCTTCGAGATTCTGGAAAGAAAATGCGTGTCGTTTCCCCCAGCTACATGAAAGATTCAGATATTTGCGTCTTCGGCTCTTGGTACGGTGCACCAAGTGTGGGGAATGAGAGATTAGCAGCCGGAACAGAGATCATGAATGCGATAGATGTCTCTGTCAGGATGGGAGGCCGTAGCCATTTCGAAGCTGTGATTGCGGACGAAATCGGTGGTGGAAATGGGCTTTCGACGTTTCCTTCGAGTGTTTACTATGATATTCCAGTGGTGGATGGTGACTTGATGGGACGTGCATACCCAACAATGGAGCATGGTCAGTCTTTGACTCCCGGTATTCATTTAAATAGCAGTGGTCTAAATGGCTGTCAGGCACTCCATACGTTTACGGCGAACCTATCACACCTTGTGCGATGGCAGATGCTAGAGGTAACACATCCGTGGTTATGGTAAGGGTCCCCTTTATATCCAGAAAAGAAAACATCCATTAACGCCAATGACAGAAAGCCGAATCAAACTCACGAGTCGAGACCATGTTGCGTACGCAATGTGTAGATCTGGGACTCAGCATTGCCATTTCGGCTACACCCTTGACTGGAAAGGTAATCAAGCAATATGCCATCCCGAACACGGTATCGCAAGCATGGTACATCGGACGTGCCATCCACAGAGCCAGGAAATCGAAGAGTAACCTTATCAACTCAATTGTGAGTAAACCCGCTTCAACAATATCTGCCATCTCCTAATGTAATCGGACAGTTCGAAACAACCCCCGGTTACCTTCTATACACCGGCAAGATCATCGACGTAAAGAGAGATGTTCAAGAAGGATACACAATGGGCCAGTGCACAATCGTACCCCTCAGCAACGAAGAACAAGACCTCGACGGCCCAGCCAATCATCCCTTTGATGATACCCGCTGCTTGATAATTCCATTCCAGAACGAATTCCTCTACGCTGCGTACGCAGACATTGCTAATCCGGACGATTCCTTCAAGCATGAGATTATCTGCACAGTCCCAGATCTCATTTCCATTCTAGGACAAGATGGTGAAGCGATAGGATCCCAGGATCTGCGTTATGGTCTTCGTGTTAATGTGATTGGTATGGCTGCTCATCCACTTTGGACTGGAGATGAGCGGGGACTAAGGGTTGGTGGACCGGAGGGATTTGGGTTGGATATGGAGTGGAAGAGTATTGGGCCTTATCAGGAGCCTCCAAGTGTGATTGATGAGTTTAACAGAGATGTTTAGATTAGTTTCATGGATAATGAATAAATATCGAGTTCTTGAAGTGATAAATATGGGCTTGGGATTATTCAAGTCTTGCGTATGTACAATTCTGCGCATAAAAATGCGTATTTACTTATCGTAAATGTTACAGGCGAGCACCACCCTCTGTCAGACGTGCCCAATCCTTCTCTCCGAACGGCTTGTATGCTTCCTCACCGGGAGCGAGCCACAAGAACTGATCTTCCTTGCCCTCGGGTACCTTAGTACCAATCAATGCCGGATCAACGCCTTCATCTCTGAGTGGAACTTTGTTCTGCTTGTTGTTGTGGATGTGGCTAGAGTTTTCAACCACACGCAGGAATACAGGGACGGCATAACGAGGCAGCTTAGAGCGCGTAAAGCGAGCAAGTTCCGCAAAGTCAAGACTTTTCCGTGCCTCGGGAGCAATTTGAAGGGCTGCACAACCAGCGCGACCTTCGTGGTTGGGAATGAGGACACCGTAGACGTTAGCTTCTTGGATGCCGGGGAATCGACCCAGAACCTCGGCAACTTCCGCGGTTGAGCTACAGGAAATGGTGTGTTAGCGAAGATTATCCCGTCAATAGGATAAGAGAAGTACTTACACGTTCTCGCTCTTCCAGCGGAATGTGTCACCAAGCCGATCGACGAAGTACCAACGGCCATCATCCTGACGACGAAGAGCATCGCCAGTGCGATAATACAAATCACCCTTGACGAATACATCACGTAGAAATTTCTTCTGTGTGGCTGACCCATTCTTCCAGTAGCCTTGGAAGACCTCCTCACTCGGAATGTTGACAAGGATCTCACCACCTTCCTCCAAAGAAGGGCGAATAGCGAATCCAGTCTTGCTATCGCGAATAACTTCGCCAGTTTCTGAGTCAATAGAAACAGGAACGTAGGTATTCCGGAAGATCCCACGCAGCAGTGCACCATGGTGGCCAACACATCCAGACGTAAATGGACCAGCATTGCGATTTATCAAGTTGAAAATACCCTCGCTACTACTGAAGAACTCGAAGATTTCAGGGATACCGAACCGGTCCCGGAATTTCTCCCAGACATCGGGTCGAAGTCCGTTACCGTACATGCCTCTTACTTTGTGGTTCCGGTCCTGGGGAGAAGGTGGAGGCGCGAGTAGGTAGCGAGCGGTTTCTCCAACGTAAACGAAGAATGTGGAGTCGCTGTCACGGATATCAGTCCAGAAATTCCGGACGCTGAATTTCGGGCCTAGCGCAACGCTGACTCCGAGTGATAGAGCTGTGCCGACACAGATAGCTGCGGTGCCGTGATAAAGTGGCATGCAGCTGTACCAACGATCTCCATCTGGTCCTGGGACATCGCCAACCGCGGCAGAACGCGTGGTGAATCCGCCGAACATTCGGCCCATGGTGAAGGCAGTGGCCTTGGGCATTCCGGTTGTTCCAGACGTGTACAGTAGAATTGAAGGGAAATCTACCTTCACATTGAGAGCCAACTCGACCGGTGGATCTGTTGTTGGAAAGGTGCTGATGTGGTCCCTGAACGAGTCGTTCAGCGTCACAGGCTTCATCCCAAGTTCGGTCGTGAGTGTCGCCTGGCAATCTTCCATACTTGCGAAGCAGGTCGGATCCTCATCTGCCAGGATGAGTGTTGCACCGCTAATCTTCAGGCAATGGATCAGAGCTTCGCCAGAAAGATTGTAATTGATTGCGGCTGGTGCGCAGCCAATGCTCCACAGGCCAATCCATGCGATCAGAAACTCTGCGCGATTCTGGAGGTAGAAAGCGACCAGGTCTCCCTTTTTCACCCCTTCAGATAGGAAATAATGGGCATATTGACATGCTTTTTCATGGAGATCTCGGAAGGTGTAAGTCTGTTCTCGTGTCCAGATTGCAGTTGTGTCGGGGTATTTCTTTGCTGTCTCTAGGAAGACGAACCAAGCATTTACTTTACCTTCGGAGACTGTTCGGAGATATTAGCATCTGTACCCCACTGGTTAGATTGGATGAACATACCGGCACGCGCGAGAGCACGCTCTCCCTGTTTCACTGCTAGCAGGACCCTTGTATCTTTGCGGATGTGGAATTTGGCATCAAGATAAGCTGCTAGAGCCGTTCCGCCGGCCAGGGCAGCTACAGCGGTGCCTGTAAATTGTTAGATGTTGGGGGATACAGACAATGATCAAATTGACAAACCGAATTCCATTGAAAATGTGGTTGAGATGAGATGTTCTCAACAAATGTACCTGATCCGCAGGACCGAAAAACGGGCGATGACGTAGATCTTAGGAAATAGTAAAAATGTGAAATGGAACAAGAAACCAGAAACAAATCAATGACTTGATTGTGTAACATCCAACAACAAAAAGAGAAAGAGAAAGAGTGATGCGGTGGAATCGACAAGGTCATTGTAAGCCGAAGCTTGGAAAAGATCCTCGGCACAACCACGACTCGCCCCCACTTTTCCCAATCGCCATCTCAACCAGCCCCGTTGATTCGAGCAAGGAAGCCATTCCATCTGAGGGGCTAAATGGGGCTTGCGGGGAAAAAGAAACAAATCAGAAAATAAAGTAGCACCTCGGTTCAAACGGATCCACTGTCTGATTCTGTACATCGCCCCAACATAAATTGCAGGTCAGATCTGGAAATCACGGAGTTCTGTCGACGGCATCAGACTATCATGAACTCCTCGGACTCTACGATCCTGTTCATTCTTCCACCCCCACGCCTTATCGCGGTCGGCCCCGTTACTTATCCCATAGATCACATTCGTCACGTAGCGTCCGATGATGGGCAGGAATTTCCAGCAGTGGAACGAGCCTCCAACAGCTAGATAAAGATTGGATAACTTAGGGTGCGGATGTCGTGTGATTAATGGGTCTTGCGAGGGTGTGATTGCGTCCCAACAGAGACGAAAATGGTCAACTTCGCGATCTTTCGCAAAAAGTTGAGGTAATCGGACCTTTATTGAGTCGACTGTTTGCCGACGAAGGCCATCTGGAATGGCCCGTTGGTGGACTGAGGGTATTGAGATGGTCTGTCCATTGTCTGTATGAACGGTGTTCTTAAATGAGGCTGTATTGGTAAATTTTATTATTCCCGAAGCAGTTGGGGGCAATGTTTCACCTAAACGATAAGTCATTTAGTGTCTTCGATGAATCGCATCATGCTTACCCTGTTCACCATACACATAAACCGGAAGCTGATCGTAGAGCGGTCGCTCTGCGTCTGTCAACTGGTAGTGCACTACGCAAACGCCGGCCGCGGTGAGGTGACTCTCCATTCTGGACTTCTGAGGCATACCCAGTTCGTCCTCAGTCAAAGTCATCAATTCGCTGGTCCAAGCTCCTGTAGCTAGGATGATCTTCTTGGCTGTGTAAAGATTGCCACTGTTTGTTTGAACTCCTCTGACTCCGTATTGATCCAGCACAAGGCGATTGGCTTCGTCAACCTTATATTGAACGCCCATGCGAATGGCTTCGTCTACCATGATTTTGAGGGCACTACCGGCATCTGCCCATCCAGCTGACGGGTTAAAATAGTAAGAATCGAACGGTGTCAAATCTGCATCTTTCAATATTCCGCCCCAGTTGCTTTGAACTTCTCCTTCTGTCATATCCTTAGTCAAATCTGGACGCCCACTAATTCTGAAATTGTTGCGAATTGTTGAAGTGAGATCGTTGCCCCGCTCACCCATCGAAATCCATCCCGTTTCGTGGTAGACTCCAGCGGTGGCGAACAGTGGATTTTTTTTCCAGGCATCAATTGCTTCAAACGCTAGATCCATGTACAGAGTGTCTGAATAGTCTGCCCGGATGATTTTGTTGAAGTCTGTGGATGCAGCGGGTGTTGATGGAGCATGATTCCGATCGACAATTGTGATGCTTGATGGGTTGGAAGATTGCTTAGCTAGATAATAGGCTGTGCTGACTCCAAAGATCCCAGCGCCAACAATCAATACGTCGGACTCCAAGACGGACATTTTGAGGTACTCAGGTGCGACTGGTTTTGAGACTAGGTTAGGTGTTGGAAGAGGGGAGAACGAGGTACATGAGGCTAATGCGAGGGAGTGAACTGGGATCATAGGTACTGAGCATGCTGACGTACTTGTTTGACCATTGAATATCAGTTTTGGTGTAGGCTCACTTAGATATGACCTAAATCAATCTTAAATCCAACGATTTCGAATGTAAAATTTGGCATATTCTCATCTCCTACCAGATCTATATATCCATATAGATAATTCTGAGGTGGGGTTCTTCGGAGATTGGACCCATCCAAGTTCGTCCTCGTGTACTTCAAGGCGTGCTGTGTCTTTTGTCTGAGCAATACCAAACTTGATATGATTTTCACAATCAGAGAAAATTTCTCCCTTAGATTTGAGAACCTCCCAAGCTTCACAGTAAACATGGGCGGGCAGAATGAAGTCGGTGGGCAGATAAGCGGCAGAATCTCACTTCCGAATCAAATCCGCAAATCCGCATAGCTTAATGATTGCTGCTTCATGTTCAATTACTACGCCATTATTATGACCGAGAGAAACTAATTCACAAGAATTACCCTCAATTTGACTCGGGTGTCACAATCCGTCATCAATCACCGAAATGCCACCTCCAAACCCCCAATCTCAACCGAAGGCCAAACCACGCATTTTGAGTCCTCGAGATGCCAAATCACTCGCCGTTGACAACAAGAAACCCGAGATCAAACCAGCTACACCGAAATATGCCTCCCTTGAACAGCAGAAATCATTAAATCGGGGCTCTCCCCTCGTCTCCAGATGGCACCTCCCCTCAGCATTCTCCCGTCTCCGCGAGCGCTACGCTGCCCTCCCATCCCCCGTTCGACGTACTTTTCGCGTTCTCCGTGTCCTCGCCCCGATTATACCAATCAGTCTTTTCTTCTCAGAGCATGTCGCACAGATCATGTGGGTGCGCGGCCCGTCAATGACTCCCTACTTGAACGAAGACTACGACCAAATGCAAACAAAAAGCGATATGGTACTCGTGAACATGTGGCCCTGGGGCCCCGTCTTCCCATGGGCAAGGTCAAAACGAATTGAACGGGGGATGGTCGTGACATTCCGGTATGACCCTATATTCTTTGCCAACCCGCCCACTCATATCGGTGGAATCGGCGCGCCGAGATGACAAGACTGAATATTAACATCGATTGCTTGCGCATAGATCACCGGCCAATTCCAATCATATTGCTATTAAACGTGTCGTCGGTCTCCCTGGCGACCGTATTACTACCCGCGAACCCTGCATGAAACGTACCCAGATCGTCCCATTCAACCACGTATGGCTTGAGGGTGATGCGGAGGATCCGCGGAAAACGCTTGACAGTAATACATATGGACCGGTCAGCATCAGCCTGATTACAGGTCGTGTGCTTGGTATCTTGGGGCCGCGAATGCGTTGGTTGAACTGGGAAGACTGGGAGGCTGGGAGGTCAGGTGGGCCGTCAACGGACTCAGAGGAGAATTACCGCCAGAGTGTGCGGGACCGCGTTGTGAAAGAGGCTGTGAAGCTGGAGCGGCCGGAATTTTAGAGGGGTCTGTGATGTCCCGAATGCTTCATACTTCTAAGGTTTGTGAACAAGACTTGTAAATATACTGATCTATAGATGGCGCCAGGGTGCCCTTGTATTATACTTAAAGATCAATACTGTATCATAATCCCCTTTGGACCATCAAGTCGGACCAAGGAATGTCGCAGAGGGCTCATGAGCTTGGTGCTACCTAAGTGTAGATTGTATGCTTGAGAGCCCGGGCTTCTTATCCCGCGGAGTATCTCCAGGATAGGCTCTCCACTTTTCGGGGTAAAACCCACCGATGGGAACGACAACATCTGGTCTCCCATTTTACCCCGAGATAATTCCCTTCCAAATATCCCAAATAGCCTTCCGGTGAGAAGAATTGAACAGTAATTTCACTCTGTTTCTACGTGAAAGTATAAGCCGCCACCCCCAATCAACCCCGCACTGCCCGCATCACCAAGTCAACCACGAAGTCGCAGAAACATACGATATGCCCACACCAATCGTCGACTCGCACATCCACCTATTCCCAGCCTCGCACCTCCCAACATTAGCCTGGCATGGCCCAAACAACCCCCTTGGCTCGCAGCACAGCATAGACGAATACCGACACGCAACATCATCCGTCCCCACAAACCCATCTGCACCAAGATACCTACGCGGCTTCATTTTCCTAGAAACAGACCGCATATCATCTAGCGCGGAAGAAGACTCAGAGAATCCAGGATGGAAGCATGCCTTAGATGAAGTATCCCTTCTCACGCGCATCGCACTCGGCGAGCCCGTTCCAGGCGAAGGGCATAAACCCATTGATCAAGAGCTTTGCCTTGGAATTGTACCTTGGGCACCAGTACCCGGTGGCGCAGATGTGCTACAAAAGTACATGGACCAAGTGAAAGAGCGCACGAAAACAGATGATGTATGGCGCAAGGTACGCGGAGTGAGATATCTTGTCCAAGATAAAGCGGCTGGGGTAATGCTTGAAGCAAAGTTTGTGGATGCGTTACGATGGCTCGGGACGCGGGATCTTGTGTTTGACCTTGGCGTCGATGCGAGGGGTGGTGGGTTACATCAGCTGCGCGAGGCTGTTGAGATGATGGATATGGTATATCGAGGGTTGGATGAGAGTGAACAAGTGACAATTGTGATTAGTGAGTTGTGGCATCTTGGACTCTTTCGCGCTTCGTACTGACTGCATAGATCACCTTTGCAAGCCTAATTTGCGGTTGGATCCTGAGTCGGTCCCTACTCATACTGAGTATCTTGAATGGAAGGAGCTGATTACATCTATGGCAAAGGCGAGCAATAAGACTTATATGAAGCTTTCTGGTGCTTTCTCTGAGCTCCCGCCACTAAGTGCGAATGCTGATCCAGATATCGATTCACTTGTTGAGCGTTTGAAACCTTGGACAGACGTTGTCTTTGATGCCTTTGGTGCGGAGCGCGTGATGTTTGGTTCGGATTGGCCAGTCTGCACTATTGGTGGTGGTGGAAACAATGTTTCATGGAATAGGTGGAGAGATGTGGTTGAAGGGATCTTGGAAAAGCGAGGCCTGAAAGATGAGGAAAAAGAGGGTGTCTGGGGACGTGTAGCAGTGAAAGCTTATGGGATTGCGATTTAGAAATATTAATATGAGGATGTCAGAGATGCGCTCGAGATCAGTTTCACTACTTCACTGTCTTTTTGCGATTTATTGCTTTCTACCTTGGAAGCATCATACCGATTAACCACGGTAACCTGGCCTGGGCTTCATGGCATTCATAACTAAGTGGATGACACTGCAGACTACGTCCAATTCTCCTGATCGTCTGGATGATGATACTGTCCGGGAGCTCAAATTGCTTGCCCAACGAGCCAACTGCTCACTTCCACAGGACAAAATTTACGGCCTGCTAGGGCTATTCCCATCGCCTGTGTCAAGCGCCGTGGTGGTCGATTACAGCCGAGAAACAGAAGATATCCTGGCTGTCTTTTGCTCTCTGGTCCCAGAATGGAAATGTACTTAGGGTATCTACAGCACGTCGTTCGCGTTTCAACCTCTATCCCTCAGGCCCCCAGCCAGCTTCAATATTCGTTGTCTAGCAATTTGTGAAGTTCGAGAGCTATGCAGGCCGGTGAAAAAAAATTATAAGGCGTTCATTTCTATTACTAGTAGTATGTACTATGGAACCAAATCCTCTGTCCCTCTCTGATAATCCCTGAATCTCCGCAAGCTCCTCTCATTGACATCCTGCACCAACTGAATAGTCGCAGCATCATCATCAGGTCCCGGCTCATGACGTTGACCAAATTCAGCTTGCACCCGGGCAGCCGTGTTCGCCATTAGGTAAGACGGCCAGTGCATCGCAAAATAACCTTTGAGGTGAATCCTCTCAAGGCCCTGAATCTGTGCCAAAGTACGTATGAAGAGAACATTGTCACCCAACCCTCTCTCCTTAGCTCCCCTCTCATACATCAATGGAGAGTCGCAATTGGCACCCCACGCAAGCTCAATATATCGAATACCAGTGGCATCTTTAGACAAGGTGTTGAGTAATGTTAACCACGGTGAAATTTCGGCCTTCCATGGTACCCACGTATCCAACGACCTCAAGAACTTGGTATTTGTCGGACCGATCTGTGCCATGAATCGAAACATCTGCCCCGGTTCACTGAAGTTGAACACGTTCCCTCCGTAGAGGACCGAAGCCGCTTCACTATGAATCTGCGTACATGTGTATAGTATTGCCGGTTCTAGTGTTCGATAGTGTGGAGCCTGGATCATGTGTAGGGAAATCATTTTTCGAGATGTGTTTCCAACCGCCCATGATGGGCTTTGCTCAGGATCAGCCTGGCTGACAAGAAGAAACTCGTATATTTGTAGTCGGATTTCGACTGGCAGAGTCAGAAGCGAGAGTCTTGGGTTGGGGTTTTTTCTGGGTGATCGAATGGTAGATTGGAAATTTCGACGGGACGCTGTAGGTATGTTGCTATGGGCTGATGATGATTTTGTATCGGTGAGGTCAAGGTCAAAGAGCGCATTGGCAATATCTGGTCTTCTGAAAGGCACCGCCATTCGATAGACTGTAAGACGGACCGATTTGGCCTCCAGGGTATCTTGAAAACATAAAAACGCTCGCTATTCTAGACATACGAAGCATTGGAAGGTCGACGAGGAGTCCTGCAGCAAACATAAGGGGGGCGGGGCTACCACGTGATGGAAGGCAAGGGTCTCAAGCGACTGGAATGAGATGAATTGTGAACATAGAAGCTTCCATAAATGATTCCGCTGTATTTGAAAACTCTAAATCCGCTCATTGTTTACTGTAGATTAACAAATAGTCCACCATCGACCAAAAGTTGCGCACCGGTCTGTCATGAAAAAGAATGATTAGCATAGCTCCATCAATGCCAATAGCAGAGCCTCATCAGCCGCAAACTTACCACGTAACTACTCAACTCCTCACAGGCCAAGAACACCGCGGGCCCAGCCAAATCCGGGGGCTGACCAAGTCTGCCGAGCGGAATACGCCCTTCCATATACTTTTTCTTCACCGGATCAGCCATATCGGCATCATTAAGCTGTGTACGGATAGTTCCCGGTAGCAAAGCATTGCAACGAACGCCATATTTGCCCAATGCCACCGCGCATGACTGCATCAAACTCAAAATACCAGCCTTAGTGGGTGTATAATGTGTCTGTTCGCCACCACCAACAAGAGCAGAAATGGAGCTGATACCGATAATGGAACCACCGGGTGGTGATTGAACCAGAGCCATCTGCCGGGCTGCGGCTTGTGTGGCAAAGAAGGCCCCGGAGAGGTTGGTGGAGACCGTGTGGTTAAGGAGGGAGGGTTCAAGTCTGAGATTGCTGTTAATGGGAGATCTTTGGGGCAAAAGGGAAGAATGAGAGCAATTGGTTTGGCTTACTCGAGGAAATCCGCAAATTGGCAAACGCCGGCATTGCTCACGAACACGTCTAGACGTCCGAATGCCTCCACAGTCTTCGCGACAAAATTCTTCCCTGTCTCGGGCTGGGAGATGTCGCCCGAAACTGTGATTAATCGGGTCTCAGCGGCGCCTGCTTCGATCTCGTTCACTTCTTTCTTCAGAGCTTCTAGTAGGTCGTCTTCCTTTGGTCCGCCTAGGTGGCTGATTGCGACGTTGGCGCCGTGCCGAATGTAGTCGAGGGCAATTGCCTGAAGATAAACTGTCAGTCCAATTGTTCCTCTCGATAAAGTTGGCCTTGCATACCCGTCCAATGCCAGTCAGACCACCGGTGATGGCGGCCACCTTGCCAACGAGTAATTGAGGGAGAGGCATTGTGATTGATTATTGTGTTCGGGATGTGAGTAGTACTGAAACTATCAGTCTCCCCCACAGTCTCTGGACGTTGTATATGGGAGAGATTTGAAAATTTTCTTGAGAACTCTTTTGCCGTGTTGCGTTGGTCTGCGTCTCATCACCCCGCGGACATGACCTCGGGTTTCGCGGTGATGATAGCCCGAGTGTGGGGTTAATCCCCCCACATTGGCAACGGAGGGGCAAATTCTTCCGTGTGGACATGGGTGAGGACTATTCGGCCGGACTGAAGGCGATTTTTGATAATTAGGCTAAACAGACCGACGAATCTGATTCTGTGCTCATGCGAGCCTTACAACAAATTATAAGAAAATTGGACCTCGGCCGGATTTACATGAAATATCCTTTATTCTATTCGCGATTTGTTGTCTTATCCTGAACTTCAGTCTATTGGATAGAGTAATCATAATGCTATTTATGTACATGAATTCATATTGCAGGAGCATTTCGTGAGAAACAAAAAGATGGCCAAGGAAAACAGGAATAAATGCAACGCCGAGAAACCCAGATGCTTAGGCGGTGCCATTGGCAAGCTCCTTGTTATCAGGAGCGGGCAGGCTCTTCTGAGGTGCCGGGTTCAGGAGGGCATGACCGGGAATCAAAGGAGCGTTGGGGTTAAGCTCAAGACCAAAGCCAGGCTTGTCCAGGATTGAGACATCGAGGTAGCCCTTGGTAGGAATAGGCTCGTTCAAGAAAAGGTTGCCAAACACGGGCAAGACGGAGTGACCATCGGCAGAGTTGGCCAGGTATTCTTGGAAGGGGCAATTGGTTTGAGAGACCACAAAGTGGTAGGAGTAAGGGCCAGAGGCGTGAGGAACAACGGGGATATCGTAAGCGGCAGCGAGAGCAGAGACCTTAAGAAGCTCGGTCAAACCACCAAGCCACATCACATCAGGCTGGATGATGTCCAGGTTGCGGCCCTCAACAAGCTTGCGGAATCCATAGCGGGAGAACTCGTGCTCACCGGTGGTGAACTTAACGGTGGGGTGGGCACGCTTCAGCAAAGCGTGGCCATCGAAGTCATCGGGAGACAGGCACTCCTCCCACCAGTCAATGTTCAAGCCAAGAGCCTCACAGCGCTTGACCAGCTCAATGGTGTAGGAAACGGTAAGAGACATGTAGCAGTCGACACGGAGAGGGAAGTCCGGTCCAACACTGGCCCGCATTTGACGGAGGTACTCGACATTCTTCAGCATACCCTCGGTTCCCTCATCGGGTCCGTGAGGCAGCGCAACCTTGGCACCATTGAATCCCGCCGCCTTAGCAGAGCCAGGCTGAGGTCCAGTGCAGTAGAAGTCCAGACGAGACTGAGTCGCGCCACCAATCATCTTGTAGACGGGCTCCTTGCGAATCTTGCCAATCAAATCCCAGAGAGCAAGATCGACGACGGAGATGGCAGCCACTGGAAGACCCTTACGACCGTAGAACATGGAACCGCGGTACATCTTCTCGAACAGGTTGTTGGTATCGCGGGGATCTATAGTAGTCAATCCGTTAGTATGATACAGGGCATCGCGCATTCTATGTAAGCTTACCTTCACCAATCAGGAAGCGCTCGAAGTGCTGGTGAACCAGCCAGCAAGCAGGGGGGCCACCGAAACCAGTGGCAAAGCCCTTAGTTCCATCTGTGGCCTCGATCTCAACACAGAATGATCCCAGGACATTGATGCCCCATGAAGTACGCGAACCGCGGTACTGTGCCCACTTGGTCATAGGTGTGGAGATGTTGCTGTCAATCAGCCAGTGGCCACCTTTGACCTATATCCAATCTATTAGCCCATCAAATTTTCCCAAACTTCCATTGGAATTGAAGCTGCTCTTACATTGTGGTAGTCACCACCGGAGCCGACACCATCAATGACGAAGGTGCGGATCTCCTTGATGCGGGGAAACTCTGTTACTGAACCCATGATTGCCAGGTAAGATGTGATCGAGACAAGAAATGAATGCAACGAAGGTTCTCAGAGTTTAGAAAGATGCGAGAAGAAATAGGAGAGAAGCAGAGAAGCGTGGGGGGCCGACACTTTTTCAACGAGCGCGTGTCGAGGGGAAATCCAGGCCTCGGGCCAGCAATGCCCCGAGCTGCGGGACGTCGGAGTATCACCGCGAATATCGTGGGGTATTGCGGCGAGACTGTCCACGATTAAGCAATGACCCCAATTATTTCCAAATTTTATTCTTGCTGTGTCAACATGTTTATCCACAACTTGCATCATCGATTTGTTTTACCAACAGGTTACTTCCTGGGGTCCTGTAAAGCTGTTCAAGACATTCCAAATCCGCACTTCGCTCTATGAAACGTCGCATACTAGATTTTGTTATGCAAAAAAATTGAATCCGAACAATAAGCAAGATATGTTATCAGCAACACCTTATGAAGAGAATGCATTCCCCCGTCAATAATTGTGTCGCATGTGATGTGCAGTAAGAGTATAAAAAGTGGGGAAACGCGGGGATATGTGCCTCAGGCATGAAGGAATTTTATATGTCGTTTTGCATACAGATTCCGTCATGCAAATTCATGTGAATTTGAAAGATTGACCAGATTAATACACTTGCTGCCTTGAAATTTTGAAACAGACTGTAATTCCAGGCAACTTTAAAAAGCCAAGGAGCCAGGGGTCGCTTGTCGAACTAAACCTGTTCAGGCCAACACCAGGCCAAATTTGGCCGCGGCTCTTCAGGTACCGTAGAGCCAGATCAACAAGTGTTAATACTCAAGAACGATTTAATGTGAATATGCAAGTATTTCTATCTTTTTGCCCCATATATGTATCCCACGCATCCTAACCACCGTTGTCAAGCACCTTTCCATCCGCTATTCATACAACAAACATTGCTCAAGCTGCACATGGTCAAGCCATTCACTCGTTATGTACAAGCAACGAGGGAGGTCCCTGGCTGTATCAGGTTCAAGGCCTGAAGACTTGGTTTCCTCGCATTTGAACTCGGGCATCGCTCCTCCGGATCCCATTTACTCGTCAGACTCCACGCAGCATGGTACGATCCCTCAGACCCTGCCTCTTTATCAGCAATATCCGCTTCTATGTGAGCCTTACGAACAGTCATACAACCCTTTCGAAGGTCAAGCCAACACTTCATTAGAAGGAGATGGCATAGGTTGTCAACCTGCTCCTAATTTCGTTCCCATAAACATCAACCTATTTCAAAAGGAATTCATGATGTACCCAAATCAACAACCTATGGGTCAATCATCACCTCCCCTGCCCAAACAAGATATGGTTTTCAATCAATATACCACACCAGCATCTCTCAGCCAGGGGAGTAAGTCAACAACACATTCTTATTCCCCTGACCTGCCATCTGTACCCAAGCCAGTGGCAGAGCCCAGCAGCTCTAAGAGCTCTTTTCCCGTCTCATCCAATGAATACAGATATGTACCCAGTCACTATAGTAAAGATGTTACGCATGCGCCCATGATCTCCCTACAATCAACGAAAAGGGAACGGCCCTCATCCCAAGCATCTACTCTCCAGTGGATCGCGGAAGATCCCACAAGCAAACAACGCCATCATGAAAAGAGAGTGAGGACCCAGCTGGACGTTGAGAATCGAAAGGAAGACATTCAAAAGCTCAAAGAATTTGGCGGAGCGTGCTTATGGTGCCATCGAAGCAAGAAAAAATGTGACCCTGCCCAAAATTGTCAACCCTGTCGCGCTAATAAGCGCAAGTGCGTCCGAAGTTCTTCACAGCTGTGCTTGATAGGTCATTTTAACCCCACTCATGAGAACTCGCTTATGTCTTTCGGTCCTCCCTCCCAAGAGGCGCTGAGCATTATGTATCTGATGGCTGACCAGGCTTTCTCGGATATGCCTTTTGTGAAGGCCCATCTCAACATTCAACACGAAGATAGATTGCTATGCCTAGCGGTAACCAAGGATGACATGGACCCATTAAAATCCGAAACAAGGCGCCTCATCAACGACTTCATTCTTCGTGTGACTACTCGCATTCATTATGCCGAGCTGGAAAAGCTTACTGGAGCTTATTCAACTCACCCACTGGTTCTGACGGTAATTAAAATGACCAAGTCATTCATCACTATTCGGAACTTGGCTACTACTCACGTTCATCTTTACACATCTGACACTACCTTGGCTCAATCAACTCTGCTTTTGTTATTGATCGTCAGTTTACAAAACCTGGCCGCAGCTTCTAACAGCTTCACACTTCTTTTATGTGAAGCCCTACGGCGCAGAAACTACGAACGAACTAGCCCCGCCACAAAGCACCAACTTCCCGGCTCCTGTAACTCAAGTCCAGTAGCTTTAGCCACGGAACTGTACTTCCAAATTGTGGAAGGTTTACTCAAACTGACTGAAAGCGGGGTCATCGCACTAATTTTCAAAAATGTGGAGCAGCATCTCCAAGAAGTGCACGCCACTCTAAAGAGCATACTCGCATCACTTCACGCTAATCATCCAAAAAGTGCCAAACGTACAGTCATACGGTCCGCGGATGAACATGAACGGATTGCTGCTATTCCGTCCACCCGATACTTTGAACTAGATTTCTGGGTGGAATGGGTAGACACTAATGGACATATTCGATCAACAACAGCGATTGAACAGGGTTATGCCCCTGAACTAACATCTTTTGAAGTTGAGGCTCTTCTTCAGACTGGAATTGACAGTTTAGAATCTCTTGAGAAGTCCACAAATGAAGCGGAGATAATCCCTGTGCTGACCGAGGTGCCTGCTCAATCCATCTCTACGGAGACTGAGACTGACCAGGCTTCTAATATTGAGGCGTTTGATAGCTCTTCTGCTGAATCTGGCATTTTTGATGATATTCTCAACTCGACTCCTTGGGATTGGGTTGCTGCGGATGATGAACTCGACTTTGGTTTTATTGAGGGTTAATAGGGACATGTTGTTTTGCTACTTGGTTTTCTAGCTGCCTGAATTTTGTCAAAATGTTATAATATGAGCCTTGTTTTGCGTACAAGAAAAGTGTAGTTATTTACATGGATTGTTTGAATCGCCAATTTCCATACAAGACTCGAACGGCATAGAGAGCAACATGACCATGGAATTTGGTCTACAAATAGGTATGATGGGGTTTTGTTCAGCTTGAATTACCTCCAGGTGTTGCTAGCTTCAAGACGGAGGAACCAAAGAAACCAAAAGGACTCTCGCAGACGGTGGAATTATCCAGGCGGGGCTCTAGTACTGAGTCATGACTAGACAGAGGTCGATTTTAATCAAGTATTCATGGATTTTATTGGAACTATTGCGCCTGATCAAATTGAAATACTTTTCCTGAACAAAAACATTTGCTTCCCAGATACCCTTCCATAGTAAACCTGTAACTCCTTCTGGGTCTCACATCACTGCGATGAACCCACCAACCTCAAATACCTCGCTGTTTTCTTCTGTGTCATGAATAGGCGTCGAAATTCAGATATCACTGAAAGGAACATGCTGTATGAATTGCCGGTAGACCATTTCCATAGAGGAATGATCAAACTGCAGAGAGCGAAGGAAGTCTTCGACTCCATCATGATCACGGATGGCCTTGAGGAACAAATCGAAAATTGTTCCAAGTTCGAGATCATGGTCGACTAGAAGGCCATCTAGGGCGGCTTTCCACACACGGATAAACTGACACGGGTCGTAATAGTTCTGGAATTTCATCTCCATCCAATGGAACATGTCATTGCAGCACTCGTTATTACAAGGGCCGTTGTATCTGCCAAATTCGCGCGATAGCGCTTGGTAGGCCGCCTTCAGGTCAGGCGTGTCGGAGATTAGCTGGGCGGGAACCGGTCCGAGTGTCATTCTGAGCAGGACACCGCCCATGGCATTCAGTTGGGCGAAGACGCGAGGTTCCTCAAAGGGAGCAGCATGGGAGAATGCAGTTTCTTTCTCCGTAGTGTCGTAAGGCGACCCAGACTCATCGACAGATAAAAACCCGACACTCGAGCACTCATCGGGATTAAGATGCGGAGCTGTAAGTTTTCCATCGATAATTTCCTTGAACCGAGGATCGATGGCCACGATGCCCATGATAAACGCACGATTCCAGGTCACCCAGTCATCAACATCTTGGAGCTTGGGCACAAAGTCACCCAGCTTCCAGTGGCCAGAAATATCCGGCATCGTGTCGCGAGAGGGGGACATTAGTATGTTTGAGTTGAGTTGAAGTTAAAAGAGCTTAAAAGATTGCAGAACAGCGATGGAAGAGTATCATCAGCTTGCGAAGAAAGAAAGGTTTTCCTAAAAGAAATATTGAGGGCAAGATGTGGATAGGTGATGATAGTAGAAGATTAGGAAAGTGACAAACTTCAAGATTTCAATATGAAGGAAATAACCGGAGAGTCAAAGAAGCTGTGATATCTCTAGCATGATGGCTCTCGCAGACGGAGGGTCCCTCAGTTCTAGCACACCACCAATTTCTCAATTTAGGAGTATAGTGAAGTAATATATATAGCAAAGTGAGGTATAGGCTCTTAAATAGAGTGTAGCCTAAGTGATCAAATGAGTGATCAAATGATTGAATTTTTAAGCTAGACTGAAGGAAGAGATCAAATCTATATATACTATAGTGTTGACGGACCTTATGTACATATCACAAAGCCTTTCTTCCCTAAGCCAGCAGCCCATCTGCTACCAGGAACATTCTTTCTTTTCAAATAATTCTCACCAACCTGGAGATGAAGCCACAGAATGGAATTCCATTCCTTCCTAGCCATATCTGCCTTCTCTTAAGTTCCTCTCCTCTTCTTTTCCTCATCCATATCACATCTCTTCCCTCTTCTCTTCTCCTCTCTTCATCTCAACATCCAAGGATATCTTCACCAAGGCTTGTATTCACCACACACTTGCACCTATTAACAGGCATTACATCAAAATCACGCCGTTCACCATTTTCGACATCACGTGTTTTCTCGCGACCAGGAAGGTATGACCGTGAAGTGACAACTATACTCCAGAACTGGAAGTCTAAAGCCCAGAAGCAATCCCAGGATTCGAAGTTAGCTACCGCACAAGAGTCTGAGGGTTCGGAAATAAAGTCCGAAGTTCATTTACTTGTGTCAAAGTACGATCAGTGCAGCGGCACGATGTCGCTGGGCTTCACACCCGCGTTTTCACCCACTTTTTCGGGCAAGAGTGACGAGAGCGTGGACATCTTCTTACTACAGTGCAAACACGCTTGGCCGGGAACGACATTTCATCGCGATGACGAGAGGAACGAAGCTCGGGCAACCACGCTGCATTTAGGACTGACGGGAGAGGCGAGAGCCTTTATAAAATCCTTGCCAAAGGTGGAATACTACGACTTCAAAATCCTGTCTTCGAAGCTGGGAGAACGGTTTCCGCAGAGACAGCCGGTGGAGGATCGAGGATTGATCTTGAGCCGAATGATGGCCCTCAAACAAGGATCTAAGACTTTGGAAGTGTATGCAGACGCTGGCAGGGAGATCAGGAACGAAGCTCCGGCAGAATACCAGGAAGTGCTTACTGACAGATGGATTGCCGGGTTGGCCGATAGGAACCTGAGAATGAATATCAAGTTTTCGAACTATACAGCCAAACAAAATGATTCCACGAACCTCATGCGTTTAGAGCAATGCATTTCTGCGGCGATATACCTCAAAGGAGAAGAGGAGTATGAGAAACCTGAGACGAGTGCGCGATCTCAGGAGAGCAAAATGATGGAAATTATACAAGATTTGCAGAAAGAGATAAAGAAATTGAAATTGCAAAGCATGGAACTCGTGGAAGCTCAGATGCAACAGAATCAGCAACTCAAAAACCCACTGGGAGTGCAAATACATCTTCATCGCTGGCTTGACCCAAAAGATAATGACATTCCCGAAAGCGGATGACCATCAAGTCCTCAACAAAGCCCTGATGTTGCCTTTCAAAGTCCTTGCTACTAATATCTCTGTTCTCATACGCCAATGGGCGTCTCGCCGAAGGCAATTTCCCTGGGCCAAGCTTGAACCCGGTGGGAGGAAAAGATGCTCAGTGAACATCTGAATTAAAAGTATTCGGAAACCACAAAGGGTAAACCTTGGAACAATCCGCATTGCTTTTGAAACTGATATGTCCACATCTAAAGCCATTGGCACATAATCACCGATTATAACCCAGGAAAAGCACGCCGCTCTCATATAATCCACACTCCAACGTACATCCAATCCGAGATTATAAACTTAGGTCTCCTTGAACTCGTACAGGCCCTCAGAGCGATCCTTAACCTCAACCTCAATGCGACCCTCCTCAATCTCCTTGCCATCAACCTCAATAGTAGCACGCATAACATCGCCAGCCTTGACCTCACCAACACCCTTGGGGGTACCAGTCAAGACAATATCACCCTTCTCAAGTGTCATAACACGGGAGATCTGAGCAAGCTGTGTAGTAATGCGGTGCAACATGAGGCTAGTGGAATCAGCCTGGCGGTCAACACCGTTAACCTGGAGGCGGAGGAAGGCATCGTGGGGGTTAGGAATGCGGGACTTGGCGATGATTTCGGAAATGGGCAGGAAAGTGTCAAAGCCCTTAGCGATGGACCAGGGGAGACCCTTCTTCTTAGCCTCGTCTTGGACGTTACGGGCGGTCATATCAATGGCGAGGATGTAGCCTTTTGCGATCGGTTAGGTTAGCGTTTGATATGCGGGGGAAAGAGCTCTAAACTCACTCTCAATAGCCTCGAATGCAGTCTTCTCGTCCTTGGGGTCAAGATCGCGAAGGGCCTTGCCAATCACGAGACCCAATTCGACTTCATAGTGCAGGCTGACGCCCTTGGGGCGGAGGACGGGACCCTCGCGGGGGAGGAGGATGGAGGAAGAGGGCTTCAGGAAGAAGAAGGGCTGCTTGGGGGTCGCGCTGTTCAGCTCTGCAATGTGTTCGCTATACCACAATCAATGTCAGCTTCAATTCGTAGAGATGGGTCCGTGGGCGGGATGGTTGTGAGGCGGAATTAATCCGTGCCGTGGGGAGACGCACGCGTAGTTACGGCCGATACACATGACCTTGCGGCAGTTGGCTCTGAGAGATGATGCCATTGTGAATGGTGATTATGTCGCGCGACCGGGAATTTTAGTCTAGGTTGTACAGGAGAGGAAGAAAAAGTCCGGGGGAAATTCGAGATTATGACTCCGGTCAAGCTCCGGTGGTCGCAGGTCCGACAATGCGGAGAAATCGGCGACGGCCCCGGCCGCTTGTATCTTTATCCCTAACACATCTCCACAGAAGTTGGATTGACATTCTACGCCCTCTGATTGGGTCAATTATTGAATTTTTCGAAGAGCGCCCTTAAATTCGATGCACAGCAATTGGATATACTGATGAACATTCTGACAGGTAATTCGGCTTTTGATTGCAAGGCTTGACTAGGTAGACCCCTCGGGTGGTTGGCCCGATGATCGGATGCTATCCCCGACGTGCAAAATGTCGCAATTTAGCACCTGCATAACATGCAGGTAATGTAGATATGCTTAATCAACGCTGCATTCTAAGCTTAAGCATAGGGGTAGCTTTGTCGCTAAGACAATTGTATTTGCACGAACGCACGAACACTATCATGGTTCAGCCGTGATGTTAGTCTACATGTGTCATGCCCTCATCACTCACTGTGGGAGTACTGCTTCCAGAAGATGGGGTTCAATGAAGATCGACAATGTATTTGTATAGTTATTTTGCAGTAAGTGTCGGTATGTCCAATGCAGGTACCTGGAAACAAGTCGCATCCATCATCTCACTATGGGTGCCAGGTGACTGTCTTTGCCAGAGGACCACCTCTGTCATAAGTCACCAAAGCAGTATGCTGATCAATGGCCATTACACCAGGCCAGAAACTCGAAGCTGGCGAGATAACACTAGCCTGACTCCATCGGATCTGCCCATCCTGTGGCGGCCCAGCAAAAACAGCCTTAATCGATGCATTTTTAACCCACTCAACCTTCGGCGAATCTTCATCAGTCATGAAAACGACAACCATAGAGCCGTCCGCAAACGATGTAATCTGCGGCGATCCCGCATTATGTCCAGGCTTCGGCCGGAATACCTCTTGACGATTATGCCAAGAAGCTCCATCATCATAAGACACCAGTGCCTCAATACTAAACGGACCGTGTCTCGTAGTCTCGAAGACCATAACGAGCGCCTCCCGGCCATTATCGAAACTGGTCGCGATCCCATTCATGCCATCGCGCAAGGGATCATTGTCACCGTGCAAGCAAACAGCGCGACTCCAGGTAGTTCCCTGGTCGTTCGAGGTAACAAGCATCGTACACTGGTTGTTGGGTGCGAACTCTTGCGAGTAAGTGAGCTGCACTTCTCCCCGTCGACTGAGTCGCATGAAGGGTTCCCATATACCGAGTGGGGCTCCTTTCTCGGCTGCCTGGGATGCGAATCGCCATGTTCGACCTCCATCCTGGGACCTGCATACTGTGATGCGGAAGTGTGTGGGGCCCTGTGGTCCGACGTCGTGATTGCGGAACGCTGCCAATACAACGCCTGGAGCAACCTCTAGCAAGAACATGTTATCCACATCCCCTTCTGCGCGTGTCACTTCCGAGAGGTTCTCGAAGGTGCGACCGTTGTCGGTGCTGCGGGCGACGCAGAGAGCACGCTTGCCATCTGGGAATTGGGTGAATGAGGATAGAATTGATCCATCGGAGAGGCGTGCGAGGCGGGGGTAGGTGCCTCTATTTGGGTGGGAGGAAAGTGGGCGCTCATCGTTGTTCACTGCCGCACGATGTTGGAAAGGCTGCTGTGGGGCGTCATTATGTGAGTGGCCTCCCAAGGCGTTGATGATTTTCTGACCAAGATGTCCAGGCATTGTAATTTGTGTCTAGTAGTGATAGTTGGAAAGGCAAGAGTTGAATGCAACCCGGCAGCCTATTCTGGTCCCTGTCTTACGTCATAACCAAAACCATGGGCCTCGGCGGCGATCCTTTTGAGACTGGAGCATGTTACAGGTAAAAAAAGTTCACTGCTTCAAGTTCTAAGAAAGTACTTATTAGGAGGGGCCTGTGAATAATTTGCAAGCGAAAACCGGACATCGGGGTTTGATAAAAGTAGTGGAGATAGGCTTTTGACTCATGAATATTAGTTTTACACGGCGTTTAAGCTATGGCTCGGAGTTAGTGCAAGCAATCTCCGTGAAGACATTCGTCACGACTGCCGCCTCCACAAATGCAAAATATTTATATCTGTCAAATGTAACCCCTGTATTATTCCTTCCTGTCGCAAATCAAACTATCTTGAAAGATCTATATTCGAATCATGCCTTCTTTCGTGTACTCTCAACTTTTCGTTCGCCCATCCTACCCCGAGGGATCCCTAGACGGCCAGACAATCCTCATCACCGGTGCCAACGTCGGTCTGGGTCTTGAAGCTGCCCGCCATGTCGTCCGTCTCGGCGCCTCCCGCGTCATCCTAGGAGTGCGCAATGTTCCAGCCGGAGAAGCAGCCAAGAAGGAGATCGAAGCCTCAACCAAGCGCCCCGGTGTTTGCGAAGTATGGGAGGTAGATCTCGCCTCATACAGCTCTGTCCTGGCCTTCGGAGACCGAATCTCCCAGCTCCCCCGTCTTGATGCCGCTATTTTGAATGCAGCAATCGCTACCCAGAACTTCCAGCTCGCCGAGAATTATGAGCGAACAATCACCGTCAACGTCATCAGTACCTTGCTCATGGGGCTTCTCATACTCCCAAAGCTCAAGGCTACCAAGAAAGAAGTACCTTCCAGCCAGCCTCACCTGACCTTCATCGTCAGTGAGGTCCACGCATGGGTGCAATTTGACGAATGGAAAGAGGAGAACACTCTTGAGATCCTCTCCGACCCAGCGAAGGCTAAGATGACCGAGAGGTATCCCTTGTCAAAGCTGCTAGAGGTCCTGGTGGTACAGGAACTTGCTGGGCGAGTGCGTGGGTCTGAAGTCATCATCAACATGGTGAACCCTGGTCTTTGCCATTCACAATTAGGTCGAGAGGCAGGCTGGAGACTTTGGTTGCTAAAGCAGGTTCTGGCTCGGTCGACTGAAGTCGGATCACGCACGCTCGTTGCTGGTATCCTGTCCGGGCTTGAATCTCACGGTGCATACATTTCTGATGGAGTTGTTCAAAACACAATGCTTTCCGAATTTGTGCGCAGCGCAGATGGAGCTAAGGCTCGTGCGAAGGTCTGGAGTGATGTAACAACCGTCCTCGAAGGGGTGCGACCTGAGATCTTACAGAACATCTAAGCTATCAGTGACGCATGTTATTCTAGTGGATGTACTATTACCTCATTAATAATCACAATTTTAACTTTCAAGATCCTCTCTTGGCTATGACTTGTGTATCTTGAGCTTCCTTGCTCAGACGCCCATGGGTGAATGCTGAAACTCATAATGACATTGTTGATATTTGATTCGCAGTTAAACTCATAGTCGAGCGGGAAGAATGTGGAACTTGACAGCTTTGACTTGGGTCCAACCCTCGAGGGCATCCTCGCCCATGTCACGTCCATATCCACTCTCCTTCACACCACCAAAGGGAACGTTGGGACTCAACATCGCCCACGCGTTGACGGTCACCTGTCCCGATTCCAAGGCCTTAGTAACGCGATGCGCACGGTTGACATCATTTGTGAAGATGGCAGCGCTCAGCCCGTGAGCAGAATCATTGGCCTTAGAGATGACCTCCGCCTCACTGGAGAATTTGGCGATGCTCTGATGAATTCAGGGTCAGCATAAGCACATACGCCACATTTAAGACAAGCGACAACTTACAGCAACCGGACCAAAGATCTCTTCCCTCATAATCGTCGCATCGTCGGCAACATCTGCAAAGGCAGTGTTCTGCACAAAGTATCCCTTCTCGCCAATTCGCTCTCCACCAAACAGCAAACGAGCACCACACTCCTTGCCCTGACGAATATAGTCCAGGACTTTCTGATGTTGCGCGCTGCTCACAATAGGGCCCTTTGTAGTAGCTGCGTCCAACGGGTCACCGGCAACAGTAGGAGCATCGGCAGCAGCCTTCTTATACGCCTCGATGAAACGTTCATAGATGGATTCCTGAACATAGATACGCGATCCAGCCGCACAAATCTGGCCATTGTTCGCGGTGATGCCAATGCGGGTCCAAAGAAGTGCATTCTCAAAATCACAATCATCAAACACGATTGATGGACCCTTACCTCCGAGCTCGAGGCTCACCTTCTTCAAATTAGTCCGGGATGAAGCCTGGAGAATTTTGCGTCCAGCAAAGGCGCTTCCAGTGAAAGCAATCTTGCGGACTTCCATGTGTTCAGACAAAGATTGGCCTGCATTCGCACCGTCGCCGGCCACGATGTTCACTAGACCGGCGGGGATTCCGGCCTCCTTGACTAGTTCAGCCAGTCGCAGGCCATATAGGGGCGAGTTCTCGGAAGTCTTGATGATCAAAGCGTTACCAGCCACAAGGGCGGGAGCAAGCTTCCAGATAGTAATCATTCTGCGCATTCATTTATTAGCATATGAGGTTCACCGGAAGAGCAGAACGTCACTTACAAGGGTGCATTCCAGGGCACAATGGCACCACAGACGCCTAGAGGCTCTCGGTGGGTGTATGCGATACCGCCATCAAGCTCGAGTGTCTTTCCGTCAATCTTATCAGCCCATCCGGCGTAGTACCGGAGACATCCAACCGCCTGCGGAATATTCAGTCCCATGGAGTCGGTGAAGAGGGTGCCGGAATCGACAGCCTCCAGAGAGGCCAGATCCTGCGCATCGCGCTCAATTGAGTCGGCTAGCTTGAGAAGAACACGAGCTCGTGCAGCCCCGGAAACCGCCTTCCAAGCTTCGAAGCCGGCTTTGGCGGACTTCACTGCCTTGTTGATATCTTCCAGGCCGGCTGCGGAAATGGTTCCGAGCTGTTCGCCCGTTGATGGGTTCTCCACGGCCAATGTCTGACCGGTGACAGATGAAACAAACTCATTGTGAATGAAGAGTCCGGTCGGGACTTGGGAGCAACGTGTTAGTTGTTGAAATTGTATATGCAGCGGGTGTATCGATCGTAAGTTCTTACCGGTAACCTTCCGACCCTGCACTCCGGTGATCGTCAATGACGAAGCCATTTTGTGTTAAATTCTAAATGATCGAAAGGGTTGCAGCGAATGCTGGAGTTATAAGTAGATGATTAGCTGGGTATACGTAGCTGCTTTTCAAGGCCCCCATAATGCGGGGGCTGACAGCCAGTTCCGCGCTATCATTCCGCTTCCGAGGGGGTTCGGCATTCTTCATTGCTGAGTAAGAGAATAATCAATTGGTTCACATTAGTTAGGCGGATGAATAACTATTGGCTAAGGAACATGTGCGTATTAAGTTGCTTAGATTCTTGGCTGGCGCATACTACCTTATCGGGGATATTCCGAACGCTGCAGGGGTCCTGCAGGGCTCCTGGAAATCGGACACATTGACTCATTGATGGATATGATATTTGGTGATGAAATGCCAACAGCTGATAATCAAACCCACTTATCATAAAATGGCTGTAAATCTATTAAGTAGATATCAATAGTGTAGATGGTCTTGGTGCGCGGAACCAAGGCCGATACCGAGCGGACAAGACCATAACTGAGGCTCCTGATCAGTGATCCGCCGGTTTAACACCGCACATCCATTGATTGCGTTATTTTCCTCTAACTACGAAGCCACTATTAAAAACTTAAATAAGTATAGTATTTGGTCGATCAATGGGTATCTACAGTTACAATACTGATTCCAGAAAGAACCTCAAGCTTTGAAATGTAAGCCAACTTGAAGGTTGTATGTGATAAATCGATTGTGCAACTGCTCTGGCTATTTCAGGGCTGCTAAACGTGGTGGTCACATCATGCTGCCATTGAAGGCACTTATGAAGCTGAGCAGTCCACTAGTTCTGTGGACAAGTTGCACATAGAGACATCAAGAAGCAAAGAAAAAAGAAAAGATGCAGGGCTAGTGCTGCCCGGGGTGTATCCTTTTCCTCGACCAAAATTCCACTCAGCCCCTCCTGGTATCCGATGCGCGCATCCTGAAGCCGAGCCCGCGTAGATCAAATATCGCTCAAGAGGTGGAGATCTATTACGAGAATTGTCGACCGAGGGGGCACAGTCTCCACGTCCTTTACCCGAAAAGGACGCGAGGGATCTACTCGTCGAGCCCATCAACAGATCGAATCACTCATTCCAACCGTGGCTGGCTACTGCCATATTCAACAGCTCAAAGCGTTGGACCAATTATTCAAGGCTCTCGCAAGTCGTGCTGTCTTCCTTGAGAATCTCCGAAATTTACGTAGTATATGATACTGCTTCAACTTCTCCCGGCGATTCAGAAGTTTCTCTCAAGATACATGAGGAGGGGCAGTGTGTCGGTTGGTAAGTGGCGTATGAGGAGTAGAATACCCGTACGACGAAGTAGAGGGCATGCGTACTACTCGGACGCCGACGCGTACAATATTCGGGCGTTGCTCGCGACCATTGGAGTTGAAGTGCGTTTCTCGATGTAAAGAGGGAATCTTCAAAGGGTGTCTTACGAGGCCATAGTGTTCAACTGAGAAATTTGTGAGTGGGAGGGTGTAGAAAAGTATGTGAGCAAAGCGTTGTAGTCACAAAAGCGGCTGTAGTCGTGAACTTGTACTCGTCAAAGTGATTGCAGTCGTGAAAGGGGAAAGAGCAGAGGCAAAGTCCCAAGGACGCGAGGAAGTGGAGAAGGGGGAGGAAGAGAAAGAAGGATAGTGAAAAGAGCAATGTGAATCCTCAAAGGTCTGTGATGAGATTTACACGAAGTGAGAAAGTACTAAGAAAGATAATCCGTCAATAAAGCCATTACTTTCACTATACCCCATACCCCAAAATTGGGACCGTCATTAGTCAGGAGATACGCGATTATTCCAATTCTCGAGATGCCCAAACCAAAGTCCATGATTAAAATATTATATCTATGTACTGATACTTGCTAATAAATAAAGCGAACCCTAAGGAAATAACGAAGCATAACACGGAGTCACATGGAGAGAGAAAGACCGAACCACAGAGACGTGCGCTAACCAACCAGAGCAAACGATTCAACACTCATACTCTTCAGGGCTGACGTAACTGTGTACTGGACTGAAATATACAATGCACCAACGTCGAAATCACTCTGAATTAGGCAATTTTTTCCCGTTATCGTGGAACGCCAGATAAGCTCGCTCCCCGCACGACCCCAACTGTGTGTCCCACAACACCATGCTTCGTCGCTTTTGACAGCTTCGGTTCCAGATATCAATCATGCGGCGAGTGAAAAAGTCCCGCAACGGCTGTGCAAGGTGTAAAAGCAAAAGGGTCAGTGTGTACGTATGGTCCCAAATAGACACATGCTAATCTACCCGAACAGGTCAAGTGCGGAGAGGAGAAGCCTCATTGTAGCCGCTGCACCCGACTTGGTGTTCGGTGCCCGGGATATGTCCAGTCACTCCGTTGGGTCACAAAATATGAACAGCCTAGTCCTGGTGCATCATCAGAGGGCCAACCGCCTAGCCCTGTGCCCTCTACCTCGGTGCCGAACGAGGACCCAGCTCCAGTGGGGGATACACTGTCTCTCAGTAGCCCAAATGCCGGATCGCGCCTTGACTCAGATGCTTCTGTGTTTGAGCTAGACGATTCAAATGTCCTTTGTGACAATCTATGGGACCTTCAGGGCAATCGATCACTTCCGGAGTTAACCGACCTCTGCCCGTCTTCCCCAGCACCGATGTCGGCATCGGGTTTCTCGCAGGGCCAAAATTCACCATATGACTTTACTTCATCTGGGGATATGGCCGCCGATGTATCCAATTTTTTGTCACTGATTGGCCCGCCACAAGGAGACACTGCTAATGGCGGTAGTGTCAATCGAGACTTCTCGCCATCGACTATCGTACGCAGTTATCCACCCGCCTCACAACGCTCTAATTCACGAAACGTCATGTCAATATCTCGCCCTTTGAACAATCCCTCATGGACACTTATCGAGTATTATTTTAAAGAGGTTGCGGCACTCTTCTCTAGCTACGATAGCCAGATGAACCCCTTCCGCACGACCGTCTCCAGGCTATGGGGCTCATCACTGGCTATGTGCCGGACAATGCAGAGCATGGCCGCTGCGACTCTTGTCAATGATTTTCCACAGTTTGGCCCAATTGGTCGGAAGATGAGGGACGAGGCTGTCAGTATCATCACACTTGAACCAGCGATGGACGACAAGTCTTTACTAGCACTCCTCATGCTCGGACAGACGGCCAGTTGGCATGATCCAAAAGATTTAGGTATTTCATTCTTTAACCTGCTTCGGAAACGCCTTAACTCTGTTTCCGATGGATCGAGTACGGAATCCTTGGGCCTCCCGGAGAGCCGCAGTAACAATTACCGTTTCTTTGAGGAGGCTCTCATTTACTGGGAGATGCTCTTATCATTCGTCGCAGACAATGACTCTGCAATGTTCTCCGATGGATCTCGTGCATCATCTATGGAAGAATCGCTCGTTCTTCAACGCGTACCACATCCATGGACTGGCATCGCACGAGATGCACAATTTACAGTTCATGAAGTTGGTCGACTTATTCGGAGAGAACGAAAACGCATTCGTGCTCGAACTTTCACATCTCACGACGACATCAGACGAGCACAGATGGCAATCGAAAAGGCACGCGAGTTGGAGGAGCGCTTATTGAACCTTGCTCATCTCACAGAGGCTGAGATCGTCAGTACCGGCGACGATGAAACTCCAATTTGGCACCTTCTTACTGTTGCAGAGGTTTATAGATGCACAGGCTTAATACAGCTCTATCGTGTCTTCCCAGACCTACTCCGCAACCGTCTGCCAAATCTCGAGGCAGCCCAATTTCCAAATTTCGCAAGGGGAACACCTGGCGACTCTTTCTTTCCAGTCGATCTAGACTACATGAACCTCTCTCCGGGCTTCGGTGGACCAAATGCCAGCCCTACACCCGACAAAGCACACCCATCAAATCAACACCAATCTCCATCGTCGACCTCATCCCCACACATCAATATTTTCCCTCCTTCCTCGCACCATCACCAACCTCAAACCCCGAAATCCACAACTCAAGACACATCACCCGAGTCATTATATGACGCCTGGCTCACCGATTTTGCCGTCACACTAATCTCACGCCTAAAGACCATCCCCTTTGAGTCCCGAACCCGCTGCCTTCAACCATTACTGTTGGTCGCTTCATGCAGTGAGCTGCGTCTACCACGACTACCCGCCGAGCAACCAAATACCCAATTTGAAAACAATCAGGATGACAATCCCGCAAATGATCAGTCTCAAGCCGGCATTGAGACACCAAATATATCAATGGAAGCTATTGAAGTGTCCCAAACGCGGAAGTTCATCCTCGGTCGTCTCACATCTTTGCTGCATGTGCTGCCGCCTAAACCAATCGATGTTTGTGTGAAACTTGTGAAAGAGGTATGGAGACGGATTGATGCTGGAGAGCCCGACAGTTTCTGGATTGATGTTATGATTGAAAAGGGGTGGGAGACGACTATGGGGTAGAATTTGACACATTATACAAACATCAAATCAAGCAAAGGGTTTAATGCCACCACACAAAACAAGGCTCCACGGGCTATAGCCAAGAAACCCTGGAAGCACTCGCTTTATTTATCTCTCCCTCCCCCAATTTGCACGCCCCACATCATACATTTCGAAGGCAATTTTAAATTGAAGAGTCCTTCAGGTCCACCATCACGGGAAAATTGCCTTTCGAAGACGCAAAATTGTGCACATAATCTTAGCTTAGAACGTCCTAATACTCTACGGGAGGTCATGGGGACCTCTGCTTACGCCAAAGTCTCCATGGACCAGAACGAGAACAACAACGACAATGCTGCCAAAGTTTTTGCCTTAAGGTTCAGGACACAAAGTATGCTAGAGCTAGCCTATTCATTTCCAGTGCGTTAAATGCCACCCGACGCCGCCTACCTTCGTTTGCCTGCAGAGGTACCCCATAAAATCAGAGCTACTTTTCCAAGTAATTCAAGTTACAGGTGCCATCCTCAGACGGCCCCTCTATATGATATATAATATGTTCAAGATCAATATAATAAGGAATTCCATTTGTAAGTCTAGCAAGAGTTGCGACCAATACAACCTTTCCAATCTCCTCTCGTACATGTTCAATCGTGACCCAGACCAAAGACGTTTCCACCATGCTGACAGCTCCTTGGAGCCAGAGCTGTCCGTTGTGGGGGTTCTTCCAATGCTGGAATACCGGATATTCTAAGATTTTACCTGCCTACAATCTTGTAATGATTTCCTGGTTTTGTTTGGCTGTAGCTGTTGTTTGTTGAAGTTTATACTTGTATGAAGGCCTTGGACCATTTCTTCTAAGTGGCTGTGGGATTTTATTTAGCTGGCACCTTCTGAGATCGTCTGCTGGTATTCTATGGCGTCCGACATACTTCGAGCTATGGATAATGACTGACATGCTTCATCCGTGACTGCCACCCTGATAGATGGTCTGTGAATTTGCCTGTCGTTAAGATTCTGTGCCATGTTTGTTTCAGCGTCGATGGTCCGAAATAGCAGGTCGCTTTGATGCAAAACATTGTAACTTCCCAGTAGACTTTGATAACAGCAATTTAACAAGCAAGGTTCTAAGATCCATGGTTTGAACAATGATCCTTCTCGCTTACCTCATAAAAAGGTGTCATCCATGCAATTTTCTCTATGCCATCTCACACCGCGCCGCGCTCACTTGTATCACCGACAACCAACTGTGAGACATAAGCCACCTACCTACTAACAATATAGCAATTTCATTCATACCTACCGGCAAAAGAACATATATTCCCGCCTATGGCAGTCCCAGGTGTATGACATCTAGGCTGGCTGCTTGGTCGATGGGTCCCAATAGTCCCTGGACCATCTGAACGATCCTTATTGCTCACAAACCTTGAACACTTCTTTCCCAGTCCACCTTTCCTTCCTACTTTTCTCTCTCTTCTCCTTCTGCTTCTCCTCCTCCTTCTTCCTCCTCGTCTTTTTCATCTTCCTCTTACTGTTCTTTCCACCCCACGCACCGCATTTTTCAAAGCTGATTAGAGCAGCCCCATTGTCCTTTCAACCGGTTATGTGCACATAAGCAAGCTTCGTCAATTACGAGCTTCCCTCATCTGAAACCTTGAGTGCACTTAATCTTTCCACCTAGAGTCTTGGCTTCGTCACCGAACCTGAGCATACGGTGATATCACAACGAAATCAATTCCACCTCATTACACGTCTTCATTGCAACTCACCTCATCTCTCGATTCTCCATCGCGGAATACGATTCTTCGAATTTTCTATTTTCCCCACACCTTTGAAAAAAGCACACCACCGAATACAATTTCCTCTCAATTCTTAGCAATCTCGATACTCGCCATTCCCCACCATGTCGACAGAGGCGGCACCGATGGCACCACCGGCTAAAAAGAGAATGACGGACTGGAACTCCTGGTTTCATAAGAAGGAATGGGATGCAGACGATTATCTGGATCAGTCAGATGGCCTTCCAAATTGGGCCGATGTCGATTTGCCCGAAGTATCACCAATCTTGACAGGCATGGGCAATTTTGAGGTCTGGTTGAGCGCCGTCACCAAAGCCCTGAACTCTAACAGATTGATGGGTTTGATCACAAGGCCACGACCTCTATTTCTGAACGAGCAGAGCGAAAAATGGGCGGATTTGTCATTGAACGTTGGCCAATGGATGGAAGACAGCATTGATGCCACCCTTTACAGCAATCTCGAGAATATGGGTGAGGATTGCATCTACGCAGATGCCCTTGTGAGAACTGCCAAGCTAGTTTTGCAAGGGAAATCTCTAGCAGATGCAAAGAGGATGAAGAAGTTCATCCAACCCAAGCCTACCGACTTCGATAAACCATTCAAATACGTCATGGCATACGCAGACCATTTCGAATCGGCTTGTGAGCATGGGATCAATATTGGTCCATACGCGGCGCTCTTGACGATACTCTTGAATATTCAATATTCGGAGAATGCTATCTACTACAGGATTCACCAAATGCTCAAAGTCGATTCGGGTGACAATGGGAATCTTGCAGAGTGGGTTACAATGGACAGATTTCAATATTACATCACCCATATCATCAAGTTATTGATCAATAATGACCAAGAGCGCCGCAGACACTTTCATTTCCGATCCGAATGATGAAAACGTGCTACGAGAGGGAATCAAAAGCCCGATCAAGGTACAGTTCATTGCTATCAGCAGACGCGAGGAAGGAAGATAAAGGTCGACAGCAAAGCCATGGAAACCAAGATGATTGAGTTGCAAGATGCGGACGACGGTGAAAAGAGAAAATTATCAATGCCGGTTTGATATCCATGGATTATTGTTCATTGAAAACTTTTCAATTTCCGTTGTTGCTGCTTTTTGTTTTCACCTGCTGTTTTTTTCCCCTGAATTTTTGAATTTCTTTTCGGATCCGCAATGAGGACAGATAGACAGAGAGAAGAAAAGCGTTTATAGTAGCCAGGAAGTTGATGCCTCAATGAATTTCTTATTAGCTGAGCAGAAGCAATAACATGGTCCATCAGTTTCTCCCACCAGTGACTAACATAAGTGAAATGACCATCAAGCATGACCAACAGTTTCGGATAATTTCCCCCCATATTCAAAATCGGGTAAAGCACACAACCTTGCTACATTGGTGGATTTATTTCGGGATCATCCAAAGGGTGGCCCATTTACCAAATAATGAACGACCCCGGGATGATCCATGTAGTGTGTGGAGCATATTATTCCGCCTCATGCGCAGCGGCCGCAAGCTATCAAGAAATAGGTCCGTCGATTTAAAGGTAGGCAGAGCCATACGGCCAATGAACCAACGCGTTTCAAGAAATTTTTGGGGCCCTTTGAGATATGGCGCATGATCCATTTTCGAGAAAACGGCAAGGCTCCTCGTTGATCGGTTGTATGCTCCCGGGGGCCAAAATAAACGATCTATTAGGCTTTTGAAGCATTTGAGGCCGAGATCAGGCCGGGATTTGGCCGATTCTCGTTTTCTGGAATTCGATGTGAGAGCAATTACGGTCTGGAAGCGCGTTCATTTCGAGGAGCTTTTTCCTTGGCATATTCATGTAGAGCATAGGCAATTTGAATTGGTAGTGTTCTATGGAATGAGGCAATAGGTTATGTTCTACGTAATTCCAGTGGCGGCTAGCCAAAGAAGAATAACGAGTGTAAGAGCAGAGAAAAGGTGGTATATATTAAACTAGCAATTTTGAGGCGAACAAAGAGCGGAAACCAAACTATGCAGCCAAATCGAAACAAGGGTGGCACATTGTGAACCAAGAGTCATCGCCAAGGTCAAAAATGTCCGAAGCTCGGGCTCTTATAACAATGCCAGGCATATATGGAACAATTCCATTTCAAACGTACAGTCGATGATATCCTAGAAAACAACACCCTTTACCTGGGGCTTCTCTTTGACGTTGATGTCGCGGATCATAATAGTCCAGGGGATAGCAAGAACCATGATACCCGTACCGATAGCAAGCAAGCGCAGCTCGGCGTACCCGTAAGCTTTCTGGATAGCAATTCTGGTAGCCGAACCCAGTGGGTATCCTCGCTGGGTGTAAAGACTGTTGTAGATGTTGTCAAAGTTCGACATAGCTGACTCGGGGAGATAACGCTTCAAGGCGACAGGATAGGTGTTCTCCCAAACAACGGTACTGATAGTAAGACCGGCACTGTCACCGATCGTACCAACAACATTCAGCAAAGCAAGAGCCGAGGCGAAATGTTGGTGATCGACAGCGGCGAGAATTGCCAGCTGCTCGACCATGATAAAGCAAGCACCACCGATGGCGATGAAGATCTGGCACATGATCTGGTATCCGACGTTAAATCGGGCGTGACGGAAGTAGATCATGAGACCTTGAGCCAAGATATAGAGTGGAACACAGATATATAGGAGCCACTTGTAATGCCCGGTCTTGGAAATGGAGAAACCGACGAACAGCAAGAGGACACCGGAGACGATATCGAAGATATGGTTGATCCATCCAGCTTCCTGGGGGGTCAGTCCATTTACGACTTGTAGGAACGACGTGAAGTAGTAGTTCCAACAGTAGTAGGATAGCTGGTATGTGGCATCCAGGAGACAGGCACCGATGACGGTACGGTTCTTGATGTAGGTGATGTCCAGCATAGGTACTTTGGCCAAATATTTCTCCCAGAGAGCGAAGAAGAAAAGCATGGAGAATCCAACAACAAGCATAGCAATGATATAACCCGTCGCCCAGCCATCAGGGGCATAGTCCGCAATGTCGAAAGGAAGTTCAAAGAGCACGAGACCAACGGTGAAGATAAATACGCCGATTACTATTCAAGGTTTAGATGGTTTGGAACAAGGCCTGGGAATGGTGTTGCGGCAGGACTTACTGTCAAACTCTTGGATCCAGTGCCATGCGCTCTCAAAGAATGTGCGGCCGCTAGGCAGTCTTACCGCATGGCCCTCCTTCTGGGCCTTGTGGAGTGTATGCTTCAAAGTGAAGAACAGAGGGGCAGCAGTGATAGGGAAGATGATCGCCCAAGTACCGAATCCCCATCTCCAGCCATCGCCAGGAAGAGCATAGAATTCCTGGCCAACGGTAGGACCAGCGAATGCTGTAATAATGTATGGGGAAGAAGTGAAAGCGTAAGCAAAAGCTCGGTTCTGCAACTTGGTCATATCGGCCGTGAGAACATCCACACAGTACTCCATTCCACCGAAACCCATCATGTAGAACGTCTAGTATATCAATTGTTAGTATCAACACAATGATAGATGCTATCTGTCAGAACTAACATATCCAGCGCAGTAGATGGAGAATCCATCACAAGCGGCCATGAGAATTAGGCCCAGGGTAGAGAAAATGGTCATGAGCAGAAATCCCTCAGCTCGACCCCAAGTGTCGAGCATTTTGCCCATCGGAATGTAAACAGCGGCGGAACAAGCATCACCAATAGCGGTAGGAAGACCAGACAGCGAGTGATATTCATAGTAGCTCGCGACATAAGGACTAATTGTGTCATAAACGGATGCCTGGAACGCATTGACAAAGTACAAGAACCAAATACTATCGAATCAAAAGGTCAGTTTCCGGTACAATATCCGGGAAATGGAGCAACAAAACATACTTCAAGAACACCAAGAACATAACTTTTCTCGACCAAGTCAGGGTCATAGCTTCGGCATCAGCAACACCCTGCTGCAAGCCTTCCTGGGGCAATTCCGCTCCATTATCGTTAACAGGAACCACATTGTCAATAGCATCAGGATCCTTCTTCTCGGAAGTTCCCTCCACAGCGCCAGTGTCGACCGAAGAACTTCTTCCCTCTTCATCCTTCGTCCGACCAAAGACATGGCGGGCCCTGCGCAGCAAGGGGCGCATCTGTGTAACCGCCATGTTGGATGGTTAACACTGAAGTGAAAATAGGTGGGGAAGGAAATCGAGATAAAATGAAAAGAAAACGATAAGTTGAGGAATATTGCCCAACTTAAAGAGCCAAAGAGTCCGGTGATAATCCTTGCCCTTGTAGAACACAGACCCGAAGTCGGATGCTTGTCGGAGACTTAAAGCACGCGCAGATGCACAGGACCAACGGAATCTGCGCTATGGACGATAATTTGTTACATAAGTGGAACGATTTGCCCCCTACACGATGCACTCCGACTCCACCGGGGGCTAATGGGAATTAAAAGAAAGATCAGATTCGCGTTCAGCTCTGAGACAGGACTGATCGGCGCCAAGAACCCGGTGATGGGTGGGTCAGCACACGACTTGTTGACCGTTCCATGATTCGAGACAGCTCATTCTGTTTCGTAAGGGAAACGGGGAACGTTTGAAACCTGTTTGTGTTAATGTAATCATCTCATGCTAAGCTATTCGACGTACTGTGCCTCGATTTGAGGCTTGGATAATATAGTGTGGCCAGACATGAAGTGAATAGGAAAGTGGTAGTAGGTAATTTATATGGCTGATTATTCAAAAGGTTATGTGAAAGATGAGTTCTAACAACTCCAAGAACCCTTTTTAAAGGAACAATCAATAAATCAAAATGACCTGGGCATCAAGATCTAATCAGATGCCGGATCTTATCTCGTGTGGCCGACTTGTAAGCAGGATCTTTCGCATAGTGCGGCGCAATGAAAGGGATGTGGATCCACTATGGGTCCAACTCCAAAAGACCCTAAAACATAAATGGATAGTTCGGCCTTGTTGGCCCCAAGAATGACGATCCTTCTTGACTTGAACTTACTGTACGGGTTCGCCGACGTTTTACGCACGGGAGATTAATTGTGGAACAGCCTGATCATCAAACAATCGAATTATCTCGGCACCCGCGCAACGGGCCGAAAAAATTCGTAACAAGCAAAAGTCCAAGACTCCAAGACTTCTTAAATTTCCAACGTTCCAGAAAAGTTATCAGATCTGCGCCGTGGGGGCCATCTTCGGCTTAGTCCCCCCGACTGATCAGCCCACTGTCAACGTGGAAGACCTTTTTTTCCTTTTTATTTTTTGTTCTTGCGCGTCGTCTGCGACTGATCTTCTTGTAAGGCTAGTGGGGTCTTTTTAACCTTTCTTATCTTTGGGGATATTGCGTACATATTTACTAGCCAATTATTGACAGTGGAACGGAATTACAACTGGGCTGGTGTTTGCGATTACCGGAGTTTATCTGATCAAATCAGACACACCGTAAACGTGGACCGAGATTGATACGACATTGATCCGCTTTTCTTTCAAGCCAAGAATGCTACCACCGAACCAAGCGCCCAAAAGATCGGCTAGCTGTGATGTATCTTACTCCTTACCTGGCACTCTCGATCATGGAGGTATAAACCAATAATGTATGCAACGTAGCACAATTAGGACTTGCTGTAGTATTTCACTTATATAGAGGACAATTACGAAACCCTCTGACGATTAGTAAAAAAAGGCTTTTAGGCCATCCACACTACTCGCATTACTTGATGAAAGATGTCAAAAACCTTGATTAACGACCTGATGCTAATATCGTAATAAAAGTGCTTGGAAATGACGATAAACGTATACACATTAGTCCCTGCAGTCTTATCGATGGCATTTCGACCGGTTGGGATATCTGCCATATACACGTCGTCAGCTTTCTGGTGACCTCAATAATGCCCAGCTCGTTTGCCATACCTAATTCGCCGCTCAGCCTTGCAAACAAGAATCGGCATATTCTACGATCAAGCTGTTTATATGTCGTCATGTGCCCGCAGGTGCATACAAAAAGAGCGTCCTGTATCTCGTTGCTTCCTCGTCCTTCCACATCACACCTATTATATACACCTATTATATATGAACACCTATCATATATGAACAAGCCAGAGACCCAATATCTGGTACCAAAATGACAATGTCTGGTGCCTCCTCTCACAAGACCAGGCATAATATGTTTGCTCGTCTCACCAAGGTGATCTGTCACAGTATCGAACACCAAAGTTTCAACACTGGCTGATATCGCGCACGCCGAAACAGGACCTGGAAGGCACTGTCCAATACGTGTGGCCAGAAAACGAGATATACATTTGTACCGACGTATGAAACCTGGGCGTGAATGGTTCCAAGCTCACTAAAAATAAAATAGGTCAATTCACAAAATACTTCCCGGGGCCAGAGATATGAGGACGATATACAGAGAAAGTCACGGGAACAGTGCGTCACAAGTGGACCTCTTTACTTCTACCTTTATGGAAGTTGAATATGACAATATTGGGGTGATTGGATACGGAATCCCACAGCCTGATGCCCGCGGACTGGATAAAAGACCCTCTTAGGGGGGCCTCCCGCGATGGTATTGATTAGCAGCCTAGCTACCCCAGGTTGATCTCTCCGTTTGCCCGGAAGATGTGGATCTGCTCGGCTGCAGGGATATTGATCTTGCGTATAATTGAGTGACGCATATCGGAGATCATGAGATAGCACCCGATTACTGGAAACGCGTACTTGAGCGGCATGCTACTGATCTTCGCAGCGATTCAACTGCCCCTGAAGTTCGAAGTTCGATGAGTTCTAAGCTACTACTACTGTCTCTGTTACATGATATCGCGGCTGATTTTCCTCGTGTGCTCCCATGGTTTCTCCGGCTTGCAATAGTTTTCTGGTTTCTGGTTATGTTTCTGGGTTTTGGTTGTTATTTCGGTTTCTCATGCGTTTCAGGCTCACTCACGAAGATACCAGCCTTCGTTGCTCAAGCACAAGGCCTTCCCGACAAATACACCATGCTTGCGTGCGGGATTCAAAGTTATGTCGTGGACATTTTGTTTACTGCGCACCAGATTTTCTGGACTCAACCGATACTACAATTTAGTAACTAGAAATTTGTTCGCGAAAGTTGCTGAAAGTGGTGGTACCACAAGGTTAAGCATCGTGCCTACATCTACCTAGGCATGGATGTAGATTCTAATCGATAGTAAACTTTTGGAACTTCCAAGGTTTGTGGCAGTGTATGACCTCTTGAAGTAATGAGGTATCTGTTGTCATGATTGGGATGTCTACTAGGCATCAATATACATGTATATATATACATACACATGGATATTGGAAAGTTGACCTCATAAGTGGGCACGTAAAAAGTGTTTCTATCTCGTCTTTCCACCTGGGTCAGATTACGGATTTCGTCTGAGCTTGAGTAGATGAATTGATCAAATCTTTAGGGACGTCCCTTTTCAACTGCAGCAGCACTACATTTTTGGGGGGCTTATGCCAATTCAATGTAATGGTCAATATCATGGCGCCAGTGTTTGGCCTAGGGGCGCTAAATGATATGTGTGAGGAGTGGGACTGATGAGCAAGCGAGTAATCAAATATCAAGTTCACTTTCACCTGGCCCTGGGTGGGTTTTCGAGTGTTTGGTTTCGTGTGTCCTTTGGTCCGAAGTCTGACGTGCCCCAAGGCTGGCATACGCCCGGGCATTATTGAGTTCAAGAATAACCTTCTAAGCACATGAAATTGACTATGACCACTTATTAGAATATCAATTCCACACCGGTACTGAAAGGGGCGGACATGGCGGATAGCAGCTCTTCGGAGCTTGCACCTAAATGTCTGGCTCCAAGAAAAAAAGTAGAGCAAATCGGATGTGGCCGGTTATGCCAATTTCCTGCCGCAGCTAGGATTTATCGCAAGTGCTAAACAAAGGAATTCCGGAAGATACTAGTCGTGGAGCCAGGGACTACTCTAGATGATGGACGTACCATTAAGTATGGATAGACTATTGACACAAGTCCATGGTACGGATGACGATAATCCGTCCCATGTCCCAGCACGCGAATTGCCTGGCAATTAGGAAGCATGTGTCCCCTTTTCTGTCAAAATCCGCTCCCCCTTTTCATAGATAGCTTCTCTAGCTCGAAATCTCTGCATGGATAAACCCTAACGCGTGCCGCGACCCAAAAAGCACCGTGACGATATTCCATGCCCAAAGAGAAAGTCCTGACCAATCGTTAGAGCGCGGTCCCTCCACACTAGACCAAATCAGGTGACCCACTCCACCCCTGAGCTTTTTTTTTTCTTCTTCTTCCGCCGCGTTATTATTTTTTCTTCTCTTCTCCCCCACCATTCCTTTCCTTTTTTTATTTCTTTTTTGTTTGTGATACCCCTCTCATATTGAGCTGTTTGTCTAGCGGCAAGCTGCTCATCACTGTCCCGCTGCTTTTACTCTGATAAAGCGGCAGCTTGGGACGAAAACTTGTGATTAAAAGGAAAAGTTTTTTGTGATACGATACCCTCATATTCCATCAATATGGATCAGCAACGATTCCTGCAGCAATTGCAGATTGTTCTCGACCGTATGTACCCCCGAATGATATGTCGTTCATGCAGCAGCATATAGGGCAAATCTTTTTCCTATTCAAGAATTTTCAACTGACCCTTGCTTTCCAGCCTCCCAGGGCAATGTTAAGGAAGCGACCGGCGTCCTGCAGAAGGAATTCTACAGCCAGCCTGAGTCTCTTGTCCTCCTCATTCAGATCGCCACCGCTCACGATGACTCCAACCTTCGTCAGCTCGCCGCTGTCGAGTCCCGATCCCTTGTTGCGAAGCACTGGTTGAAGGTAGGCAACGAGCAGAAGCCCCAGGTCCGCGAGCAGCTGCTCCGCTCTACCATGGGCGAGAGCTCCTCGCTGGTCCGTCACTCCATTGCTCGCATCATCTCCGCTATCGCTAAGATTGATCTGAACGATGGTGAGTGGGGCGATCTCCCCAACATCCTCCTCCGGGCTGCCGACAGCGGTAACCAGGATGAGCGTGCTGTTGCCATCTACATCCTCTTCACCATCCTCGAGACTCTCGGCGAGACCTTCGAGGAGAAGTTCCAGGATCTTTTCACCCTGTTTGGCAAGACCATCCGCGATCCCGAGAGCGCCGAGGTTCGGATCAACACCCTGCTCGCTCTGAGCAAGCTTGCCATGTACATTGAGCCCGAGCTTCACGCCGGCCCCGTCAAGGCATTCCAGGACATGGTTCCCTCTATGGTTGCTGTGCTCAAGGATGCCATTGACCAGGGTGAGGATGACCAGATCATGCAGGCCTTCGAGGTCTTCCAGACCCTTCTTGGCTGTGACTCCGCTTTGTTGAACGTGCACCTCAAGGACCTTGTCATGTTCATGAACGAGCTGTCCGCCAACACTGAGGCCGACGAGGATGTTCGCACCCAGGCTATCAGCTTCCTGATGCAGTGCATCCAGTACCGCAAGGTCAAGATCCAGGGTCTCCGCGTTGGTGAGCAGCTTACTCGCACTGCTCTGCACATTGTCACCGAGCTCGACGACGACTCGGCCGCCGATGATGAGATCACCGCCCCCCGCTCCGCTCTGGCCTTCCTTGATTTGCTCTCCCAGAGCCTTCCTCCCAGCCAGGTCGTTGTTCCCTTGCTCCAGGCTCTCGGCCAGTACTTCAACAACGCTGACCCCAACTACCGTCGTGCCGGTATCCTGGCTCTCGGCATGTGTGTTGAGGGTGCCCCTGACTTCATCAGCACCCAGATGAAGGATATCTTCCCCATGGTCTTGCAGCTCCTTGCAGACGGAGAGTACAAGGTCCGCATGGCTTCCTTGCACACCGTCGCTCGTCTGGCCGACGACCTTGCTGAGGACCTCTCTGCTGAGCACCAGGCCCTCATGCCCTTGCTCTTCCAGAACCTGGCCAGTGCCATGCAAGAGTACAAGGGTGAGGAGGAGGGTCCTATCGTCGATATCCTCAAGGCTGGTATCAGCGCTGTGGATGCTGTCGTTGATGGTCTCGATGAGAAGGATGTTGCTCCCTACCAGTCTGAGCTTGTCCCCATCCTCCACAACCTCTTCAAGCACCCCGACTTCAAGATCAAGTCCCTTGCTGCCGGTGCTCTTGGATCTCTCGCCTCCTCTGCCAGTGATTCTTTCCTCCCATTCTTCGATGAGTCCATGCACCTTCTGCAGGAGTTCGCCGCTGTCAAGGATAGCGAGGCTGAGCTCGACCTCCGCGCTAGTGTCACTGACGCCATGGGCGAGATGGCTGCTGCTGCTGGCCCCGAGCGCTACCAGCCTTACGTGGAGCCTTTGATGCGCGCCACTGAGGAGGCTCTGAACCTCGGTCACTCCCGCCTCAAGGAGAGCACCTACATCTTCTGGGGCGCCATGGCCAAGGTCTACGGCGAGCACTTCTCTCCCTTCCTTCAGGGTGCTATCAACGGTCTCTTCGCCTGTATCGAGCAGGATGAGACTGAGCTTGATGTCGCCCTCGGCGAGGCCGCTAAGGACCTCGTTGGCCAGGAGGTGACCGTTGCCGGCCGCAAGGTCAAGGTTGCCAGCGCTGACGATGATGATGAGTTCGAGGGCGAGATCGAGGATATTGAGATCGGCGATGATGAGGATGACTGGGATGACATCACCGCCACCACTCCTCTCGCTCTTGAGAAGGAGATCGCTGTCGAGGTCATTGGTGACCTTGTTACCCACACCCGCAGCTCCTTCTTGCCCTACTTCGAGAAGACCATTGAGCAGGTCATGCCCTTGGCCGACCACCACTACGAGGGTGTTCGCAAGAGCACCATCAGCACCCTCCACCGCTCCTACGCCATGCTGTTCGCTATTGCCGAGGAGAACGGCCAGATGGCCAAGTGGCAGCCTGGTCTTCCCTTGCAGGTCCAGCCTGCCAAGGAGGTCCAGAAGTTCGGTGAGATCCTCATGACTGCCACTATCAAGATGTGGACTGAGGAAGAGGACCGGTACGTTTCATTATTTTCTTTCTTACTCTGCCTTCCAGTCCCACTCCCCTGTTGGATGATTATACCTATCGCTTAACCCAGCTCACTTTGACGTGCCAAAGAGCACGCGTGATGTGAACCGCGTTTATCACGAATGACACCAACTTATACCCTCATTGCTATTTTATTGGATGATATTTGGCGCACATTTGCTAACATATCCATCACAGTGCTACCGTCGCGGACATTAACCGCAACATGGCTGAGAACCTGCGCTTCTGCGGTCCCGCCCTCATCGCTGATGAGAGCGTTCTCACCAACGTTATCCACCAGATCACCGACATCATCAGCAAGAAGCACCCTTGCCAGATGGAGTTCGAGGATGAGGAGGAAACCGATGGTCCTGATGAGACCTCCGAGTTCGACTGGGTTGTCGTTGACACTGCCCTCGACGTCGTCTCCGGCATGGCTACTGCCCTTGGCTCCAGCTTCGTTGAGCTGTGGAAGGTGTTCGAGAAGACCATCCTCCGCTACGCCAGCTCCAGCGAGTCCCTTGAGCGTGCTACCGCTGTCGGTGTCCTTGCGGAGTGCATCAACGGAATGGGTGCTGCCGTCACTCCCCTGACCTCCACCCTCCTCAAGCTGCTGCTGCACCGTCTCGGTGACGAGGACCCCCAGACCCGCTCCAACGCCGCCTACGCTGTCGGTCGCCTGGTTGAGCACTCCGAGGCTGCTGACGAGATGGCCAAGGCCTACCCCACCATCCTCAGCCGTCTTGAGCAGTGCCTCCAGATGGACGTTTCCCGCCTGCAGGACAACGCCACCGGCTGTGTCTCCCGCATGATCCTCCGCAACCGCGAGGCTGTGCCCACCAAGGACGTTCTTCCCGTCCTGGTGAACATCCTCCCCCTCAAGAACGACTACGAGGAGAACGACCCCTTGTACCGCATGATCTGCCAGCTGTACAAGTGGGAGGATGCTACCATCCGCGAACTCACCCCTCGTCTTCTGCCCGTCTTCCAGGCTGTTCTTGCCGATGAGGACCAGCTCGAGGATGAGCGCCGCGCCGAGCTCATTGAGCTCGTTAAGTGGCTTAACCAGATGCAGCCTGGCTCTGCCCCCTGGGCTGAGCAGCTGTAAATCTGCACATGACGTATTTGATGACTTTCTGGAATGGTAATAGACGGATGATTTGATGTGGAATTCCCCGAGATGACTAGACGATACCCCGTCTCCGCGGCAATAACCGCGATGAATGATGAAACACAAAAAGTGCTTGCTGTATATAGTTCAATTGATTTACAATATTCTTGTACTTGCTCTCTCGTATTTATCTGGTCTTTACATCCCCCTTAAATGCTGCTGGGATGAATGGTCATGGCCTACCTCCTTGCCAAAAGATGTTCAGGTACGTTTCCGAGGATCTAGGCACTGTCGGATGCAGTTACCTCCCTGCGCAGCAAGCAAGACGACTCATGCATGCACGTATGAACATTCAATATACACCGTCATTTTCAATTGATAAATGCTTTTCCGTTGCGTATACTAAGCTATGCAGTGACTGACTAGTAAAAAATCTTCTACGCACTTTATATTAACAGTACCCACTTGATACATTAGGTATCTCGCGATCACATTATCTGATAACAATAATAAAGACTCCCATAACATGAACATGTGCATAAAACCAACTCCATGCAAAAAACAAAACAAAACAAAGGACCACCCGAAATCAAAGTAAAAACACTAGGGATATAATATTCGTCAAGACCTCCCATCATCAAGGCCACAAGGTCTGCAAAAGTTCCAAATCCTGCGCAACAGCCGGACTATGCCTCGCACAGTCCTCCAAAAACCGCATCATCTCGTCATTCCACCGTTCCCAGCCTGGTGGTAGTGTTTCACGCACACGGGTACTGGGTGAGTGGGCGATGCAATAGAATAGGAGGATTTGGCCGAAGAACCTGTATCTGTTAATAAAAAGTGCCCTGGAGGAACGAACGAGAAAGGGAAGTGAGAGAGGAGGGTAAACTCACTGTGAACAAAAAGCAAATTTAATCGGGATACAACTCCTCATTTTCCGGAAGATTCCTTGCGTGACTGGCCAGTCCATTGCATGCCGGAGCCCACTTTTGATTTGTTCGATATCGTCGTCTGTTAGTTTATTCGGGATACGTAATGCCTTGTAAAGGTATGGACGACCGATATGGAATTGTGCGATCATGTATCGTCCGCGAAGCATGGCATCTGTTACCGCTAGTGCAGGCGATAGCGGACGATTAGGATCAGCTGGTCTAGGCGATGATATCACGTGTGGAGAGGCAGGTGTCGAAGGCGATGGGTGATGTATTGAAGGAGATGGGTGGTGCATGGTGTGGTCTCCAGGTGTTGAATGTGAGGGCGGAAGACCTGCATCTGGGAACTGGATAGCGGGTGGGAGGTTGTTGCGCCATTGTTCGAGTTGGTGACGAAGTTCGGCATTGACAGCGGGTAACGGGATAGATCCTGAATCAGCTGTAGGGTGTTAGATATACTATACGTTTTGCGATACGTTTTGCGATACGTTTTGCGGAGGGTCTTGGCTGAGCGCTTACAATAGAAATAGAGGGAGTGTCGGATGCGAGTTAGGATGATTCGGTGTGCGACTTGGGCGAGGAAGTGGTATTGGAAGTAGGAGTCGTCGACGACGTTGGATAATGGGTAGCGATTCGCCCCGTAGCCTGTTGCAGCGAAGCCGATGAACTTTGGGATTGGGACTTGCTCTTCTAGTCGGGAGAGACCACTTGGTGGGAGATGGAGCTCTTGAACCAGAATGGTTTCGTTCATTAGGCAGTTCCAGTAGACGCGTGATTTCATGTCGCCTTCCCATTCGTCGTAGTTGACGTCGTGGCTAGCAGGGTTAGATGGAAGTTGTGATGAAAGTTCTCACGGGTGGACTTACTTGGTTAACATTGACAAGCAACATGTGGCGGCACGGTGAATCATTGCCCAGGCGTCCATTGGACGAAGGATTTGACTATAATATACACTGTGCCGAGTTAGTAACGGGCTTGATGGATTATAGGGAAAGGGTCCACCCACGAGGAAAGTAGATAGAATTGACAACTCTGGATATCATTGTCACACATCAAGAATCCAATACGCCTCCGCGCCTCATTGAAGAAGCGCAGGCCCGGTTGTTCTTCAAAGACGACATTCATCCACTCCGGTGCTTCAAAGCGATGGCTCGTAGCTCCCGGAAGCGGGTAATTTCCTTCTTGGTGTGCGAGCACAGCCTGACAACCCAGCGCCATCACGGTTAGAACGATACAGCTCTCCATCGAATACCCGAACCCACTTTCAAGGGCCGAGCCAACAGTGAAAGAGAAGAAGTAGCTCTTGTCCATGATGGGTGTAAACGGATTGAACACGCTAAAGAACGCATCGGCAAGACCCTTAATCATGGATAAGGGCACCAATTCGAGCCATTGCTCTCCCGCATGCAGAGGATAAGGCGTGGTGAACATAGGCAACGGTCGACGAGTGGATTCTAGCTCGACCACATAATTCTTGCCTAGTGTTTCGTAGGCTGCGAGCAACTGCTTGGGAAGAATGCTTCGCGCACCGGGCCACACGATGACTCCGTGTTGACTGAAAGAGATCGAAACACGACCCGATGGATCTGGCGCGGATTGGTTATCTTCCCAATCAAAATCATCCTCCTCCCGTGCGGGCGTGAAGGAAGATGACGTAGCTGCGATGCGGCGATTTTCGCCAACAACAGCAGGTGATGCATGCGTCTCCTGCGCGACATCTGAGACCTGGCGCATTTGACCCCGGAGTGAGTGAAGATCACTCAAAATGGAAGTCGGAATATTCTCCAGCTTAGTCTCCAATCGATGCAGAGTACTCATAATCATCGTGAGAGACTGATCGCGTCTGTAAAATGTTAGTCAAGACTGCTTCAATTATACTTGTAAAAATGAAGCATACTTTGATGATTTGCGCTCATTGTAAACACAATCCAGACCAAGGGACTTGCACAGTCCACATTTGGGGCGCGACTCGTCGCATCTTGTCTTCTTCAACCGACAAGTCTCACAGGCCTGGGAAAGTTAGTGAGCGGTTGATTTGTGGTATCGCGATTCAATTAGATCGCGTTGAGGCCAATACATACCACCGTGGCAATGAAGTTCCGAGGCTTCTTAGACGAGGTGGTGCTGGGCTCCTGCTCATCGCCCGGCGAAAGCAGATCGTGGATGGCAAGCAGGCCATTGCTATCTGTTTCGGGTGCCTGGCTTTCCCTGGACTCCTCGAATGAGCGCTTGCTCATCGTGCATTATGGAGTCGCGTGCTGTGCGCGTCGTGACTCCCTCGATATTGAGAAAATACGCCAATGCCGACCTTTTTTTTTGTCGGAAGTGGGGCGCTCCAGAGTATCCACCAATGGGAGGCGGTAGCCGCGTGTGAATCATCTTTGTCTCGGCTTCCCTCGGTGGATCAGCCTGAACTATGGAAATAAGCATTTAATACGTCAATGATTTATCTATAGCGTTGATTCAAGCTTATTGGATGTCATAGGTGATTTTTATAGAACCTACCTATACTGGGACCTTCCATGCTCAAAGTATAACAGGTATATCCACGCCGCATCTTTCAAAGTCGTTATTCTTGAATTTTCAAGATCATCTGCGTCAAAGCACTAGGATATAGGGCCGAGAAAGACAGCAAGAAATAAAGTTAGTCAAAGAAGAATGAAGATCAGAAGGATGTTTTTGTGGTAAAGTTGAATCTTCCATGTTGAAAACGTGCCATATCACATACGGATATCCTGATTTTGGGGAGTTCGGATACCGTTGCTCAATATCGATTCTGAGATCAAAAAGAATGGATGATAAACTTAGACGGAATTATGGTCCTTATAGTGAACATTTAGAACCCGAAAAGTGGTGGTGATATACTATGTGCAGTGGCAGGGACCTGTCTGTGATCACGCAGAATCGTTAGCCTATGGGACCAACCTGGACGGTGTTAATTCTACCATGTGTGACCCCCCTTGCAGTTGGGTAGGGGTGTCCTCTTGCAGAATATCTATTATTTTGTTTTTTTCCTATAATACTGACACGCTGGTTCTGAAAGTCTAGTGAGTTTTGTCTCAAGTAAAACATAAAATACTATAATGGGCGGATGGTGGTGAGGGATTCCTTGGGGATGAAAGTGAGGCTATTCGCGTCTACCGCGTGGCCTCCTACGTACTCGGTCAGATTAGGCACAATCAATACAAACCTGGTTCGAACTCAGTTCACCCCGAGATTTATTTATAGTGTTTCTAGTCCAGTGACAGCCTTTCAAGTACTATGTTCTTATTCCAAGGTGTTGCTATCAAATGCTGCCTGACGCGAACAGAACAGGTGCTCAGGTCAGATGGCGCCATCATAGGTGGCGACCAGGGTCCCCAATACAGTACTTATCTACGAAACTGTACAACGTACAATTCTGACCAATCATATCAAGACCAGACTTGTAGAATAAATAGGCTAGGACGAACTGCACAAACTACCAATGAATTCAAAAACTGCCTTGGAGTCATACCTATCTTATAGCCCAGCACCCATCACCACATGAAGTAGCACACATCATCCGAGTGTCCCCTTACTACTCACAGAAGATCAACGTCCCACAAAAAGATAAGTAGCTTTTTCGATCTCACAAGACTCCCCGGTTACGGCGAGGCGTTCGACCACGCCTCCACGAATCACAAGCCACGATGCGCCCATGCCGCGTAGATCATTCAGGTGTATGGCCCACCACCTAAAAAAAAAAGCAATCATCCCGACTCCATGCATCGCATGTGCTCTCTTGTCCATGCAAAATATGACTATCAGCAGTTGAGCCGGCGAATAGAAAATGAAAATGTGGTGGTGGGTGGACACCGGAAGATGGCCACCCGTAAAGGGGCATCCGTCAGCCCAAGGGGTATATAACATATTGCCCAAATTCCTTTGAAACTCCCCAGATTTGACGTTCAAGCATCAATTTCTGTCACGCGACCGGCTGCGCTTTCTCGGGGACACCATGTATAAGGTTTTATTGGCGACTTTGGCCTTAAGTGGTCTTTCCATTGCACGTCCGGACGTGTATTTAATCCGACATGGCGAAAAGCCTAAGAAGGGGAACGGGCTCAACGAGGATGGCCTGGATCGAGCAGAGTGCATTCGACATGTCTTTGGCGAGCATTCGGACTATAATATTGGGTTAATACTAGCTCAGAAGCCTAAGAAGAGTGAGTTATCGCGAATACTTCAAGCTTGTCGAAGTCAAATGTCATCACGGCACTGCAGACTCATTTCTCGAAATGAATACTGACCAAACCGTATTTTAACAGATGGAAAACGAAGTCGACCCTACGAAACCGTTAAACCACTTGCCAAAGACCTGGGAATGAAGGTTGACATATCATGCAATCGTGATGATACAAATTGTGTAAAGAAGGCCATCGCCGATTATAACGGAAACGGGAATATTTTAATATGCTGGGAGCATCATCAAATGACAGACCTTGTGGAAGCGCTTGGGTATGAGGATGCACCACAGTACCCAGATGATCGGTAAGTGCTCCACCATGATGTTGAGAATGAACAATGTGAGAGAAGGATCGTCTGACTAAAACATGAATAGGTTCGACTTAATATGGAGTGATCCATTCCCCTACACGAAAATCACGGAGATAAAGAGTGAGAAATGTGTTGGTCTGGATTGGATGCCGGAGGACTTATAATATGGATAGATGAATGCATTACGAAGAGCTAGGAGTTCAATGGGTCCATGCAACGATCCATATTTATCATTGCCAGTGTTACCCCTGCATTAGTCTGTATTTAGCGAGGCATTTACCATGGTTTTCTATACATTATGTTATGAATATTGCGGGTGCAGCCGTGGACTACAAATTTCCCTGAAATAGCCGGGAACTGCCGGGCCAGAGGGAACCGCGAAAAACATGCGAGTTGCGATAAACATTACCAAAATGAATTATTGAGATCATTTATTGAATAAAAATAGTAAAAAATAAGAAGTATTTCCATTTCAATCTTTTCGAGCTAAATACTGCTCGTCATCTTCAAGTATCATCAAATCATACTAGAATCGCTATTTACACAAACATTTCAATTCCCCAGCAACCGTATTCAGGCCTTGTTGGGATTCTTAAAGTGGCGCTTCAATGGTGTCCAACTGTGATCATTGTACTCCTCCTGAACCTTTTGGCAGGTCTTCAGACCCCACTCAGAGACACCGACCATCAGAGCACTATATCCCATATTAGTATATTTCACTTCCATAAGACCAGGATCCAAACACATACCTCTCAAACATGAATGCCATGCTACCATCCCCAACCTTCGTCGGCTTAAGCTCGGCATTACTAGCACCCTCGAACGCGCTTGCGTCTGGGCCATGCGCACTCATGACATTGTGCAAACTAGCTCCAGCAGGCTGGAAACCGCCTCCTGTCTTCGCATCGTAGTTACCAGCAATCAAGCCCATAAACTCCGACATTGTGTTACGGTGATACCATGGTGGACGGAAAGTATTCTCCTGAACCAACCAGCGAGGCGGGAAGATGACAAAGTCCGCAATGGCTGTGCCAACATGGTCGGAGGGACCAGTGAGGACAGTGAAAATCGAGGGGTCGGGGTGATCAAATGAGATCGAGCCAATGGTGTTAAATCGGCCTAGATCGTACTTGTAGGGGTAGTAGTTTCCGTGCCAGGCGACAATGTCGAAGGGTGTGTGGTCCTGGCGAGCGGAGTACAGTGAGTTGGCGAACTTGCTGTAGAGCTTGTATTCGGTTGGTTCCTCCTCATCATCGAATGCTGCTACGGGCGCTTGGAAGTCGCGCGCATTGGCAAGACAATTTGAGCCAATGGGACCCAATTCGGGGAGCTGGTAGTGACCTTGGTATAGCTCGCAGATGTAGCCACGGACTGGGCCATCGGGGAGGGTGACACGGTATCTATGGGACTATTAGACAAGGCTGAGCTTGTGGCTTTGGAATGATCCTTACCGGACACCGCGAGGAATCACACAGATTTCATTGGGGCGCAGGATGATGCGGCCCAATTCCGTCTGAATGTCCAATACTCCGTGTTGTGGCACGATGAGGAAATCTCCATCGGCTGAGTAGAAGGCTTCTTTGCCCATGTCCTTGCCTGCGGCATAGAGTAAGATACCCAATCCTTGCTTCAAGGTCGGGTCACCGGCTCCTGCGACCAAGTGCAGGCCGTGGACCCAGTCGACCTTCTCGTCCAAGTCGAAGGGATTCCATCGGAGCTGGTTAGGGATATGGTGTAGTTGATGAGTCTCGGTGGTCATGCGGGTGTGGTATGAATCCCGCTCCTCGGCGACAAAGTTCTCGTGTGCTGCTGCGGGGATAATACGGTAAACCCAGGTCTGCTTGTTCTCATGGCGGGGTGCAGTGAAGGCAGTTCCCGACAATTTCTCGGCATATAGACCATATGGAGCTTTCTGGGGAGAGTTGTGACCGATTGGCAGAGCTCCTTCAACGGCTTCAGACCTAAAGATTGAGTTAAGTACTGCCTGTTCAAACCATTGATTAAAGACTCACTCGTGGTGGGAGTCGAAGCCAGTCTGGTAGGAGTATGGATCAGGGTGGGAGAAGTTGGTGACAGGCATGATGGCGGTGAGGTCGAAAATTTTGACAGATAAGAGACAGACAAGACGAGATTTTGTATTCTCTCGACCGAGGGTAATGCAAGAACCGTCTGATTGCTGTAAGAAACAACTCCGCGATTACCCTTGCGTCATTCGCATTTACTTCCGCGCTTGGATGCGGGGACGGAGCAATTCCGCTCATGCCGGAACCACGACCGAGGGGCAAGCTGCGCGAAAACAGTTAAGTTGGACAAGTCGCAGACTAGAACTTTGTTTTTGCATCTTTCTCTCATCTCACAATTCATCATGGCTTCCTGGCTCTCAATCCCCAAGAACTCGCCGTTCTCATTGGCCAACATCCCGTTCGGCATCATCTCTGCCTCCTCATCCAAAGTACCCGCCATCGCGATCGGTGATTATGCTTTGGATCTAAACGCCTTTGCTTCCTCCGGAGGTTTCTCTCAATTGCCTTCCATCCAGCAACATTTGAGTGTGTTCAACCAACCCACTCTCAATGCCTTCGCCGAGCTGGGCCGTCCTGTGCACCGTCAGGTCCGCGAGTACTTGCAGAATGTCTTCCGCGCCGATACCCAGTTCCCCCAGGTCCTCAAGGATAACGCGGCCCTGCAAAAGTCTGCCCTCATTCCCCGCTCAGAAGTGACCAACCACGTCCCCATGCAAATTGGCGACTACACCGATTTCTACGCTGGATTGAACCACGCCTACAACATCGGTGTCCTCTTCCGCGGAAAGGATAACGCTTTGCAGCCCAACTACAAGCACCTGCCCGTCGCCTACCACGGACGTGCCTCATCTGTCGTCCCCTCCGGTACCCCTCTGCACCGCCCGAGCGGTCAGATCCTCGCTAACCCAACCGCCGACCCTAAGATCCCCACCTTCTCTCCCTGCAAGAAGTTGGATATCGAGCTGGAGTTGGCTGCTTTCATCAGCAAGCCCAATGAGCTGGGTAAGCCTGTCTCCATCGACGAGGCTGAGGACCACATCTTCGGTCTTGTTCTGATGAACGACTGGTCTGCTCGTGATATCCAGGCTTGGGAGTACATTCCTCTGGGACCTTTCAATGCTAAGAACTTCGGTACTACCATTACTCCCTGGGTTGTTCTGATTGATGCGCTCGAGCCGTTCCGTGCTCAGGGTCTGGAGCCTGGAAACCGCGACAATCTCCTCCCTTACCTCCGTGAGAAGCGTGTCGAGAATGCCTACGAGATCCCGCTTGAGGTCGAGGTTACCAACAAGGGTGGCCAGCCCACTATTATCTCCAACAGCAACGCTCGCAACCTTCTCTACTCATTCCCCCAGATGGTTGCTCACCACACTATCACTGGTTGCAACTTGAGATCGGGTGACTTGTTGGGCTCTGGTACTATTTCTGGTATTGAGCCTAAGACTCAGGGTAGCTTCTTGGAGCAAACCAACGGCAAGACCGCAATCAAGCTTGCTGATGGCTCTGAGCGTATGTTCCTTGAGGATGGAGACACTGTTATTCTGCGTGGTCTTGCCGGTACTGAGGGCAACTATGTTGGCTTTGGCGACTGCACAGGCACTATCTTGCCCGCGGTCTCGTTTTAAAGGAATGAAAATAAAAATAAAGGAATGGGATTCTGAATGATGACTATGTTTATAACGAGATTGCCATTCCAGTGCAAATCGAAGCTTCAGATAGATCACAATGACATGCATGATCCGAATATGACTCGAGTCCCCTTAACAGCTTCCTTCGTAAATGAATCAAGTACTAGTAACCACACAAATCAAAGTACCTAAAAATCCTCAACCTACTCCTTCGCCCTCAACTCCTCAGGAGTATCTGGCTGATTCTGCCAATGGCCCTTAATAACAACCTCCTCTCTCTCCAAATTCCTAATAATCCCGCACGTAACAGGAAAAGCCCCCAAATCAACTCCAACCCTCTCCGCACCCCACGCAGCAGGAATCAAACAAATATCCGCGATACTAATCTCATCCCCAACGCTAAACTTCCCCGCAGATTTAGCCACAGTAGCCTCATAGGCACTCAGCCCCTCCTCAATCAGGTCCTTCGACCAAGAAGCCCTGTCCGCACCCAGCGGCGCAACCCTTTTCAAGATCTTGAGATTCGTAACGGGCTGCACATCGCAGGCGATGATAGATGCCAGCGTACGTGCCTGGGCACGAGACTCCGGATCGGTTGGGAGGAGTTTAGGTCCTGGGAATGCTTCGTCCAGGTATTCCAGTGCTGCTAGAGATTGCGTGATTGTCACTGGCGTTTTGCCTTCTTGTTCGATTATGAGGGCTGGGACGAGGCCGGATGGGTTGATTTCTTTGTGGGCTGGTGAGGATTGTTCGCCTTTTAGGAGGTTGACGAATATGGGTGTGTAAGGGATTTCTTTTAGATTGAGGGCTATGCGGAGGCGGGCTGAGCATGAGGAGCGGAAGTAGGTGTAGAGTGTTACTGGCATTTTGATGGTTCTTGAATTTGATTCTTGAATTTGGTGTTTGGTGAGGATCGGTGCTTTGTACGAGAATAGGTTATGAGGTGGCTACTAGGGTATAATTAACATATTATTTAGGCCGATCATACTATACGAGCTGTGGTTGCTCGGTTTTCTGATGCCGAGATGTTAGACCTGTATACTGCGGAATCAGTCCCGTTATGCCAGTTCCCGTTGCTTTCCGCGTCTAAGTGGGGCTTCTACCCCACACTTGATGCCAATCATGATCAGCTCACATTGGAACTAATACGCCCCGCTCGAAGCCAGCGGAGGAAATTGCCGTTGTAGAGGTCACAGTGCCGCCCGGGCTGTTCCTAGGATCAGATTGTGTTACTAAACAGCGACGAGAAGACACGCCGGCTATTTATGCGGATCAAGTGTGTTCTACTCCTACCAGTCCATTGGTGTTCAAACAATACATGAATTCGCGTTATCTTACTACAAAATGCTTCTAGTAAACAAGGCATAAACGTCAAGACTGGGGAGAGCAATCGTAAATAAAGGACCTAGCCGTGCACGTGGGATAATAACCAGGGAGAATCGAAGGAAAAGAGCAACGCCGTAAATCGTACCTGGGTAAACAGAATCATCAAGTCATCGTCAATCCAAAATGAGGTGAAAGCAATCATCGACCATGTTCCAGACTTGGCACAATGACAGGCCCATACTTGACGACACTTGCATATGCCCCTTCGCCTTGCACCATGAAGTCTGCCGCCAAACTAAGCTTGGGTCTGGACCCCGGTGGCGTGTTTGCGCCATAAGGAGTAGCAGCAACAACCTCGGGATCGTAAGCGACAATAGCAACGTAATTCCTGCGGCCCATGAGCTTGCGGTTTTCGCGCGCTTGTCCGTTTATGTCCGTCTGGAAGATCTCCATCATGTCCTCCTTGGTATCTGTTGGCGAAGATGAGGACTTGTGACCGTTCGCCGGAATGTACAGTGGCTTGTTGCTACTATGGAGCATCTTGACGACGTAGGATGGAGGTGGGGTGTTGACAGATGGAGAAGAAATGAGCTGGTACATGGTCTTGTGATCGGAGGGGTTGCTTGGATCGTGAACAAGACCCGCACCGCAGACATTAACGGCACCAGAGAGGAAAGTCATGCGAAGGGATTTCTGATGGGCAATGCCCTGCAGAGTACGGATAAGATAAGTGCGTTCGAGGTCCTGGAGAAAACAAATGTTAGGAAGCGATCGACATTCATTCTAGAGTTGATACATACCTTGGATTCGTGCGTCCATTGGTCACGCAACTCGTCCATGAGATCAAACTCGCCGAATGGACTCAGGATACCGCCCATCAGACCAGACTTGCCCACAGCACGCTTGACAGAGTCGAAGCCGGAACCAACGAACTCTTTGGCTCCTACTACACCGGCCACTGTGCTAGTGACCTTGCCCAGCAGATTATAAGTGCCGGTGACGGCCCGTTTTCCAGTAGCAACGGTCTGGGCAATATGTTCCGCAGTCTCCAGTCGGGGATAGATCAGTGGCACGGAAACCATCCAAAGACAGTGCTGTACACTGGGTGGCAGCATGACAATCTTCGGGAAAAGGCCTTGATATGTGGGGCCAGCCATAACCTGATGAGGGTTGCGCTCCGAGCGACAATCGGGCCCAACAACCACGACACCAGGACCCAGATATTTGACAAAGTGCCAGCCAGTGCCAGTGATTGTGAAGAGATCCATATCATTGTTCACGTTGCGGAGAATGTCCAAAGTGGTATGGTGCTGGAAAAGAAGGTACATCTCGATACCGATACGGCCAATGTTCTTAAACATGTTTGAGAATTGCATGTGTTCAGGATAGGAGCCGAAGCCGTCAAAGCTGTAAAAATATGAGCCACAGCCAAAAAAAAGAAAAAAGAGGACAATACTCACATATCGTGATCATCGATCTGACAGACGTAGGGAATTTGAGCAAATGATTCACGGAGGTACGGTTGGTCAAAGTGGCTGGTATAGTAGTGGAAGTATCCATGGGAGACATCTTGTTGGTTCGCGGCAGTCCATGGAGCATTCTTTCTGGCTTCCTTTCCGCTGATGCTCAGCCATTGTTTAAGGCATGGGATCTCCTTCCACATGCGATCCGCATAGATCTGTCCTCCCAAACACAACTGCACGTGGAAACCACCAATCTCATTGTGCTTCTGCATTATATCCTTCCACATGACACCCACACCACCAAGGCGAGCTCTCTCGTTGGCGTTGACGTTGATCGAAAAGTCATTGCCGGATGTTGCAATAAAGCGCCAGTTGGTCTCGTGTCGGCCTGCGACAAGAAACTCATAGCGCGTGCAGCCCAGGTGTGAAGTGATTGCATAAGTCCATTTTGCGGGTCCCATCTCCTCCATTTGAATGTCAATCTCGTACTTGTAGAATGTCCAGCGTTGGTGGACCGCAATATTGACCGCTTTTAACTGTCGTGGATTGGGAGACAGATCAACACTCTGGTGAAGGTGAATCGTTGGAGGCTGCGCGGCATCAGCCACTAGAAGGATGGAGCCGAGCCAAATTCCACGCTCAATATCCATATTTGTGTATCGTAGATAGGGGCCAAAATAGACACCATTTGTAGGAGCAGTTTTGTACATCTCCATGCCGCTGCTGGGTGGAGGTCCAGAGAAGCCCACCATAGGAGACTGAAGACTCTCGAAACCCGGGGTTAAAGGCACTCCAGGAGAAGCCATGGGTTTCCCGAATGCTGATAGCCCCGGCGATGCCATTGGATGACTACTATACACACTTCCAATGGGAGACATCGGAGCCTCGTTCAGATTCAATGGCGTTGGACCTTTCGGGAACTCCCACTGAGTGGACTGTGTTGCCAGGTGGATATAATAGTACTGGCCGGAATTTGGATCCATATGCGCAATCCAACCTTCAGGGAGAGGCGGAGGAGATGCCGGTGGTAGTCCAGAAGATGGCCCAGGTGATGTCACCTGTACTACCTGGGGGCCCTGCTGGAAAGTAGGCTTTCCATTGGCAATGGGGTCCTGCGGCGACTGTCCTACTGGAGTCTGCTGGCGAGGGTCGTTGGCAAAGGCGGGATGATCCTGCGATGAGACTGTAGGAGCTGGAGATGCGGCTGCTGCCATAGCAGGGTGATTTTGACTTATATTTGCTGGATGCCCTACCATAGCAGAGCCGGCAGCTGCTCCGGCAGCCGCTCCGACGGCAGCTCCAGCAGCGATACTGCTCCGCTTTTCTGGTGGGTAATTGTTTGTAGGTGCAGAAACGCTTGAGTAAGCAGGTGGGGGAGAGGAGCTTAAGCGCATTCGATCAAGATCTTGCTCTAAGGCATTTACTGGAACCCGAGACTGTGGTGACTGCTGCTGTTGCGGTTGCTGCTGGAACTGAGGCTGCTGGGGCTGGGGGGAAGTCCGCACCGGTTGGGGTTGCGGCGGTGGGCTGCTCTGCTGTGATGGATGAACTGGGTTGTGCTCATCACCACTTACAACATCTGCGCCTTGGTACACCGTAGGTGGTCCATGTGGCTGGGAGCCCGGCTGTTCAGTGGGCGTCCATGGTCTTTGTGTCGCGGGCTGCTGTGGTTGAGTAGGCTGTTGTCCAGCATACTGTGCCGCGCGTCTTTGCGCTGCAACACTTTGTGACTGCAGACCAGCAAGTGTTCCAGTGCCAGCAATTCCAGAAGCAGCATAGCGAGCTTCGATATCCGAAGTAGGATGCTGGCCTGGACCCACTATGGGCGTCTCTGGTGGCGGCGGGGATCCACGCTCAGCACGGGTGGTGGAAGTCGATGCAGTCGAATTGATCCGATTAATTCCACCGGATTGTGGAGGGTTAAGCGTAGAAGGAGGTCGCGCAGAAGAAGGTCTCGAGTTGGCCCGCTGGGGAGGTGGAAAGTATTGCTGGCGATAATCATATTGAGGCATCTCCGGCGCCACATTCATCGGAACGGGAGCAGCCGCTGGAGGACGAGGGTATTGTCTGGCTGCCAACGCTTCCCGATCTGGCGCATCTGGGCCTGGAGATTCGGGTAACGGCTTCGGTGCAGCCCCTCGTCGCTCGGCCAGCGTCGCGACTCGTGGCTCACGACCATCGCGCGGGCGCAAAGCCAGGGGGTAATCAGCGGGGCTCACTGAGCCTGAGCCCGAGCCTACGGGCGGGGATCCATATCTAGTTGGGTCGGCGGGACGCCCATCGTTGGAAGACGAGCTGCGCATTTGGGGACGAGGTCTGTCATCGGGGTACGGCAATGGAGCGTTGGGTGGACTGCTGGCCGGTGCTGGGGAGGCCGAGTCTCTCTTATTGATTCTTAAAGGCTCGACCCTGGGCGACTCGTCGGGCCTGTTCGAGGAGTTGTTAAGGAACAACTCCCCGTCCGGATGAATGCCACGACTGTCGCCGGGGTTCATTCTGCAGGATGAGACGATCTGGGGCCAAAATGGAAGTTGCAGGATGCACGAAGCCACCCGGGAATTTATTTTAAATGCCTTGTCACAGGGCTAAGCGCCCTGGTGGTTTTGCTGTGATTGTCCTCAGCAGCATCGGAGCGGGGCATCATGACCGTCGTGTCTGATTCGCTGTTTCAGGGGAACTCCATCGTAGATAGATTGGTGATTGGTGGCGGGGTAGCACATCCTGGGCGCTTGGAGAGCTGGAGGCAACTTCATTACGGCCCAATCCTATTCCAAGGTTTCGATGAATTCGATCATATGAGGAGTCTGACTCTTAGTCTAAAAAACAAGACTGTCTCAATTGAACATGAAAAAGAGGAGTTCCCAAGGTCTGGATCCGTGAAATGGAGTTCAGAAGTAAACAAGAGAACCCGGGAACGATAGGGTTCCGCTCCGATAACAATGTCCATGGACCCTGGAGTGCTCTTGTATATGCACCTCCTGGATTTCCTTCACATAATTTCCAAGCTAGTGAGACTTAAATAGAAAAAACCTAAGCCACATCCATGTATGGCCAATAGATATTCTCAACTACTACCTCCGATCGGTAGGTAGCTTTGGGGTCCTTGTTCTTTCTTCGATTATATATATACTTGGGCTGTGCCCCTTGGTTTTAAGTCGAGTGTCGTAATAGCACAAATACACATCTGCCCATGCATTTATCATTGTTACCCTCACAAAGACAGTTTCCTACCTAAGACGCTCCACAAGTAGTATGTACCTGGATGTAAAACTGACCTTGAAGTCTCAGGAAAGTTGACCACCTCAACGGACATACAAAATGAAAGGCGATTGCAGCTCACATATCAATTACGTAATCACCGGGACGATCGATTCAAATGTTTAACAACTTGCACCAGTAAGTTCGCGCTTCATCACATCATGGCTTCTGTTCGATTCCAGGGATTGCGCTCCGTCATTCGGGGTCAATGTAGCCCTCTGCGGTTTCAGCAGCGTCGCTGGGCTCAGGTCCACGATGTTCGCTACCTCGCCTCGCACCACGATCCCAACCACATCTTGGACAAGTATCGCTCCAAGCTGGACCAAAAGGCCAAACAGTGAGTTCCGAATTATAATGTGGTTGAAATATCCCACTAACGAATTCTTTGTCTCCATCTAGAGAAGGACATGACTCCATCGAGTCGCTGAAGGAGGCCTACAGCGAGAAGATTCAAGATTTGCGCGTGAAAGCATCCACCGTGACCACCCCAGAGCCGGAGACGCCCGCTTCCAACGCCGCAGAACCCACAGCCGCCAAAGCCCCTATCGCTCATGCTGCGCGCGAAGTGTCGGGTAAAGCGAACCCCATCAAGCCGCTCAGCACATACCTGGATGTCGAGAAGATCCGCGAGCTCCCTCCTAAGGAAGTTGAGGCCCTTTGGCGCCTTCGCTTCGCCAGCAGCCCCACCTCCATCTGCGCCGCCATTCCCCTCGAAATCTACCAGCGTATCATGAGCGCAGCGCGCCAGAACCCACAATTCGTCCTTCCCCTTCCCCGCCCGTCAGCTGAGGGAGAGCAAGAAACCCAGGCCGATATTCACTTCCTCCAGTGGGCATTCCACCCGCCGGCAGGTGAACCTGCTGCGCCCTCTGGCGAGACTGTCAACACCCATGTTTCCACCGTAATATTCACCCACCTTGGTGCCTTCAAGATGCACGGTGCGTTTGCTCAGCCGCATACCACTATCACACACTACTTGGATTTGGCGGATGATAAGGGACTTGTTCTGATGCACGGCCAGGTTGTGCCTGAACGTGGTGTTTCCACCATGGAGGCTACTTGGCTTGCTAGCTGTGTGCAGCGCTTCTATGATTTCGAGGGCCAGGCGAGTGGCCGGAAGAGTGAGCTTGTTCGCATGTTCACCCAGGGAGATACCGAGAACTTCAAGGTTGAGGAGTTGATGGCCGAGGCCGAGAGGGTCCAGTAGATTTCCTGTACCATTTGAGGTGCCCTGTACTATATGTCAACTTTACATAGATATAATGTCCACTGCCAAGAGGTCTTGTCGGCATTTGTATACTGTCTACTCTTCATGTGTAGCTCTATTTTGATTTCTGGGGGCCTGGTGTTTTTGATATATAGTGACTATCGATAATGCATTGAAGTATGACAGACTGAGGCTATTGCAATTTACAACGGCCAGCTGAAACAAAGGCACTCTATTGGAACTCTCGCATACTGCCCAAAATAACTAACTCAAAGCTTTGATTTCTTACCTGTGACATTGGCGACCTCCTCGCCAGACAAAAGGAAGTCGGGGTACTGGAGGTTACCTTGAGAGGTAGTGCCACCAGAAACACGCCAGTTTGCACCATCCACTATTTCACGTCAGTTTTCAATCTTGGTGGAGTCTTTTGATATTGGTAACATACCGACTAGTGTCTGACCGCTAACATAGTTTCCAGCGTCAGAGAAGAGATAGACGGTTGCGTCCGCAATGTCCCGCACATGGCCGACGCGACCCAGGGGCTGACTCTTAATGTATTGTGCTTTGGCATCCGATGGAAGTAGACGTTCCAAGCCCTATTAGAGTTGTTAGGTAAAATATTTTCAATGGGTACGGTGTAGCTGTAGTCAACTGACATCTGTCGACTCAATGGGGCCAGGGGCAATAATGTTAGATGTCATGCCGCGAGGGCCATACTCGATAGCAACAGAGTTTGATAGAGAGTCAATGCCCGCCTTGGCGACAGACACATGAGCCTGGAAGGGCATGCCACGGTAGTGGAGAGTAGCGCTGACGAAGATGATTCTTCCACCGGTACCAAGTGGGCATGGGTTGACTATTGATAAAAGTTAGATATGACCATCCAATAGTTCTCATGCTTGACTTACGTTCAGAATCGACCCTGTGCTTCTTACCCGACTCGATGAGATAAGGTAAAGTAGCCTTGAGCGTATTATAAGAGCCCAAGACATCAATATCCATAACGGACTTGAAAGCATTGACCGAAAGTTGCTCAATAGAGGCCAAGAAGTTACCTGCAGCACCGGCACTGTTCAGAGGTTTAGCAGACGGGTCCTGAAGGCATCAAAGCATGGGGAATCTTACATGACAAAGTCGATACCGCCGAGCTCCTTCACGCAGCGAGCCGCAGCATCTTTCAAGCTGTCGAACTTGCGAACATCCACTGCGCCGATACCGATTACTTTGGCACCGGAGCGGAGAGTCGCCATTTCCTTAGCGGCGCGCTCGGTTTTTTCGACATTGCGACCGATGATGCACGCATTAGCACCTAGGTGTACTAGTGCCCGGACTTGAGCGCTACAAATGGTGCCCGCGCCACCGGTACAGAAGACCACTTTGTTTGCTGTGTTGTAGGTTAGTCAAGCGGGTCCTGGGGTCTCGGTCAGACTTGAGAATAGGAGATGAATTTACCAAAGATGCCATCCTTCCAGATGTCACTCATGTAATCTTTCTTCTGAAGCGGCATTGTGAAATAATTCAAATTGGGTTGAAAATGGCGATGATAGCAGGAAAGACTGATATATAAGGGAGTGTGTAACACCGTCGCCTTTTCCCCACAAGCCGCGGTTCGGCCTCGGCTCATTCGGGGATTGACACCGCGCATAGTTATGCTAAGGACGTAAGTCCACGGGCATGATTTTCAACACTAAATACTTTTAAATGTGGGGAATTTTTATGTTGACTACCTCTTTAGAAGTATATGAAGCTTCTAACATATCCTTGGTAGGTGAATCGTTGTTTACATAGCATTCTAATGTGCTGTCCACTGTTGTACTGCGTGGTAGGGTGCCTGATGACGCAGGGATCAAACTTGTTGATCTCACACTCAGTGCCCTTGGAGATAATAAAAGGAAATTGTTATAGTGGCTAGGGGAAGGTCCTCGACATCATTCATTGTATCGTCATTTCCAATAGAATTACACTGTAGAGAAGGAAAATAGACGATGAAGAACTAGCGGGCGCTGATTGGCTCAAGTCCGGGTCTGGCGTCACTTCCGCCCAATTCGCTTTTCCTTCTCGACTATAGAATCGCGTATCAATCACTCCAACCCACCTTTACCCACCCATTTTATTTGGACAAACCGTGCAATCTGCCTAAACAGCGCCATGGCCTGCCCTATAACTGTCACCAAGTTTGTTGGGACCGTGTCTCTCGGTCTGCTGACGGTAAGCTCATCCTTTGTTTCGCGCGCAACAGTCTCGGTCTCGGTCGCAGATTAACTAACCGAATCCATCAGGGCATGTCTTACTCCAATGCCTCAATCACCATCCCAGCTCTTAAGCTCCTCCCTTCCTCCACCGCTGCCTCTCGTTGCCTCAATGAAGTGAAGCGCCTAAGCCGCAAGCATGCGCTGCGCCTGTCCAGCTTGACGAATACATGCATCCTCTTCGCCTACTCCATCTCTCCACCCCGCCGCCAACACCCATACCTCATCTGGATGTGCGTGGTCTCGACAGTCAGCTCCTATGGCCTTGACCTGTTCTTCAACAGACACATGGGGCTCAAGAATTGGATCTTTGCCACCATCCAAGACACTACCGGTCTGAGCCTTGGGCTCACGCCCGCTTCTAAGGAAGATGACTTAGTGATGGTTGACGCCGAGGAGGACGTCAATGGTGAGAGCGTGCAGCGCGAGATGGACCGGGAGCGCCGATTGCAACGTGTGCGGACCTGGCTGGCTGGACTTGCGTTGTCAATGGGCATTGTTGGTCTGTGGGGAGATAAGAAGTGATGGAAGTGATTATTTACGAATTCCTCAGGCTATGAATACCTAGGTTGATACCTTGTCTACGCTTTCGGGACTGGGTTGATTATTTTTCTTGTTAATCTCGGCGCTATGGCGAAACACTGGATGTTGACCGCACTACTTTCTCTCGGGGGCTTCTACCCACATTGGCCATAGTCGGACTTGGTACATGGGTCGACTGCTGAATGGCGCTATTTGATGTACTATGCTGATCTAATGCCTGCACATTTGATTACTATGGCTTGCTTGTACATCTAGATGTTTCCAACGTAGATATGTTCCAAAAATCCTGCTGCCAATACCTTGAAAGACCAGTATTAGTACTTGATTTTACTGTAATCCTAGTAATACGTAGTCTGAAGAGTTACACATCGGTATCCGCTTATCCGAGTGCTGATCTAAGAGGTTTGAAAAATGTCGCTTCTGAGTGGATGACACACCGCCACATGATGTGGAAAGGTGGTGGTGGTGGGGGTGGGGGTGGATCACCTTCCCGAACTATAGCAACACTTTACGGGGTAAAGCTATAAGAAGGTCTCTGGAGCCACGGAGACTGTACAAGCAACATCATTCAGTCTGCTAGTACCTTGACCATGCACGCTCATCTGCTGCTGGTTGTCCCGTTTCTGTACCTCGGGCTTCAAGTCCTTCTCAAGCTCAGCAGAGCTATCTCTTCCCCGTTAAAGGGTATCCCCGGCCCATTCTGGACTCGTTTCACCTCTCTATGGTATTTTGACCGATGTTGGAAAGGACGATTTGAACACGACAACATCGATCTCCATCAAAAGTATGGCCCGATCGTCCGGATTTCCCCAGATCATTATAGCATCAGCGATATCTCCGACATCAAAATCGTCTATGGACCTGGCTCCAAGTTTCCTAAGTCTGCGTGGTATGATGGATGGAGACATCCTAAGCAGTGGACTGTGTTCTCGGATCGCGAAATTAAGAGACATTGTTAGTTGAGACATTTCATTTGTGATACGTCCAAGGCAACCAGCTAATGTGGGCATAGCTGAAAACCGCAAGAGATTCACCGGGTTGTATTCCATGAGCTCAGTAGTCAATTACGAGCCCTTTGTGGACCGTTGCATCGACATATTTTCCCAACGATTCGACGAGTTTGCGGATCGAAATCAGGTCTTCGATCTCGGGCACTGGTTCCAGTGCTATGCGTTCGACGTGATTGGAGATATCAGTTTCGGTCAGAGATTTGGTAAGCCTTTTTCACCCAAGTATACCCCATATGATCTGTTATATTGAGCCTTTCCAGGATTCTTGGACCACGGCAATGATATCGACGGCGCCATCAAGGCAGTACACCAGATGTTGGTCTACAGTACCCTAGTCGGCATCTACCCCGAATGGCATCAACGTCTCTTTGAGACTCTGAGCAAATTTAAGAGCTCTGGGGCGGCTGGCCGAGCCTATATAGCCAAGTTTGTTCGAGAGAAAATCAGTCTCCTGGAGCAAGAGCGCAACAACGTGGATAAACCGACAACAGAAACACCCAAGACTCAAGACTTTTTGACTAAGATGATGAAGGCTCGCGCCGAGAATCCGGAGAAGGTAACTGACTACCATCTATTTATCATGGGCCAGTCAAATGTAGCGGCTGGATCCGATACCACAGCCGTCAGTCTGTCCGGTATAATGTGGTACCTTCTGAACAGCCCAGAGGCACTGCGCAAACTACGTGATGAGATCCATGACTACACCCAGCAGGGCCGCTGTAGTGTCAACATAACTTTCAATGAAACACAGGAGATGCCCTACCTCCAGGCAGTCATGAAGGAAGCTCTCCGCTTGCATCCAGCTACCGGCCTACCCATGTGGCGAGTAGTCCCTGCCGGAGGGGCACAGCTGAGCGGTCAGTTTTTTCCCGAGGGGACGGTAGTTGGAATAAATTCCTGGGTTGCGCATTATGATGAGCAAGTATTCCCTGACCCAAAGGTATTTCGACCGGAAAGGTGGCTGGAGTCGGAGACTGAGCCGGAGAAGCTGAAGGAGATGAACCAGATGTATATGCCGGTAAGTTTGAACAGTCCTGGAGGCCACTCTTCATCAGTCTGATGTCTCCACTGGTGGCATATTGACTGAAAAATGACCAACAGTTTGGTTTGGGCTCGAGAACGTGTCTTGGAAAGCATATCTCTATTCTAGAGATGTCTAAATTGATTCCCCGTATAGTGCGCGACTTTGATCTGACGCCGTTGCGAGCAACCATGGCTACTTCGAACTTTTGGTTTGTGAAGCCGACAGACTTTGAAGTGCGTGTGTCTCGGCGAGCCAAGAAGCCCGTCGCCTAAATAAATGGAAATGAAGTGTTATATTGTCATCCCTTGCATCAGATCTAGATCTTAAGATATACCCGAGGTCATGGGGACACTTTTCTCATTTCCGCTGTGAAGGATGCAACTATGAGCCTGCATATTGGATAGATCAGTTCAAACATATCATGTCTATCCTATGTCATCTGCAATTCGATATAAATCAGAACTTGATAGGCTTGATAGCTACGAAGTAGATGGTAGAAGTCAAGGTTGTCTTTGTCCGATCGACGGGAGGCCCGTGCAAAGAGTGCAAACCCGCGACCGTGCGCCCGTCACACTCCAAACGCGCCCCATTCATCATTATCTTGTACCCCATGTAACTTGGTCTATGGCAAATCGGACATGTTCATTGATCTCCTGCATCAATGAATCCTGGTGCGAGATCCTGGACCAATCAAATCCCCATCTTTTGAAGAGAGCCTCACTTCCACCCTTCGCTCTCTTGCTTCGATCCTGAAATCATCCCCCTCCCAGGCCATCTCCCCGGAAATCCTCGGGTGGCATCTTTGAGCTTCTTCAAATTTTGCTGGAACCGCCTTTGTTACGACTTACGATATTCCCTCGGGGTCTTTGTGCTAGTTCCTCCGCAGTCCTATCGGCCGATTCTCCCCCGGGAACCTGACGACTGGACACGAAGATCATCTGAAACCCTCCCCAACCACACACACAGGATCACGCCGCGACCCAACCTTAGCTCGACCTGCACTGCGATCGCTTCTTTTGTCCATACCATGCTCTAGCGGCGCACTGGAAATAACGTCACGCCCGACCCTTACGCCCGTGCTCGCCCCTCCCCACTCAGCTGGCGGCGTGTCCTGCGCGCCTATTCCTTGGATCCGCATCCATAGCGCCCCGCACATCGATGAGACCTGCTCGTTAAATAACCCTTTAAATATATAATCGGACCCTTTGATCAACCGCTGGGTTATCGCCTTTCCGAATCGCGCTCGCGCCCCCGGATCTAAGCTCCGCACGCTGGTAACGGCGTATAGATACGATTACAGAACACAGCTGCACTTCACAGCTGCGTACGATAAGCTTCGCGACGATTGATGGTGACCTACGCTGAGTTTTCGCGATTCTTAAAATCCCAGCTGGCTGTGACTTGATCGCACCCCCGCGGAGGGATACGACCAGGCCCCGGATCAGCAATGCCCGTCCGGGAGCATGACCAAGCTGATCGTCAGGGCTCTGAGAGCTCTGGGAATACCAGCTGGAAATCACAAGAAACAATACGGGATAGCGAGGGCCCACCCAGGAATCCGACCAAGTCAGCACCTACTGGTGGTGATGCCGAGCCGTTCCCTGGCACCCTAATGGCAAGGTAAGCATCGAAACCTCCGATGATGAGCTTGGTGACTCGTTTTGGAGCTGCAGAATTTTTGCAACCATGATCTGGCCCATGTACTGATAGTAGATAGATCCGGATCGTCCCAAGCTCCGAGAATCGACTGGGGGTCTTCACATTGGTCATGGAGTTCACCGGATATTTCGCCCACCGAAGAACGTAAAGGGTCTGGCTTCAGCAAGGATCGAAAAGCGCTTGCGGTTCTTGGGGCTGGTGATGATTTTACACGATCCTTCAATTCCAGCCCACACCCCCCACCTACCAACCCCGCTCGCTCTAGTCGAGATGGACTTGATTCGATTGCACCGTGGGCAACGACAGCCGGCTCAGACGCAGCCGGGACTTTTTTCAATGATTATTCTGAGCATGAGGCATCTCCAGCGTCTGCAACGTTTCGTCCGACAACAGGACGGACTTTTGCTAGTGAACCAGCTGAGATGGATTACAACCGGGACCATCGGAGACCATCCACTGCGAGCATGACAAGCAGCCAAGGATCCAAGTCAAGTATTAGTCATAAATGGAGGAAGAAATCTAAGGTAGCCACCGATGACTACACGGCCTCCGACGAGCCAGATGATGGCCAACAAAACCCCCCAAGCAGACGAGGAGGACCTATCGACCAGTTAAAGGCCCGTGAACGAGCAAATTCCGACGGATCAGACCCATCACAGCGGCCTTCGCGACCACGAGCTGAAACACCTCTACCATCAAGTGATATCACTCCCTGGGTATATCAGAACATAAAGGATGTCTCCCATTATGGGGAAGCCCCTGTGCGCCAAGTGCCTATCGGACCTGACGGCCAAAGACTTGAATCTCGTGCTGGAACCAACTCTGGAACTCGGGATTCTAGTCGACGCGGTGTCAACGGACACAGACATTCTCGGAGTAAGGAAGAAAGACCTACGCTTGCAGGTGACCTGGCTGGCTACCATCGCCCCTCTGGAGGGCGCGATGACCTTTTCCTGGGGACTAAGCCCTCCAATGATAGCTACCTCACCTCGTCTACTGCTATGAGTTCAGTCACCAATCTTGGCGGTCGGTCTACGAGTCCAACTCCAAGTGTGCAGAGCGCTATCTACCGCGACAGCGGTCAAAATTCCCCAGGCGGTCCACCAACCAAACGCGGCATCTTTGACAGAGTGGCAAGACATCTCAAGCCAGGATCTCACAAACCGCATGACAAGACCAAGCGCGATCAGTCCCCGAGCCGCCACAGACAGCCCAGTCTTGAAGGGACATCTACCCCCCGTCATATGGACCCAGCGGAGCAAGAACGAAAGAAGGAATCTGGCAAAGGGCTTGGGATTGGTGCGCGCAAGTTTCCTCGGCGCGGCTTCACTCATTTGGGAGAACTCCCTAAAGATGGTCCGTCTCAAAAAGACGACAGTCATGTCTTCAAGCTCAACACTGATCTCACGGATCTCAATGGTATTGTTCGCACCGACCAAGGACTGGTCAATCGTGTCCTGGACGGCACAACCACGCCGCGCGAAGAACTCAACATTCCTGACATGCTACAGCAAGATCAGATTGTCGACGATAGCTGGCACGCGCCCGACAGTTGGCAGGTCAAGAAGCAGCAGAATGACATGGAATTGGAAGCACAGGATCCCGCACCGAAACCCACTACAGGCCTTCGTGACCGTGACGGACCCTCTTATTTCATCCGAGTCTTCCGCATAGATCATACCTTTGCCACGCTTTCCGCTGGCCTGAATTCGACAGTCGCTGAGATTCTTTATATGCTTGGTCGAAAATCGTTCTTGTCTGATCATCTGAACAATTACGAGATCGTACTACGGAAGAATGATCTGTCCCGACAACTTGACCACAAAGAGCGCCCGATTCTCATGCAGAAGCAGCTTCTAGAAAAAGTCGGATACACAGAGAAGGACCGCATAGAAGACATCGGTCGCGAGGACCACAGTTATCTCTGTCGTTTCATCTTCTTGCCTACGAAGTTGAGTGGATATACCAGCCTAGAAGCCGATCCTGGCTTCAGCAAGATGCAGAAGTTCAGCCATGTGGATCTTCAAGGTCGAAGCCTCGTTACCATCCCCATCACCCTTTACAAGAAATCTTCGGAGATCATCTCTCTAAATTTGTCTCGGAATCTATCGCTAGATGTCCCAAAGGACTTCATTCAAAGCTGCATCAATCTGCGAGAGATCAAATTTATTGGGAACGAGGCCACATACCTGCCGACCAGTTTCAGTTTAGCGAGTCGGTTGACTTATCTTGATGTATCCAATAACAACTTGGACCAGTTGGAACATGCACGTCTTGACCGACTCACCGGTCTTGTGAGCATCAAATTGGCAAACAATCAGTTGACGGAATTGCCCAGCTATTTTGCAAAATTCCAGTCTCTTCGAAGCTTGACCATGTCCTCAAATAGCTTCAAGGTCTTCCCGGATTGTCTCTGTGAGCTGAAAAGTCTGGTTGACCTGGACATTAGCTTTAACGGGATCGAAGAGTTACCGAATATTGGTCGGCTGACCACGCTGGAGCGACTTTGGATGACGAATAATAACATGAGTGGGCCCCTTGACCAGTCTTTCCAAAAGCTTGTGAACCTGAAGGAGATCGATGGGCGCTTCAATGCAGTCTCAAATATTGATAGTATTTCCCGGCTTCCACGGCTGGAGCAGGTCTTCTTTGGCCATAACTTGGTATCCAAGTTCAAGGGCGCGTTCCCGAGACTGCGCAGCTTGCATTTGGATCACTGTCCCTTGACCCAATTCGACATTGACGCACCCATGCCTACCCTATCTTCACTCAACCTTGCATCCGCTAAACTCTCTCAGCTGCGCGACGGGATGTATGAAAACATGCCTAATGTTTCCAAATTAATATTGGACAAGAACCACCTTTCATCAGTTTCGGTACAGATTGGCAAGTTACGTCGTCTTGAACATTTCAGCATCATCAAAAATCCGCTCTCATCTTTACCTCCCACTATTGGATGCCTGACCGAACTTCGGGATTTCAATGCCAGAGAGTGTAATTTGAAGGCCCTACCTGAGGAGATCTGGCATTGCTCCAAGCTAGAAACACTGAATGTGTCAACCAATATCTTGGCAACCTTTCCAAAGCATGGTGCACTGGCTCCGTTAATGCCTGGCGAACCAGCACCAACCCCTGTATCAACCCCTGGAGTGATAGGCAATCCTAGCTATGAAGAGTTGGGACCACTTAATGAAGTGGATACTCGCCGGGAAAGTGAAAGTTCTGCTGGGCCTCCTGCATCAGGAACATCACCAAGCGGCTCTTATCGAAATCCGTCAATCGTTCCATCCGTTGGTCAGTCTAGGAAAGTCTCGGCAGCATCTCGATCGGCCAATACAGAAGGGAGTTCGAACTCTAGAAAGGACTCATACTTCTCCCAACAAGGGACAGTGATCACGTTTGCAGGTTCTCTTCGGAACCTGTACTTGGCTGATAATCGCCTGGAAGATGATGTGTTCCGTGAACTGATTCGGCTTCCTGAGTTGCGAATTGTCAATCTCTCCTACAACGAACTGACCGAGGTGCCCCCCGGGGTTCTCAGACGATGGCCATTGATATCAGAGCTCTACTTGTCCGGCAATGAGTTGACTTCCCTTCCATCTGATGACCTGGAAGAAATCAACCAACTCAAGGTTCTCCATATAAATGCGAACCGCTTCCAGGTTCTGCCAGCAGAGCTGTGCAAAGTCAGCAAGCTGTCTATTCTTGATGTCGGGAGCAACGGTCTGAAGTACAACGTCTCCAACTGGCCTTACGATTGGAATTGGAACTGGAACCGCGGCCTTAAGTACCTGAACTTCTCAGGTAACAAGCGACTTGAGATAAAACCCAATATCTCATCCTTGGGCCCACCTTCGGGCAATGGCGCAGATCTAACTGATTTTACATCCTTGACCCACCTGCGAGTATTGGGATTGATGGATGTGACTCTTACCATCCCCACCATCCCAGAGGAAACGGAGGACCGCCGTGTGAGAACATCTGCCTCACTGGCTGGCTCCTTGGCCTATGGAATGGCAGATACGCTGGGCCGGACCGAGCATTTGTCCATCATTGACATGATCGTCCCACGTTTGAAGCCAGATAATGTTGAGACATTGGTTGGCATGTTCGATGGCCAAATCAACTCGAGTGGTGGTTCTCGAGTCGCAAAATATCTACATGAACACTTCACGCCTACCTTCTCTCAGGAGCTGAAAAAGCTTCACCGGGATCAGGGCGAAAGCCCTATTGATGCGTTAAGACGGGCTTTCCTAGCCCTGAACAAGAACATGGCAGGGTCTGCCTACAGATCGATTGATGATCGCGAGCTTCGGCAATATCATCGCGGATCTAATGCTTCCAAACAACTCAACCAGGACGACATTCAGTCTGGTGGAGTTGCCACCGTGTTGTACTTGAACAACATGGACCTGTATGCTGCAAATGTCGGTGATGCGCAGGCAGTTCTTGTCAGATCCGATGGTTCACTCCGTTATCTCACGAAAGTTCACGATCCCGCCGAAGCGACTGAACGAGCTCGCATTCGTGCCGCAGGAGGCTTTGTGGCCCGCAACGGCAAGCTTAACGATACCCTCACTGTGTCTCGGTGCTTTGGTCATTTCCCGATGATGCCAGCCGTCATTGCCGCGCCGTCCACAATGCACACCACCTTGACAGAACAAGACGAGATGATCATTATAGCTTCAAAAGAGCTTTGGGACTATGTAACACCCGAACTTGTTGTCGATATTACTCGGGGGGCGTACCCAGACCTTATGTTCGCGGCTCAAAAACTTCGAGATTTGGCGATCTCATTTGGTGCTACCAACAAGCTAATGGTGATGATTCTTGGCGTGAGTGAGCTGCAGAAGAAGCAAAAGAAGTGGCCACGGCCTAGCGTTTCCTTGGGTCCTTCTGCCTTCCCGGAAGATCAGCTTATTTCTACATCCAAGCTTCGCAAGAAGCCTCGTGATATTCCCAGTGATTCTCGCCTTGCGCGGTTCGATTATGTTGATGCTCCTATTGGTGAGCTGGCTATCATTTTCACTGATATCAAGAAGTCAACCGGCCTCTGGGAAGCATGTCCGGATGCAATGCGCTCGGCTATTCAGATCCATAATGATATTCTCCGACGGCAACTCGGTATCATAGGTGGCTATGAAGTCAAGACAGAAGGTGATGCTTTCATGGTGGCGTTTGCAACAACCACTGCTGCCATGCTGTGGTGCTTCAACTGTCAGAATCAGCTTCTTGAAGCCGAATGGCCTACCGAGATCCTTGAACAGCCACAATGCCAAGTCGTTATGGACATGGACAACAACATTATCTTCCGTGGTCTGTCTGTTCGCATGGGAGGACATTGGGGCGAGCCAGTCTGTGAAAAGGATCCTGTGACCAATCGCATGGATTACTTTGGCCCCATGGTGAATCGAGCGTCTCGAGTCTCTGCCGTTGCTGACGGTGGCCAGACATTTGTCTCGTCCGACTTCATGAGCGATATCCAGCGCAATCTGGAGGTATTTGCGGATGCCGAACGTTCTGCGTCGACCAGTTCCACCGACAGCCAGTCACGAGTTGACAGTCTAGGCCACAATATTCGTCGCGAGCTACAGCAACTCAATAGCCAGGGATTCGTGATCAAAGACCAGGGCGAGAGGAAGTTAAAGGGCTTAGAGAATCCAGAACCGCTCTACCTTGTCTATCCGCATTCGCTCGCCGGTCGCTTGGCCGTTCAGGAAGAAGCCAACGATGCCGGTGGCCCGGCTCAGGTCACGCCTAATTCGGAACTGCAGCTCAAGACTGATTTGATCTGGCGTCTTTGGGAAGTCACCCTTCGACTGGAACGAATTTGTGGTGCCTTGGAGAATCCAGCCGATCCACAGCTCAGAGAGCCTAATGTTGCTCTGTTCAACATGGTCAAGAACCACGGAGGCGAATTGAACGATTCCACGGTGATCAGCCTGGTTGACCAACAAGTCACTAGAATTGAGGTTAGTTTGTGTCTCTTCCCCCCAATTCTTTTCACATTATATTAACAACGCTCTAGGCAACTATCAATACTCTTTCTGTGCGAAACTTGATGCGTCCTTTCAAACCAGGCGATCGTCTCGAAGACCACGCCGTTCCCATCGGCGAAGTGATGCAACAATTGCAAACCCAGATGGCCGAATATCGCGCCCTGAAAGAGCAGATGGCCACCGGAAGTGCAGGCATTCCCGTCGGGTCACCTCCATTTGGTAGCACTCCTGTCATGCATGCCGCTGATAGTGGCAACATATCCTCCTCATCCTCCTTCCTCCATCTCGCTGCGGCAGCCGACACTCCTCGCTCCTTCGATACTCAACGCAACGCTCATTGATCGCTAATCGATGCCTTTGCTTCTCGCTATTATAAATTCCCCTTCTTAATCCCCTGGCCTACTGGGCCATTCAATTTTGGGTTGGTTTTGGTTTTTTTCGCGTCACGTTTAATGGACGGCGTCTTTTGGCTGAGAGTCTTTCATTCCTCTCTACGAAGCATGAGGGCATGGGAACATGGAGGTTATTTTCGTTTCGAGGTTTTTACCTTTTGCTCTCCTTTGCTCTGTGTATTTTTTATTCAAATTTTTGGAGGCCCCGGGGTGTATTTCGCAAGACTTGTGAATAAATATTCTACACATATATGTCAAAGTAGCTGCAAGTCCGTTCAACGTAAGCCCTCTAAAAACTCCAACACCCTGAAGTCGATTGCAGATCCATGGATGCATCCATGTAATTTCACTGCGGCAAATTGAGTACCAAAGTGACAGCTCTACGCATGATTATTGGGTACCTCGAACGGTCGTGAATAGCACCTGATATTACCCTGCTCGATGATACCAAGGCTAAACAAACACGAAACTAACATATTTACTAGTCACATGATTGAGTCTCTGTACACACATCAGCGCTTCACCCTCTTGATTCTCCTTCTTGACACTCCTGACAACAGGAGATTGTTCTGTCTGTCTTGTTCTTCTTTCCTTTCTTGTCTCTTCTGGTCCCTGGCCAGCGTGAGCACCGACAGCATTGGAGCAAGAATTATTATTCCTTTATGGTGAGATGCTCAATTTGCCATTCGAGCAGGGTTTCCGAATGGGATAAGGTGCTGGGATGAGTCGGACCTAGTATCCGTTGCTCTTTGGCCATGCACATTTGTAGCAAAGTTATTGCTTCAACACTTCGGCCTATAGATTCCCATGTGAAGGCAAGGTTAGCCATACTCATCAGCGTTTTAGGATGATCCGCGCCGAGCTTTGCCTTGCGAGCCTCCATGACCTGTATATCGAGCTGCTCGGCCTCTTTCCATCGGCCCTGGCCCCAATATACCGAAGCAAGGTTTGCTATACTCGACAGCGTGTCAGGATGGTCCGCGCCGAGCTTTGTCTTACGAGTCTCTATGACCTGTATGTCGAGCTGCTCGGCCTCGCCCCATCGGCCCTTGCTCCCATATATCGACGCAAGATTGGCCATACTCGAAAGCGTGTCAGGATGGTCCGCGCCGAGCTTTGTCTTGCGAGTCTCGAGGGCCTGTATGCTAAGCTGCTCGGCCTCGTCCCATCGGCCCTGGCTCCTATATATCGACGCAAGGTTGGCCATGCTTATTAGCGTTTTAGGATGATCCACACCGAGCTTTATCTTGCGAGCCTCCATGACCTGTATGTCGAGCTGCTCGGCCTCGTCCCATCGACCCTGATTCCAATATATCGTAGCAAGGCTGGCCATACTCGATAGCGTTTTGAGATGATCCGCGCCGAGCTTTGCCTTGCGAGTCTCTAGGACCTGTATATCGAGCTGCTCGGCCTCTTCCCATCGGCCCTGGCCCCAATATACCGAAGAAAGGTTGGCCATACTCGAAAGTGTGTCAGGATGGTCCGCGCCGAGCTTTGTCTTGCGAGTCCGCATGACCTGTATGTGGAGCTGTTCGGCCTCTTCCCATCGGCCCTCCAGCGCGTATGCTTCTGCTAACATCGCAGTGCTATCAAGAGTGTCCGGATCATCAGCACCACGGGTCTTCTGTCTATATTCCCTTGATTTAGATGCCATTTCCTTCGATTCTGCAGTATATCCACTTTCCTGCGCGTACCACGCCCCTCTATAAAGCAAAGTAGTCCATTGATGTATAGATTCTATGGATTTTGGGCGTTGTGATTCCGCCGACTTGACGTGTGGAAAGAGCGATCGACATTTCGCCCAATTCTCGTATTCACCAGTCGGAACTTCCGAGTATAAATGACATATGAATTGCTCTTTTCACTGCTCGAGCTGGCCATGGACTTTCAGCCATGTACGTATTGTGACCTGTACTAGTCGATGCATTGTGAAAACGGTGTTATCCACTCCAATAGTGATTAATGAATAGTGGCTTAGTGTGGTAATATCATTATTGAAATGATAATCTGCCTCGGATTCAGATGAGGCCTCTTCATCCTCACTAGAACCTTCATCGTGCCTTTCTAGGTGCGATTTCTCATTGATTTCCTGGTTTTCTCGAAGTCGCAGAAGACTCTCCTGTATTCCTTGTCGATCAAAAAAGCTCATTAGGGAGAGTAAGTCCGCTGCAGACGGTTTGATCCGTTTAATATAGTCAAATGAAATTTGCCATGTTAATATGACGGAGTTCTTGGCCTCCCAGTCTCGGTAAAGCAGACTAGCCTCATGATTAAGGAGTCGTGCTGCTTTTTGGTCACTTTTCTGCACCTTTTCGAGATATTCTAGAACTGAGCAACGGGGCATATGATGTGTGATATATGCAGCGGCCTGTAATATCGCGAGTGGCATATAGTCAAGGGCCTTGACTAGTTGTATCATACTCTGCTCTGCGGATGTGCTTAGCTTCCTCTGTAGCAGGGTCAGGGCCTCGGCCTCATTCATCGGTTGCACTTCGATGATATCGCTATGACGAGCAATATTCAGAGCTACTCCTTTATTGCGACTTGTCACAATGATGGATCCCCTTGAAGTTTGGAAGAGATATCTTAGTGGTGGTTGCGTCGAGCCATTGTTTTGGGTGGTAGTCGTCAAGGGCTGACGAAGGAGCTCATCGTCATCAACATTATCGAGGACCAGAACCCATTGGCCAACTACCTCGTCTTGTAACCAGGTGCCAACGAGTTGAAATATATTGGCATTGTGGTCATGAGGAATTTTGGCCCGATCCGCAAGCTCTCGAAGACTTTTCTCGCAGCGAGCCAAATTACTCGCATGGACCCAGAGGATCCACGTGTTGGGTGACTGTTGTTGAACCTGGTGGCAGTATTCGACCGCAAGCTGGGTTTTTCTATATTACAATTAGCGGTGAATGAACCGCCTTGAAGACGAGTTGTTCTGACCCCACGCCGCCGAGTCCAACAAGAGCGATTCTAGACCCTGGAATCAATGCCTTCCTCTGAATTTGTTCCAGGAGCGCATCACGACTGACAAAATCTGGATCGTGCGGGAGTGGCACGGTCGATATGGGCTTAGCGCGGGGCTGCCCTCGCTCTGGAGAAGAGATTATTCGTCAACACCAGAGATACCACCTTTTTAAGAGGCAGGGAACTTACCCGCGGGAAGAATAATCTGTCCGTTATTGACTCCCAATTGGAGCCCTGAATTCGTACCACCAAACGATATGGACGTCATTTTAAGCCTGGCATGTACTTGATGTTTTGAGATTTGGCCAGAAAGATGCGGGATCCCCTATGATGATGGACTGTCAGATTTATCATCTTTATCATCAGGTGACTTAGCGCTAAATGTTGGATGATTCTAGTCAATAATAAACAGACAAGTGAAAGATTACAAGTATGTAGTATCTCTGTGAAATGCGGAAGCTAATTTCGAGTATAGCTGTACAGTAGCTTGGACCTCGGGAAGGATCACGCTTCTGTGAATTAGATGATTGATGTAAGGTATCTATCAAGTATGAGCTTGATACAGTGCTCCTGCCATAAACCTCATCCTGCTAGACCATTAGAGTCTATTCACTTTAGTTCCGGCGCCGCCGACTACCTCCGCGAACCTGAGACTTCCCAGAGGCGGAAGAGATAGGCTTCGCCGAACCGCCGCCAGGCAAGCTAACAGTCTTCCCCTCCAACCAAGTGTTCACAGTAGCATTATAGTACAGAGTGTGTCCCTGACTCTGAATGTTCTTCAAGCTCGTAAGGGAGTCAGTGAAGTTCTGAACAACAGTATTGGCAGTCATAGTCCAGTTACTCGTAGCATCAAGGCTAATACCAAAAGTAACGTCTCCATATCCCGAGTAAGCGGCACCAGTCCAGGAGCTATACTTAGTCAAAGACCAATCGATAGAGCTCTTATTGTACGCAACAAGGTCACCAGTCAGAATAGACTCGGCAACAGTTAGAGTCACCTCAGCAGGCAACAAATCATTGTTATCGACGTATCCTGCATAGTAATCGAAGTCCTGGGTGATCTGCGAGTAATTGGCGACAACCAGAATGCCGGACTTGGTATCAAGTTGGAAGTTGGTCAAGTGAGCCTCAGCAATGAGATTTCCGAACCACAGTCCCGGCATCTCAGAACCAAGCGTGGTGAACTTGGTATTAGTCAAGTTCAACACCGCTCCACTCTCGCGGGTGGAGCTACTGAACATAGCAACACCACCAAGCAGACCGGCGGTACAATCACAGTCAATCAGATTGACGGTCTGATCACCATCAGAGAAAACGACGGGTCCGTTTTCTGAAAGACTGACCACATTCGTGCCGTGGATCTCGCCGAGTGCGTAGAAGGTGGCGGAGCCGATACCGGCCGAGTGTGCTACGCTGTCGTAGACGTAGATGTACCCGCCTGGCGAATCACCTGAGAAACTGGAGGAGCGCTTGCCTCCAGAGTAGACTTCAACATTGCGACCGATGATGGTTCCGTTTCCTGAGGCGTACAGGCCGTGGCTGACTGGGCCGGAGGAGTAAAGCCAGGCATTGTTGACGTGCACAACGGTGTCGGTTCCGTATGAGTAGATCTGAGCTGCGCCATTGTGGACAGTCACGTTGATCTTGTCGAAAACGGCGGTGGAAGCGTTGGCCTTGGATAAGGGGAGATCATTAGCTACGTGTTAATGTAGGAGGGACGATAGAATGACTTACCACGTTGATTGCAGCATTAAAGCCCCAGAAACTCGCATCATCCAAATTGGTCGAATATCCACTCTTTCGGAAGTTCATATACGTGCCGGTGAAGCTGGCATCATTCGCAACGGAAAGAACACTCGTATCATTGGCGGTAGCAGACCAAGTAACATGGTTTTCGCTTGCAGTCTTCCCATCGACCTTGTGAGTTGCCAAGACTAGATATTTGTATCAGAATGCGATCCAATTGTCACCTCAATCAAAGCATTGAACGTTGTACATACTAGCAGAAGGCTGCGAGCTAACCATTGAAATATCATAGTCAGGCACGATAGCATTATCGGCTGCCCACAGTGCAGGATTGATCACATTCGAAGGATCCTCAATTGTGATCGATGCCAGCGCAAGCGCAGGAAAAAGCAAGAGAGAGCGGACCGCCATTGTGTCAGAGACTCGACTGAGAAGCTAGAGAATATTCTGCTTGTCTGGTGTATGAAAACATGATTCGCATTCCAAGTCCTGAGTATAAATACTTTACGCAATATGTGGACACGCATAAAGCCACCTGTGAAGATTCCCCGCAAACTCCCCGCAAATTGAACCATTGACCGGGATGAACCTCGGGACGGTGGAGAGGAACTATTGATGACAGGGGAAAATCTGGGGAGATTAAGCTCGATGCGGGGAGATGATTGGCATTCAGGAGAGAAAGCTCCTGTGGGCCACTCCAGCCCTAGACTGAGACCCCCACATCCCGACTATATATGGTGAGAAGCCCGCACAATCCTATACGAAGTTTTAGAGACTAGCACGTTTCTGTCAAGATGCGTACGCAAGCTGTAATCTTAGTTATACACTCTATATTATTTTACATGGGCCATATCCCGAAAGGAGGGGAAAGAAGGCTGGGCTGTTTGAGGGGAGGTCTCGAGTGCTCGCCACTTGAAGTTCTGAATATTTTCACCTTACCGTCATGTATAAGTAGGCCCAAGAGAGATCAGCCTGAATTTTGTGTGCTAGTGCAAATTGCTGAACGCCTTTGGAATCCTGGCATGGACTTTGACTGCAGCGGTGACGAGTAATGTAGCCAGAAGAAGTGCAATTCTCAAATGACGAAGACCTGAATAGATTTCAGTTTCAGTAATAGGTATATTGATGCACCAGAAATTTCAAGCACAGTATGACACAAGTAAACATCAAGATTCCCCGGTAACACCTGGGCATTTCAAAAAAAAAAGCCATTTTGTCGTCTCGCTGTCACCCTCCACATTGGCGACTTTGTCAACCTTATCCTTTCTGGGCATTCACGTTCATTGCAGCGCATATTGATTGCGGATTTCCTGAGTCTTCGCTGGACCTCGTACAACATGTAAACTGGACCAGCTCACCAACTCCTCGGTGTCACGGAGAAACCGGAACGCATATGACGTGCGATACATATCATTAATGCAAAGATGATCCCCCCGCGCCTGAAGAACATAAGTCTGCTCATCCCGAGTATTCATAGGGAGAGCAGGAACAGGAGGGAAGTGTTCCTCGCCGCCTTCTAAAGAAATTCTTCCATCGTCGGTGAAATCAAAGTTGTGGAAGAGATAATCGGCCTCGTCGGGACCGGAGCCGACTTTCACGAACCAAACGCTAAGCTGTGACGCCGCGTCGCTCAATCGCCAAATATACTTTTTCGACCAGGTGGCATTTGCCATGCCTGCCAGTGCAGGGGGGAGTGCGGAGGCCGGGAACTGGCCACTTTCGGTGTAGAGCCAATCCTGATCCGCGGTGGGAAGCTGGGCAAAGGTCGCTGTCCCGCTAAGTTGGCCATTGATTTCATTCGCATTTGTACTGCGTAGTGAGCGAGTAAGTGACCATCGCGAACTGCCTAGTGATTTGAGGATGGATTTGAGGGCAGTATGCGAGGGGGCCATGGCGTTGGTCATGATGCGCGGGGAAGGAGGAAAAGTGGCAGAATCGCAAACGCGGATCTCTTCGTGCTGTTCTCCACTATGACCAATTGTCGCCTTGAGGGCAAGCGAAGTATCTACAGATCAACATGCCTGCGAAATACAAAAGTTCTACTGTGGCAATAAATTGCGATCTGTGTAAGTATCGATATTGGGTTTTCCTTGAAATGGATGTACACTTAATTAAAGGTGGCTAATTGTTTTTCTCTTGCTACTCAAGAGTCCCGCCGCGCCGGTGTCGCCGTTATTGGGACAACACATGTATAGAAATTCGAGGATGCCATATGCTCCTGATAGCAGCAAAGACAAGGTTGTTACTTGCAGAGCACAGAAAAGGATACACTGAAAGGGTAATTGCTATCTAGGTGACTTCAATATGCAGACTATGCCTGGTACATTATGCGTATACATAAAGCATCCGGGGATGTATAATCCCGGATTAAATACTCCGCAACGATTGCAGTGCTGACGTGCATGTGATAGGATTTAAACCACTATAGATTAAACCATGGCCAATGCTCTCAAATCACTGGTTATCGTCTTTCCAATCTGAGCTCATGGTGTGAAGTGTTGTAATCTTGTGAAACCGCCAACTCATCACTAGGGGAAGTAGATACCCAACTAGGGACTACTCGTGATAACCTTCGAACCGTCGAACCTTGAGCTAGGTTAGGCTTAATCCCGATCCTCGGAATCAAACCCTTCGATGGTTTAGCTACCCAAACTAGTAGTCACGGTCCATATTTGTAGGCAAAAGCAAGGCGGATAATGTGAAAATCACAAATCTGCCGGCAAGGCGGCACCGGCAATAAGATCATCTTGATTAGAAAGAGTCTGCACAGTTTGAGAAATACTTAAATGGTTGCCTTTTTTGATATTCCCCCAGATGACCTAGAAACGGAGAAATGGAATCTGAGAAAGCGGGGATCTGGTCCGCATGGTGGTCTGCATGTGCATGGCAAGGCAACCAGATACTTCCCAAAAGAGGGGCGTTGGCCTGTTAATTGAGGCTCTGCTTGGGCATAAGTCCGGAATCTTTCCATGTTGTCGCGCGTTTGTTATGAGTTGATTGGCTCGAGATCTTCATCGGCTACTAGCGACCATCATGCCCAACATCTTGCATTCGCCATCCTCCACATCAAACGGTTCCCTTTGAATGGCGCTCTGATGAACACGAGTCAGGAAGTTGGAATTGTCTGGCCGAGATGTGACTATCAGGATGGTTATAAAGTGTCACCATCCGGACCCTCGGTATCAAAGTTCCATAGGATGTTCCAGCAAATCCATCAACCTTGAAATTGTCTAAATAATCCATTATATCTCCATATCTGAGAGTCTGTATCCTCTGCTAATTTCCACCATGGAGCCGAAGAAGACACCAAAGAAGAGTACCCCGAAAGAGGCCTCGAGCCCTCAAGGCACAGGCGCCTCCGCCACTGCGAGCTCCAGCCAGACCTCTCCCACAAGGTACACCATACTGCCATGTGCTACGGATCTTAACAAATGAAGAAAACTGATGCAAGTCTCTCGACTTTAGTCAGTCTCAATCTATGCAGCGTCACGACTTGCAGGGTATCGGAAGCTGGGCCGGGGTGAGTACAAGGGATCCGTTTTGACCAAGATACTTTACACTAACTCTTACATACAGGATAAACCAGGAAGCAGATCTCGATAGTGTACTTGCAGTTACAAGAGGGACAGACAGTAGGCAAGGGGGGACAGCATTCAGGAAATGGTGAGCGATCCCGACACGCAAGGACGAACCAGTGAATTGACCCAACTGCAAGCCAAACATGCCCGCGAATACCCGAGACTGAAACGTACTCTGGAGCAAATGAAATACACTTGCTTGGCAATGACGAGTAGGTTGCCGCCCAAACGGTGAGCGCACCGACAGTGCGATGGGATATGATATTTGATCGTCGGAGGGTAACCAGGACTGGAAGGAGTCTTCCTATCTAATCATGCTGGCTGCATGAGAACAATCCTATTAGAGATTGAAACATGATCTGAACTCACAATCGGACAGCACAAGCCCGAGATGATCGTATGCAGATTGCAGATGCACCTCCACCCGTGTTTCCCCTCTTTTTCACATTTTATCCTGATTCATCATCATTTATACGATTATATCATCATTTTCCTTCTTTCGTTCGTCGCACTTCTCCGACTCTTTGAGATTGTTTGCTTCCTGCGGTTGATCCGCCTCATTCAACATACTGATCGACGGTGTACTGTCTAACCAGGTTCAACAAACCGCCACGCAATGCATGCGTAGTATCGTTCAGTTACATGTACTTCGCATTCATGCCCAAAATGAGGCCCGTACATGAAACTGAGCCTCTGAAGCAGTCCTTTTGACCCGACTTTGCCGGGGTATGTAGCTGCTGTTCGACCCCAATACCCGGTATGCACTTCGAGACTAAGGCTTGGGGTAGGGCTGATGGTGGATACCTTATGTCACATAGGCCATGTTGGAATAATATTTTACCAAATTCTTTTTGCCGCAGCACTGGTGTGTGATTGATCTATTCGGAATATGCATGGCAATCTAGCAATTATAGTAGTCGGCGTTCCGGTTACCGACCACTGAGACGGATAAGAACAACAGAAGTGGCGCATTACGAGTAAAATCGTTCCCTAGGATATCTGTACTCGCACCAACTACTTGTTGCATGCGAGCATGGTTGTTGATACAATCCATTAAGTCTGCTGGAGGGTTTGATTTCGGAATTGATTGCTGCCCGCCTACTGGGGATTTATGGCACCCACCATGACAAAACAAGGCCCCACATAAGGTTGCATCACCAGACAATTGTAAATAAAGCTGTTGATGAGCAACGCTGTTCAATTCTACAACTGAGATTCAAGATGTGGCGATTTATTCGAACGGAAACGATAATAAAGAATTGACTCCAACGGGCCGAGTGAGAATAGAGCTACCAATAGCCAGGCTTTTTGCATGCTGATCGCAATCGCGGGGTATGCTCATTGCTAATTGGGGCTTGTTCATGTTGGTGTGGATACTATTGCCATTAGTCTTGGGAGGGATCCATTGATCACTTCCTTGTCAAAGAGGAAGTATCAAAGATCCATGATCCAAGAGCATAGATTTAACCTATGGTGATGGTTGAAGGAAAAGAGCGGGGTATGGAATCTTATCGCGGGATCATTACCTCATCCGTCGCGGTAATTGCAAAGTCCGCGCTAAGATGAGCACAGCTTAGCTCTGTCAAGAAACACTTGATTGATTCACTTTTTCTGTTTCGTCTTCGATTCCTCTCCTCAAGTACTGAGTTCGTTGTCAGCAATAATTTCGACATGGCCGATTCCGCCGCGCCCCCCTCCATTGAGGTGCAAAACCTCTCCTATAAGTTTCAAGACGGCTCGGACGGGCTGGAAAACGTCATACTAAGCCTTCCACCAGGTAGCCGGACGCTCCTTATTGGTGGTATGTTCTTCCGACTACTTAGTGTCCTGCATACGGGGACTGCTCAGCAGCTAATACTTGCGCACAGCAAACGGAGCGGGAAAGACCACACTGCTTCGTCTGGTCTCGGGCAAACGCTTGGCACCTACCAACACCATCACGGTGGGCGGCAAGGATCCATTCAAAGACGGCCTTGAAGGAGTTACTTACCTCGGTGTGGAATGGGTGCTCAACGCTATTGTTCGCACCGACATCGATGTCCCCACACTGCTCGCCTCGGTGGGCGGAAATGCCTACCCGGAGCGACGTGACGAGCTTGTTGATATCCTCGACATTGATCTCCGCTGGCGCATGCACGCCGTGTCAGATGGCGAACGCCGTCGCGTCCAGCTAGCCATGGGTCTGTTGCGCCCTTGGAAGGTTCTGCTTTTGGATGAGATCACCGTGGACCTCGATTTGCTTTCCCGAAGCAACTTCCTCGCTTTCCTGAAGCGGGAGACTGAGACACGGCCTTGCACTATTGTCTATGCTACCCATATTCTCGACAACCTTGCACAGTGGCCCAGCCACTTGGTGCATATGCATCTGGGTAAAGTCAAGGCCTTCGGAACAGTGGAAACGTTCCACGATCAAGTTCCAGAGTGGACCTCTGAGAATAGTCGTCTCGGAGAATTGGTTCTCAAGTGGCTCAAAGAGGACCTTGCCGTTCGGGGACCTCGCAATGGCGTGGCGACCCAGGCCAAAACTTATGATACCGGCGGCATCGGGGGTTACGGCTACGAGAAGCACGACTAAAATCCTGATTCCAGGCTCGGCGTCTTATCTTTTGCATACTAAGAACTGCATTTTTTCTTCTACTTCGTCTTATTTAACGGATGTTTAACAATTGCCGTTCAACATTGGATTCAACCAAAAGGCATGGGCAGGGGTTTTGCGGGCATCTGGGTGGATCGATTCAACATTTGGGAGTTTTATATGCGACCATGGTTCATGATATAGAGAGCTCGCAAGAGGTGATTACTTGAAAGAATAAACCAGAATTTGTACTTAAACCGCCAGTGTAAGAAATTGGTTATCTTGTGCCTTATCGCTATTTACTTCGTTTCCAAAACGGGTTGAAATTGAATTTCTGCCTGAGGCACTAATTTTGCATCATTTGTTGACGCGTGACGCGCCTTCGCCTTTGACCTTTCGTGTGCAGTGTCGATATGTTACCAATAATATCCCGCATTTTGGAAACTGAAAGAAAGCCCGCTGCCTTCAAAAAGGGCCACTGAACCCGATTGGCCTCGCTGGCCACCCGATAAAACGAAAATTCCAATAATTTCTCTCTGGACGCGCCTCGGCTTACAACAATCCACCACGGCAATGCGCTCTTCAGACGAATCTGACTATTTTGACGATGATGACTTTGTCGTGCCTGATGATGACGCTCTATCCGGATCCCGTCCAGCCAAACGCCATCGTGTACGACCTCCGACGCGCCATGAAGACCGGGATGGTACCTCGTCGACAGACGGGTTCTCCGATATTGACGAAGAGACATTCAACGATAGCGAATTAGCCGAAGCCCACGACAGAGCAGACGCACGTTCTAAAAACCGGAGTTTTATACCGAAGCGCAGCAACATCCAAGAAAACATATTTGTGACCCAGTTAACGCAACCTCACTCGAGCCCTGACCGAATACGTGGACCGAGGTGGAAAAAGCCGGACCCTCCATGTCGCCCTGATATAATACCAACACCACAGGCTAGTGAGAGGGGTCGAGAGCCTGATGATTTCTCTGACGATGATTATGATGGTCTAAGGGCTGCGTTGGCTGCTTCACTGGATTCATTTGAGGTGGAGAAAGCTGCACGAGTTACAATAAGCACAAATTCTGTGAACAAGGCCGTTCCTGCAAGACCCCAACCCGCTGTTAGCATTAATAAAGCTCCACCGCAAGATGTATCGTTCGAGCTCGATGATATCCCTGACGACGCATTCGACTCCTCACCCTGCCTATCACCAGTAGCACGCCCCGCTCAAACAACAACAGCATTTTCCTCCAGCGCATCCCGAAATCCTTCGTTCTTCCGACAAACCACCCTGTACGGTATGATTCAATCAAATCCGGATATTTTACAGCAACATCAAGACCCCGGCCCACCAGATAAAGTCGAACCTCCGACCCACCACAAATTAAACCACGATGCGCTCAATACATGGTGGTATCCGACGAATTTGGGTACCACTCGAGATTATCAATTCAATATCACTCAAAAGGGCCTCTTCCATAATCTACTCGTCGCCTTGCCTACTGGTCTGGGAAAAACCTTCATCGCCGCGACAGTCATGTTGAATTGGTTCCGCTGGACGAAAGATGCTCAGATTATCTTTGTAGCCCCGACCAAACCATTGGTGTCACAGCAAGTTTCGGCATGTTTGGATATTGCCGGCATCCCGCGCTCTGAAACGACCATGCTTACTGGAGGTGCAGCACCGGGCATCCGCGCCCAGGAATGGCAGTCAAAACGCGTCTTTTTCATGACTCCTCAGACATTGATCAATGATTTGAAAACTGGAATTGCAGACCCCAAGCGAATCGTGCTTGTGGTTGTAGACGAAGCCCATCGTGCAACCGGAGGCTATGCATATGTGGAAGTAGTAAAATTTATGCGGCGCTTCAGCAACAGCTTCCGTGTTCTCGCCCTGACAGCCACACCCGGGTCGACAGTCGAAGCTGTGCAGGGCGTCATCGACGGCTTGGAGATATCACGGGTAGAAATCCGTACTGAGAACTCTCTTGACATTCGGGACTACGTCCATGCTCGCAATATCGAGATTGAGACTTTTGAATATTCGGAAGAGATTCAATTATGTTTGGATCTTATCTCCGAGGCTCTGCAGCCCCAGATGGATCAGCTTCGAACACTCAATGCTTACTGGGGCAAAGACCCTCTAATGCTTACTGCTTTCGGATTGACGAAAGCCAGACAACAATGGATGGCCTCCGACGCTGGCCGAAATGCCAGCTTTGGGCTTAAGGGCATGGTTAATGCCATTTTCACCGTCCTCGCTAGCTTGGCTCACGCCATTGACTTGCTGAAATATCATGGAATCGTCCCCTTTTATCGCCATTTGTTACATTTCAAGTCGAATACCGATGGTCAGAAGGGTGGCAAGTACCAAAAGCAAATCGTGCAGAACGAAAGCTTCAAGAAACTTGTCGCACATGTTGACCCCTGGTCTAAAAATCCCGAATTCATCGGCCATCCTAAATTAGAATATCTGAAATCCGTGATCTTGAATCACTTCATGGATGCAGGAGAAGGACAAGAGAATACCGACAGCAGCACGCCGGGGACGCGTGTGATGATATTTGTGCATTTCCGCGACAGTGCTGAGGAGGTCTCGCGTGTATTGAAACGATATGAACCTATGATTCGACCACATATTTTCGTTGGTCAATCCAGTGCCAAAGGCTCCGAGGGAATGACCCAAAAAACCCAGCTTGACATTATTAAGAAATTCAAAGCGGGAACATACAATACCATTGTTGCAACCTCTATTGGTGAAGAAGGTCTGGATATTGGCGAGGTGGATCGTATCGTTTGCTATGACTCTTCTGCATCACCGATCCGAATGCTGCAACGCATGGGTCGGACTGGACGCAAACGAGCCGGAAACATCACACTGCTTCTCATGAAGGGCAAGGAGCAAGATTCCTACGTCAAGGCCAAAGACAACTACGAAAAGATGCAGGAAATGATCGCCAGCGGTACTCGGTTCACTTTTCATGACGATCTATCTGCTCGAATCCTCCCTGCTGGTATTCGACCGGTGCCCGACAAGCGAATCATCGACATCCCTCAGGAGAATTCGCAACAGGAGTTGCCCGAACCAAAGCGCAAGGGTCGCGCTCCCAAGCGGCCACCCAAGAAGTTCCACATGCCCGACGACGTCGAGACTGGCTTCACTCGTGCCTCGACCTTAGGTGATGACGGCGCAAAGAAAGCGAACGGCGTACAGAAAGCGAAATCATCCAAAACACCCAAGAAAAGAAAGTCGGACACGCCGAAAAAACGAGCTCGGACCCCTGAACCTGTGCTATCAGAAAAACCGACAAGGGCAGAACTGGATAAGGAATTCCCGTATGCAATGCGCGACTATGAACGGGCTATGGAGGTCCTCGGCGACGAGACCAACCCTCGCACTGGCTTTTGGCCCCGTCCTGAGGAGTCAGTGAGGAGATCAACCAGGCCTACGAAGATGATTCCTCATAGCTCTTTGAGCCGCCGCATTAGCAATGTTATACGAAACATGGATCAGATCAGTCCCAGAGGGGACTGAAGCATACTGGACGATGAGATGAAGCGTTGATTTAAAATGCCAGGCATCGGTGGACTTCTGGCCCTCACCTTGTTCATAAAGAAATTTATTTCGGAATTTAGTTTAATATACCCACCATTGACCCAGAATGCAGATTGGAACATTGCCACCCCGAAGACCGTTCAATTTCTTTGATCGAACTTCTCCCCGGTTTCATTGAAGTAGCCCTACATTTGAATCTAAATCCACACTCCCAAATCAAAAGATATACAACAAATAACCTATAACACATCGCATGAAACTCGTACTCAGACTAAGCGATAATCGGATATGAAGGGGCATTTTCGGCTGGAGCTTACTAGAAGAACACCACAAGTTCAGAAAGACACCACCGCTAGTCTATATCCAGTATAGCGCAGAAAATGTAATTCAGATGGTAATTATTACATTTCGGACTAGGTTATAGCGGTGCTCCATGAGTTTGAAACCAGCCTTTCAGACCGCTTACTATATATAGCTTACCGCCTACCAATACGCAGCACGCTGACTCGATAAGTAAACACCGTTTAATACATGATTCTTGTATATAATTCATATATAGTACGTTATTAAGAATGTTCTTAATAATGTTCAGTTTATAGGTTCTATATACTGAGCTTATTTAGTTAAGAATGTGAGGTTTTGGCTGGCAGGAAACATGGCACAAGAGTTTCCATATCATTGTCTGAAGGACACTTCTGATCCTGAATTTGCGAGCCATCTGTGTCCTCGTATTCTTGACGGTAAGGAAAGGAAATGACTCGTTGAATAGTTGCTAGATCATCATCCGGCAGATCAATATGTGAGAGGATAGCTTCCTTGTCAAGGAATTAGCCACATGCACCAACCACTGCGGAAAACGTTCGCTTTACTTTGAATCCTCCTTTGACTGCAGCTTAAAAAAAGGATGATTGGGAACACACTATCGCATGGTGTACCTGGAACTTCTGTCCTTCGCATACTATTGTCAGGTCTGAGTATCTACCTGAATCCAGAAGGCTTTGCAAGATAGGCTGAAGATCGAAAAATCCCATTGTTGGTGTAGTTGGTTGGGTAGTGAGTCCAAGTTAATCTACGACATACGGTTTCATTCATGCCTACCTTTACAAAACAATGAAGTACGGATAGATATGACGTCAACGATTTAACAATACAATTGAGTGCTGAGCATGTAATCGATAGGGTATTTTATGCAGGCATATGTTTCGCACGATGTTTTTTTAACCGCAGAACCAGCCTGCGATATATTTTACTAACATCATTAGGCTTATATGTCATGTGATTGGTTGAAAGAGCATCTCTATGAGCCTAGCGTGGAAGGCGATCTCGGGCGCCACTGCACAATTAAGGGATAGTAATGATAAATATGGATACGCACAGCTGATAGCAACTGACTTTAGGTTGAACTAATTATGCGAGCGCACCGTTGTAAGCTTTATATCATTATATTACCTAAGGACGCGAGTCAAATTTCCGGACAATTCAGTAGCCATAAATCTATGCCAACGTCGTCACTGCATATTACCCCGCATATTGTGATGCCCAATGCAAAATCGGTCTGAGATATATATAGCAGAAAACTCAATAAAGCCTGCACGGCTGGGAAGCATACTAGTCAAGGGGGTCTTAGTATAATCTAAGAAGAGTGACGCATGCCTAGGTCCACCCAGAGTGTCCAGGGTAGTTACTTCCAGGGTCAAGTGTAATCCATCAAAAATCAGCGCAAAATGTATCTTTTGTCTTAAAGCCTCGTGTAGGTTATCAGGTTATCTGGCGGCCAGAAAAGATAATTCCCCTTTCAGCTGTTCGTGACGTAAGCTGAGCGTTGCGATACGTTGCGTAAGGCGACCTAGCGAATAATGGAAGGTGAGTGTTGCGAAATAACTCGAAGTAGGTGCTCTTTATGCGAGTCATCCATATTCATGGTCAATGCACTAGGTACCATATAGTGACTCGACTTTGATACCAATAAAATCCACTTGGCCAAAGCCTAGACCGTAGCTTGGATTGATGAGTGCGCGTAATTGTGCCGAAAGAGGGATGGTGCTTACGAACAGGGGGCCTTCCTTCACTTTGTATTGCCCAGTCAGAAAGCCTTTATTATGCTGTTTCCCCAAATTTAGAATGGGAAGGTCAGCAACTTGATCTCGTGACCAAAGTATAAATCTGATGTGTCGCTGATGTTCGTATTCCCATTATCCGACATCTCGCATAAATCTTTTCCGCCGCACAAACACATCACAGATTCATTTTTTTCCGGCGAAGACCACCTGACAAACGACAATAATTGTCAGGGTTCTTGCGAAGTTTAAATAAAGTATGGCAGACGAAGAACCACTTCAGCCGATGCTTCCGCCGTCTGGGCGCCCTACAGCAGCAGCGGCAAAAAAGAAATCAATGACCACCTTGTTTAACGTGAGAACCTCCTAAAAGAGTTGGTTTCTGAATATTAGCTGATATGGAAGTAGATAATGAGAGATCAGCTCTCTATCTCTACATGGCTACTACTTGGTGCGGTTGCCCAAGGCTTGGCCGTACTGGCACTCCCTGCTTTCTATGCAATTCTACCGGCTATGGTCATTCTATCATACCGAGTTATCGATACCTTCCTCATGACAGTGGGTCTGAAGAGGAACCGCTTCATGGACAATGTCATCATGGGGAAATTCACCGGACAAATCCCCAATTCAGAAGGAGTGTATTCCAGCAAACCAGCCGATGAGAATGTGGTTTCATTCCAGCTCATCACAAGGTCAAACCAGTAAGTATGCTGGCCTCCTTCGGAAAGGGGTAATTCTAACAAGGTCCACAAAGCCCTCTGGGAATTTTCGCTCCTGGAGCTCGCGAGATCGCCACATTGGCACAGAACATGTATGCCCAGTTAGCGAAGGAAAGAGAGACATACGGATGTCAGATAAAATCTGTGCATTGAGTGCGGTTGGAAAAGCTGACTCCAAACTAGTCCTCGGTTCAAAAACCTTGATGGGAGCAGATGAGCGCTCTGCCGGAAACCATATCATTACCATGATGTATTTCCGCAACCTGGAAGGCGTCCACCGATTTGCACACGGACCAATTCATACCGATACGTGGAACTGGTGGAATGCCAAGGGTAAGAAGTATGGATACCTCACTATTGCGCATGAGCTCTATTCTTCACCGAAGAATCAGTGGGAGAATATTTACATCAATGGAGAACTGAGCGGTCTTCGTGAGTCATTTTTCTTATTGGTATGCATGGACATGCGCTGATTGAACATCTTTGTAGCTGGGACCCAGGTCAAGGTCAAGAAGTTTGACCAGGATGGCAAGGAGGATGGATGGGAGTATATGAACGCAGCTATCGATGCACGGAAGGGAAAGTTGGCGAGGCAACTTGGAAGAGTGAACCAGAGTTATGAAAAGAATGAGACAAATGTTGACTATGATTATTAAGGGATTAGTATTTGGGTTTCATGTGTTTTTGACGAGTTACTTTATGTATTCAAAGTTATAGTGGGAAAGATGAAGAGAAAGACATGTATGCAAAGGAGAGAAAAAGAACAATTTACAATGATACTGAGGATCAAACGAGGAAAAGCAACCGTACCAGCAAATTGATTGAGAAAGGTACCCAGCGATAAGAGAAGCCTCTCGCCCTCAAACGAAAAAAAGGGAAGAACGACTGACAAGCCCGAATAGTATATCGTAGTCACCATAGGGTATGTCTAAATAATCTCACTATCAAAGTGCATCTGGGCAGCGTTCATTCCGCAAGAGCATTCCACAATCTGACAGACCCGTTGAGTACCCCAGAAGCCACCAGAAAGAAGTATCTAGCAAGAACGTATCGTTTCATCTTATAACCTCCCGTATAGATCAATCAGTACCCACACAGAGAAACATTATTGAGGCCGCAGTTGATGGAAAGGAACTTTGAACGCGTAGATAACGGAAGTTGTCCCCTTGGTGAAGCCTGAATATAGGGTGAAAATGAATACTTCGATTCCTGCGTTTACAAAAATAGCTCAACGCTTCTGAGTTTTATGACAAAGACTAAATATAGATTTATATGATTTTGATTTCTATTCTGGAAACAAAGAACTTGGCAAACAAAAAAAACTATCTATTGAACGCGCAACCGCAGGCCAAGACATCAATCCTTGCCTCTTGACCCAGCGAAATAACGAAAAAGAACGAGTTGATCTATCAACGATCCCGCATGTCAAATGTTAGCCACAATTGAGAATACCTCAAGCAACCTCCTCAATATCAAAGCGTATATCAAGATCAAAGCGCATATGAATATAGTTTTTCCCTTTAGACGAGTAAGTAACAATCCGAGAAATCCGACGAGTGCCTCGTGGAAACGCCCCAAGAACCAAGTATGCAACAACCTTACCTATACGAGTACCCAACAGGCCGTCATACTCCGGAGATCCATGCTCCCAAGTCTGAGACACAGAGATCTGACCAGGAAAGTCGTCATAAAAATTCTCGTCGTAGATATGCTCGTGAAAGAAGCCTACAGTGTTCTTGTTAACAATATCGCTGACGAAAATGGAGCGTAGGTCATCAAGTTCAAAGTCTCGTTGGTAGAAGGCCTGAGCAATACAAGAAGCGTGTGGCACATCATCCATTATCTCACGGGTGATGTTTCCTCCTACCCGAGACCGCATCATAACATCGATGATAATAACACCTGATCCTGTGCATCCAGACCAGGCTAGCAAAGGGGAGTCCAGCTCAAAGTTCTCATACTCTCGAACAGGACTGATTATCTCTTTCTGTTCAAGTTCCTTGATTGCCGTCAACACATGTCCCTCGAAATCGGGATCGGGGTCGACCGGCCGGGTTGAGAATCCCGTGCCTTCGTATCTATTCACGATCTGGGAATAAGTCAGTGTGGATCGTTCAATGAAGCATCCGGGCTCACTTGGATCATCAATCCATCGTCGGCGCTGGGCTCCCTCCTCTTCAATGGAACCATAAAGAGGTGGCCGGGTAGGCACTGTTCGAGTAGGTTTTCCAGCCATTGATGCGGGTTGAAGGCAAATGTCAAGGGGTAGAAGTAGCTGACGTTGAAAGTTGGATGTTTGAATGAGTGATGTATGTTGGTGGAGAAGAAGAAGGGTGGTGTTGATAGTTAAAGTAATTGATCTTGATTGTTGATGGACTACTTCAGAGGTGGGTTGATTCTTTCTCTTTATATGCCATCGGCTCGAATTCACTTTGGGATACGTACTATTTATGACAAAACAATATCTTTGTCTTGATGATCAAAGCCTTTAACATAGTAGACAATGCCTTAGCAATAATAGTTCCAAGAGTCGATGAGTTTGTCTTACGATGAAGTCAGAACCTTTGTCTTGATACTGGTACCATATATGGGGACAATTAAGCTAATTAGAGATCTTATTTTCATGCTCCAAGCAACCGACGCCTTTGATGAACAAAGGAATTCTAATGATACTTCCCAGAATAACTTCACAATGCGTTTTGTTAATACCCATATCATGAAACTTTGATCAGTGTCTCAGGAAAGACTTTAGGCTGTTGCCGCTGGCGCGTTGCTGACAAAAACGACCATAACAGCAGCATATCTGTACTATGTTATTAGGGTCCGCTAGGGCATTGACCTGCATAGCTGATTGATGATTGAAGCAGCTATAACGGACTTGCCAGATTGTCACAAGCTGGGGAATGCCACTGCTGATATATGTTTGTTGACTTGAGCCAACTACCGGTTCCCGGTAGATATGAGGCACGATGTCTACAAAATTCGCTTCCAAGGTTCGTTCGAGGTCGTATGGAATGGGCTGTAGCCACTTCTTGATATCCTAAATCATTTGTGGAAAAACTGCAAGGAATGCAACGATGGCTCAAAGCCATGCGCTAGGATCTTAGCGCATCAATAGCGCATCATTTGAGCCGCATATCCGACAAGTCGCCTTTCACCCGTTGGTGGGACCAACTCGAGCCTGATAGGGTACCACTGGAGCGGAGCCGCAGTGGGGAAGCGCTAACACCGTACATGATATTGGAATAGTGTAGCGAAAAGAAGAGAGATAAGTGTATCGGGACAGTATTCGGTTGCGGATCAACTTAGATCCCCAGCAAACATAGCTTAATCGACAATTGTGCCATATGTATCGCGCTCTTTTATATAGCGTCACGTCCATTTTTTAAACACCTGTACCACCTGGGCATCACTCATAAAATCGTGGTCAGAATTTATATACATCCAAGGCTAGTCAAAGTCCACCGAAGGTAATCCTCTAACTTCCAAAGCGGTGTTTACATAGGTATGTAATATCTCGATGGCTTCCATCCAAGTGACCAAGCCCTGCTCAGACCTCGGAGTCTGGTTATCCATTGGTCCGCGCCCAACGTTATCCTCGCTGACGAGCCACATTAGCCAACGCACTACAGCAACAGCCTTTTCGATATCTTTCTCGTCGACAATTACACGACCTAGGTAGTCGCACAAGACCTCCACGTCCTCATTATATGGACCATGGCTTGCAAAAGCAGAATGCCATTCGCGGACAGCTCCGCGGAGGTCAGGCAACTGTGAGAAACGTTGTGATGTAAAGACAGGCCGCTCTGGTAGAGGTGGCAGCGGCAATCGCTTGTCCTCCGGGGCGGGTATGGAAGTAGACGCCTCCGGCTCGGTATCTGGACCTGAATCGATAGGGGCAGGCTCTGGGAGGGGTTGTTGAACCGAAGAGGAGCGCCGTTGCTCATCCAAGATCTCTTGTCTAATATCCTCAGGTAGTGCCGCTAGAAAGTCTGCCGATATTCCAAGGTGCTCTTCGATGGCCGGAGAAGGTTGGCGAGGGACATCTGGTTCGACAAGAGAAACGGCAGTTGTTGGTCTTGAGACAAAGCTTGTCAATCTTTGTGATCTGTTGTCGATCTTTGAGAATTTTGAAGGACGGCCGCGTCCTCTCTTTGACGGTATAAATGGTCTCTTTGTTCCAACGGACCCAGAAGATGATGGACGGGGAATATGCTCCAAGGGGGGAGGAGATGGTGCTACTTCCACGGTAGGTGGGATCTGTATTGAAGGCTGCTGGTTATAATAACCTAGAACCTCATCACGCAAGTCGTCTGGTAGAGCTGCCAAAGTGTCAGGATCGAGCTGAGACTGAGGAGGTAGCACTGGCGCTGGAATAGGGGGCTTTGGAGCTGGTGTCGGAGACACGGGATTTGCAAAAGGAGACTTGCTCTGTGCTACGAGTCTCGATCTGATATCGCTGGGAAGCTCAGACAAGACGGCGGGGTCAACCTGAGTAGGCATGATGAACTGAGATCCTGGAATATCTGGAGTGGTGTGGACAGCACGACTTGGCGTTTGAAGTTCAATCCGGGGCGCCGCGTTCTTCGACGGACTCATCAATTCGGCACCAGTAACAGTCTTCTTACGCGACGGAGATTTCGCAAAGCTGAGCTGTCGTTGACTGCTATCGACATTCGCCGACGGCCCAGCTTTGAGGGGCTCAAGCTTGGTCATCTGGACACCAAGCCCTCGCAAATCACCTGGGGAGAGATTGAAGCTCCTTAATATTGAGATGGCCTCTTTGGCCACGATATCAGTGGCATTGGTGGCGACGCCCAAAACGACGCTTTTGTTGAAAATATCACATTTTCCATGCCCGAGATGCTTCACTGGTTCCAGTGGTGCATCCATTGACCGTCGCATAACCTTGAGGGTGAGCTGCTTACCCTTGACTAGGTTTTCCACTAGCCGACGGTTGAGCTCACCACAGAGGGATTTCACAAAGTCTTCTGCTTGGTCTTGACTGGTGAATCGAATACCCCAATTGACTTCTGCGGAAACTGATTTTCTGATAACCTCGTTTCCGACTTCCGCTTTGTCAATCCCTCGAGCATATTCCCACATCCGGATTCCAGTCTTGGGTCCTAGGCCAGAGACCAGTCTTTCACGGCTAAGATTTCTGAGATCCTTGACTAACGTCGCTCCAAGATCTTCTAATTTGGCACTCAAGCTGTGTCCAACACCCGGAAGATCTCGAACTGTGAGCTCCCCTATGAAATCCAATACAGCTTCGGGCTTCAATTGAAATTGCCCCGCGGGTTTCGCCTTTCGCAGAGCAACTTTGGCCTGTAAAATATTTCCACCGATGCCCACGGACACGGCACAGCCAGTTTTCTCCTTAACTGAGTCACGCAGCTCTTGAGCAATTTCACCTGCTTTGTATTGTTCTCGATCAACAGACCCCTCCGACACACTTCTCCCGTCTGAGCCCCCTGCCTCTATACATAGCTGAGTAACGTCGATGAGAGCTTCATCAATGCTCACACTCTGGACAACGCCATTGATTGCAAGGACCGAGTTATAGAACTTCCGACTGGCCTCTTCGTAGGCAGGGAAATCATACGGTAAAACTTGAAGCTGTGGACAAACCTCCAGGGCACCTTTCATCCACATGCCATTTTTGACACCCTGCCCACGAGCAACATAGTTGCAGCTCGCGATTTCAGATCCGGAGCCGGAACCATGCGCAATAGCAACAGGCTTGTCGCGGAGTTCCGGGTGTTTGAGAAGGGCCACAGCAGCGAAAAACGAATCAAAGTCAACATGGAGAATATATCTTCTTGCCCCAGGGACAAGCTTCTTTTTGGGACCTTGAGACTGAAGCTTCTCTTTTGCTGCCGCTTGTAGCTGCGCCTTCAATTCTGCTTTCCATGTCGACAGATGGTGAAGACGAGACTCCCGATAGAACTGTTGCAAAAATTCCGGATTCACAACACTGGACTTTGCCATTCGGGGATCGGAGAGAAGTTGTGCATTGTATTCTTCGGATGTCATTTGCGCGTTCGGTCGGACGGGTGGCTTTTGAGGTGGAGGCATCTGTTCACTGTCCCAGTGCGACTCGGGTCCCTGGTCGTCATTATTGGTGGGTGTGACACTAGCTTTCGGAGTATCTGGAGTGGTAGGTGGTATCTCGTCTGGCGGATCATTGGGGATGGCTTGAGGTTCTCCATCGGCTGAAGTGAAGCTGGGAAAGTCACCGTAATCTGATTGCGAGGATGGGGTAGCCGGATCCACCACGGGCTGAGGCTGCATTAATGACACATTTGGTGGGTATGGAGAATTCGATCCCCTATTAGCTGGGTTCATGGCGAACTCCTGTGAGTGGCTTCTGGTAACTGCCGCGCCGTCGGACAGCAGCAAACACGCGCAACGGCCATGGCCCGGGGTAAAAGGCCAAGGGTAAGCGCCACCTGCTTTCGAGGTCAAATTTCTCTTGGGAATTCAAAACAAACAGCTCCGAGGGCGTCTATGTCTTTGGCCGGCAGCTGTTAGCGGGGAGAGTGGGCTGAGTAGTGATAAGGCCAGACGGCCGCAGTTGCGGAGGTGCGGAGATACGCCGCATCGTTAACTGGTCAAAGGCGGTGAAATGATTGAAGTATGCAACTGAGTCGGCCACTGTTTGTCGAGATGCGTACTAATATCTGCACTGACTTTACAGGTTGATCGATATTGACCTCTTGATGTTCTATTCAATGAATAATGGCAAGTTATAATATTCAATCTTCATGGATATTCTCATAACAACCGTCTAAGGTATCGAAAGGGGAAAAAAATAACACGGAAAGAAAAGAAACGTCCAGCAAATCCAGTGCTGTTAGTCTATGCTGAGACTGTAGTTGGAACACCGTTACCATTGACTTTCTCCAAATGTTCGACTGCCGACGCCTTACTCGTTCCGTTTGTTGCCGCTTCCGTGGGATAGAAATCCACCTTGCCTCCTTCCTGGATTACTCCTGCCCGGTCCAGGTAAAGACGAGCCCGAATGTAGGGGTCCGTCTTCCAGTGATTGACCCGCAACCGCTCTGCCAGGAAGGTTCTCTGGCTGGCCGCAGTCAGGACCTTGGTCTTATCCTTGGCCTTGGCCGCATCGTTCCACTCCACGGTGGCAGTGAGGAACTCCTCGCCGATTTGCTGTCGCTCCCGCAGAAGGGCATCCCGGGTGGTGGTATCTTCCATTCTGTCATTCTCACCCTCCTTGGGCTCAATGTATTTGTACTCCCAATTCTCGTCGCCACCAACACCCTTGGGCAGTTTGCTGCGGTCGATGAATTTGGTCAGGTCGGCGGCGGAGCTGGTGAACTGCACCTTGGCGGCAATATCAGGGTCCATCCAGCCTCGAATGAGCTTCCAAATACCTATCACGATGATGTCAGCTTACTGTTTTGTTTGGGATCATAAAATTGAACGTACCAGAGAAAATCCAGGGAGCATTGTGAATCAGCATAATTCCTAGTGACTCCGGGTAGTTGGCCTCAAAACACTTCAAAATAAACTTCACTGGCGGGTATTCCATGTTGGAAAGACCAAAGCCTGTCATGTCGAAAAGAACACACTATGAAGCACATTAGCAAGTGTCTAGTATTTCCTCCAGAGTATAACACCTACAGCATTCTCCACTCCACCATGCATGGTAAGTCGGACAGACTCAATGACATGGACAATATACCGCTCCAAGGTCTCTTCACTCTGAGCACCAGGCTTGTGCAAGCGAACTTGAATAACGACAATTGGGCGGCCCAACTTATCAGTGCCATGCACATAGCTCTTGCCCATGCGCATCTGATCAAGGAAATCCTTTCCTTCTTTCTTCTTACCGGCATCAGAGCCCTTCTCCTGTTTCAACGCATAGAGCTCACCCTTGGCCATCACATCATCATCCACGTGCATCTCCTTGACTCGCCAGACAATGGCCTCCATCATCATCGCGAATGCCTTGCAGACGTCCCACTTACGCGCACGAAGGAATCGCAGCATCAAGGCATCCGGGTGATCGTGCTTCAGAAGTTCCAGGACACCCTTTCGCAGCTCGGCGGGGCTAATCTCGGACAAAGACTTCTGGACCATCTTGGTCTCATTGGGTTCAATGCCAAATTCCTTGAGATAGGCCATGAATTTCTGCTGGTAGGGCCTTGTGAGGGTGGGGGCGGTCTTGTCGGAGGCGGTGCTTTGCACGGTTGGGGTGCGGCTCAGGAGCGACATTCGTCGCGGAGGTGCGGATGGCGTCGGACTTGCCGGGTGTTCCTCAACACATCCGTTGGCGTCCTCGTCAGAGGGCAGCTCGGCTGCTTTCAGTAGAATGGCCCATATCTTCTGGAGCTTGACCTCCTGGTCTTCATTGATGTTACCCAGGAAGCCAGGGCGAGGTCCTTCCGTGGCCATTTTGCGTGTATCTTGTGTGCGTGAGCACGGTGTGTCAGGAGGTCAATTGGGTTCTGTTGATCAGGTGAGAATGAGATTTGGCGAATGGAGCATTCTCATGGGGCCGTCTTGGATGATATATACGCCATCGCCACCCCTCCGATCGACCCCAATCCACATGAAACCCCTCCCTATTTTAGCGTCAGCCTCGGCCCTGAAAATGACAGATAAAAATGGTTGAGGTCCATGCGACACTCAAGTTTCGCCGTGGACGATCATATTCCAATCGCAGGCAAGGATCAGCTAGGCACGCCCACTGGTTCCCCGGATTTCCCAGTCGTCAATTTGGTGGGATGGAACCTCGGCCCTTTCGGGTGTAGGAGGATCCACTGGCACTAAAAACGAAGGAAATACATGTGGTGTGGGTGGCCACAATTTTGAGAGTGGTTCTTGAGGTCCCCAGAATCCACAATCACGACGCCACTTAAACTGCTCATCAGACTCCGCGTTGGCCGCCCCATCCAGTAGAAACCCTCCGGTGCCATGACCCCTGGTTTCCTCTCTCCTTTTAGCTCTCACATACTTCGCTTGTCATGTCTTGACTTTAAACTCGGTTCACCATCATTGTACTGTATCTGCAGATCGGGAACCAATAATGTGCAAAGCCGGGCCCCACCACATCCCCTCGTTCCGGATGCAAAGAACCGGAGAGATATATCTCATTTCGGTTAGTGCCAATGAATGCGGATCGTCGACTGAAGAGCCGTCTTCCCCACACCCCAACTTTACAATGGTGGGCTGTGTCATTGCATCATAAATTACCCCGCGGTACCCCAGGCCGACCATCTAGGCCCTCAATCAACACTCGACGAAACGCTGTAAAGCCGAAGATAACCATTTTGCAGTGAAAATGCCGAATTCATTCCAGTTTCATGTGTTATTATGCAAAGGGATCACATCACGTCAAGCATGAAAGTGGAGACACTACCAAATCTGCGGTCTACTAAATCTTCAGTCTATTGTTTACCCAAGTTCGATATCAAGAGACATGCAGAAAATACCCACCTACCAGTAATTGAGCACTTGGTGTCCATGGCATTACTCATTGCTTATCTTCGTGCTAGTTCCAAGGTTTTAGATGTTTTATACCACAAAATTTGGCACTGGAAAAACGCTCGCCAATTAAACGTCAGTAAATATAAGTAAACTGTGAAAGGCTCACAGGGAAACAAAATACTCTCAAGATATCACGCACCTATTGGTACTGACTCAACTTAATCTAAACAAAGTTCACTAGAAGAAAGACCTCGGGTCAATGCGTAAATAAGATCTCGTGGGAGAGAACCGACCAATGCTGACCCTTGACATCTTATCGCTCTAAAATTTCAGCCCCAGAAGGTCGGAACATCCTCCTTATCCTTGAGACGATAACAGTCACATTTCTCTGCACCATAATGAAACGCTATCTCCGATTTTCCACGAGTTAGATAAAAGAATCTCCTCTATCCCGACATTATTCGGTGGGGTTGGCAACTTAATTCACTTCTGTATTATTGAGTAGGCTTTTTCATGCATATCGGATGCCGCCGTAACTATCATTATCACACTTCCAATTCGGGACCAGTCGACCGACCAGACAGCTAAGTATCTCCAAAGTCTTCCACGCGTGCCATAAGATATAATCAACATTTTCAAGATTGAGAATCATATCATCAAATTCTTCGATGATGAGTGTGCATCGACGGAAATAACATTTGGAAGTATTTCTATAGCTAATGCCTATGACTTTTGCATGCTCGATTAGTTTCCCCATCAAAAACTTGGCATCAAAGGATAGGTACTGTTGAGCTGCTTGAGCCTTTTCTCGTTTCCCGAGCACTGAAGGACCTTTGAGAATTTGACTGTAAAATAGCAGGCTGTCCGCCAATTCTTTTCGGGTCGCTTCGAATTCTCTAAGCTCTGATCCAGGCCACATTATTATTCGGGAGTATGGCTTATCAAGTAAGTATAGACTAGTCCCTAGGCGGTATATCGTCGATGAGTTGATGGAGGCCAGGCTAATACTTATGAACCGGAGAAAGTAATGAACCAAAGAGGTATTTTGCAGTGTATGACAAGAGAGAATGTGGTCAAAATGATGATGGTATCTAATCAATGTCAAGGGCTCAAGCAACTCTTTATAGTACCAGAGCAGCCGATATCCACAGCGCATGGTCTATCTGTAGCATGAAAGAGTCGAACACTACTGTCATTCCATTTAATTCCACAGCTCTCAACAAACCATTTACTGGATTTCAATCAATATTGCCAAGTAAAAGAAAAGGCATGTTTCACATGTTTCATCATCACTCAGCCTCCGATATTGAATAGATCGCATCTCTTGAGAAATGATATGACACCTTGGTCTGTCTCGGAAGACAAAGAAAACGACCAAAAAGAACAAAGTTCTTGTACTGAAACCTAACCAACAGAACAAAAAGATGAAAAATAATATGATTCATCATGGTAGCTCTAAACTCCAAGGCCAACATTCCATATGTTGGCTCTGACAAACTTATAACTAATAGCCCGATATCTTCACTGGAACAAGGTCTTGGACCACAAATTCGATTACAAAGGCTAGATCTGAGCATTCTAACTGGCCGATCTTTGTATTGATAATGATATTGGTTCCTCAATGGGGTTTAAAAAAACCCATTGTCTCTACATTTTGTTATTATCACAATAGCGGGTTCCACTTTCGTTTGATCCAGAATAGTAGCCACTTGATGAAGACGTACTCATGTATTGGAAGATAATGAAGTAGCACTATGCGCCTCTAACTCCAGTGTCTAGGTTGCACGTTTTAGAAAAGCAGCTGCGACCAGTCTATAATGAGATGTCGGAAATGATTTGGTGATGTTCAGGTTTCCTCGGGGATTTACAGAGTCTCTCCCAGACCGAACATTCTGATCGAGTTATTCCAAGCACTAGTAGATAATGTCAGTATGTAATTCAGCCCAAAGCACTTGAGACAGACTCACGCTTCACAAACTTCCTCAACGGAGATGCCTTTGACCTCAGCAATAACGTGAGCGACACGAGCAATGGCAACAGGCTCATTCCGGCCCTTAACCATACAGCCCTTCTGCCACTTCTCTTTTTTAACAGCCTTCGGTAATTCCGGAGCGCCAGACAAGAACTTAGCCGAAGCATGTGAAGGGCGGATTTCACACTGAAAGACTTATTAGTCAACGCAGACGAATATCCAGAGACCAAACTTACCCAGGGACCATCTGTCTCAATCTGGAGTCGTCCTAGTGGAACAGCCTTCACAACTTCAAGGTTCTCCTCAGTCTTCATACTACAACCATTAATACCAATATCAAGACCCAAAGCAACCAGTCTCTGCATCTCCTCCATCGTTCCCGTGAAACTGTGCACAAGACCGCCCTTTGGCAAATGAGGAAGTTTCTCGCCAATCAGTCTCTCGAAGTCTTCACTCGCAGCACGGGAATGAAGGAAGAGGGGCATGCCAATGTCGATAGCAAGGTCTAGTTGAGCCTCGAAGTATTTCAGTTGAGGCTCCTTAGCACTGTGGAATAGTCTGTCGTAGTCAAGACCGATTTCACCAAAAGCAACGGCAAAACCGGATTCCTTGGACTCGATTGCTAGCTTGCGGAGCTCTTCGAGCATCTTTGCGGGTCCTTCGGGGTGCTCATCGAACATATTGGCTTGACAAGGGTGCACACCGACTGTGGCGTAGCAAAATCCGGCTGAAAGTCGGATTATTAGTTTCATGAGATAGGCGTTTAGAGTGAAAACAAACTTACGGTATTTACGGGCGATTTTCACAGCCTCCTCAGACTCAACGAGGTCCGAACCTGTGACCATGAACTTTTCACAGCCCACGTTCCGAGCACGTTGGATCACATCGTCCAAATCACATTCGTGAGCTTGCTTGCCGTGATAAGTGCCACTGAACATAGGGTCACTCAAGTTGATGCCGATCTAGAGAAAGGAGGTTAGCTTTTAGGGCCGCGGGTCTCTGGAAGCCGGAAACCCCATACATCGACATAACGAGGAGGTTTAGTTTCATCTGCCATGGTTTTTGATATGTGACTGTTTGCGGATGTTGAAAATCCTGAGCAAGAGTATCTTATACTGTTGCCAAGAAAAGTTTGGTTCTCTTGAAAAGATCCTGTAAAAATTGTTAGTGATAAAAGAACAGAGGGTCTATAGTCCAAAGTGGGGCCGGGAATTGGCAACACGGATGACTCGATTCAAGCTTCCGCATTGGAACTTACTTAGCCTATTTTGGGACTGAGAATGAGTCAGAGCAGGGCTTAAGGATACGATGCTTCTGCTTGCTGTTCCTGTCCCAATCGAGGTGCGGATATGGCGAAAGGCGTTTAGTGGAGTGCTTCCAAAGGACCCGATATGCATTAAATGGTGTTCCGTCTATTTTCCCTTGGTTTCAGCCAGTCAACGCGCTCCTGTGGTGAGAATGAGCTTTCGCTGAGAATATTGACACGGTTTGTGTTGGCTCATAAAACCACCAGCCACAGATATGGCTGAGCTCGTGGCTATTGTGGCGGTGCATTATAACATAAGCAGGCGGGTCTTGCTTTACATGCACACGGAGAGAAGTCCGCGCGCAAGTCGGTAACTCACCGCGATCTTCTAAGGGTCTAAGACCATCGCAATAGCTAGTCGAAGAAACAGGAATTGGGAAATTGTTCCAAAAGTATAAGATTTCCATGTCAAATAGGCCCTATCTAGAGCTTAAAATCAAAAGTCACGACACTTCATTCTTTTTGCTTTCAGGGATTTGAATGCTCAGTGGTTTTATCTTCAAACTAAAATCGTAATATTAAACGCCTCACTCGCTTTGAACTTTCCTTAAACAGCAGTGTTGCAAGTCCGGGGTAAGTCCGGGCATGTTACCGGGGTGGAGAGTACTCGCTCACTGGCCCGGAGAATGACCGTGATAAGCGCGCTCCTCCGCCTTCTTGTCTGTCCTTGCTGAGTATTAAACCCTCTCTGGCTGGCCAGCTTCTTCCTCCACTTGTTTATTCTGGAAACTCTTGTACAAAATCAACTCGGCCGTTGGTTTGGAACATCACACTCTTTGTGCTTCTCACAATAATGGCAGACCAGAAATTAGTATCCGTCAAGGAGGTCTCGGGGCATCAATCACCCGAGGACTGCTGGATTGTGGTTGACAATCAAGTCTGGGATATAACAGATTTTCTTGATGAGCACCCTGGAGGCTCTAACAGTATGTGATCCGACACTTACTGTCAATGAATCAATTAACGAGTTTACCAGTTATCCTGAAGTATGCGGGCCGTGATGCTACGAAGGCCTACTCGCAAGTACATTCGCCGAGTGTCTTGAAAACAGGCCTCGAACCAGAGAAGTTTAAAGGAGCCCTTGATGAGTCCACAATCGACGAAGACTGGATTAAACCACCACCAGGCGAAAGTACCAAGTTACTTCTGGACAATGAAAAGCCTCCATTGGAAACCCTGATCAACTCCCACGATTTTGAGGTCGTCGCCTCCAAAACTGCAAACAAAAAGACATGGGCATTCTACTCCAGTGCATCTACAGATCTAATCACGCGAGACGCGAACAAGTCTTGCTTTGATCGCATATGGTTTCGGCCTCGAGTACTCCGTAATGTACGGTCTGTGGATACTCGGACAAAGATTCTCGGTGGCGACTATAAACTTCCCCTCTTTGTTAGTCCAGCCGCGATGGCTAAGCTCATCCATCCAGAGGGAGAATGTGCGATTGCCCGGGCGTGCGAGAAGAAGGGTATCATTCAAGGAGTGAGTTCAATGCCTCTTGACATTGCCTACACATTGCTAACAATTAATTAGATCTCGAATAATTCGTCATTTACTCTGGATGAGTTGCGTAGCACTGCCCCAGACGCAAGTTTCATTTTCCAGCTATATGTCAACCGGGATCGTGAAAAGTCCGCCGAGCTTCTTCGGCAGTGCTCAGCCAATCCCAATATCAAGGCAATTTTCGTGACTGTCGACGCTGCATGGCCTGGTAAGCGTGAAGCGGATGAACGAGTCAAAGCAGATGAAGGCATTTCTGTCCCAATGTCACCGTCTAAAGCGCAGAATGACAAGAAAGGCGGTGGTCTGGGTCGTGTGATGGCTGGGTACATTGACCCTGGTCTCACATGGGAGGATCTGAAATGGGTCCGACAGCACACCCATAAACCAGTTTGCCTCAAAGGTGTGATGTCCGCTGATGACGCTCTTATGGCTATGGAGGCTGGCATGGACGGAATTCTTCTCAGCAACCACGGCGGTCGTAATCTCGATACTAGTCCACCTTCCATCATTACTCTGCTGGAGATGCAGAAGAGATGTCCCGAGGTCTTTGATGCTATGGAAGTGTATGTTGACAGCGGTATCCGTCGAGGAACAGATATCCTGAAAGCTGTGTGCTTGGGTGCAACTGCCGTGGGAATGGGTCGGAGTATGCTTTTCGCGATGAACTATGGACAAGAAGGTGTTGAGCATCTCATTGATAGTAAGTTACCATCTCTACGCATCCAGTCCTGTCTGTTCGGTTTTTATATGGTAGCTAATTGGGAGAAAGTTATGCAAGACGAATTAGAGACTGCCATGCGCAACATTGGCATCACTTCATTGGATCAGGCATCCCCGGACTACGTTCACACGGGAGATGTTGACCACTTGGTCCCAGCTTCTCGCTCACATTCATATGCTCGAGCCATTGCTAAAGGCCGGAAGCGGAGCTCGAAGCTTTAATAGTGGAATTATCGGTAATTTCATAGAGCTACTGTATATATGTTCTGGTCAATCCCATTTTCAAGAGCTATTTGTCATGTCTGTTGCTTGTGTGAATTGAATCTCTTCGATTATATTATGTGAAGTTAGAGATGGTTCAGGTTATCTGCACCGCCAAAGTATCTAGTGTCTGTACATCATAACCTTAGAAGACTCCATTACTGCCTCCTGTCTCGACCCCATTCAAGCTCTCCCGCTCGCTCCCGTTTGCGCTCCCGTTCTCGGTCCCGCTGTAGGCCTCTCTTGCGACCACTGCCACTACCGCTGGCTAGATCCTTCTCTTTCTCACGAGGATCGATCACCATGAGCGAGTCCACGTCAGCTTGGTGGTCTTTCTTCCAATTCAAATCTTTGCCCAGGGTATCCTTTCCAAAGCGGAGCTGGTGGGACATCCATCCTTCCTCTTCTTCCGCATTGTCCGCTGTGGCAGCCTCCGGATCATCCCAGGATTTGCACGACTGACAATTAACGATGAAGTGCAGGTCGCAAAGTTGCTCCTCTTCATCCTCATCCTGGTCTTGCATTTTGGTGTCTTTTGTTTGTGAATCCTTATTTGATGTTTGAGCTGAAGCCGATGTGTCTGCACCTTCGAGCTTAGCTTTGAAAGCATTGAACATTTTGAGTGCTTCATTCTCTGCTGAGCTTCTAGACCCTGCGTTGGATGCAGCGCCATTGGTAGAGCCTGGCGGGGGGCGTCTCCGACCTCGAATCGCTGTTTCGGGGATCATTGATTCAAGAGCTGATTTCTTGTGGCCCTTGTCGGCAGGTCCAGTGTCAACATTACGACGCATGGATGCCTTAAGGGACTCAATTTCGGCATTTGTTCGTGAGAGTTTGGATTGCTTTACAGGTGTAGGTGATCGTTCGGGTGATTCAGGGTCTTGTATGGGGAGTTGGGCTTGCGGTTCAGGTGTCTTCGGGCGTTGTTTGCGCTCTGCTGATGGCGATCGTTTCGGGGATGGAGAGCGTACTCGCTTTCGTGGCTGCTTAGACTCTGTATGTGGCTTCGGGGCAGACTGTGCATCGTTACTCGCGCCAGGCGCATCGGCGACTAGTTTTGTGTTGAACTTCGGCTTTGCTGGTCGCATAGGAATCTCCTCCTCGCCTTCGTCCTCCCCAAAGCTGAGCAAGACTTTTCCAGCCTTGGGGTTTTTCTTCTTCTTCTTGGCTGCCGGCTTATCACCTGTCGATGTCGAAATAGTCTTCCGATCCTTCAACTTGCCTTCCAGCGGTCCCAACTCTCCCACCTCGCAGGATGTCACTTTCACTGGGTATACAGGCTTTTCGGTGCCTTCGACACGTTCTGCCTCGGCGATCTTCAACACATTGAAGATACTGTCTCCCTCCAGTCGCCCAAACATGGTACATTGCCCATTCAGCTCCCGCTCAGTGTTGTCAAGCGTGATGAAGAACTGACTACCGTAAGTCCCATCCTCGCTCTTGGCCATGCCAACCAATCCCCGCCGGTTAAAGCGCAGACGGCTGTGCAGCTCATCTCGGAGGACCACTCGCTCGTTTGGATCGCGTGCTTCGGGATCGTATTCGAACTCCGGGTATTCGTAAATTGAGGTACCACCCGACCCTGTGCCTGTGGGGTCACCACCTTGGATAAGGAAGCCTGGAGAGACACGGTGGAAAATAGTTCCAGTATAGTAGTTGTCTTTGCAGTGCTGGAGGAAGTTCTTGCAGGTGAGAGGGACCTGGTTTGCGAAAAGAGCGATGTGAATCGGGCCAACGGTGGTATTCAGGGTGGCCGATGCGGTCGGAGTGGGCTCGGTGGCATACTGAGTCGACATGGTATCGGAAGAGTGCACGACCGAAAAACGGCCCGGCAGAGGAGGAGGGGTGAATTGACGGGAGATCAAAGCTCGTCGTCCAGTCCGTAAGGGCGCGCCGTGAAAAGTGGACGGACGTCATGCAACACGTGACAGCTCTTCTATACATTTATTTCAACAAATTTCACAGAGAAACCCAAAACTTACCTTGTTAAACCCATCCTTTGTTTACGTTCGGTTGGTCTGATTAAAGCTTTTATCTTAGTTTCTTAGGACCTCCATCTAAGAGTATCGCATTTCGCTAAAAGATGTGTATTCAAATGTCTTTGATGCATGAATTTAGCACTGGGGCGATTGAGAGTTGTTCCAATGACCGTCCTTCAAATAGATCACCTCCCGATATCATATTTGATATTCCAGGGCTTCAAATAGCTGACACAATATCAGATACTTTTGAAAATCCCAACAAAATCTATGTAGCAATATATGGACATCGATCCTTAATCGCTCTCATCGTCCGAATACATTTGTCCACCCGAACGCCACTGCCCGAATCTACCACCCTCGCTCCCGGAATGGTCAAGATCAAACTCTTCGTCATCTGATGCTGCGCGGGTCCGATATTTTCTATAAATGGCAGTAGGATCATCTTCCTCGTCGGATGAGGATAGCTCTTCTTCCGGGTACTCATTTGCAGGATTGTTTTCAGCTGTTCAGCGGCATGGTCAGTAATATGATTTGAATACAAAGAAAAAGGCAAAGACCTACCATTGGAGTCGGCATCTTCACTATCCCATTCCTCCTCGTCATCTTCAATGAAGTTCTCCCAGTACTGCTCATCTTCCTCGGTGATTACAATAATACCAACACCCGCGTTTGCTGCCTTGAGCTGCTGCTCGGATTCTAGTTCAGCTAGTGGGTTCGCGAGCCTATCGCTTTCCTCTAGTGGACGTCGAATGTAGACATCATAAACGTAGTCATCGTCATCGTCGCCAACGGTTGGCACCACGTCGGTTTTCATCTCATCAAAAGCCGGAGAAGACTGAGATGGCACAGCCCTGGGTTGCTTAGGAGGCCGCGGCTGGTATTTCAGTGGCTGCGGTGGTTTGAACGGTACCCGCGGCTGGGGTGATGGCGGGGCAAAGTTATCATTGAAATTCCGAGGTTCCACATCCATATCTCGCTCGATATCCAGTGCAACCTGCTCGAATTCTTTGGCTAGGCGCTCCGATTCTTCATCCCAAGTGCTCTGCTTCGCCCGCGCAGATTTCTCCAGCGTTTCCGAGAGATGATCTTTCGCAGCAGAAATGGCAGCCTGCCGCTCCTCTCGCCATTTCTTCTCGGCTTGATTCACGACAGGCCGCTTTCTGGGTTTCGCTGGTGGTGCCACCTCCTCTTCAGGGGTCTTGATCTTGATACTTTCTTGGCTTTCAGATGCTTGATGCACCAGATCTGCGATCACAGAGGCTTGACGTGAATGCGGCTTGCGCTGAAGTTGCTCCACTAGAACGGCTATGCCGGGCGAAGGGCCATCCGCTCGGCGCTTCTGAATGCCAGCGCGTGAGCTCGGACGGGAGCCTGGAGTCGAGGCGCTGGGTCTGGAGATCTGAAAGCGGCGCACAGATTGCGCGGGGCGCGGAGAAGGTGGCACAGAAATGGAGACAGGCTCTTGTCCAATTCGTCCCCTTTCAGAGGCGAGCACACTACCTAGTGGTAGTGGAGAAACAGATTCCGGGGTAGGAGGACCCTGGATTGCGCGCTTGCGCTTTTCTTCGGCTTCTTTCCGAGCTGCCGCAGCGCGCTGGGCTTCACGGATCTCTGCACCTGGCGATGTAGCTCGCACAGTGGGAATTCCATTTGAAGAATTGGTTCGTGCAGCCGCAGTGCGATGAGGAGGGATTTGAAGACTGCTCACTGACCGGGGACTACGTAGCAACCTCTGTGCAGCTGGGTGAGGGGGCGTCGAGGTGCCAGAGTCAACAGGACTCCCGCTGCTGTTTAGCGTGACTCGATGGAAGACATAGTCAGTAAAGCGGCGCTTTCCGGGGTGCAAGTCGGATTTAATGTCTATGTTATGTTAGTGGGGGTTTTTGTTATGAGGACCTAAAATTTGATATAGCGGGGAAAGTCATGTAAAAAAGGGTATGTAGTCGGATGAAAGTCGGAAGCCAATTGCAAACCAATAATCATGACGGCAATGAAAGACTAGATGAAAAGGAAATGCAATTGCAAAGCACGTTCAACATTGGTGTTGCTCTTGAACGTAAAATGTGGGGTAGAAAGGCACAAGAAAAAAATAGAGGGAAGGGGGCATAATCCTACATAGTGTTTCCACAGGTTCTTCTTCGCGTCGCCGCTTGATGTTGATCTGTTCTGGAGGAAGCGACATTTTTTGATCTTGAAGAAAGGTGACGATAGCTTGAGCCGGAAAGTCTCAAGGTTAGAGCGAAAGCGAGTGAGACCAAATCTGGTTAAGCGTGTGGCACGTGACCTAGGAGCTATAAAGCTTGGAACGCAATACGAAAGCTACGTTGTTTTGAGCAGAACAGAACTTGTAAGTGTAAATTCAGTGTATTTTGACTCGATTGAACTGAAAATCGAATCAGTCATCAAAAAGGTTCTTCCGGAAGAACGCTACAATCCTACGAGCAGCTTCTCTCCCGACCAGCGGATCTAGTTGCTCCTCGTCCATATTAGCTATCTCACTGATATTGTCCGTCTCTAAAATAAGACGATCAAGTGCTTGCGGTGTCACACCAGGTACAGCCCGTAGCATATCTTGTGGAAGAAGATTGAAGCTACGATGCTCAATCCCAGCCGCAGCCATGACACCGCCCGATTCAGCTCCAGAGATGTCAATGTCCAAGCCAATCTGAACAGCCCGAACCGGATCAGGCTCGGCGCTATTCTTTTTGAGTTCTGCAAAGATCTCGGCGGTCTGGTAGGGCGACGATGACCAGATAATCTTGAGGCGTGGGAATGCAAGTGTGAGAAGAACGAGTAAATGCTGAGCACTTTTGGCGTTTGATGAGTTTATCATTGAACTCGAACTAGAGGTGGTGGCAGCTCCGGTAGTAGAGAATCCTGACTCGGTCCTGATGTTGCCAGTAGTGAATGCGTCAAAGGTAAAAGCCTTGTCTTGGTCGAACTCGATTAGGAGGAGCGGGGTTTTGTAGTGCTGAAGCATGGTTTCGGCTTGGTTGTACAGGCGACCATTCTTTAAAGATTGCAAAAGATCTTGAACGGACTTTCGCTCAACGCAAATATCGGGAGTGAGAATATAATCGCCCACTGTGAGTTGAACGGGTACCACGATCATGTTGTTGCCATGTAGAAGAGACGGAAGCGCGCTTCGGAACTCCCGTACGTCGACTACCACCAGTGGTGGAGCTGCCGTTGCTGCAAGTCGTCCACCTCCAGCAATACGTGTATTAACAGTGCGGAGAAACTGCTCTTGCGGGTTTTCGGCACTTTTATCATGAGTTAAAGTAACAGCCATATTCTAGAAAAACGTATTAGAAAGCAATTCGCCATAGTAAAGACTCCGTGACTTACTCCTTTCTCCCTGATCAACTTGGTGAATGAGTCTTTCTCCCGACGCACAGCACTCAGGTATCGCTGCTCTTCAACCGACCCACCATAATACATGAAATATACCTTCACGTTTCGTCCAGCATGAGAGCTACGGTAGACCTCAACCCTGCGAATGAATGCAGAGTCCGGCTCATACATAATTATGTAACGCGGCCGAACTTCTTCTAGAATGTGCTCGTCCATGTCACCATCATATGAATGGACCATGACGAGGTCATTCATATCGTAAAGCTCATAATAGTCTTCCATGTCCTCGAATTCGTCGATATCGATTTCAATCTTTTGCGTTTCCTCGACCTCAGTGGGCTGGATCTCATTGAGAAGATTGATCACTTCACCAGGCTGCTCAACTTGGGTTTGGACACTGCTGTTTGGCACGCGCGCAGCTGCAGAATTGACTGCTCCCCCACCTCGCACTCGCCGGCGCTTGTTTGGTGGGGGTCTTCCTTGTTGCTGCCTTTGACCCGATGCTGCTCCTGTTGGAGTTCCGGGCTGACTCCCTTCCTGGGAGAGATTTCTATTGACGTTAGACAGAGCTCTTTTCCAATTAAGGTAGCTTCGTAATCGGCGTCTCATGATGACATCTGCCGAAGAGCCTTCCTCGCTTAGTTCGTCTCCGTCTTCATCTTCGTCTCCATGCTGGGGCTTTGTGGCAGACCCAATTTTTGTGCTCATGGTGCCGATGTACTCACGGAGCTGATAACATGTTTTGACTTCACTGCACATGATTAGTATGGTGCTATTTGATTCATCCATGTTGGTTGGGTGCAAATAAGCATCATGTTCAATCTCCTGCAGTACCTCTGCAAGCACATCCCACTTTGGAAGAGGTTCAAGGACAGGTTGCAAGGCAGCTGAGAACGCGGCCGAAGAAGATGCATTAAGCTTCCCTTCATATGCTCTTGACTTGGCTGTCTGAAAAAGGACATGCGCAGCATCAAGAAAAAGCCATGGCGAGTGATTGTGAGGATTGGATCCTGGAGGCGGCGCACTACCAATTACAATCGTATCCAAGAACTTCAAAAACGATACCGAATCGTATGTAAGCAGAGCGCTGTGGCCATCAGAATGCGTCAATAGAAAAATGATAACACAAAGGAGACGTACTGGAGGATAGATTGAAGATCTGTCAGATCGCTGACAATTTGCTTGGTCCGCTTGGACACTCTATGCCAGATATGTTGCAGCTGCCGTCTAATCGTGGCTGCAAAATTTTTGTGTAGGGCGCTGTCCAAGGTCCACTCTTCCATGTCCAAACCGGTGTTAGCCTTGCGAAGCTCCGCGACACTGAGGTCGACACATTCGAGCACTGCGTTCTGAATTTCTCGCATTTTCGAGCTCATCGGAACCTCCAGCTCAATCACTTCGGCTTTGCGGTCTCCTTCCAGTGCCTCGGACACGGCGACATGGAATCTGGGCCATAAAGATGCTTTTCGAAGAAATAGATTGCGCAGCATATTAGCCAGTGGTGCAAAGCCTGTGGTAAATGGTTCGGGAGACTCCGAGAAGGCTTTCAAAAAGCCGCGCTTATTCATTTGTCTGTAGATGCGCACGATGAATGCCTCCAAAGACGTCGCAACCACCTTATCGGCATGCAGGATAATCATGCCCGTTATCTTCTCAGCATCAAGCAACTTGGACAACAAGTCGACAACCAATATCCTGGATGTCACACTCAGAATACCACCCTGGGCGTAGATTCGCTCTCTAATGGAGACTGCAATTAGCGAAATGACAATCGACCCGAGGATCGTCAATACCCACCGCATAGATACACTTGCTTTATCGGTATTAATCACTTTCAATCCTCTAGCCAGTGGAGACTTGCTGCGATCATTATGCTCTGACAACGCTGTTCATGAACTGTGTAAGTGACCACACTTCGTAAGCCCGGGTAGATGTCGTACCCTCTCCGATCCACTCATTCTCTCGGTCATCCGCACCGACCACCAACACCAGATTATTTCCGGCCGCATCGTGAAAGTGGAGGAAATTGGTGATTAGGTGTAAGAGCCCAAGGCCGCGAGCAAGCACGACCAGCTCATCCTCGGCGCGTAGTTCGGTGAAGATGTCCTGCTGGTATTGCTGGTTGGGAGTGCGTTAGCGATGTCATTAGAGATTTAGGGAGGATTGGGGGGTTTACCAGAGGCAGTGACAGCTTCACCGGCGCATTGGTTCGTTCTGGAGGCATGAGGAGCCCGTCTTGACGCGTTGATAGAGCACAAGATCCCGCGGATGAGTCGCCGCGAGGTCACGTGATAAAGTATGATGCATTGATGGGGCGAGTATTGAAGCTAGCAGGGCCGATAGCTGCATTCATATCTCATCAAGAGCTGGCTTTCCAATACCATGGATATAGTGTAGCGAATATGTGTGTGTAGCCATCATGATTGAAGTGGCGAGTCTAAAATATTTCATATATTCAACTAATGTACAATGTTTAAATAACCACTAAACGTGTTTAATCTAGGAACTCCATCACCAGCTTAGGGATTTGAGTTACGCCCTCTCCTCGAATAGCACTGACAGGAACAGCTCGCAATTTCTGTTTCCAGCCGTCAGAGTGTCCAGATGGGTGCTCAACCGTACCCTGCTCCACCGCATTTAAATACTCTTGGAGCGCTCGGTACTGTGGTTGTGTGTGCTCGAGATCAGCCTTAGTAGCCACGACAAACCAAGCCTTGGTGTGGAGAGGGGGCATAGGGAGATGAGGGAGACCTCGAGCTGGTCTGTGATAAGTCTCCTGAGGCGTGTCATCTTCGAACTCTGGATAAGCAGCAGAAGACGTGTCCCAGTCAATCACACCCTGCGGCTCATCGGGAATGGACTCAGGCTCAGAGTCACGAATTCTTTCATACTCGCCGAGTTCGTGCCATAGCTTCTGCAGCTCTTGTACGGGGTCACCGTTACTCAGATCCAACACAAAGGCCAGGATGCCCGCCCGATCGATGTGTCGAAGGAATCCGAGACCAAGACCCCGGTCGAGGTGTGCACCTTCAACCAGACCTGGGATATCCGCAATCGTAAAATGAGTACGGTGTTTCTTTCCCCGGGTCTCTACCAGCGGTCTGCCTCGATGGTCGTCAACGATAACAGTGCCAATGTGCGGGTTCAAGGTAGTAAACTCCCAGTTTCCAATCCGAGTGCGACTGTTCGTCAATGATCGCAGAAGAGTGCTTTTTCCAGCATTGGGTTTGCCGACCAGACCAACATCTGCGAGCAACTTGAGTTCGAAGTCAAGCTCTAGCCTCATTCCACCTTCGCCCCGAGATGCAAACTTCGGCCGTCCTCTAACACGACCAACGAAATGAGGGTTTCCCAGTCCACCGGCACCACCGGCCGCCAGCAACATAGGCTTGTCCATTGGCGCCGAAAGATCAAGGAAAATCGGGGCCTGCGGTTCCATTGCAGCAATACCCTGTCGCCGCGGTTTTAATCGAGGGAAGTCTACCGTCAAGAAATCGGCTGGGTTGGCGCCAGGATAAAGCACCCAGCGATCAAAACGAATTGGAGTGATTTCATCATCTTCCTCCTCTTCCATCTCCTCAAACTCCTCCCCTTCTTCCATGTCCTCTGACTGCTTCGCGCGCTGCTCAAGGCGCTTCTCAAGACGCTGTGCACGGCGTTCTTGCTGCTCGGCCTGCTGATCCTCATAAATTTTCCGCCTCGTGGCCATCTCTTCTGCGACAGGATCATGACGATCGATCTCACGAACCACTGTCCCAACTGGTACCTGGATCAAGACATCGTCGCCACGTTTCCCACCTTTGCTCTTGCCTTGTCCATTCTTTCCTCGGCTGGCTCGGATAATGCCCCTTCGAGCGAGTTTGTGTAGACTGGTCAAGCCCTCCACAGCTTGGATATAAATTCCTCCTCCACTTCCACCATCGCCTCCATTTGGAGGACCCTCTTCAATGTATTTTTCTCGTAGAAATGCAACACAACCGTGGCCACCAGCACCGGCATGCATTGTGACGGAACATTTGTCCTGGAAAATGAAGCGGGAATAGTCTTCTGGCGATGGATCTAAATGCGACAAATCTTGTGTTTCATCTTTAGATGGAGTCTCGGCGAATCGGGGGGTGTGGTCCTCCGTGGTGTACAGCCTCCGGTGGGGTACGATTGCTCGGAGCGTTCGAGGGAGGAGAATTTGGGAGTAGATAAGTCTTCCAAGTCGAAGCGGCTGCTTCGAAAGGAGTAGGCAGGCACGTTGATGCGGCATCATGTTGTGGGTGTAGTAAGTTCAATGCCTCATTCAGGAAATGCAAGGTGTGCGCGACCAATCAATTGTTCAGCATGATTTGTGGACTGCGGCCGGTATATATGGATCTCAATTCACGATTGAAGAAGAATGCAAGTTTGATGAAAATGATGCAAGACAAGCTTCCAGAACCAAAAACCCAAGCTCTATCGATAAGGGTCACGTGGCGATAAACAAGATGCAATCGATAGCCCAACTTTCTTTTACCTGCGCAAATACCTTGCTCTCATTTCAAATAAAACATTGAAGGCATGGAATCTGTTGATTGCTAATTAATGGCTTGTATCTCAAGTCGATATCTCTGAAATACTGATGATTACCAACTTGGTCCCGTGTTGATTAATCCAAAAATATATATATTGGAACATCCCGCTCGTGTAATTTCAGTGCTTAGTGCATCTACCTAGACAAATATGTTCACAAACTTTGCTTCTCATCCCGATCAGTTTAAGATTGAATTCAAGAATCTAGAGCAAAATAGTAAACATCGGAAACCTCGGCTAATTACCAACGGAACTCGCCGTTTCTCTGTGCGATAAGATAGACTCCAACTTCTCCAATGTCGGAGCAGCGGGGTATCGCGCCGGCCCCTCCCCTTTCCCCGATTAAGCAGGTGGCCAGAGACTCGTATTTCATGCAACCATAGCGCGGAGCTTGTGCAACATCATATAAAGGAAGCTCCTCCGCCCATCACTGACACACTTTAGAAGACCTCGGATTTACTGAGCCTCCAATCTCAAAGCCATCATGCCGCTCAACTCGAAGGCTGTTTATGCAAAGGAGCAGGCGGACTTTGTCCCATTTGCTAGTCGAAGAAGTACCGTGCACAGTAAACATGGCATTGTATCCTGCACGCAGCCGTTGGCAGCTGCAGCGGGGCATCGCATTTTGAGTCAGGGTGGAAATGCAGCAGTATGTTTTTGAGTGCCGACCTAAATATTGAAGATTGGAGACTAATCTGTTGTCTGTTATCAGGATGCTGCTGTTGCTGTTGGTGAGTCTTGGAGAATTTTGAACAATTTTAAGAAGACCATTATCTAATCGCATGAATTGGTATAGCTGCCGCAATAAATATGTCTGAGCCTGGCTCGACTGGTATTGGCGGCGATATGTTCTGTCTCTTTTATAAGGCCGAAACTAAAAAGGTTCATGCTCTGAACGGATCGGGTCGATACCCCGGTAAGGCTACATTGGAAAAAGTGCGCAAGGACTTGAACTTGGCTCCTGATGCACTGGGTAGCATTCCCTTCCTGAATGCTCTTGCAGCGACAGTTCCTGGTGCTGCAGCGGGTTGGGTGGATACAATTGAAAAGTTTGGAAGCGGCAAGTTGTCTTTGGAACAGATTCTGCAACCTGCTATTGAGATGGGTGAAGATGGCTTTGTGGTTTCGGAGCTTTCGTCACAAGGTGTCAGTGGTTGATCCCTTCTGTTGCTCTTATTACCTGTAAGCTAACATACGTCTAGTGGCAAGAAGCTGAGAAGGATATCCGTGCAGCATCACCCAACTTCCGTGAAATGCTGAAGAAAGATCCAGCTGCTAAGGATGGAGTGCGTGCTCCTCTGCCTGGCGAGATTATGAAGAACCCCACATTGGCGAAAACCTTCCGTACTCTGGCAACTGAGGGCAAGAAGGGGTTCTACCAGGGCAGAATCGCAGAGGAGATTGTCAAGGTGGCTCAGAGCCTGGGAAGTTATTTAGATCTTGAAGATCTGGCACAACATGCTGCGCAGGGTACACAGGAGGTGGATGCCATCTCACTCAAGTTCACTGGCCAGGATATTGCATCTAAGCAGTCCCCAGGGACAGATGGTACTAACCAGGGTGTTGAGGTCTGGGAACACCCACCTAATGGCCAGGGTATCGTTGCGCTAATGGCTCTCGGTATTATGGAAGAGCTAGAGCGGGCTGGCAAGATCCCGAAATTCAGCCAGGACCAGCACAACTCCGCAGAATACCTCCACGCTGTGATCGAGAGTTTGAGAATCGCCTTCGCAGACGCGGGATGGTGGGTGACGGACCCTGATGTTGAGCGAGTACCTTCGCAGGGCCTTCTCGCTCGCGACTACCTAGCCGAACGGGCGAAGCTCTTCTCACCTGACGGTGTTGCTGAGCTCTTGGACCACGGCAGCCCAGCACACAATCATTGTGACACGGTATACTTCGCTGTGACAGATCGCGAAGGCAACGGCATCTCGTTCATCAATAGTAACTATGCTGGATTCGGCACATCTATCATTCCAGCTGGCTGTGGCTTCACTCTGCAGAACCGTGGCGCCAATTTCTCCTTGCAAGCTGGGCACCCGAATGTTTTGGCCCCGAACAAGCGACCCTACCATACTATTATTCCCGCCTTGATCACCAATGTGGAGGACAGATCACTGCACTCTGTGTATGGTGTGATGGGTGGCTTCATGCAGCCACAAGGCCATGTACAGGTTCTACTTAACATGCTTGCATTCGGATACCACCCTCAAGCGGCTCTTGATTCCCCGCGTATTTGCGTCAAGGCGCCGACTTCCGAAGATCGTGACCGTACGGTGTGTGTTGAGGAAGGAATCAGTGAGGAGACCATTGAGGGTTTGCGCCATCTGGGTCACAAGATCGAGGTACTCAAAGGTTGGGAACGGTCGATGTTTGGTCGTGGGCAGATCATTCGTCTACACTATGATGATGATCAAATGGTGTATAGTGCGGGCAGTGACCCACGTGGCGATGGAATGGCCTTTCCGCTACTTTAATGCGCTGAGAACTACAATACTATTCTATCCGATATGCCAGGTCTCAAAGTTCATCAATAAATGCAAGATGCGGCTAGATAAGCAAACATTCCAGATCACTTTTAAGCTCTGGGGTTCTTATTGATGCCCAGATATATATCATATGTCCAATAGAATGGTATTTTGAGCCAATTCGAGTGAAATTGCCGGTAAATCTACCAAATCGTAGAATGTAACATCCAAAGGTGTCCGGAGTTATCGGGTTGACAATCAGCCAGATTTTGCTCGCGGTCCAAGACGGAGACAAGTTTTTGTTAAATGTGACCAAAATATAATCCATAACGCCCCCACAAGTGCCGAGATCGAGAACGCTTCAACAGGGATATTGACACGTGACTAACTGAGAAACTGACGCCACGATGGTATTTAGAGACAGGAAAAATGATGATGATAGGTGCAAGTAGTGATCTGGAAATGGTATAATATGCACCGGGTGGAGACCAACTCTTAAAAAAGAGTTCGTTGCAATGAGAGAACACAATCAGTTCAATTCGTTGTCCTGCATGCGCAGGATGAAGTTGACCACGACGGCGGCCAAGAGAGCGATAGCCAAAATGGTGGGACCAAAGCGGTCATCGAAACCGTTTTGTCCACGGCGACGAATACTTTGAGCGCGCCAGTGAAATGTGACGACTGCATAAATCATGGCGGCCATTGCAATGATAGTGAAGAGGGCTGCGGAGATGCGACCGATACGATCACCGAAGTTCAGCAAACCGACGGCCAGACCGCCCAGGATAACGGTGAAGTTCAACCATGAGAGGAATGTGCGCTCGTTGGCGAAAAAGACCTTGGGCTCAACACGAGTGGGGAGGGCGATCCGCTTGCCTAAATACTGTTAGTTGGCTGTGTTGCATTGGGGAGGTTTGCAGAGATCTGGCAAATTGTCACCTCAGGGATGCCAACGGAGCTTGGGGCTTGAATTTCCAAGCGAACCAATTCACCTGTCGATATCCCATAGGGTCCCATAGGGAAAGCTGCAGCTGAAAGAAGCAGTGTTACTCACCCGGGGCGGTTTGGAGAAGAGGTTGGCTAGACATTACTCGAAGAATGCAGTGGCGAGATAGTGAGGTCGTACAGAATGGGAAGGGTGGAATTCCAGCAGCAGCAAGCCGAGTGAGATTCGTTTACTTCTCTGGAGCTTGTAGAGAGAGGAATGTGTCAGGAAGAAATTCGACGAGAAGAATGAAGGGAGAATCAGAGCAGTTAAAAGAAGAGTAGCAGTGAACCAATCCCCGCTGCATGACGAGAGAAGTCGCGACCGACAGAGCCCGCTTTACCGCATCGGGCCTAGTGGCAGTGTAGCTCCGCCGCTGCGTCTGCACGTGCGTCCAGTGCTGATATCGCTTGGCTCGTCATTTCCCAATTATCTTTAGCACGAAAAACTCATTTGGCGTGAAACCAGTGCCATTTCTTCGATCCATACTAAATACCCATGGATCTATCCATTAAAACAATGGAACTTAAGAAAAAAGAATCATCTTCCCCTATCGTCCAGGAACTTCAGGACCCTCGAGAATTTCAGTTGTTCTATCGCAATCGATCTTATCGGATACACATCTTTCAGAACGGCAATTGCCCACGTATTACCGTATGCCGTATTGGGGACACATTGGGCCATGGGACCTAGAACCCACCTCTGTACGGAGATATCTGCTACCCATTTAGACTCAAACAGAATTCATCCAATAGAATACAACCCGGCTAAAGTGCGGGCTGTTACGAGACACCGAATCATGCACCGCGCCCTGCAGCAGAATTTTCCGGCACCCTGGGGGCGTGGCGATCATCCGATCGCTTCTCAAATTTTTATACAACGCATTTCTCCCTTCAGTTTGTCTGAAAATCAAGCTAATGATAGAAGCACCGCTGATCCCAACGTTGGAAATAAAACCCTTACGGTTGGTAACCCACGGCGGGATCTGGGTCCTCTGTCAACCACCCCGCTCGGGTTGTCGCGCCTGGTTGACCCGCCATATCTCGCGGAAATTGTCGGCCCCGTGTTTTCGGACTGGGCATCTCTTTCCGGTATTGGCTATACATAGGCGAGTCCCGTCTTGCATGACTCAGTATCGTAGTCAAATTAAACGAGGAGTTCGGAACCACGGAATATGCAGTCCAGCAGCTCTAAAATTCGCCCTATCATTTTGGGCAACTGAGCACGTGCGCTTTATATAGCTTCGATTTTTTCTTCTTCTTCGATGGGTCTAGTGCATTGGAGCTGCAGATGTGAGGCGTTGACCAGTCCTTAATAGGCAGGAGTGTGCGCCTATGTTCATGGGTTCTACCGGAGTGGGGTTGTCCATCGCAGCCACCTGAATATCCCTTTCCGCTCAACAGGGCTTTTCTGACATCTAGATGCTCTTCCTCTATTTGTACTGGTTGCAAGGCTGTCCTCGAGCCGAGACATGACTAGTCTCATATTCCACCCCCACGTAGCCTACCCTCCCAAGGTTCTCTCTTCACTCCATTGGCTTACCCGCGGACCCCACGGTCTCCTCCGTAGAAAATTTTAACCGACCATGAAATCTGAAGATTTTTCTGAAGATTTTGAGGCCAGCGTAGGTGCTTGGAGTGACAGAGGCACATAATCTAGTTCCTGGATCTCATGGCAAGTCACACACACAATTCCATAGCACGTCCCTATATATCTGTAAGAGAGGTCTCTGGAGCCAAGGCTTCGCCTTGCTCACCCGAACGTTAATGATAACAACAACAAGCAAGTCACCCGCCTTCCAGAGTGAGAATGGCTGTAACAATCAAGAAGAACACTTCCAACAAGATAAAGGCGAGAATGAGGATCCCGAGAACCCTGAGTTGCTTAACATGTGGAATACGAACGACAACCATGGAACCGTGGACGGAACCACCGCCAAAAGGCGCTGCTAGGGACACGTGCGGAGCCCATCAGGTTTGAAATTTTAAGAGACAGTGGATCTCATTTCACCATTCCAATTGAGTTTCCTACAAATTTTTCCGACCGTAGTTCCTGGGGACCTTGGGGAATTTTTATCGCTGCGAACAGGAAGCTTAATTACCCTGACAAATTGCATTGAACAGACGCTTAACTAGTGGATCTTATGTCACCAACCTTAATCTAGATAAGGTGTTTAATCTAGAAGCAATAGTCGAGCACAGACTACTACTGATACAGGGGCGCCCGGCGTCAACTTTGATGCTTGTGAGAAAGAGGATACCTGAGCAAGAAGCGTATTCGGCAAGCATAGGCGTCTCATTTCACCAACCCAAATCCTGTCCATGTAAATCACCATCTACAGTAAACAAACATTGACGGAAATACACTTAGACGACTTCAAATGCTTGTCGCATCAATCCATAAATTAGGCGTGAACATTGTGGCCTTCAGATACGTTGATTTTGCCGAATAAGATCTGCAATCCTTATTCAGTGCGAGTATCCAATCAGAGTTCGTTGGCCATTAATCAGACCAATGGCTGCACTCAATATCAGGTGAATATGGTGGGAGTGGGACATAAAAAGAAGCAAAACTCAATCATCAAGAACCTCGTTCTGACCGCGATTCTGAGAACACGAGGAACAGCAGGCCATAAAAGTCATATCTAGCCGCATAGCCCCCATGCTAGTAGATCTCACTATCAGCAATCACCATGGGTGCCACCATCAACCCTAGAGACTCCATGAAGTCAACTTGGTGCCAAGACAAAAGCCAATGGTCCTTCCCACACAAGTTGCTCGAGCGAGTCAACCTCTACCATGTGGACCTTGACCGGGAGATTCCCGTCCATGCGAAGACGGATAAGCTGCCACACCTACCAGATTGGCAGATGCACCGCTGGATCATATCCTATGCCTGCCTCCCCCGTATCTCCCACCAGCTGTTTGTATCCCTAACGGGATGCCAATTTCACCCAGTCATCGCTTTCATCTACTACTATCAAGCGACGCGCCTCTTTACATGGAGTGAAGTGCGCTCCCTCCGCGAGCTCGGTCACAAACATGGATTCTTGGATGGAGATAAACATGAGCGGGATGAAGTCCCCGACGCAGGAGTAGGGAAAACACTTCTATCAGTCGTTCTTGGAGGACTTTTACGGCCGTTATTCTCCGTCTACCTTACCTATAACAAGACTAAAGCACTAATATCTTTGAGCTGGACATGGGTACTTATCGAGCTCAGTCTTTATAGCGTCGTTGTGGACTTCTGGTTCTACTGGTATCACCGACTGATGCACGACGTGGACGGTCTTTGGAAGTACCACCGTACACACCACCTCTCCAAGCACCCTAATCCGCTACTTACGATCTACGCGGACTCGGTACAAGAATTTTTCGATATCGTCGGTATACCGTTGATGGCCTTTTATACGATAAGACTCATGGGGTTGCCAATGGGGTTTTACGAGTGGCATATCTCTCAGCTGTATGTTTTGTTTGCAGAGATTGCCGGACACAGCGGCCTTCGTCTACATGCCTGTGCACCGAATCCCATGTCTTGGTTGATGAGAATTTTTAGAATGGAATTGGTTATTGAGGACCATGACCTTCATCACCGCAAAGGATGGAGGAAGAGTCATAACTACGGCAAGCAGACTCGTGTTTGGGACCGAATTTTTGGAACCTGTGGGGATCGGGTTGAGAGTGCGGATTCCAATGTTGACTATGAGAATCGAGCGGTCACACCAATCTTTTAGCGGGTATAATCGTTTGGGGTCTTATTGATTTTCGGCTTTCGGGATAATTATAAAGATAAATTATATATGAAAAGCAGATGCAAAAAACATTCACGATTCATGATACCTTGACATTTTCGCGACTCGCCCGAAGTTCGACTCAGATGCCCAAATACCCAATTCACGAAAGCTGCTCATAAATTTTAGGTCATTCTTGAATGTTTGGACCAAACGTCTAGAAGGTAAAAGAAGCATTTCTTTACGCCGCCAATCCAGGTTCTTAGATGCGTCTCAGCGTCTACTGTAGGTTCAAAAGTGGATACGTATTTGTGGACACAAGCCAATAATCTCGCTTCAAACTCACACGAACCGTTTGGTGGGGTCGAATGACCCAATTTCGCGTGTTGTGAAGATCTGTTGTTGGTGGGGCAAAATATCATGAACACAAGTTCAGTATCAACACCTATCGATTTTCATGCATTTCGCGGAGAATTTGCGTGTAACTCCAAATATGACGTTAAGAACGCGATTACTCGGTAGTTTATCTCCACTGCTTTCATCATCTCTCTCCCTGCGGGGGTTCTCTCGAACCGGTGCTATGACCTTCACCGTGCCGATGGATCGGCACGCGATCCACTGAAAGGCAACATGACGGATTGGATTGGACCTCCTACAGATGCCGATCAAGAAGAGATAGACAATTATTGCGCCAAGTCAACACCTTCTACGTCATGGTTCTTCCTTTTTCAGCTAGACAGCTGATCGGTTCGCTACTTAACCCGCCCACTCCTGCTAGTTCCACCCCTGGACCTTGAGCTCCTTTTCAATGCTCACTTGTTCCAGTTTCAAGCATTAATGGCTACTGTAACAGCAACCATAGCCGCTAATGGGGTAGCAGGAGCCAAGCCAGTTAGGGAAGTCCCTGCTGGGACAGACGCCGCGGCCAATGCAGAGCTTGCGAAAGCATGGAAGGAGATGGAAAATCGGGTGCAAGAGCTTGCGAAGATGTCTCACGGCAAAGATTACGATCCTAATCTACAACCTAGCGATGTGATGGCAAATTTGGACGCCATCCAGAACCCCAAGAAGAAATCATATATCTCGCCGGGTGTCAAAGAAGCCTTTAACAATACCCTCACTGCTGTCTCAAAGGTTGGCGGTATGATCGCAGATGCTGCGTCCCAAGTAAGCTTCCATCAGTACCAATAGATGTGATGAGTATGCTAATCCATCATAGGTCTTTGCCCCAGCCGGACAGTGCTACAATGCTCTGAACTTTGTCATCAGCGCTTGGCAAGGCTATCAAGAAGTCTTCGGTGAACTGAGCTCACTGTTCGGAAGATGCGGCGAGTTCCTAGATCGACTGCATCATTATGTCGCTGGAAAGATGAACGCAAAATTGACCGACGTCGCCTGCCAAGTGCTACAGCTCTTTGTTAGTGTCTGCGACCACGCCATGAAAATTCGGCATTCCGGCCGCTTCAAGTTCAAAACTTTCATGAAGATTGCGTTCTTTTCTCAAGATGATTTTAAAGGCTTGATCGGTGAAATGGACGGTCTTACAGATAAAGAACAATTACTTGTGTTGGCTCAGACATACGAAAAGGCATCAAAGGCTGCCGAGTATTCGAAAAACACAATGGGCCTTTTGTCCGAGGATCGGTTGGAAAGGTCGGAGCAGAAGAAGGCTCTAAATGATAGGAGTCAGATCTTGAAGACCTTGAATTTCGAGAACACGCCAGACACATGGGATAGTAATGCACAGGCACCTATCGCAACCTGGGGGACGACGTACCAGAATATTCGCCAGCACAATGTGGAAGGAACGGGTCAATGGCTCCTCTCTGATAAATCCTTCCAAACTTGGATGGGCCCAATGACTGATACCCCCGTTCTTGCACTTGTCGGTCCTGAAGCCGCGGGCAAAAGTTATCTGGCTTCAACGGTCATCAACCATCTGCGCACGCAGGTGACCGCACAAGTGGAAACTTCTAGACGTCTTGTGGGATTCTACTTCCTTGACGAAAGGAAGGCCAACGCAGGAATCGATGTTCTTGGAAAGTCGGTCATCTGGCAGTTCGCTGATGGCGATGCTTCATATATGCAGTCGGCTGCCGCTACATGTCGGAAGGCTGGTACCATTGATCCCACTAGGTTGATGCCCCGGTTGCTTCTTGAGAACCACGATGAGCTGGAAAATGTTGATGTGACCTTTTTCATTGTCATCAACAAGCTCGGCGACAAGAAGGGGCATGTCCACCCGGCAGTGGTGAAGTTTCTCCAACAGGCTCTTCGTTGTAGGCGGCGCGCTGTTCGTGTGTTATTCACCACCACACAGGACACTATCGAACGACTTGAGCGAGACCAATTTACATGCCCTGCTATCCAGATTCAAAAGCGGAACGCAGACGATGCCTATAAATATATCGACGCTCGGATGGACAGGATTGACTCGCTCTCTGACACAAGGCAAGATGGTATCACAGAACTCCGACGCGATATCCAAGACAGGCTCTACAAAGCAACCAAGGGAAATTATTACATGATGGATAAGACTCTAACCAAAATTAGCTCCTTGGACTACGACAAAGACATCTACAATGCTCTCGATGGCGCAGGCAGAAGTCTCGAGGACCACATAGTTGATGATGTGCGCAGACTCAATGAGACCCTCTCAGCCAAAGAGATCGAAGAAATGAACAAAATCATTCTTTGGACTAGCTTTGCACAGGAGCGAGTGACAACAGATATAATGTCAGCAGTGTTGCGTTTCAAGAACGACGCAGTGTCCCTTACTCCTCTAGGCGAACGACTCAAGAAAAAGTTCCTCCTATTTGAGATTGACACCGATGGCTATGTCGCATTCCGCTCAGAGAAGATTCTGGACGCCATTCCAGAGCGAGCCGCAGCAGCCAAAGAGCGCCAAAAGAAAAACCCAGCCGTTAACGAAGGCGAGGTTGAGATTCTTCGGCACTTCCTCAAATCCGTCTGCCCCCCAGGACTATCGGAGAAGCTCGAAATGGAGCAGCATTTCAGGGAAAAATTGAGCGCTCGGCAGCAACAAATCTACCGTGAGGATGAAAACAATGCTCACTTCCAGCTTGCCAAGGTTTGCCTTCATGCGCTGGCTAACAAGGCAGGCGACAAACTGAGGCCGCTGCGCGGGTATGCTTCTCGTCAGCTTCTTTACCATATTTCCCAAGTGGACTTGGCAGAGATCGATCCTGAGCTAAAGGGTCAAGTTGGTCCTGACTTGGTCAATCTTTTCCGTGATCGAGACTCGATTGATAATCTCCTCTGGGCCACCAAGGCTGTCCCGACCTTCCCATCCTGGCTCCTTGAAAAGAGCCAGATGGCTAAGATTTGCGATTGGCTGAGCAGAGAAAGAATTGTCGCCAATGTCAACGAAGAAGGAAAGAAATGGCTTGCTAGTTTGTTTGGAACTACGGAAAGTCATCGATTTAACACGATTATCTTGCCTTGCGCCCGTCGGATGGCAGAGTTGTGTCTCAAAGAGGAGTCACCTGCCCTGGTTACGACGATGGCATTCTTTTGTCTAGACGATTACTTTGTGAAGGTAAGTTTCTTCCACCCTCTGGATCGCGTATACTAATGCTAGTTTACTCAGACGGGGGCCTTTAGCGAAGCTGAAATGAAGCATCGTGCATCTCCAAGCCACCTCTCCGCGGTCGAGGGCCGGATCAGATCGGAAAACCTCGTCTCGAACCCGGACGCACTATGGGAAACCCAAATGGGTTATGTCTATGACGGCTTCTCCCACTTTTCGAAGGCTGAAGAAAGATGCCGCAATGCCCTAAAGCACGCTCCCAAAGGTGACAAAGCGCCCTGGCGGCCCTTGCTGCTTCTGGCCAAGGTTGTCCAGTCACACGAAGAATCAATTGAGATTCTGAAGCAGCTTATGGAACGCTATGAGAATGACTCTGCCTGGATGGCCGCAAATGAGAAACCATATGCCGAAATGGCCTTTATTCTTGGAAATCGGTATTGGAGCACAGATAGGTCTGAAAAATCAGGCAAGAGATATTCTCAGTGTCTTCAGCACGACCCTACCAACACCAACTTCTTCAAGGCAATTCTTGCACGATACCATGACACGGAAAGATGGGAGGATATCGTTGGTTTCTTTGAACAGATGCACTCCCAGTCCCAACTTGCTCCGATGGCACTTAGCCTGGCTGACGAGGAGAGACTCCATGTGATCGTCCTGCTTGTCGCAATCAACACAAAGAAGTACTACATCTTTGATCAGATTTACCCCAAGGCGATTGCCATGGCTACGAAGAACAGAGATCACAACGCTGCATTCTATCTTCGTGAATCCTATGCAGGTGCCCTCGCCGTACTTCCCGAGCTCCCACTGGAGAAGGTCACAGAATTGCTGGAAACAGCCGCAATGGAAGACATCCCAAACACGACCTTGAACCCAACAGTGGCCTTCTTCCTCATCGGATACAGATTAGGACGAATCTATCTCGACAGAGCGATTGAGGCCAAGAACGCCGGAAGACCCGAGAAGGCAATCGAAACCCTGGCAATGATGCAAAAGGTTGTGCCCGAACAGGTCAATGAGGATCAAATGCGTCTTCCTCTTCGTCTATTTGGCGCCAGGTATTTCAAGCAGCAAGATGACCTACCCACTGCGTACAAATTGGCACACAACACTCTGCAAATGGCCATTGAGCTGCTGTCTGATGATGACGACAGCAATGACACCCTAGCCTACACCAAGATCTTACATGCTGCCATTCCATTCGGCGACAAGAAGAATGCTCAGGCAGCTCTTTCGATGGTGAAGGTTGATGAAGGGGACCAATTCTCCTTCCGTTGTAGCTGCAAGTGCGGAACGGCATGGGATTCGCCGGGTAATATGTGGTGGTGTATGGACTGTATCAACATGGTATTGACCCCCGACTGCTACAAGAAGGTTAAGAGTGGTGAGTTCTTCAACAATGTTTGCCACAAGAACCACAGTCATTTCTTCCTGCCTAATTTGGAGGAGTCGAGATTGAAAAACTTGCCTAAGAACCATGTGCCGTGGGGAGATGAAGATATCCTGCTTGAGGATTGGAAGAAGGATATTATCAAGACTTATAATTTGGGACAGAAGACTAGGTGATTCATCCCAGCTGTTCTGATCTGGAGCCTGTTTTGTAACCAATGGCTTTAAATTAATGATTTCATTTTAGTTTTTATTGAGATATTTGGACGCCTGGATAGAACTGAAATACACTTAAAGAGTAAAATGAGTTCGAAGCTCAAATCGTAGAGTCGGTTAAATCTCGGGCGTCAGATATAAAAGGTGGCGCCAATTGTAGCCACGGAATTGGAGGAGTTGGTGGCCCCTCCAGCCTCTTCAACATCCCCACACTCGCTCCGCAGTCGCATTCTCCCGGATAAATTGTATCGCGCCAGGGATGAACCACACCCGTGGCCTCCGATCTTTACGGCATTAGGTCTATCTCATTTTCAGTCATAAAAAAATCCTCACTCCTTTCCTTTATCACAAATAATTGAAATTTGCTCTTGTCACTGTATAGAGGCCCACTGCCAATCGCCCACATAAGTCCCGCCCCACGCGATGCCGCTCCCCTCGCTCCCTCTTTTCTTGGCAGCGCAACAGCATGCGCAGAATGACGCCGGCAAAGTCGCTGTGATTGATGCCACCAAGAAAGAGTCATTTACTTTCACACAGCTTCTCGAGGATGCGGCGGCACTTCGCAAACAAATCCTAGAGTTGCTGGGGCTGACGGCCACAGGTGACTTGGAGGAACGGCGCATTGCGTTCCTTGTGCCGAATGGCTACGATTATGTTGTTACTCAATGGGCCACCTGGGCTGCAGGTGGAGTTGCTGTTCCTCTCTGTAAGCTACCGCCCCGTTCCTCGCGCGATTGTTCAATTGCTAACAATTACCAGGCACAAGCCACCCCGCCAAGGAGCTCCTATATACTATCGGCGACTCGGACCCTTCGTTGATCCTCATCCACCCTGCCTTTGAGAGATTGGCTCCAGCGTTGCGTGAGGGATGCACCACGGATATCCCATTCCTGGGCCTTGATCCTTTCAGCCGCAATGACTCGCCCTCCTTGCCCACGTTCGTCCCCGCATTCCCGCTCAATCGCCGCGCCCTTATGATCTATACCTCTGGAACAACAGGCAACCCCAAGGGAGGCGTGAGCACACACGAAATCATCGAGTTCCAAGCAAGCTGTCTCGTTAAAGCCTGGAAGTATAGTCCTTCCGATCACCTTATCCACGTGCTCCCGCTTCACCACATCCACGGTATTATCAACGGCTTGACGGCATGTCTTCTGAGCGGTACCACGGTGGAAATGCATCCCAAGTTCGATCCGAAGGTTATCTGGGAGCGCTGGCAGGACCGTGGGTCTTCTACTATGTTCATGGCTGTACCGACCATCTACTCTCGTTTGAATGATTACTTCGATGCGAACATCCGTGGAACAGACCGTGAAGAAGCGGCACGGGAGGGAGCAAAGGCTCTGCGTCTACTTGTTAGCGGGTCGGCTGCCCTGCCCACACCCGTCAAGACTAAATTCGCGGAAATCACCGGCCAGATTCTGCTCGAGCGATTCGGTATGACCGAAATTGGCATGGCGATTAGCTGTGGACTGGAATTGGATAGACGGGTTGATGGAAGTGTGGGGTGGCCGCTTCCAGGAGTTCAAGTCCGTTTGACTGAGAAAGAGACCGGACGAATCATCGAGGAGATCGACCAGGATGGTATGATCGAGATTAAGGGTGGCAACGTCTTCCATGAGTACTGGCGGAAGCCAGAGGCAACGGCTTCTGAATTTACGGCCGATGGGTGGTTTAAGACCGGTGATGTGGCTAAGCGGGATTCTACTGGGGCATACTTCATTCAAGGTCGTGCATCTGTTGACTTGATAAAGTCTGGCGGATACAAGATCTCTGCGTTGGAAGTGGAGCGGAAGATGCTTGCGCTAGAGTCGATTCAAGAAGTGGCTGTGGTTGGACTCAAGAATGAGGAATGGGGCCAGCAGGTGGCTGCTGTTGTCAAGTTCCGTGACGGGGTAGGTTTTGGTATCTCCCAACATTATCTGTATTGGATGTCGCTAACATGAGCTAGGCTACCCCATTGGACCTCCCGGAACTCCGCGCTGTTCTGAAAACCGAGATGGCGCCTTACAAGGTGCCCACAGTCTTAAAGGTTGTTGATGGTATTGAGCGCAATGCCATGGGCAAGGTCAACAAGAAGACCATCATTCAGAAGTATTGGCCTGATAAGGCTTAAGTGGCAACCCATGAGTGAATGAATGTGCTTAGCGTATATACACATAGAAGAACTAGATCTGGGGATAGATATTTCTGGCAAATATTGACTGATATCTGCAGCTCTTTATCCGTGACGTCACCATGCTACCCACAATATTGACGTATCACGTGCGACTTACATAATCACTAGCTTCCCGTTGAGTTTTCTTCCCGTGGAAGCGCACTTCTGTTTTTCCTTTCTTCAACATATTCACGGTCTCCATCATACCCTTGCGGACGGAACCCCCATTCCATTCGCAAATTTTAGCATGAGACCCAGAGCAATTGAGGCTCGTTCTAATCCTGGCCCCTGCCGTGGATCGGTTTACCGTTCCCCCCGAGGAGTTCAGGTTCGCTTTTGAGCACACAACTCTGGTTTCAAAACTTGACTTGTTAAATTTTGAACTCCAACCTCCTCAATGAGGCTTCTGTATCTGTGATTATGGAAGTTGATGTCGGGTTCATCGTAATCCTGGAGCGAACTGCACCAAGGCCATCACTGGCGCTCTCAAAGCCCCAGCCACATCGCTGCGGAATATCATGCTGTTCTGCGCAGATACGTGGCTGCCGGCTTTGAAGAGTGATCGCATACCTCCCATCGACACTGCTAACAAACAGGACGCGGACCGAATTGAATCCCAGGTCGTCCCACACTCCCATCCCCCTTCGGCACTTTCGAAGTCTCGTTCGTCTATTGCCCAATGATATTCGAGGTCAAATTTGTGCCAACAGTAAGCTCCTCCAGTTCGACAAAGATCTTTCTGGAGCTCCTTCGTGTTGCGTCCGCTCCCTCCATGGGGCTGGATGTGTCTAAAGTAGGAGATACATACCTGTCAATATAGTATCATATAGTGAAGCAGTACTGCTTAAATGAACATCATCAAAGTTGAATCTTACATTTGCCTTATTCGATTTAAGGGTAGCAGGCCTCCTACACTTATGTCTGAAACAACCACCGAGGATCCTTATCACCCAGGAACTCACCCTCTCCATCTCCAATATCCTCGCCAAACGGCTTCAACCCCTTAGCGTCCATCTCCCAAACCTTTCCAGCATTCTCCCGCCGCAGCACAACCCACAAAATGCCAACAACAAAGATATTAGCAACCAGGTATCCCAGCGCAAAGCCATGTCCAAGGAAATACCGCGGACTGTCTTCAGTGCGGTACAACTGCGTCCCAATCACGGCACCGATGTTCCCAACACTGATCTGTAGCGCATTGGCAATACATCGCTTCGTCTGCCCAGAAACGTTGTTCGCAGGCCAAGACAGCACGATAGCGACCGATGGATAAATACCCGCTGCAGCAAAGATTGTACCCACATAAGACACGCCGGCTCTGTGGTCGGATAGTAGAAGAATATAGCCGATGCAGGCGAGGGCCGATGTGCCCATGATAAAGGGCGCACGGACGCGAAGCTTTTCCGATGCGACGGCGACACTTAATGTCAACACGAAAGCTACGGCGTAGGGAGGGACGGAGAGGAGTTGTGCTTGAGCCGATGAGTATCCAAGTTCCTTGATGATAGTTGGCTGAAATACCATGTTAGTGTCGACAAGGAATATATGTATAATAGAACTGAGTGCACTCACCAGAAAAAGGGACAGTGTGTATAACGGCAGCGACATAGTATGGAAGCCTAGACAGTATAGCCAGACCTTTGGGTCCTTGAATGCATCCAGTACTGCAGACCAGGTGAAGCTCTCATCCCGCGTGGCATCGTTATCATTCTTCAAGCGGAATTGAATAAATTCTCGCTCCTCGGGTGATAAGAATTCCGCCGTCGATGGGTAGTTGTATACCCAGAAGTAGGCGATAACAGAAGCGATCACAGTGACCAGTCCTTCCTGGAAGTCGAAATAGTGTTAGTCTAAGACATCGTATAGCCGTGGAGTTTTGAATCCATTTACCAGAATAAATATCCATCGCCATCCACTATAACCCCCCACGCCATTCATATGCGAGATTCCCTAGTCGTAGCATTAGCGTCGCCTCTACCAGGATTGTACTTGGAGCATACCCAAGCAAGAATACCACCAAAAGCACCGGCAAGACTCGCAGCGCTGAAAAACAGACTAACTCGGTAATGCTGCTCATTTCGCTTATACCACATCGAGATATAGTAAACCACACCAGGAAACAGTCCACTTTCTGCGACACCAAGAAAGAATCGCGAGGCAAGGTACCCGGAGTAGTTCTGGACCACACCCAATAACGTTGCGACAACCCCCCAGATCAGAGTCAGGGTTGGAAGCCAGGTTCTTGGTGTTGCCTTTTTAAGGATAATGTTGCATGGGATCTCGAATAGGACGTAGCCGACGAAGTATAAGGTAAGACCGGTGAGGTATTGGTCTCCGGCTGCGTAGAAATTGATCGTGTTAAATTCAAAGTTCTTGGATTGCCTGTTATTAAGACATACTCATTTTGATATCGGTGGTCATTCCTTCCAGTTTCGCATTTCCAACTATAAGAAATAATCAGCCTTTGTATTCAGCTTGTACGAAGTTGGGATTCGAACCATTGCTTCGATCTAGAAACGATAACAAGTATAGTAATGTCAAAGGTGGTAGCAGCCGATAATCTAATTTGCGAAGTAAAGACTTTTCGTTGATGCTGACAGCCTCCGCAACACTACTGGATGATGGCGAGGTAGTGACATCCTTTCCTTCAGGACTGGTAGCCGCATCAACTTCCTTTTTTTCACTGATAGAAGCCATGAGGATAATCAGATCCAAGAATAGTAGGTCAATAGTACGAATGTAGGAAATGTCGGAAATTAGGTTCTGTCATTGCTAATAAATTGTCCTCGAAATATCCCCGAGCACATCATCAACGGTGCGCTTCACGCGATGGGCAACACGAAAGCGCAGTTCCAGGTGTTGCATCATATCAACTCCCGGCCGAGAAACTCAGTTTAGGAAATAACCAATGAAAGTCAGCTAAAAGGTGATAGTGGCTCACGATGATACAGAGCCAACGAGTGAAAACGAAGCGCGGCGATGAGCAATCTTAGGGTTGTGATGACGAGCTCGGGTGGGGACCAGAGTTTACGTCAGGGACCACAACTGCCATGTGGGGAAGGGATGTAACAGCTTTCTTGTTGGATAAACCATGAAGAATTGTTCTATATTTCCAAGTTGTTTATTACTTGCCATAAACGGTTGTGCAAGGATATGATTAGCCTAGGAGAGAGACAGTGTGAAAATCTAGACTGCTTTTGCAAAAATTGCCAAATCCGGATCAAGTAAATCTATTGAATATCGGTTGAACAGATTTCAAAGAAATCACAAGTCTTGGAGATCAGCGACATGAGTATCAACTGAGCCACCTACACTATGGTTTCTTCCTGACCCGAGTTTCATTTCTGGAAAATGAACGTCCAGTACATGATGCCATAAGGGTACAGCTGCCAGAGGTACCTTACTGTCACAAGTGTCCCATCCACAAGTCAGACTATTCACAATATGGTCCTTCATGATATGTGCTCGAATAGCCTGTCGGTCGGATACTATCCTCTGGCAGTTGGCCCATCTGCATTGAAATGCTTCGCGAAAATCTACAACTGGTTTTTTAGTTTCCCGTGTCTTTTCGACGATTGCTGGGCGGCGCGGGCTTCGTATCAGAGACTTGGGATCTGGCAAGATCTTAGATGAGGAGATCGGCTTTGAGGTCTTGCGAGTTGGTCGGCCACTGGATGGTTTCGTGACCCGGTTTGTGTGGGTTTGTGTCCGTGGCACTGGTCTTTCAGCAGGCGCAGATTTGTGATCTGGCGAAGTGAAAAGGACGACTTGTGGCTCAGGGGAGCGATTGAAATAAGGAGAGCGTCGAGGTGGTGAGCTTGCCTTCGGGGTCCTCAGAGCGGTTCGGCCACTTGATGGCTTGGCGACTCGATTGGGGTGGCTTGGTGTGCGTGTCACTGGCTGCTGAACCGGACAAGGGGTGGATGGGGAAGAAGACCCGGGACTTGTGGATCGAATTGACTTGGTCTCAGACGAATGCTGCAGTATCGAGCTAGAGCGTCTTTCCATTGAAGTTTCCGAGCCATGAGGGCAAACGCTGGTCGTCATATCCAAAGTTGAGGGTTTGGAGGGTTTGGAGGGTTCGGGGTCAATAATATCCCAGCGAAATGTTGCCAGGTCGGAAGAGAAGTTCACTACTGGGATGTTCTTCCGCAGGACCATGAGGTGCTGATTCAGTCCCCTTTCGGTTGGATGCTGGTTTGCTGCAATCAAAACGTCGCGAGCAATTGTTGTGGCGTCATACGACTCTTTAATAGCCGCATTGTCGGTATTCAGAGGGTGAACAAGTTCATCCTTCAGCGCGAGGTAAGAACGGGAGGAAGTTGTCAAAGCATAATCAGAAACATCAAATGTTGAACTCTTTTTCTTTTTGATTGGCTCCTCCAAGGCAGCTTGAGAGGGAGAACGCTTAGATATGCGGACGAGGGCTGTATCGGCTTTTTCCAGACTCTGTAGCTCGAGTTCTGGATGCTTCCGCAAAGGGAAAATGGATGTGATTCGGTCATGTCCTGCGAATGGCAACGAAGGTAGCCAGCGACGTCGGTAAGGGCTGGGCTGACTGGCTATAAGCTTCGCGCTTGGAAGTTTGACGGGGGCCTTGGGATTAGGGTGGCTGCCAGGGAGCAAGAGTGGTCGCGACGAACGAGGTGCCTGTCTTGAAGCCATGATTGGGCTTCAAATTGCGTATGCGTGATCCTAAATTTAGTTCTCGAGGATCAGACTGCCCAGGTGTGAGGTGAAATGATGATTCAAGATCGAAGGTTGGAAGAATGTGGATTATGCTGTTGTGTTGTCGTGGTGTGTCATAGACAAAGATAAGAACCAGTTAATGATGTGGTTCAAAATTCCATATTGGAAGTTGTGGGGAGGCTTCCAAGGCTGGAAGAATTTAGGACAGACTATCAGGATGCTTCATATTCACTTACTCAGATTGTACGACCTTCCAAGTTAGGCGTATCCGTTTCTGATCTTGGGACAGTGAATGCATTTCATAGACCAGATCCACCAAAACGCAACCCACGCGGCATCCTTCTGTTTGCTGACCCTCCTTTGTATCCAGCGTATAATTCTGAGTCTTTCATTCAATACTTTTGCTACATATGATTGCATGGTATGATCTCTGCATACATGTTGGCTAACAACATATGCAACTGCGTGAGACCAGTGCATACCCGCAAGGTCACCTGATAATGAGGCTAATAGCCCTACTTATTGGAGATTCTGTATCTGCCCACTGAAAGACTGGCTGTATAACATCAGTTGGTGCCACACGCTCTGGCTTCGTTACTAGTATCTCAAAGGAACCGCTGAATGTGGTGTTCTAACAACGCCCACTTGAAAAGTTGGTTCTGTAAACTACAAACCAGCCGAATGAAACCCAGCAATAAAATATTTCTTGTATTCCAGCCAGCCAGGGATGATTCGCGGGATGTACAGTTTATGGAGACGCGCAAGCGGCTGCAAGATCCGAGTTATTCTGAGACTTTACTTCGCACGACAAGCCTAGCAACGATCCGTGGATAGAAGAAAGAATGAAAGATGTAATAACTGGGGGTGCAAGTGGCGGGGTACGGCAAATTAGTACGGATTATGGTTCGTCGGAATTCAATTCCAAGGCCTCCCAAGTAGAAGTCCAGATGTCATACGTCACTTTTTGGAGGCTTGATATACGGAGAATTGAAAGATGGAGTCATATCGTCAGACCGGACCGCTGCAAGGTAAGTGGTTCTGACCCAAAGTCATTTATCAAATGCAAAAGTGTATCAATTTTTAAGCGGGAGACCATTGAATGGTATTTGAAAGCACAGCAGAGCAACACCACACCATGTGAACCACATGGTTTCTTCAAATTTAAATTTCCCTTACTGGTAGTTAGTTTGCTATTCATATAACGAAAGCAAATTTTTGGCTGTCTATCTTCTGTCAGCACGACTTTCAAGGCGACTTTCACTGCGAGTATCATCATTACTACTCGTCAAATATCGTTCCACTGGGTCCGGATCGCCAGAGCCACATTGAGAAACTCTGCGCCCAGCCTTCTTTCTGTCCGAAGCCAAAGTCTGCGCGAAAGGACATTTCTCACGAATAGCTGGTCCATACCAGTAAAACACGTATATGGGAATAGTGAATATAATGGCCAGGCATCCGAGAAGGGTGGAAGGCCATTCAAGCTTATGGGTGGTACCCATGTTAGAATACACTAGTCATGTTAGAGCAGTTTCTGGGGTGTAAAAGCCATTGATGGTAGTGCTCACTTGGTACAGAGTACATGGCAGCCACTCCAGCGAGGAAATCGCGAGCGAAACCATTGCCTCCAGTTGCCGATGCGGCGTATGGGCCATATGACGCAATCATGTAATCGACTGTAGCCATATAAATTGAGAACTGGCACCAATGTCAGATTAGAGCGCATTGTGTTGGATGTCTGGTACTTACATTGGCTATTGCAATGAGACATGAGAATATCATGGGTGCAATCCAATGGACATGCGGTGGACCCAGACTAGTCCATGCAAATCCGAAGAGTCCGATTGACAAGAGAGGAGCCACTGTTGCTGTCAGTGGAACTGCTTCAGGTTTAAAAATCCATCATTAAGAGAACGCACCCCATAATAACCAGTAAAGACGAGCCTCTGGTTGTAGACCGTCGGGATCTTCTCTGCGAATATTGTTGTGATGCAAGATCCATGGTAAGAAGGAAAAATACGCGATCAAGTAACCGACGAGAATCCTATATTCCTTTCGTTAGCGCAGCACAATCTCTGCGTCGTCCACCTAGGTCACTCACGGGATAAACGCCAAGCCAGTGTCAATGGTACTGAAATTCCATTGCTTGTATACCGGAGTGTAAGATTGCAAGAAGGTAAAGATCAAGGCGTCACTAAAACCGCTGAAAAGCGCCAGACACAAGACAATCGGCTCACGAACAAACATGATGAAAGGGCGGGCCCAGATCATGAGAATATATCGTAAAGATAAACGACTTTTCTTCAGCTCGTCACCACTATAAACCATCTGGCCTTCCGCCCGTCTCTTCCTCGCCTCCCTCGTGATGAGAATGCTGCACCGTGTTTCTGGAATAAACATGTGCATGATCTGCACAAAGCCTCCCAGAATCAGCTGTATCCAGAAGTTCCAATGCCAATCAAGGTATGTGGCGACAAAACCACCCACAATGGGCGCGAGGACAGAGCCTGTCACCGACGATAACACAACATATGCGACGGCCCATTGCTGCTCCTCTGCTTCCCACATATCGGCCACCATACCCAGTGTTACTGAGCCGCCTGCAGAGGAAACACCGCCTAGAATACGGCAAACAACAATGGTTCCAAAATTGGGCGCCAGCGCACAAGGGATCTGCCAAATATTGACCAGAAACAGACTCAGTTGCATAATAGGCCATCGGCCAAATTCCTCACTGAATGGGGCCCAGAACTCGCATCCGAAGGCATAGGCGATGAGGAAGTCCATTTGTCCGACACGAGCAGCTTGCTCCGATATTTTAAAGTGCTTGGAGTAGAGCTTGATGCTGCTAGCATAGAAACTGGCATTCCAGTTCATGGATAGTTGCACGGCAAAGACAACAGAGATAATACTCCATTTTTTGTACCATGGATATGTATACCCCAGTTTGTCATAGCACTGCCACTCCTTCAGCTCCTCGTCTTTTTCCGTATGGCCATTCGTATATCCCTCAGTTCCAGTCACTCCTCCCTCGTAGTGGCTCCGTTGGGGCGTTCCACTTGGGGAGCGGATCCGTCTGTCTTGCTGCTCGTGTTTTTCCAGATCCCCATCTGTGGCTGTGGATGATGATGCGTTCGACATTCCTAAGGTACGTTAGATGGAGCGAAAATTATTTCTTGGCATTCGAAGATGTGACTCGTTGGCGGAGGTGTCATTCTCCACGGAAAGTAGTCCTCAGATAGTCCACAAGAGAAGGGTATCAAAGCCTCTAAGTACCCTGGCCATGGACACTTCCATATTTTAGATGTGGTAGTATGTTGGCCAGCCAGTGTGACCGTAGGACTATGGGGAAACCTCCGATTGGCTCAAGTGTGGTATACCAGTGGCTTGAATAAGCTTTACCAGATTGTGTCGTGTGTGGAGCAAACATCCGGGGACAATGACCCGATACATCGTCACGGATCCCCTCTCCGCAACTGGAGATTGATGCTTCACAGGCCGCAATTGTACCCCGGAGGTTTGCGGAAGTTCAAAGAGTGTAATCTCACTCACCGGATCTGAGGTTCCGACCTGGACTATTCTGGAGGCGTTCGATGCACACTTCCCCAGAAAGCTAGTACCCCCCGGGTTTCGGTATTAGGGGACTTATGGTAAACCGAGGAATGATACCTATTGGGGTTTGTCTACTCTGTGGCCAATGAACAGTGTAGCATCGAAGAGTCAATCTGGAAGAGCCTAGACCTACAAATAAACCAAAGGAATGTGATTCATGGGAGTATGAGCAGCCCGTAAAAAACAACGCCCTGGGATTAATGAGTGTTTGACCTCTCCACCAGCTAAGAGGAATACTTCTAGCCTCTGGGGATTGAGATAAACTTGAACATAATTTGGGAATGCTTCTCAAGAGTACGGAACTGCATGGGCTTTACCATAGCTATGATCATTGTCCGGCTGGGTCGGGATTACCATTAGCCCATGCTCCCTATCAGACGTATATATGGTCGGATAACATGAGATAGAGTTCGATAAGGTTTATATGTAGAAGGATGAGTATAAATTGCGATCTTACGCAGTCAAAACAAAGAGGTTTCATCTATGTTTTCATCTAAGCTGAAGCCTAAGTAATTAAGGGGAAAGTAGTCGCTATAAATTCACAGTAAAAACAACGCCCCAAGTGCCGGACCGATCGCCGTCGGATTCCGGTAAATGAGGTACCGAAGTACTTTTGACCCCCGCAGTCTCTTTGTTTGAAATATCCTTCGAGTCGCGGGCTCCTATGCTCCAGCACACTTCGCCCTTTCTTCTCGCAGGCTACTTCGGGCTTTGGGGTTACTAGTACCCCTTGCCCAATATGGCTCCCATTGTAATCTCCAAATGCAGCGTCGCCGATGGCGAAGCCCTAGCCGCCAGCTGCATCCCCGCTTTCTGGGCCGATCCAAACTGGGTTCTGGCCTGGTGCCATCGAACCCTCGAGTACCATGTTTCGCAGATAGCCTTACGCTTCCCACGCAACCTGTTGAACAAACGGGAAACCTTGCGACACCAAAAAGCAGTGGATCCAGAGACGGGTCGCATACTTGGCTACGCCAGATGGTGCCTGCCATCGTCTTACGAGATAAACCCATACGGCACGCCAATATGGCCCGAGGCCCAGGTCCCAGCAGTTGAGCCTGAAAAGGAAGCCGAGATCCGGCGGATTGCTGAGACCGTTGTCTGGGATCCTAATAACGATGCTGACCAGGAGCTGTCGGATCGCGTAGACGCGCTGAAAGAGGAAGTGACGCCAAAGACACCACATATAAGTAAGCTATATATTAAAAAGATAATTCTTTTCTTGTCTAACGCGTTGGATGATAGGTCTAGAATATCTTGCTGTGCATCCGGACAACCAGCGGAAAGGAGTCGGCACGGCATTGGTGAAGAGCGGGATGGACCAGGCGGACAAGATGGGGTTAGCCATTTTCGTTCACGCTTTCAGAGAGGGGGTTGCGCTGTATAACAGGATGGGGTTTCGGCTCATAGCAGAGCTCATCCAAGACGACTCTGCGTACGGTGGCAGTGGCGAGTATGGTGCATATTTCTTCATTTATGAGCCTGGATCGACGAATGATCAGGTGCCTGAACCTGCGGTAGCCTGAAATACCGTTGAATTTGAGCTGTCTGAGGAGTATAATTTGCATTTTCCCGTCATAAAATCAATTCTTAGATAGTAATATATACCGGAGTTAAACTGAGCTTATATGTGATCTGAACATTGGAAGTTCCCTCTTTCCGAAGTTGATTGATGCTACAGTACGCTTATTACCGCGATCAACCATTGGGGTCCAATTGACGGCATGATATGATTGTGTATTTAAGGTATAGATGAATGGTTGAATCAACAAATGAGTGAGCTGATTCAGTCCTTGAAGCTGGATTAAGAATAGATCGCAGCGGTTTAATAAGGTCACATTGCGTGGGTCATTCTCCGTTCGACATGTTTCAACTCAGACTCATAATTCGAGGATATGATCGACCAGCTTTAGGAATATGGGCGTTCTGGGAATTGTCAACATTGGATCCAGAAGGGAAGGGATGTGTGGTTTCATAGTGAGAGTTTTGGCAGGTGATGAAGGCAGAACGACGTCTCTATTTTATATCGTAGCTTTATAAAACGTTTCTAACCAAGTTGCAGCAGCGGTTCTTCAATTGGGATTCCCGCGCTCTTGAGTAAGCCCCTTAAAGCCCTGATTGGGCTTCGGGATAGTTGAATGATGTCAAGAAGACGAGGAGGAGAAAATATAACTTTAAGCTCATCACAACATTAGTAGGAGGTCTTACCAGAGACCTATATTTTCCTTAGTGGTATTGCATCGACATATAAAAAAGGTCCTACCTAGAAAGACTTAAGTCTTAGGGAATCTCAAGACCCATGTGCACATGTGTAGTCTTAGCAAAAGCTATACTTAAACAAGCTATGTAATCCTATACTATATGAACCTTTTTCCATTGAAAACCACATATCAAGAATGATTTGAAGCAGGACGATATTCCTCAAGTTTGAAGGGGATGAAATCAGAATTGTACAGCATCCGCGCGTCTATATACGTGTACACCTTCTCAGGTTCCCCGGGTGTCAGCCACAATTTAATTATTCTAGCGTTGAAGCCAATGGCACCATCTGGCAGTAAGATTGATCGATTAAATCAAACAAACCAAACAATTTCAAGCTACAATCGAAACGGCGTGGATCCGGCGGGTTGTCGATCTGTCCGGGGAAGTAATTTCATTGGCGTCTGCAGCCGATAGCCGACGGCGCAACCCGGTGGGGAGATCACGCCATGTGTGCAATCTTAAAGCTATCGCCGGAGCTTGTTTTGGAGCCGGTTAGGAGCCGAGTCGGGTTTACATTTAATTAATATGTGTAAATGTTAGTTTAATGATTAGCAAGGAATGGGTCATTTGGATGATCTTCCGGCGCTTGGTCAAACTTCCCCACACTTCACTTTCAGTGTCCTGGGCATAGATCTGAAGATCCTGTGGGGTATATCTGTAAGATCTAGGGATGAACATCGGTTGGTAAATTTCTTGTTTGATCTTTTCGATCATTGATGACATTGAGAGAACTGTTAAAGAGACTACTATCATGTGAGATGGTCCTGATGGACAACAGGAATTAGGATGAGCTAGAGAAAGGACCTGCTCGTGATATTGATTGGACTGCTGCTGCCATCCATATTAGACGAAAGAAATAGTGGCATCACTGTTGACACCACTCTCCGTGACCAAAACGATCATTGCAGTCCCTTAGGACCTCCTAGGAGTGAGATCAAGATGAAAAGAGTAAGCTGCGACTCCTCGGCGCTCCTGCCTCCTGCCATGAGAAATTCAAAACTAGACGCTCATTGACCATGCGAGGGTCTCAGGAAGTCTTTGTTCATGGATGGTTTGTGAAATATGTGACGTGTATATGGAATTTATCTGCAGGCTAAAATTAAACAGGTAGGTCGCGAATAGGTATTCTTTATACAACCTATAATCAATGCGCCATCAAAGCCAATAACTCCACCCAGGATATCGCAAATCGCTTTCAATCGTAAATCGGAACAAAAAGGAGGGCTAGTATCTATATATCGAGCTCAAGTAGACTCAATCCACTCAGTCCAGGCCAACTGGTCTGAATGGGCAAGGCATTTAATCATATCGGGAGGTGTCGTTTGCCACTGAACCGTTTCATATTCATCCAGGTTTTGATCGAGGGTGTTGACATGGTCGCCAACATAGCCTCGAATTTGCTTGGTCTGAGTCGCTTCGTTGTCAGAATAAGCCACATTCACCGATGGCACGGCCAAGACCTTGCCAAGACCTTGGCTGTACAGATCCTTGGCTAATAGCATAGGTTCATCCATGTAGCAGTCCGCGTCTGTTTGCTCTGCAGGCCGAAATCGAATAGTGTCTTCCGCAAGTGACACGGCGTTCAATGTCACCATACCGCCCCAACATGAGTACACCTGCAACGGCAGGAAACTGTCGTATCGTGGCTTATTTAGTCGGTCATCGAAGAACATATCGTCGCTTCCGCTCAGCGAGCCATCGTGTGGAATCTCGAAGAAGGTGTTCCCAGCTAGCGACCGTGATTCCCAAACACCACGGAAGACGGTCCCATCGAAGATCCAATCAAAAGCACATGTCATCTGAGCCCCTTGGTTGACATGTTGGAATACTACTTCCAGTATATCTTCAGGACACATCGCGATATCATCTACGAAAATAACCACCGCATCTGGTGAGTACATGCCTGCTAGTGCATGCAGAGGTTCCACCTCTTCAGCCTTCAGCGGCTGCAACGCCTTATTGCGGAGGTTTGCGAGGGGTTCCTGGCTCGTATCGTCCCCATCCAAAATTTTGGGGCCACTAGTCGCGAGGAAGTACCGTACACCCATGTTATCTAGGAATGGTTTCAAAGCATTGAGAACCTCCCACGTGCCATCCTCGGATCCACCATCAACAATCGAAATCGCGCAGTGTTTGGCACCTAGATATTTCACGGTCTCGACAACACTGCTCATCAGTCGCGGAAGAGCATCGAGAGCTTCGTATGGGTTTAGCGCGAAAAAGTACCGCACTTGGCTACTATCCTCCGTATCCCGCAAGTTCTGATATCTATCCGCAATATCGGCAGGGCAAGAAACGCGCTGATATGGCCAATCGTCTCGGAAATTCAATATTGAATGAACGTGTCGATCGAGTCGTTCGTGTGATAATTGGGGCCATGTGCTCTTATTATTCCATTCAGGACTGAATTCTTGGGAACTCCCGCTCGATCCTGTGGGTGCTGCGGTGAATGTTGATGCCGGTTCGTTCGGAATATTCTCTGACGCATCCTGTACCGGGTCCGGAATCTCGGTATCGAGTATCGAAGGTCCATGCGACGGGTCGGCGATTTGATCGTATTGCGGGATCGCTGGCAACTTGCCATTGAAGACGGAGATGCCAAGTTCGTCGTTCCAGCGAGTATAATATGCAACTAGCTTGGTTCCCAGGAATACCAGGCCCATCACTATCGCGACCCCGCCCAGCAGGGCCTGGTAGAGCCTGTGCCTCATGACGATCATCGCACCTCGACGATCAAAGCAAGGGGTGGCGATGAAAAGCTTTTCTTTGTTCCATTCCAGTTTAGTCAAGGTTGAAATGAGAGTGAGACAATAGCAAAAATCGAATACGCGCAATGACGACTCCCAAATGCATCTCAAGATTTTGTTAGGATGACACGCCGAGACTGCCGCATAAAGCATACGCAAGCAGGATCGTCGATGATCCGAATTCGGTCGCATTCCCACGCCATGGCTGAAAACGGCAACTGGCCGCGTGGCCCAGCAATCAAAACAATACAAGTTGATGGGAAGTCAGAAAGAAACATTCAACTCACTTAAGATAACGTCAAATTGTGCAGATATAAGCTCAAGAACCACGTTTCAGATTCTTCTATGGGAACCACATTGGGGTAAAATGGGCAGCGATCGCTCGATATTGGAAGATCGGCGGTGGCTATATAAGCTAACACAAACTCATGTCCTAAGGAACCAAAACAAAAGGGGAGAATGGTGCAATCTTAAGAGTTCATTGAAAAGTTAGCGCTAGATGATTTATCCGGGGACATTATTTGAACTAAAATGCTTCATTCAATTGAGAGAGCGCATTTCCTTGACTAAGATCCTGGCTATCTTTCAATCTGCGCACGGACTTCATTTGGAAAATGGGAATTAAAGCCGAGTGTCGGATGACTAAGAGGCACTGTGGCTGAAGTACAAGTGGGGGCTTAAAACGCATAAACATGGCTCCACTTCTGCATTGCATCAGCCGATGGCCGACTGGCGATTGATAGCTGCCGAGCACGAAATGCGGCACCCTCATGGCGCAGTGCATCATGTAATGCAGCAGGGATCAGCTGCCCCCGATTATAAGAGTCTCGTGCAGCTACCCCTCCTGTTACATATTCTCTTCAATAACCCCGGAGTCTCGTGTTTCTTGGGCCTCCATTCAACTTCTACTTTGATTGACCTCTACAGTAATTGGCAATGACTACGAAACGCCCCAATTTTATGGTGATTGTCGCCGATGACCTGGGCTTCTCCGACGTGGGCTGCTTTGGTGGCGAGATCCGTACCCCTCACATTGACAAGATCGCAGAGGAGGGGTTGCGATTTACTGATTTTCATGCGGCGGCAGCATGCTCGTGAGTCTATGAAACCGATCATTACCAAAGACTCTGCTAATCCCGTCTCCTAAAATTAGTCCCACTCGCGCCATGATTATGACTGGCACCGATCACCACATCGCAGGCCTGGGTAACTTGATCGAATGGACCAACATCTCCGGACAGAATGGCCCCAAGGGATCTGCGATGAGCACGGCCCCGCAGCGTGGTATGCCAGGATATGAGGGGTACCTGAATGAACGCGTGGTCGCGCTTCCCGAGGTGCTGCGGGATGCGGGGTACCACACCATGTTATCTGGCAAGTGGCATCTGGGCCTGACACCCGAACGCTCCCCTCACAAGCGTGGTTTTGTTCGCTCATTCGCCCACCTTCCTGCCTGCTCCAACCACTATGCCTACGAGCCCCAACTGCGTGACAATGACGATATTCCCACTTTCATCGAGGCCAGCTACATCGCATTGCACAGTGAAGATGGAGAGTATGTGCGCCAGCTTCCCGAGGGCTGGTACTCGTCAGACGGCTATGGAGACAAGATGATTGATTATCTGCGCGAGTGGAAGGAATCCGGTGGCAGTGCTGGACCGGACGGAAATGGAGATCGCCCGTTCTTTGGATACCTACCTTTCACAGCGCCCCACTGGCCACTTCAGGCACCGCGTGAGTACATCGACCACTACCGCGGAGTCTACGATGAGGGCCCCGATGCTCTGCGTCTAAAGCGCCTGCAGCGCCTGAAGGAGCTGGGTATGGTCCGCGAAGATGTAGAGGCGCACCCTGTCGTTGCCGACGAGATCAAAGACTGGGATGAATACACCGATGAAGAGAAGAAGAAATCCTGCGTTTCAATGGAAGTCTTCGCCGGAATGGTGGAATGTATCGATGCCAACGTGGGCAAGGTGGTTGAGTACCTGCGCTCCATTGACGAGCTAGACAATACATTCGTTTGCTTTATGTCCGACAATGGCGCGGAGGGCGCCGCCTACGAGGCCTACCCCATGGTGCAAAACGGCGTTATGCCCCACCTGCAAAAGTATTACGACAACAGCCTTGAGAACCTGGGTGCTGGAAACTCATTCATCTGGTACGGTCCGCGCTGGGCGCAGGCCTCCACAGCTCCCTCTCGCCTCTACAAAGCCTATACAACTGAGGGTGGAGTACGAGTCCCCTTCACTTGCCGCTTCCCCAAGAACATCAACCTCAAGCCTGGCGATTCAACCGCCGCTAAGGGCGGTATCACCGATCAATTTTCCACAGTCATGGACCTGGCACCCTCAATTCTGGACATGGCCGGCGTCAAGCACCCCGCACCAACATACCAAGGCCGCGAAGTTGTCTCTATGCGCGGTCGTAGTTGGCAACCCTGGGCTACCGGTCAAGAAGAGCGTATCCACCCGAAAGACTTTATTCAAGGCTGGGAAACCTGTGGTCGAGCTGCACTCCGCTGTGCAGACTGGAAGATCGTCTTCATCCCCAAGCCCAAGGGACCGGAGAAATGGCAGCTGTACAACCTCGTCGAGGACCCTGGTGAGATCCATGATCTTGCGGATCAGGAGCCGGAGAAGATGAAGACTCTTCTTAAGCTTTGGGATCAATACGTTCTTGAGACGGGTGTTATTCCTCTTTGCCCTGATCTAGGAGCTTTCCTGGAGGCGACCGAGGCTCAGATGCCGGAGAATGCTTGGATGGAGTTTGATTACTGGAAGACTGGTGCGAGGGATGAACCTGAGAAGTTTACTCGGGAACCTCCTCGCTTTCAGCGGAGTGTTCAGCAGTGGTAGAGGCCAGGTGCCTAGGTGGTGAATGTTAAATTAAGATAAGTCATTTCAATGTTGTTATTATGAATCAATGACATAGAGTTTAAAATATCCATTCAATAAACTACAATAATTTGCAAATCGATCTTAGCCGTAGATTTTCAAGTAACATTCAAAGCGAGCATCTTCACTGAAAACTCATGGGCTGTTGACCTTTGTCATTGCAATGAGCATCCCGGTTCCCGAGGTCCTTCAATTGGAAGGTTATTATAGCTGAGTTTCCCAGAACTCCAACTACCACACTATCAATAGATCACTGGCTATGATGACTTTGATTGACTTCCAGATATAGGTACTCAGATAGGTAGGCCCACGGGCACCTCAGATGCACAAAGCCAGATCAACAGATCAAATCTATATTTTAGTATACAAGTTCAATATAGTACAATAAAAGTCCCCATGAACTTCTTAAAGACCCCTCTTAATAGCCCAGAAATAATTGCCCCAATCCTCAGATCCAGGAACAATCTTCCACCCCAAACCAGGGACATAAATAGTACCCACACACTTCCACTGTGTACCTTCCAAAGCCGCAGCCCCAGCACGAGTAACAGCCGTATCCGCAGCACGAATCAGCGCCTCCTGCGACCAAGCATGCAACTCAGATGGGTTCACAAACTTATTCCATTCATGCGTGCCACGGGGCACGACACCAATCGGCCACGGTGCCTCAGCAATAACCTGATTCAAAATGAAAGAAGGAAGTGTCCGCGCAATAGTCGAACCCACTAACCAACCACCCGGCTTAACCGCACGCAGACAATTAGCCAGGAATGCTTCCGGGGTTGTAGTCTTAAAATCGATATGCTCGATAACCTCAAACAGGGAAACGACATCGAATTGTGGGTGTGTAACTGAGGATTCGGATGGGGATTCAGCTTCCGACGCAAGGACGTCTTCCAGGGTTGTATTCAGGTAACGGAACTTCCCGCTGCGTAGATGTGACTCGACAGTCGGATCCATCCGGGCATGGTTCTTCGCGATCTGGATCAGGGCCGTTGTGGGATCGATAGCTGTCATTGATGCGGCGCGGGTGGGTGTCGGTGCATCTGCGGCTGGGTCGAGGGGGATAGTACGCGCCAGTGACTCGGCGAAGATACCACCGCCGCAACCAATGTCTAGGTAATGCAGGTTCGCGGGTTTGCTGCCGGGGGAAAGGGTATCTGCTGGTGGGGGTCCTTCGGCGAGACATTGTGCGATGAATTCGTGGCGGAGAGGGTTCATCAGGTGTAGGACTCGGGAGTGGCCCATTGGGTCCCACCACTCGCTGGCGAGTTTGGAGAAATGGGAGACTTCATCGGCGGAGACTGAGGATGTGGAGTGGTTGCGGGTGAATTGTGATTTCTGTTGCACGGTAGATCGAGGGATGATCTGGAGTCGGCATGTTGGCCTTGAAGCTGTGGGTGCGCGCAAGGCACGGAAAGGTAGAGAGCGTGGACGAATTGATGCCATGTTGAAGAGGGGAAATTAGGCTTTGCGATATGGTAGAGCGGCGCAAGTCTCAGCAAGGCCTGCTTTGCTGAGCTTTGGTATGGTTCTGTGATTTGGTGGTCTAGTGAGTAGTTAGAAGGTATATCCAAGGGAGTTCATCATGTACAATCGCAGAGAGCAGGGAAGTACATACCAAAATCGATGCATTATCCGGGGCTCCGGATCGTCCGTTGGGAGCAAGAAAGTTGAAGCTATCCCCGATCGCAGAATCTCGGGAACAAACAGAACAAACGTGCCAAGACACCCAGAGCTTCCAGATCACGTAGCTTTCAGGGCCAGTCAGTGTTCCAAGGTTCTCATGCGTTATATCCAGAATTTGCCAAAATTAGCATTGAACGGCTAGTAGTTTGGAAATTAACTGATTTCTTGCAGCATTTAAATCATTCCTATGGAATCTCTAATTTTGCATGTTGGACACATGGAATCAATAATTCCTGCACACAATTCCAGTATTTCGATCTTGTATTTTCCCTTCCCAGCAGCTTTTATACCTATTTTAGTCACGCCATTTGCTTCATGTCAGGAACAAACTGAAATACTGCTTACATCAAATGATAAGTCAGTACAATGACATGTGACGATGGAATTGTTGGGAAATAGGACTTTCACATGTGAAAGTGGTTAAGTGGGGAATCGATTGGATCCACGTACTCTTTGACCTGCACCAAGGACACGAGATATCTTTCCTGTTTTACTCAGATCTCGCTATGACCTTTTCAAGTCTATTTTCCTGGTCGTGCCCAGTTAGATCTTGTATAGCAAACTTTGATCCCTGTCGAATCGCGGCACGCCATCGCTCCGGATGGGAGTGACCCGGGGAACCCATTGGCCCTGATAACCGGACTCGAACTCTATGGATTTCCAAAGATCCAACCCACTAGACAACATCCAGTTAGCGGCGAGGCTTGGGACCCATGCCATCATCATGTCTTTTCATCTCAACAGAAATAGTGGAATGGGATTAATTAGGATGGGTCCAGCTTCCAAAGCTATAAGTTGGAGCTACCAAGCTCCTTCCTAGTGAAGCTCTTTTTGCTACTGCAACTTGGGACGAACACGCTTTCAGGTCCCCCGATGACCGTACCTTGATTCGATTAAATCTATAAGCGAATTTGACGCCAAATTTCCATTCCATGAGGAGCTGTTCCGGTTTTCTCCTTGCCCCTCGTTATCCCCGCAGTTCCACCTGAAAGAAACAACAAAATGTCTTTCATCGATACAACCAAAGATCTCCCCGCCCTCTTTAAGAAACAAGTGGAGGCGACTCCGAATGGCATTGCGCTGGAAGATGGGACCACCACATACACATATGCCGAGCTAGACCAAGAAGTCGATGCGCTGGCCACTCGACTGCGACTGTATGGCGTCAGCCGTGATTCGTTGGTTGGAGTGTTGCTTCCTCGCAGCGCACACTACGTGATTGCCTGTCTGGCTGCGCTTCGTGCGGGTGGTGCATTTCTGGTTTTGGAGCTTGCGTACCCCGCGGGGCTGTTAGCCGACGTTATCGAAGATGCCCGCCCCGCCGTGGTCATTACCCACCAAGTGGAGGCCCCCAGAGTGAAAGCACAATGCCCGGTGATCGCATTGGACGAGCCCATAACCGAAGTGAACGGAAACACAAAAGAAGCCGCATCACTACCAGCGGATGATGATTTGGACCGTCTGGCATTTGTTTCGTACTCTTCCGGCACCACAGGCAAGCCCAAGGGAATTGCCAACCCCCACAGAGCACCCGTGCTCTCATATAACCTAAGATTTGGAATCCAGGACCTACAACCGGGCGACCGAGTAGCATGCAATGTATTTTTCATTTGGGAGATGCTCCGCCCACTGTTGCGTGGTGCGACTGTTGTGACCGTTCCCGACGATGTTAGCTATGATCCCGCAGCCTTGGTGGATCTCCTTGCCTCTAAGCGCATTACCGAAACGCTCATGACCCCGACATTGCTAGCTACTGTGCTTTCTCGCTATTCCGCCGGTCGCATTGCGACCCGTTTACCGGAGCTACGAACACTATGGCTAAACGGCGAGGTGGTGACTATGGATCTGGCCCGCCGGACGATCAACTCTTTGCCCGACACGCGATTATTGAACTGCTATAGTGCATGTGAGACACATGAAATTGCATGCGGAGATATTCGGGACATGATTGATGACTCCATCTACTGCCCCGTTGGTCCTCCCCTTGATCCCGAGCATATGTATATTTTGAACGAGAGTGGTGAACGGGTAGAGGCTGGCGCGGCCGGAGAGTTGTTTATCGGTGGAGATCTTCTTGCCCGTGAATACTTGAATCTCCCAGAGACAACGGCCAAGGCTTTCACTCCGGATAAGTTTGATGCCACTCCTGGTGCTCGGATGTACCGAACTGGTGATTTGGCTCGACAGCTGCCTTCGGGACTTCTGGAGATCACTGGGCGAGTGGGTGCGATGATCAAACTTCGCGGTTACTCTGTTGTCCCTGCGAAGGTGGAGAGTGACATTTGCAAGTATCTGGCTGTGAGTCATTGTGCCGTCGTTGCGCATGGAGATGGTCTGGAGCGACAGCTGGTCGCATACGTTGTGGAAGATACCGAGGCGGGAGATCGTCCGACAGTTGATGTGAACGAGGCTGGTCATAGCCCGGCTGCACGCCGGGTGCTGGAGGAGCACCTTGCTCATTATATGATTCCCGCACAGTGGGTGGTATTGAAAGAGCTTCCCACTAGTGACGTTTCTGGTAAGGTCGATCTTAAAAGCCTTCCACCACCTCGCAGTGCCAGCCCCGTTAGCATTGAGCAGTCGGTGGACAAGGACCCAATTGGCATCGACGACATTGCTGCTATCTGGGCCAATGTTCTCAAGACTTCGAAGACTCTTCTAAAGCCCGAAGATAACTTCTTTGATCTGGGAGGCCACTCATTGTCCCTCGCGGACTTAGCATCCAGAGTGTCAAAACAATTTGGCTTCCGTGTGCCTATTCCACGCCTGGCAGAGAATGTGTCGCTCTCTGGTCATCTGGATACAGTGCGCGCCATCCGAGATGGACACACTGCAGCCGTTCAAGCGGATCTTCCAGCTGTTCTGCTAGCCGACTCCACTTTGGACGACGATATTAAACCTCTTCCCAACACCACGATGACTTCCATTGCCTCTGCAGAGACTGTGCTTTTGACCGGCGTGACTGGATTCTTGGGTGCCTTCCTGCTGAATGATCTTCTTGAGAACACTTCGGCGCAGATCATCTGTCTGGTCCGATTTAGTGATCCAGAAGATGACGACCAAGCCGGTGGTGTTGCTCGTATCCGTCGCAACCTTTTGGACCTGGGACTGTGGCGTGATACAATCATGGAGCGTGTGGAGGTTCTCCCGGGAAATCTTTCAAGTGCTCGTTTCGGGTTGTCACCTGAGACTTTTGACGACCTTGCATCTCGAGTCCAGGTCATTGTTCACGCTGCTGCTACCGTCAACCTAGTCTACCCATACGCTGCACTCCGTAACGCCAACGTTGGTGGAACAAGAGAGATTCTCCGTCTGGCTTCTAAGGGTGGCGCCACAGTTCAGTATGTCTCGACCAACGGTGTCTTGCCCCCTTCTCCTACTGGTGGGCGCGGCTGGACCGAGGATACTATGCTAGATATTGCGGATGTGCCTACGAAGCTGCTGGACGGCTACGGTCAGACCAAGTGGGTTGCTGAGCAACTCGCTCTTAAGGCTAGTCAACGCGGAATGCCAGTCAAAATCCACCGATGCGGTACTATCAGTGGACACAGTCTGACTGGTTCGGCAAACGCGTGGGATCTGCTCACTGCTTTGATAGTAGAGTCCATCCGTCTGGGATACGCACCAGACGTTGACGGCTGGCGTGCAGAGATGACTCCTGTGGACTTTGTCAGTCAGTCGATCATTCACCTTGCCACACAAACAGAGAAAATCGAGAACCAGCCCGAGCAAACGGTCTACCACTTGGGTGATCCCGATCCTATCAACACTCGCATTGTCTTTGAGAATCTGGCGGAGCTTGGCTACCCCACTCAACTACTCCCCTGGGATGAATGGGCTGCTCTCTGGATGGAGAAGCGGGGCTCGACTAAGGGTGGAGACGGTGCATTCACCGTCGACATTCTTCGCAGCGGTATGCCTACCGTGGAATTCCTTCGCGGAATCGTGGTCTTAGATAATGCCCTGACTCGGCCTTTCCGCAAGGCAGTCGAAAGGCCCAAGGTTGACCCCCTCCTGCTCGAGACGTATGCTCGCCACTGGTTTGCTCGTGGCTGGCTCCCTAAGCCCCCATCTCGTCGTGAGGCTCTTGGCCGCTCACTTGCCCCCTGGCCAGCTTCCCGCGGCCCTCTCAGTGGACAAGTCGCGGTAGTCACAGGTGCTTCATCAGGCATTGGCGCTGCTGTGGCAGCCGCACTCGCCAAGCAAGGATGTGCTGTTGCACTCGGCGCCCGAAGACTAGATGCTTTGGAATCAGTCAAGCGCAATGTTGAATCCTCCGGCGTCAAGTGCATTGTCCGTTCAACCGATGTGACCAACAAGACTGAAACCGAGGCCCTCTTCCAAGCCGCCCGAGACGAGTTGGGCGAAGTCGACATCCTCGTCGCCTGCGCTGGTGTCATGTACTTCACCATGATGGCAAACACCCAAACAGACGAATGGGAACGCACTGTAGACGTCAACTGCAAGGGCCTATTGAATTCACTCTCATCCTCAGTCCCCAGCATGCTTTCCCGTGGCAAGGGTCACATCGTGGCTATCTCCTCCGATGCAGGTCGCAAGGTCTTCCCAGGTCTGGGCGTCTATTCTGCTAGCAAGTTCTTTGTCGAGGCTACTCTGCAAGCTTTGCGTCTTGAGACAGCTGGAGCCGGGTTGCGGGTTACAAGTATCCAGCCTGGAAACACATCGACTCCATTGCTGGGCATGTCAACTGATGCGGAGGCCGTCAAGAAGTACGGTGAGCCGTCTGGCGCAAAGATCCTGGATCCTTCTGATGTGGCCAATTCCATTGTGCATGCTCTTACCCAACCGGAGCATGTCTCTGTGAATGAGATCTTGGTGGAGCCTCGGGATGAACCTATCTAAGTGCTATTCTTCATTTGTGATTTATGATCATGCTTTACTTGCAAATATAGACTTCTAGTATATAGATTAAGAATCAGATTGTGAACGTTATCTTCGATTCATGGCGTCCTAAGTACCAGGCAGTTACCTTCTAGTTTTCTAATGTTAGTTTACTCTTCTGTTTTTTCCCAAGGGTATACTATTTCTTTTTCAAAACATCAAAAATCCGTCGTTATGCAGTACAAGTCTATATTCGTAGTGTTCTCAGTAACCCAACTTCAAATCAACCAAATCTCAAGTCTGTATATACAAAACAAAAAGCAAGGAATCTATATAAGCTCCATGGTATCATAAGTCAGACATTCAACGCAGAAAAAGACATGCATATGCAAGCATCTCATGAACACAAAGCACCATATGCGATCTCAAAACTCAAGTCCACCCTGCTGACCTAGACCTACTATTCCATGTCCATGGTCCAGATGCTCACCTTCCAGAATCTCATCCACACCCCGATCCATAGAAGCCAATAAATTCCACCCCGGCTCATCAGCCCAAGATCTCGGACCAGTCTCACCAAGCGTAGGCAAAAAGTTCCCCATATTAATTGAGCCATCGAGTCCAATGACATTCTTACAACGTTCCAATAACGGCGCAAATAGGTATGACGGGGATCCACGGATCTGTGAGAGAGTATGTAGGATTCCCCAAAGGAGTTCGCGGGGATCAACGGCTGATTCGGATAGTCTGTGGACGGCTTTTGAGCCAAGGGAGCGAGTTACATCTGTTACGCAGACGCCCATGTCGAATAGTTTTTGTTCCTGGATTCATTAGTTGTTGACCCCAAACCAAACTGGGATCGAGTATCCACTCACCATTCCGATTCCATGTGCATCCACCGCACCCTGTGACGCAGTTCCTATCACACTCATAACGGCTTTACCAACTAGCACAGGTAGATGAAATGGTAAGACCGACTCGTCTTTTGATCCGGGTTGTGTCGCATGGCTCATAGATAGTTTCCACATCATAGCTTGAAGCCATTGTTGCGTGATGAGGATATCAACCTGTTGGATTTCTAGAACGCCGTCCAATGTTATCGGCTTACATAGACTGGATTGAATGACTGATGTCGGTGCCTGCTCGACAAGTCCATCGCCGCCGCCGGCTGACACCCAGTCGTATAGATTTGCGGTGAGTTTCTCGAAGATGTTGATCAGATTAATGAAGCCGTATGCTAAGATCGGGTCTTCTGAGCAGAGGACTTGTGGTTTGTGGATTGAGCTGCGGAGCATGACTGGTTTGGACTGTTGGAGGGCGTATCCTCTATCCATGAATTAGCAAATAGAACCAACAAGGAGAGTTCTCGAGGGAAATGGCGGTTTACCTTTCTGTAATAAATAGAAGCCAGAATACCCTCCTCCTCTCCTCAGCTTCTTCAACCTGGAAGTCCGCATAGGAAGACTCTCGATGTAAACCCAACGTAAAAGCCATCGAAGTAGCCTGGCAAAGATAAAACCACGCATGAGTCTGCTTATCCAAATTCCCATAAGAGGCAAATAAAAAGAAACTCGTAAGAAGATTCTCAATACTGATATCCTCCACAATATCGCATTCCCTCCGCGCCCGCACAGCCTCTTCTAACAATTTCTCTCCAGAAACGAGCACATCCCCATCGCCCAACGTCTGCATCCTCGCAGGATCTTGAACGGGATTCGCACCATCAAGCTTAAGCTGTATATGCGTTGCCGCGCACAACGCAGCTAGAAACGCATACCTCTGCGGCAATAACCGCTCAGGCTGGTGACTATCGCGACGAAGCTGATCACCCCGCACGACAGGCATGATGGGGAAAAGATATTTCAGATAAACGTTCACATGCGCGAGCAGTATCTGCGACGACAAACGCGCTATCTGTGGCGGAACCATAGGTCCATATGCGGAGGAATCAACGGTATTGATATCCGTTGAATCGGGCGAAGAGCCCAGCTCCGGCGGCGGAAGTTGTGAGAATGAGTCGGAGAGATCATATGAGTATGGTGCATCATTGATACCAAATGCGGGCGAAGTAGGTGAGCTTATTCTGAAGCCTGATTGATCGAATGATTCAGTGTAGATTTGGTCTGGAGTTGAGGTTTCGCCTCGTGCGGGGATCGGATGGATCGGCGCGAGGGGGTAGAGGGTTCGGAATTTGGGGCCTTTGCGACGGAGGACGTCGCTGTATGAGCATGATAATAGTAGCCGTTGGCATTTATCGCAGGGTAGTTCGCGGGAGCATTTTATTTTGCGGCGGCGACAGTTATCACAGGCTTGTTTGGTCGAGGGGGCTTTGGATGGGCCCACGAAGTCCATGTTTAGCTATGCAAGCTAGGCACTGATACTGGGAGAAGTAGTTCCAAGGTTAGGGCGACACACGGGGCATAGTGGGTTTGAGGGACAGTCCAGTGAAATAGTCCGTGAGCATCTGGGGTATTGTGACTTTAATAATACCAGTTAATTAACGTCAACATCTGGGGAAGCGTGGGGCGCAACAACATTTCAACCCCGCAAAGGCCCATGCACGCCTAGTATAGTTTGGTTATATGGTGTGATGAGGTTATCTAGGGATCCGCTTCTTGCCCGATGTTGTCACCGAAACCTCTAATACAGTAGCCTTGAAGTATGAGTCCATACTAGGATTGGTTCAATGATCAACACAAGGAGATTGTTAGGTTTACGCTAAAAACCCACATCCAAGTCCACAATACGCTTCAATCCCCCAATCCAACCATAACAGCCCTCCAAACTCTAGAAGCAAATGGAAACTTCGACTAGAACCTTGGAAGCCCCTCCAATCCGGGAGAATATGATCCCATTCATGCAGGGGCGTCCTCTAAGCGAAGTCCATTCCCGCCAAGCAAAGCCGACGTAAGCCATGACCTCGTTCTAGAAGGTTTGGATAATGCTTCCTTCAGCAATGACCCTTTCCCCCTCAGATGAAATGAAATGACGGGGGAAGACCAATGCGCGATTTTCTGGCTTACCCTGCTAGCGCGGCCCGCTAAACCACGCCTAGCCCGTCTCCGCATATCTGCAAGGGAAAGAAAACGGGGTCCCCAGGTTGAACAGCATAGCCGACCCAATCATGGTCTGCAAGCCCCTCGTCTGGCGTAATTGTTGTGGTTGGGAGATGCCGAGATTGTGGGCGGAGTTTGCTCGGGAAGCCGAAATACCGTGCGCTCATAGGCGCTGCCCTCTTCCCACTTTTTGTCCCCATTCATGAGCTAGTCATGGCCTCGCCAAATATTCGTAGCCTGGTGGGACTGTCGGATACTGCCGCCTGGCTCTGGGGCCTCTGGAGGAAGGTAAAGAACTCCCCGAAATTCTGGCGATTTTGTTGGTTTCTCCGAGTATCCTGGGTCTGGATTCTGGATATCTCCACTCATATGGGGCCATAACTTCCCCACCGAAGCTAGGAATACCGAAGCTTGATAATCATTGCGCAAATGTTGGGTCATCGGCAATTTCATACTGGGAAATGGCGGTGATCGAAACCTCGGCAATGAGGTTACAGTGTAGTTCTAGCCACTAAAAGTCTTAAGGGACTAGCCCAGTCTGGTTATAGAGCGAATTTACGGTAACTGTAATACCATCCATGTCCTTGGTCTCATTCTTGATTGGTTTATTGCATGAGAATGGCATGCAGTACTCGGTCCGGTATGTAACTTTACCTGAAACGAAGTTTTATTCCAAACTCCACTTCATGGCCAAGGATTGTATAAGTTTCAACAGCCTTGGAAATAAGCGTCCATAGTATGCATAGTCCCCAAATTTTTCTAGTCCGTTCAGCCTTGCTTACTGGTGCTCGATTTTGTTAATGAGGGTGCCCACATGTGGCAGCAACTCAACGGCAAACTCATCACCGGCTTTAATGAACTCCTTCGGGGTCTTAGCTGCACCAACTCCGGGCGGGGTACCTGTAAGAATGATAGTGCCGGCGGGTAAGGTAGTACCCTGCGACAAGAAGCTAATCAACTTCGGCACTGAGAAAATCAGATCAGTAAGAGGGCAGTCCTGCATAACACGGCCGCTCTTGAGACCGCGAATTCTGAACTTGCTAGCATCTGGCATCAAGGCAGCAGACACGAGCACGGGGCCTTAATTGGAATCAGCGGTGATCACGAAGCTACAAGGAAAGTAATCATACCGATCGGGCATGCGCCATCAAAGCCTTTCGAGAAGCTCCACTGGCTCTGGTTCATCTGTGATGTCCGGCTCGACACGTCATTCGCGGCGGTGTACCCGAGGACATAGCTCAGGGCCTCGGACTCGGGCACATCCTTGGCGTCGCGACCGAGGACGATGACCATCTCCGACTCATAGTCGCCGGTATTATCTTTCTGGGTGATTTTGGGGAGGACGGTAGGTGCGGGCCAGGGATCGGCGAGCGAGGTGGAAGGCTTCATGAAGAGGACGGGCACATCGGGGAGAGGAAGGGACATCTCCTTTGCGTGCGAGACATACTATTGAAAGCATCGAGTCAGCATATAACTCTAATGGTCTATATAGAGGTACTAAATATCACTCACGTTCAGGCCAATGCAGCGGATCGTTCCGACCTCGGTCTGCGCGAGAGGAGAGAGAATCCGCGAGATTGACTCTGTCGACCCGGTAATTGATCCCGGGTTCAACATAGATGAGCCCGAGAATGGGCGCACCGGGACATCCTTGCCCTGGTACACGGCCAAACCGACATCTAGATGCGGATCGACCGGCTCGCCGATGAGAACCTTGGCGGGATTGGATTTCGGAACGAAGCGCACCAGGCCTGGAGATGGTCAATTTAAGCTGTAATTGCAGAGCTGGAGTTATCTTACGCGAAAATGTAGACGCGATCTTGGACATGATTGATTTACGGAGAGGAGCTCCAAAGCAGTCGCAAGTTTCTTATCGGAGTATTTCTACCCCGGCCCTCCCACAATGTGGGGAATGGTGACGCGGGAGCTCCCACAGTGTGGGAGAGCTGTATGAATTCAGACGCAATAGCTTCAATAGATCCAAAATTTCGTGGCATTTTATCCCGGATATATCGCTATTATGTCTGCTCTAAAGGGCCCTTTCACTCTTGTCACTGCCCAGGTGTTAACAACGCGCTAGAGCACGTCGAGCGGCTTATTGGTCGTGTGGCCGAGCTATTGAGCGACCGGTATACTATCGTCCACATCGACAATTGCAATGAGTATAACGCACTGAGTTGAAATTTTCATGGATGTAACCGTGTATAGTTATCGATGAGGTCGAGGCTAAGGTCAAGAAGCATAAGCCGGACGCCCTGGCGAATTCCACGATAGCGAACTATCCATGCGACAAGATTGGCTGACCCAAATGCCGATACATTTTAGTGGATCGATGCGGACCGATGAAGAGGCTCAGCAAATCCATGCGATCGCCAGGTCAATCAATCCGAGCATGAAGCTGCACGCCATACCTACTGGTTTGCAGGTGAAGTGTGGCCCCGATGATGCAATTGTCGAATATCTTTGCGAGAAGGTGCCATCACTGCTGGACACATGTGTGCGCTGTAGAACTTAATATTAGTTTCCGATATAAGTAAAACCGTAGAATGCTTAATGACCGAGTGTAGGCAATGTGTATTTAAGATGTGAGACATGGGATGATTTGCCGCATAGATTCGATGACTGATTCCGCGGGCTCGGCGTCACCGCGGATGACGCATCGCCGAATTCCATTAACTCCGGTCACTCTCTCTCTCCGACACCTTAAAGGACATCGATCCTTCGGATTCATTTTTACTCCCACACTCCAACGCCTTCACATCTCACAATGCGCTAGGACCGCCGTCCTATTCTCCCACCATGGCGGCGCACGCGACGCTCCTCCGGTCTCTACGACCGACCCCCTCCCTCCGTCCTCTCCTCCGCCGACATGTCCACCCCGGTCGATATCAACCCTTTGTACCACCATCACCAAGCTCACTAGGCGCACCCCAAGCAGCAAAGACCTACACCCGTACCCGGAAATGGCTCCGGCGATTATTCTACACCTCTGTCACACTGGGCGTAATCTACGGCATCGATAACCAATTCTACGCCGCCTCACTAACGCGAACCGCACGAACATTCTCCCTCGGCCTCCTGGTCGCACTAGACTACAAAATCAATTTCACTCCACATCCCCCCTTCGCATCTTCTATTGCAGCGGTGCATGCTCGCAATGCGGAGCGCTTATCGGATCTCCTACGTCATAATGGGGGACTCTACTTGAAGATGGGTCAGGCTATCGCTATGCAGTCTGCAATTTTGCCTGCAGAGTTCCAGGCGATGTTCTCGCGGATGTTTGATGATGCGCCGCAGAACGACTGGAAGGATGTCGAGAAGGTTATTCGGGAGGATTTTGGAGCTTCACCGGAAGAGGTCTTCGGGGTTTCGTTTTCTGGTGAGCCTGGCAAAGGCCTCATGGAGCGGAAGGCTCGCGCGAGTGCTAGTGTTGCTCAAGTGCATTGGGCTCGTCTACCGGATGGAAGGGAGGTGGCCATTAAGATTCAAAAACGCGAGATTGCTCAACAGCTGGTTTGGGACTTGTGGGCTTTCAAGTGAGTGTTGTGTTTCGAGAGTTATGGCTTGGACTGGGTTGAATACTGACACCATTGCAGGGTCGTGACATACATATACAGCAAAATGTTCGACATCCCCTTCTACAGCTTGGTCCCATATATCAGTGAGCGGTTGTCGCTTGAAACTGATTTTGAGAATGAAGCCACCAACTCTGAGAACATGGCTCGGCTGGTCGCTGGTGAGCCTAGACTGCGTGACCGGGTATACATCCCGAAAATATACCGCGAGCTTAGCTCGAGGCGTGTTATGACTGCGGAGTGGGTTGAGGGCGTGCGACTATGGGACAAAGATGCGATCACACGTTCCTGGCGCGGCGGTTGGAGACAGGGCAGTCCAGGGTGTCACGGAACTCCCATGGACCAGCCGAATACCACCCCTAAGCCTCAGGATCCCCGAGCCGAAAAGCTCAAGCCTGAACGCAACTACTGGAAAGGACAGAATAATCGCGGTGGTCTGGGCGTGTCTCTGAAGGACGTCATGACAACCATGGTCGATCTTTTCTCTGCCCAGATGTTCCTCTGGGGGTGGGTGCATTGCGACCCGCACCCAGGCAATATCTTCATTCGTCGCAAGCCATCCGGAAAGCCGGAGCTGGTCCTCATTGACCACGGCCTATACATCCATATGGACCCTGACTTCAGGCACCAGTACGCTCGCTTCTGGAAGGCTCTATTAACCTTTGATAACAAGACACTCGGCGAGGTCGCCGAAGGATGGGGCATCAAAAACTCAGATATGTTTGCCTCTGCAACACTGATGCGTCCCTACCGCGGGGGTGACATGTCGACACAGCGCGGTATCGAGGGCCTCAGCAAATCCGAGATCCAGGAACGCCATTATGAAATGCAGCAAGCAGCCCGCAAGGCGATCCGCGATATTCTCGGCGATGAGCAAAAATGGCCGCAGGAACTCATCTTCATCGGACGAAACCTGCGTATCGTCCAGGCAAACAACCAGTTCCTGGGCTCGCCAGTGAACAGACTCAAGATCACTGCGACATGGGCGTCACGGGCGCTTGTGGAATCACCCGATCTCCCGCTGTTAGAGAAGATCCGCAATCTTGGTCAACATTTTGTTTTCCATTTTGTACTTTTTACTAGCGATTTATTCTTCTATTTCACCAAGGTCCGTCAATTCCTTCATCTGGGTGGCGGTATGGAAGATGATATCGAGGCCCAGATGCAGAGTATGGCTAAGGAAATGGGTGTAGAGCTGAACCATAGCGTGTTCGAGGGATAGAGTCTAGAATACGAGATGACTTAAGATACCTCTCTACTTATACCATCTAATTCAAAACCTTAGGGTAACTTGCTCAACTCTTCAATTCAGACCAGTGTTCCTGATTGCTTATGTCCATATGACGCTGAAAAGCTGGTTCGACGGTATAACTCTCGCTGCCAATATCAATCCCATGCCAAGTGTGACTACTGCAGTAAACGCAGCCAGAAGTCCCAGCCGCGCCAGAATCTCAACACCCGATCTCTCGAACTTGGTTGATCTTCGCTGTCCCAACCGGGTAGTCCGAGCCAGTGTCGGAACATACTTAAAGTCGAAACGAGACTCGCGACCAAGACCGATCTCCTCATCCAGAATTATCTTATAGAAGTGTTTGCGACGCATCTAAGTCATATGTTAGCATGATCCATCTAGGGATAATTGAACAGCAGATAGACAAGCATACCGAGATCATAAACCGATCCATAAAATGTATCCGTGGAATAACGAACGAAGTACCAGAAACCCAGAAACAATACCCCCAAATAAGCACACGATAATAAAGACTCGACCTCGGAATTTCCAACTCATCCGAAAGCCTGTTCCCATTCAAAAGCCGACTTAAAGCCTCCATAAACTCCTTAGAGGCGTACGCCGGAGCCGTATTCTCCAGACCAATAATGATATTCTTCGCAAGGACCCTCCCAACATCCGTGGGATCAATCTCCGAAATGAGCAACGACTCCATAGTCGCCTTCGCCGTCTGTGTATCTTCAAAAAGGTCTGTCGGTGTACCCATATACCACGCCACAAGTCTCCAAAGCGCAATATAATCATCGATCTCCTGCTGACTGAGGAAAATTCCTTGGCGTGGTAATCCGAGCCAGACGACCGAGCTGCAGAATGTATTGATTGTGCCTATGCAGTCCAGGTCGTTTACGGGCGTTCCGTACTTTGCGACGTCATAGTAGTCTGGCTTTTGGTTTGTTAGGCTTAGGATTCGGAGGCGGACTGTTGAGTGGAGGAGTCGGACTCGGATTGTGGATATCTGCCCTTCGCCGCCTGGTTTCATTCCTTCAGCTGAGCTGTTAACCTGCAAGACGTGTTGGAGTGTTTCGAGAAGTCGGCGGCGGACTACCTTGGCGCTGAAACCGCCTGTTCGGGTGAGGGTTTCTACTACTCGGATTGCGCCCCTGGCTTGGTTAGTTTGAGGCGGTTTGGATCAGGTTTGTGTCGGGGAGAAACTTACATCCCGCCCAGTAGGCTTTGGAAGCTGAGCTATTCGAGGAAAGTTAGCTGAAGTCATAAAGGATCCTTGGATTTCTACCCACCACGTTCAATATCGGAAGTCCATATCGAAAGAACACATCTTGTCCTCTTTGTATCTGCTTCCAATCCACCCATTCGGGAACTGTATTGACCTGCGTCCACAGTTCCTGTAGCTTCGGATCCTCGTTGGCATGATTCTTAAGCAAGGTATATAGATCCTTGTGGAACGGCTTATCGGATTCCCCGTCGGTGGGGATCTTATTCAGTCGTTCCACACACTCGTCGGCCAATGTATCACATGTATAAGCCATAGGTCTCAGCTCCTCTTCGGAGCGATGAAGATTGGACCAGTGGAAGGAGTAGTCCCAGTAGTGGCATTCGGTGCTGTTGCCATGCCGAGAAGCTTTCAAAGCCATGCTTGCAATCTGCTCAGAAAGAGGATAAAACAACTGGAAACAACAGGCTCTCTTTCCTTCTATTCCGTGGGGATCTCATAATGGTGGTTTATATGAGGTTTCGTTCTTTCCCTGTATCAGATATGGGTGCAAGCCGTACCGTGGTCCGTGGTCCGGGGAGAGGGGTTGGAGCTTTCGCATGTGAACCAGGTGTCTGAGTAATCGTCATTCCCCAAATCAGACATAGTACATCGTATGCTATTGGCTCAAGTGTAACTGATATTTGTTTTTTTTTTTTTGGTGTCTAACCGTGCGTGACTAGAAAATTTTCACATGCAGCTGGCCTCACGGGATAATGCTGCATAAGTGGGCCTTTAGATACATGGTGAATGGACATAATGAGCAGAGCCAGCAAATAAGATCCGATCATCAGGAACTCAAGTCAAAGTGACTTTATTCTTCATCCTGGGCGTCCACCTCCTCAAGTGTCTCGTCCTCAGTCTCCTTGGTCGAGTCTTCAAGGCGCATCTTGATACGGTTCCAGCGCTTATGGGCGGCGTTGGTGGTAATGCCGAGCTTCTCAGCGATGACCTTCCACTCTGGCTAGTGAGATGGCATCAGCATAATAGTCACAAGTATGAAGTTATGAAGATTTACCTTGAATTGGCCTTGGCTGGTGATCATATGGTAAAGGAACACGAGGTCCTTGTCCACGTCTTTGGGACGACCGGGAGTCGCCTTCTTAGCGGGGCTTGCCTTGATGACGGGCATCTCGACTATCATTTCCTTTGTTAGACCAGTAAGGTAACGGGGTTGAGGACGGGGGGGTTATTACATGCAAGATATGTTGTTGGTTGTCTGTTGTCTGTTGAAAATAGAGCGGACGCGGTTGCAAGGTTTGCGGTGGAATGAGAGTTACAAAGGTCGTAGAAATCTTTCTTGTGGACATTAAATGCTCATGTATTCTTAATCTATCCTTTCAATGTACCTCGCAAATGCTATAGCTATGACGCGTGGGAGGTAGCGCGAGTCTTCCGTTTCTTGGTCGCACCCCTCCCCGTTTTACTCGATGTACTCTTCCCTGCAGCTGTGGATGTAGATGCAGATGTGGGGTCAGTCCCATTCTCCACTGGCTCACTAGGTGAACCTTGGGCTATCTGAGCTTGCCGTTGAAGACGGCCGAAAGCTTTTTCCATGCGACTGACCCCGCCACTACGGACCCGAGGCGCAAATGCTCCGGCACCCTGAGCGCCTTGCATGAACTGTGTGATGTTCGACTGCGTACCTTCTTCCTCTCTGCGATTCATATCTCGGATCACAGGCACCAGTACCTCGTCCGTGCGCTCCGGACTCCAACCGATCGTCGACATGAGAAACCCTCTCAGGCCGTTCAAATCTGGCACACCCCACTGGAACTGCGAGGGATCAGAATCAACCTCTGGCTCGAGATAGGCAGCCTCTACCCGCTCATCAGGGAATGAAGGGGGTAAAAAGATCTTCGACGCCTTCTTGCGGAATTTCTTTCGGAAGGCGAGATGCTTATCATCGGGGTCGTTGATGCCCATCTGAAGTTGTGTCCACCAGTCACGAAACTCTTCCAGACTTGAGAACTCGGTGATTAGTTCGAGTGCCGTCACGGGTCCAATACCAGGAATGCCCTCAGTATAATCACTTCCTAGTAGATGGGCGAAGCTAATGAGCTTTTTGCGGTGAAGGGAGTATTCTTTTTCAAAGTCGGAGGTCAAGTAGCATTCAACATATTTGCTTTGGTTGAACATATTCTTGTATACTCGAGTTCCACCGAAAAGAAATGTATCGCTGTCGTCCGTAACGATACCATCTACAAGCCCCAACGACACTAGCTCGGCGCATTGCGCTTCGGCCTCCATGGGTGCTGTGATATAAGGCAGCCCAAAGAGTTTGAGTAACTGCTGGCACTCGTTGATCATAATTTGAGTAACTTCGTCTGCGTCACGTCGGTCTTTCTGTTGCTGGTTCCGTAGTTGCTTGAGCTCTTGCTCGTAGTCAAATGCGGTTTGAATTGGCGCGGCCGAGTTCAAATTTTGAGCAAACCGGGCATGCTCTTCAGATTCCTCGGCAAGCTGCTGCATGAGCTCTTCGTCCTCCGGGTCGCTGAACTCGCCATAGTCATCCATAATTGGCCCAGGATAAGTAGGCTCTCCCTGTGGCTCAGCGCGCTGGTTAGTAGAAGCAGTGTGGGAGACCACAGTAATTTCGGGGCCTTGTGAGGTTTCATGCAAGACATCTTCAAACTCTGGTTCAGGAGAATCCTCGATTTGTGCGGCTTGTGAGCATTGCTTTGTGTCATCGAGCGTTTTCCCGCGTGGTGGCAAAGCTCCGTCTTGAACCTCATTATCGTGAGGCCCTGGTGTCGGAGAAGCTATGTCTTCGAATTCAACTTCGACGGATGGCTCGGTGGGGGATTCTTCCCTGGTGCTGGTTTCCTTCTTTTCGTTGAAGATTGGCTCTCCATTCAACTTCACATCGACAGCCTCTGGAATCAAAACATCGGTGGTCGCGGGAGTAGCCTTCTTTAGCATAGTTGAGCCCGTGTTGGGTTCATCTTGTTCATCTCCATCCAATTCAACTACTTCTTTGGTGTCGGTCATCTCATCGACATCGATAACCTCCGTTGGGCGACGGTTAGAAAGAAATAGATGATCAGGCTCTTCTGACTCCTTCCGATCTTTGGGGTCATCAACCGTTGGGTCAACAATGAATTCTTCATTTAGTTTCGCGCCTGTGAACCATGGTGGTAAAGGTTCTGCCTTTTGCTTCTGGGATGACTCCTTTAGGAATCCACCGGCGTTCTCATCAATGTGGGTTGGTTGATCATCTTTGGGGACCTTGGTCAGTTTGATTGACTCGAAGGGGAGAGGCCCATCAAACGGGTTTTGTGGTCGATGTTTGTTTGTAGAGACTTTTGTCTGAGCGACTGCAGCTGCAAAATCCATTCCATCGTCATCGCTTTCACTAAGCATTGGATCCGTTATGGCTTCGGCGTGCGGCACCGTGTCCATCGGTCGATTGATTGGAATGTCATGCATGTCATCATCATGTTCTTCATTTGGTTGTAAAGACAGAGATATGGCTCTCTGGAGCTCATCGTCTTCATCATTATCAAAGTAGGTGTCAACATCTCGATTCTGATGATTCTGGAGAAGGAGCCCCTCGCTTGGTACGAAAAGCGAGTCATCTTCAGCCTCTTGTCTTCGAGATTCTCGTAGAGCTCTGCTCATGTCAGAATTTTCCTGTGATCGTTGTAGCGACGAGTCAAAAACACCCTCTTCAAGAAAGGGTAACTTAGGCAGGCGGTTGAGGCCCTCGATCGGTACGTCCTCAAACTCTTCATCCGATTCATCAGAACCAGACATCACATCTGGCAAGCCGATTTGATCAACATCAATTGGCTTATCCTCTTGTCCCTCGTCCTTATTCCCTACCACACCCAAAACCCAGCCTCCTTCATGCTGGCTATCCTTCACGAGGACGTATTCCCTGCCACGTTCGCCCGCGATACGCTGCCCAGATTTGTAATATGCCTCCTCCCCATTCATGCCATTGATATTCATAAGTCGTTGCGTTAGGTCATTGCGTTCTGTCACTCGCTCGATTTGAAACCTAGAGAAATCCATGCGATTTGGGAACATGACGTCCAGTTGTTCCTTGGAATAACCCATCCTTAATCTGCTCCGCAGTCGAGCTGCATTCAGGATATTGTATCGATCTGTAGCGGGAAGACTGAGAAAGAACGGGCTATCGAAGTCTATTTTGGAGAAGTCATAGAGATTGATATCCTGCCCTTGATGAAAATGTCTCGCATATTCCTCCAGCTCTTCCTGTGACATGATTCGAGGATCATTCGGTGCGCCCATCTCCTCCAGCGAGACATCTAGGTTCGGTAGGTGATAGGCATCCTTCTTCTTGAATTTCCGATTCTGCTGCCTTTCCTTGTCGGTCAAAAGGAGCTCGTCTGCATATACGGGAGCACCAATGTCTTCTTTCTCGTCTCCACGGACACGCTTTTTGCTTTGTCTCCGTGTCTCGGCTTCCTCTTCAGCGATCCTTTGCATTTGAACTGCGAGGAGCTTCCCGGCCGTCCGAGATGCATCCTCCCTCCGTCCTTCGCGCCTTCTTTTCCGCTTGTTGATCGTCTCCCGCTTGAGAATTGGAGCACCGCCATCGAATACAAAGACGGGCCGAATGCCGACATACAGAAGCTTGCATATCCGACGAAAGAACCCAACGATGTGTGAGTTTCGTAGTGCATTTCCCTCCTTATCACGCACTGCTTTCAGGAACTGGTAGATCCAGATCGACGCGTCAACAGCCAACCGTTTCTTATTGAGGGTTTCAAGTTTGATAGGTCGGGCGCAAGGCTGCACCACCGTCCAAAGGCCTGTGACACCCATGGCTTTGAATTCCAATGTTCACACAATATGCGTGAACGAGGTGAGCTAATCCTCATGGACGGGTTGCGTGCAGCTCATGAAGTTGGAGAAGATGATGACATCGGTCGCAGATGAACGGATCCACCTTACCACGCGGAGTGGCGCGCGGTCACGTGACATCCTTATTTGGCAAAATTGGAACCAGAAAGAGAAAGTGCGACTGGGACTGTGTGAATCTCCAGAACCAGCTAGGTATTCATAGTCTCGAGTATCCGTGAATAGGTATATGAACTCCAGAATTGTAGGTGAATGCATTACGTAGATTGTGAGCCAAAGTAATCTCTACATGTCGAAGATTTTTGCCTCGTCCAAATGAGGCGAGATTCTAGTGAGGGTCGAACAAAAATAAATGATTGAGGGATCATTCAGGTCATAGTCTAGTGATGATAAGTTTACATCCTGGAGCCTCACAGTCTCAAGGCTACTGAGCATAATCGAAGGCCATTCCACGGCACTTCAGCCAAAGAGACCGCACAATCTCTAGCGACGGCGATTTCGCCCCTCTAGCAACAACTAGAGACTCCAAGAACCGAGACTTGTCCTGCGCTGACAGGACTGGTGTTTGTTGCCCATGGGCATCAGCGACCTGTGCATCTAGGCCATTGAGAGCAGTGGTAAGGCTTGGCCTTGCGAGTGCCATTTTCTTGAAGACGGTTCGCCGAAGCACATCGTTCAGGAAAGTCAAGTCAGACCGTGCACAGCGACCTGCAATCTGCCTGACCAATGTTTCACACAATGATGGGACGAAACGCTCCAGAACTTGATCAAGAGCCATGGTCTCTTCAGAAGATCCACCGCGCAGGTCCATCATGGCTATCCAGAAGGCTGTTCCTGAACGAAGGACGAGAGGTTCTGGCCGGGTTAAGGCGTGGAGACTAAAGTTGAGTAAAAGGGCAAAGGTTGGCGTGCCTTGTGACACGGGACCAACGGCGGAAGGAAGTGGCTCCGTGAGGGAGAACAGAATAGCGTAGTATTTGGGCAAAAGGCGTGCAAGGAAATCAATCCCGGCATTGGCAGTTTCAGGATCATAAATATCGGGGTTGTCAAGCATCGAAGCGAATAGTTGTGACACATGGATAATCAGTTCCACGGCCTGGTCTCGAATTTGCATCGCATGAGAGCCATGGGACGCAAGGAACGAAGATGCCGTGGCCATGATGACATCCGTGCCCGAGATCCCCAGTGGGAAGCTTTTGATGAAGTCGACTGTCAACGACGGAGGGAAAACAAACAGACCGGATGACTCGGTATAGCCAGCTTTGAGAATATCGCAAGCTGAGTCGATAATCCCGCTATCAACAGGGAAATCCACAATAAGGAGTCGCATCGCCTCCATGATGAGCTGTTGCGACGGGGCTCCAGGGCCCACATTCCAAAATGATGGTGGATATGGATTCTGCTCTTGTGCAGCATCGACATTGATAACGTCATCTCCCTCAGACCGAAGGCCCCTTCCAAGACTGGCAATGCAACTTAAGACAAGATGACCGTGGACCCGTGCGATATCGTATGCAGAGCCAGCTGCTTCTTCGCGGGCTTTATTGGCCTCTTGGACGAAAAATCCCAGAATCCTCTCTAAGGTTTGGACTTTTTGTTGGTCTGAGTCCAACTTCTGTATGATTGTTGCAATTCCCTCGAGGACTCTGGGCATAGTAGACACAGTTGCCGTCGGTTTTGTTCGGAACTGGTCTAATCGATCAAGGAAGGTAGGGAGTTCTGTAGTCAGCATTCGAGAGCATGACTTTGAAAGCGTCAAAATAGACCGCGAAGCCGGCTGGGCACAGGACTCAAAACCCAGGGATTCAAATAGGATGTTCAGAACACTGGGCAAGAGGAAGCTGTGGCGTTCAAAGTATGACTCGTATTTACCGAATGAGTCAACAAGTGTTTGGCGTGCCTTGAGCGGAATGCCGGTCTCTCCACCAAGGCACAGTTGGGCAAAGGCATTACTTCCAAAGATAGAGTCCAAGCACTGGTCTGCATGGCCATTTTCATCGACTGCCTCAGATAGCTGAGCAAGGCAGAACATAGCAGCTTCGAAGCCCCGCCAATCAAGCTTTTCAAGATGAGTGGTAGCGCTCTCTTGGAAAACGCTGACAAGCTCCACGCCCAGAATCGGATATGCCGACAGGAGATAGTCACAGGCTTCGTGGCGGAACGCATTAAATTCGCTCCTTTCATCATCGCCCCAGTCAGCCAGATCACTGGGACTAGGATACAGCAGTTTGTTGAACATGCCTAAAACGACTTGGGCCATTTGTGCCTTAACTATTTGGTATCTTGAATCCGTAGATTCCAATTTGTCTGGGAGGCATTCGGCAATCTCGCCCCAGTACTCCAAGGCTCGGGTTGTGGCTGATTCGTCAATGGCGGCGTACCCTGGTGTTTTGAAGATATTGTGCAAGATGGCAAGTATTTGAGTGTTCTGGGGCTTCATTGGGTCACTGAAGAGATCAAAGTTCACGTGGGAGACATATGCCACAAGAAGATCAACAAACGTCATACTGTCGGCATCCTCGTTTTCGTCAGCGATTGCGATCAAGTGTTTTGTGACAATCGAGTCGGAAAGAATTTGCGACATGGTGAAGATAGAGTGGTTATCAAAGGCCCAGGAGCGGGTCTCAAGGGCGGAAGTTAGCACAGTTGCGGCGCTTTCGTTGAACGTTGGCAACCTGAGTGCCTCTATTATATCCTGGCCACATGAAACTGCAAGGTTCTGGGTTTGCTTGTCCCCGGCATGGCGATGGTTTCCATAGACACTAAGCCAGGTCTTTCAATGAAAAACAGAGTTAGCCATCTTCTCACGATCAAATCATGTTTAGGAATATCCTCACCTTCCATGAGCCCATAGCCTCATTACCTAATGTGGATTCCATAGATTCGCCGCCAGCTTCAGAGGCATGGTATGCGATCTGCCGTATGATGTATTGGACGAGCAAGAAAGCATCACCAATATTTTCCACTACCCGCTCAATGACTGAGCCAACCAAATCCTGAGGTTCAGCCTCTAGGCGCAAAGCTTCCTCGGCCAATGCGACCGAAAAGAAAACCAGTGCTATAGCTTTCTGGGTATTCAAAACAGGTAGGACTCCATTGAGGAAGTCTACTGTCTGGGAATCTGACTCGGAGACGTATCCACCATGCGCAAGACTTGCGGCTAGTTGCCAAATGGCTCTTTTCCAGGAACTTGCAGAATTCCGGAAGACAGCAACAAGACTCGAAGCAAGTTTTCTGACTACCATAGCTTGTTCACCTTCATTCACAATTGTGATGAAATGATTGACAAGACGTTCCAGAATTTGCCAGGTCATTGGCTCTTCAATTTCACCCCTATCTGTACAGTTAGGAATGACAAATGACTTCGGACAAAAGGCTTGGTTGAAGCTCGGATGCATTCTAGAGCATTATCTGAAAAACTTACCCAGACACATTGATCTTCACCGTAAAAGTAAGAGCTCCCATGAAACGGTGATGGGTGGAATTTTCGCGTAAAAGAGAGTCTGCAATTTCCCAGGCATGCTCGCCTTTCTGTAATTGTTGTAACCGGGTTTGAATTTCATTGATGCTGGTTGGGTTGCGCTGGTTTGCGGGATCATAAAGTTGTGTAACTAACTGAATCTAGTGAGCATACGCGTCCAAATAAAAGGACAAATGATATCATTTACCGCATGAGCTTCTATTATGGGCTCTGTGGGACCAGGGCCCATGTTTGAGGAATGCGTCGCCATTGCTGAGGTAGAAGAGAAAGAAAGTGGGATGAGAGAGTATACAATGCGTATCATCACGTGGTGATAAGAGTGTCTAGTCACATGACAGTGCCCCGCCATAGCCAATCATCTGTCAGTTATAAGGGAACTGAAGTTCCAGAACTCGTCCTAGCTATGAACCGGATAGATTGGTCTAGCGAGGCTGGATTGACTACCTCACTTATCGATATGATGGCCCAGGAAAGGCATCTGGAAGGCCTGTTTGCTGAATCGGGAACCTAGTACTATAAAGTCGTGTAAGGCACCACTCATTCTGACGGCTCTTCTATCTTCGATATATTACCACTATGAACTGAGTCGTATTAACTTTGACGGCGTCGATATCTTTAGCAATTGAGGTGCGCTGCCTGACTGCTAAATTTACCCTCGTTATGCTTTTCTTAAGTGTCTCTGTCGTACTTATGTTTTGAATCATAGTGGAGATGCATCCGCAGCCGTCGAAGACATCATGCGTGCCATTTTGATTAAGCACAAATTTTTCCTTGAATGTCACTCTCAAACAAAGAAACGTAACGTTATCAGCCAACCCCCCGTACACCATAGCACAGCCTACCAAACTTCCGGCTGGAAACTTTCCTTGAAGGTGGACTATGACCGAACACACTAGTGCGTATTAAGTATTTTCTCCACTCCGTCTTCTCCACCATCATTCTCCGCTATTCTCCACCAGCCAATAGTATTCTGTACCTAGACGACTTAAGAAGTGAAATACAGTACTTTCAAGTCAACAAGATAACGCCTCTATCAACCCTCGGCTCCAGGTCAATGAGCTGTCTCTTGCTGTTTCTCGTGGGCGCCAACGCATAGAAAGCACACCAGTTACCCCAATGCAATAATATGACTCCACGGGTCAAACAAATCCGACACTTGTTACTATCGAATTATTTAAATTGGGGGGTTTAAAGCCCTCTGTAATACGTAGTATGTAGAATAAGGGGGGGGGTATGAAGTCTGAATAAGTTGTTTGAAAGTACTCTATGGTACTCTATGATGGCTATCTTGTCACAAAACCTCCCCTACATACGATTGACCGACACACAGCTCCTCACCGTAGCATCCCCATTGCCATTGATCCACCAAGTCGATCAATGAGTTTTCTTTCCCTCAGGGACCGAGTCGTGATTGACATTGTCTTGACTGGATACATTGAGCTGGTCAAGGTGGTCAAGTGGCAGACGCAGGAAGTCATGTTTATTCTTCCAAGTTACTTGACTCTCAGCAAAGCCTTCACTCTCAACCGGGGATGGTGGTGGATCAGTAATCTTGGTGACAAGGTATGCTGTAGATGCCTCCGCAACGCCGTACATGACCACACCAACGAAGGGAGTCTTCAGAACAACGGTAAAGGCAAACGAAAAGCCGAACAAAACGCCCTCGCGGTCGCGGAACCAGCGGCTTTTCTGTTCCGGAGTGAACTTGATACGGCGGAAGTACGGTTCAAGCTGAAAATTTTTGTTAGTCGGTCCTCAAGTCAGAAGGATGATCACTAGTACTCACTAGTTCGCGCATCAGACTTCTTGATGCAAAGTAGGTGTGGAGGAACTGAATGATGTAAGTCTTGGGGAGAACCAATCCGGCACCAAAAATAACAACAGCTGGCGCAGTGCCGACATGCGATTTGAAAGTATAGAAACTGGCTGCCGGCATAACGAAGCGACCAACGATAGGGACCATGGACAGGAAATACACAGCTAATCCCAGCCCAATCTTCTTGCCATAGCGATTGGCAAAGGTCATGAACACCTCCATTTTGGGACGTGTTTGACGAGGGCCTCCTTTTGTAGGAAACTTTTCAAGGTTGGGGTAGTACATGTCACGCAAATTATTGGGATCCTCAGACTTGTGTTTCTGAGCGTATGTGGTGTCCACCCAGTGGATGGATTGCATGAAACTTCACCAAAGTCAGTAATGGTATAACGAATACGGATCCTATAATCTTACATCTCATCAAGTGTCGGCGTAAGATGGCCCATTAAGGTCATCAGAAGGAATGGCACTTGGAGAACAGATTTGGATAAGAACTCCAGGCCCTTGAGAAGATCGTCGTCCCATGTTGCGCTTTCCAGGTCGATTATCCAGGAGATGATGTAGAGAATAAACTTCAGGCTGATTATCTACAATTTGATATTAGAATTTCATATCCAGATACTACTGGTAAGACAGCTTCAAAAAGTGGACATACCGGAATTTGGATAATAAGTTGGATGACAATCCCAACGGCAACTGCTATAGCTGCTTGACGGAAGTGCTCATGCTTGAACAGATCTGGATTTCTTAAAGCGCGGACAGCTGCAATTGACAATAGTCAGTTTCCAAGAAACATAGGGGTATGGTCAAATTCGCAATCTCCAAGCAGCTGCCATGGTGGGCCCTTAGAATAGGCAACACACAGTTGCACTCCTCAAGGGCCCACGAGCTATCCATTCGAGGCCCCACAAACGTTACGTGTGCCGAGAGTTCCGAATGAAAGGATTTTCTTGTCTGCAGGCCTTGATCTGCACAAAGAGAGTATGGGAGACAGACTTCCTACCACGGTGAGCTGGAAGCCACGAATGACGGCATTGGGCTCGAAGTTCGACATGATCGAGCCCGATTGAGTTCTCACACCAGCAGCGAGGTGTCCTGAATTGTCTTGAAGTCTCAAATGTTCAACTGCGATTAATGAGGTTAAAAAGAACAAATTGCCAGGCATCCACCGTTTATAAAGATGGAGCTGCGTCATGTCACATGTGGCTTATGGCCTGAGGCACTAATATGAGCCTCCCCACGCAAAAAGGCACGCGCTCATTGCGCCGATAACGACCCTTCAACCACCAATGTGTTCACCTTACGGTGGTATCGCTTTGTCCACTTATGACAATGCCCGAGCCTCAAAGTGAGCCTTTGGGTCAGATACATTCCATCCGGCGCTCGGTTACTTTCCCCACGAAGTTAATACCGCAGTCGACACGCGGTTCCGGTACGCCAAATCCAAATGTCGCGGAGAACGTCATCTTCTATCATCCCTCCGCGAAGATAGTCCATTTTGCTCCCAGGGCACTAGCCCCGATCCCGTCCAGTTCCGCACCCACCGATTTTGATTATCCCGTCGATACCATCGAAACACTCCCCTGGCGCTCTGCGACGGAGCGAACCGTCGCAACTGCGCCACTGAGACTCGAGAAAGTCCATGGGCTGACCGTGTTTCTGAAATGTGGAAGTGTCGTCCATGCGATTCTAAAGAACTCACAGTGCTGGTGTGTAGATGGAGTTTCGAAATTTGTCTTGCGCATTCGCCCTCTCACGTATTATCGCATCGAAATACCCCACGAAACCCAGGAGGAGAAAAGGCTGGTGGACGATTTGAAGATCGCGTTGCCAACAGTACTCCGCTATGAAGTCACACCATGTCCTTTCAAGCGAGAATTCACTGTTGAGCTCCCGGAGGAGGCTACCGCGCCTCGGCGCAAGAAAGCCTGGCGCCCTAAGGGACGGAAAGAGGGCGTGACGGTATCATCCGGGAGCGACCAAGGCTCTCCAGGTGAAGTCAAGCCAGAATGGCTTGATTCTGGCAGTACTGGAGATGACACTGACGGAGCTGCAACCGATGATAGCGCAGTAACACCCGCGGGGTCTGACAGAATAACTTCGGACGTTTTGCCAGCGCGTGACACATCGCCTTCTCTCAGCGTATCTGAGCTTCCTGCAGAACCGAGGCTTATGAGACGATCGGTCACCGAAACACCACAGACATTCAGTAGCATCCGAGCGAAGTTTGATGTTCCTTCAGTTCCAGAAGAACAGTGCAATATTGAGCCTGCGGTTGAATCTGAGTCTACGGTTGAATCTGCGGCTGTGTCCGAATCTGTGCCGATTGCTGAATCCAAGCCTGTTTTCGAAAATGAGCCTGTTGCTGAACCCGACCATGTCGCTCAATCCGAGCCTGAGTGTGTGAATGTGCCTGAAACTGAGCCTACGCTCACTCAACCTACCCTCGCGCAGGCTAGATCTACTGCACACCCTGAGGCGTTACAAGTGCAGCCCGAGCCCACAGTTTCCATTCAGGTAAATGATGAGCCTGCTGAGGTGGTCTCCAATCCGAAAGAACCTGTTAACGACGAGAAACAAGAGGTCGAAAACTCGCTGGCTTGCGCGGACTCTGAGTGCACCAAGGCTGAACGGCAACTTGGAGAAGTATTGGTGCCTACTGAACCAAGTATTGCGAATACCGACGTGGTGTTGCATGAAATTAAGCATGAAGTACCTGCGGCTGTCCCAATCAACCAGCATGAAGCTGGTCTTGTCAAGCACTTTTCTGGAGCCGATGCTTTGGAGCCCAAACCCACCGAGGATAGATCACCAGATTTTAGCCAAGAACATGCCCCATTCGAGTCCTGTTCAAAGGGTGAGAATGGGCTTGCTGGCTCTATTCAGACTGAAGCTGGGCCTACTGAGTCCCATGTTGCTGAGAGTGAAGTGACTCAACCCGGCCAAGGCCAGGCTCAAACAAGGCCCCGATTCTCCAAGGATGAGCCAGTGGAGGACATCGTTACTGCTGAATCTGAAATTCATCCCGACCATTCGTTCTCGTCCACACCGGAATCTTTTCATTCAGCGGAACTTCACTCGCCATCCGACTCAATTTCCACCCATGCTACTTCCTTGGGTTCTCCTGGCAGGGTACAGAAATATAAGATGGCTCATGACCAAGATTCATCACCAGTCTATCCGCCCACATACTCAATGCCATCTGATATGGTCAACAACGGCGCAGTATCTAATGCCGGCACATTTTCGAAAGACAAGCCTTGCAACAATATTGATAGATATCAGATGGCACGAGAAGATCCATTTCGGCCTTCATTGAATATTCCGTCAATCTCGAGGCAATCCACAACACGATCCACGTCTCCCTCAGATCTCACTCATATGAGTGCCGAGTTCCGTCGCCGAGCACAGGCGACCAGACAACGTGACGTCTCTCCGATGCCGGCCCCTTCTACTATATACCGGCCCACCCCTGGAGAAGAAGCTGCCTCGCTGATTTCCAAAGCTTTGACTCTTGTGCTAGTACCACCCATTTCACTATTCATCGTTTTGCTCCATATCGCCGCCCGCATTGTCATCAACCCATCTTTCAATTCTACCAAAGCCATCTCTCAGTCCGGATCACAGTCATCTTCCAAGACCAAGGTGCCCGAGGATGACTTCAGTTTTCCTCTGGAGCGTGAACCATCTTCCGAACCATCTTCTGAATACGAAGACGCTCAAATGACGAGGAAACTTGATCCATGGGACCTTGACTAGGTGGTTTTGGTTCTGTGACCATTATTTGTTTAATACTCCCTTCTTCTTCTGTGTGACTGTTGCACCATTATTTGATTTAATATTCCCTTTCCTTGCATCTGACATGACGACGTCATTTTGTTTATGATTATTGGACATCGGCCTGTACGATTCACGGGTTGGACTTGGGGCAATACGCCTATGACATTTTGTATTCTAGCGCTGCATACTTAATATGAGACATTGGGTCAGACTCTGATCTTTGGTGATCAAGTTATTGATACTTTTCTCTACACATAGTTCTGGCTGATATCCTCCCGGACACAGCCAATTTATGTCATAATTGTATGGCCTTCCAGCTGGGCACAAGGCACTCAAACCCCGAAGCGATACAGGAGGCTACAGCATGTAGTTATGTAGGTACCGAGAAAAAAGCCATTGCTATTTGATGGAGGGATACATACATGAACCCATGGTACAGAAAAAAGAACAAAATCAATGTATAGAGGTATCCCAAAAACGCCACAAGTGCCAACTTCACCTCGCCGCTCTCCCCATGCTTACAGACAAAAATTGCCTAACGGCGGCTTAAACAAAGAGAAACCGATGTGTTCTTCTTTGCCTTCTTTCCAGCTGAGACCATATTTAAGTAGAAAATAGATCTAGTTTGAGTGGATCTTCTTAATGCGCATACCACCCTCGTAGAGGCCACGGTCCAGAGCCGCAGCGACAGTTAGGGTGCCACCGATAATAGCGCAAACGCCAGTCAAGAAGCCAGTGAAAGTCTTAGGGCGGGTCTCACGGTTTATCACCTTCATGGGAGAGATATCATAGTTGAAGAAGACACCGGGGATACCACCCGCAGCATGCATACGCTCCTCGTGTCCGTCAGCAGCATCGTTTCCACCCTTAAGAGAGCGCTTGTGCGAAGTGACAGAGTACTCGTGGGCTTCAATGCTGCCGTGAGCTCCATAAGCGAGGCCGTGGCTGCCGAGAGGCGCCTTGTCGTAAGCACTGTGGATGGCAGATGAGAATGTCGGATCCCAGCCCAAGGGCAGGTAGGATGTGGAAACGATCTTCAGGAAATACATAAAGTTGAAGTCGGGCACGTCCGTAGTCTGGGAGGTTCCATCAAGCGGGTTGACATTGTGATCCTCAGTCCATTTCCAACGTTCAGCAAGCTCCATGGGGAGCTGAGGACCAAATCGAAGCTCGTGGATCTCGTGCGCCATTGTGTGCACGTTCTCAACGCCTGATTGGCTGTCCAAGTAATAGTTCTCCAAATCGTGGGCGTGCATGTTCATGTTCGTGAAGCTGCGACCGGGCGCAATGTGGAAGTTGCCGACCACCTTGTTAACTCGGAGGACACCTTCAATGCGACATCCCTCGCGGCGCTGGGCCTGCAGTTTCTCGCCATATCCTTCCCGGGTGCACTGCTCCACGTTCTCTCCGATACCGAAGGCCCATGACTTTAGCGCATATGCCTCACGGACTTCGTCGCAAGTGTTACAGCAGCCTTCCTTGGCCGCATTGGCGGGCGCAGTTGCTCCATAGCACTCACCGCAGTAGTTGGGGTCCAAGTGTGCGGCGGCATCGGCCGGGGAGTGTCTATATGTCGCGTCAGTTGGTGCTTTGGCGAAATCGAGGAATGCTCCAAGGAGTAGCACTTACAGGTCCAATGATTGGATATCAATGACCTTGCCTCCCTCTGCAGCAGAGGCCAGGCGAACCTTGTTCACGCCGTGCGCAACACCCACTTGCTGCTCACCAGACACATCCATGACATCCAATGTCAGGAGCTGGCAAGGCAGCCGGGGAAATGTCATGTTCAAGTGGATCTCCATTCTCTCGCCTATACGCATATGTGTCCAATGTCAGCCACCCCTCCATAAGATCCAATGGCGTGTATGCAGGTATGTCTCATACCTCTCGACTTGTCCACGATAAGCTCCGGGTGGACCACCACTCGGCGGTAGTCAGCCCATTCTCCCCAGACCAACCACAAGACCACTAGTAATGAGGCAATTGTGATAACACCGCCGGAGTTGGTGCGAATGCGCGCATCTTCGACGGTCTTGGCGAAGGCATCTAGCCTTGTGAATCGCGACTTTGCGGGCATCTCGCCAGGCAATTGACGACAAAGGAACGGGTCGCCAGGCCTATAGAAATAGCTGAGATTGACACGTAATCTAAAGGTCAAGGAAATTACAGATTAGCAAAGTGGACGAAGAACGCGCAAGCTAATTGAAGAGCTTGAGTATGGCGGATTGCGCCGAGAGAACACTGGAAGGGGAGCCATGGTCGGGTCGTACCTGGACCAAATGAGATTATTAGAGTGCCCTTGGTGCCTGAGGGAATCCCGGCAAGCCAGTCATGAAGCAGAGCTGTTGCAAGCTGGTCGGTTTGATCTTGAATGTATTGGAATTACTCCATTCTGAAAGGACAGAACACAACCCCTGATTGGTGGGGAATGCTGACTCAGTGTGGATATCACATGACGGGGCTTTGTTGTATCAATTGTGAATCGCGTGACCATCATCTATTTAATCATTGGAAGTCATATTGTCCAAGTTATTATTATACAGATTAATCTTGAAATTTATCAACAATCCTCAAGCTTCATAGTTGCAATTATTGCGGCGTGATGTATGTTCTACAATGGTTTAGGCGGGCTGTGTCGGCTCCGCGCCCCCCACTTACTACGGCATTAATCGTTGCCCTCATTGCCTCGAAATGCCCCAAGCCACTCTTGGCTAAAGTACTAATCCTATATTTTAGACACTTCATAGCCAAACCCTTCTGAGTTAAATCTGAAAGCCTCAAGAGTAGGCAGTGCAGACCCTGCTTTTCGCCGCAACTGGGTGTTCCCCCAGAAGTATATAAATTCGTATGGTCCTATAGTGCCACATGTGCTGTGTATCATCCTTCCAATTGCGTAATTCCGCTTCCAATATTAATTGAGTGTCCTCTCTATCTGATAATGGCTACATCAGAGAATTTCAACTCTCCAACAAACAGTCAAGGGCTAGTTGAGCCACAATCGAAAACAACGGACCATATTCAAGAGTTTATCTTAACGCGGACGGGACCTCTGCGCATCAACATGAAGATATGTCCAAGGAGCGACCAGGGTCACCCTCTCTATTATGCGAAAATCACGGGCTCTTTCGGCGACAATACCGACCTTGCATTGCATGCTGGTTCTGATAGAGACCAACCTCTCTTGGGGACCTGCCATTTTAACAAGTTTCATACTTCTCAAATCGAAGTGCACCGCCAGAGTGGCCCGAAATCGAAGATGATCATGATCAAGGGACATGGTTATCACTGGTCCATGCCTTGGGTACCTTATTCAACTGAGCAAGGTCATACAGAGATGGAGCGCCACTTTTATTGGAGAGCACAAGGGAAACACACACCGGCATCGCCAGGCCCAGGCAAATTGTGTTTGGAGCTGTGTAGCACAGACTATGCTGACATCTATGCTACTTATTTTGGTGCTGCACCTGGTACTCGGAAAGGGGGCGTTTTATATTTGAAGGATATTTTGGGGAAAAATGGAAGACGATGGTGGTTTTGACATTATCTACCCTGGTTGAGAAAGCCAGGCAGACAAGGGCTCGAGATGGAGGCTTTACTATGGGCATGTTGGCTTACTGACGTCAATTGATTCACAAATTTCAACATAGAATTTAATATGTGCATTGAAGCATCCATGGATGATGTGTATACCTAAGCTTGAGAGCTACCTGGGCACTGGCCGGGGGGTGGATGAGAACTCTCCCGCCGTAGTTACATGGGACGGGAAACTAGGTATATATTAATCAATATGTACCACGAATTGTCAAAGTCAGATTGCTCTCAGATCACCCAAGGAGACTATGACAGAGATAGCAAGATAACATTCTTTCGGGAAATTACAGCTGTTACTGTATATGCTATCGAAGGGTGATACTGCATTCCACACCTTCAACGGGCACATGTTTAGTTGAAACACGCGGAATCCTGGATCCCGATCTTCCACAGGATCGGGGTTCTAGTCGTGGGTTTGCAAGAGAGGGGAAGTACCTGGATATGTAGGGAAATCCTTGATCTTCCATGTACCTTCATTCAGGCTGGGATGCGCCTGGGCAGGTATACATATGCATGATGTAGTGATAATGGGGATTTTGAGGGGTAAGAAGAGTGTAGCAGATACATTGATTTTGGTAGGACCCACACGGAAACGGAGGTAGTTGGTACCACAACAAACTTCCGCCCTTGAAGTGCGGAGTCATGTAAACAGTAAACAAATGCCCCAGACAACCAACAAATATCGGTTTTCTAACCCAGATCTTTCCAACATCCTTACATCCTGTTACTGACTGCGCTCATCTTCTATTCAGCATTTCATCTTATTTTTTTCAGGTCTTTCCGACGAATCGTTTTAGCGCAAGCGAAATCTTTCCTCAAGGGCACCGCCCTAGAGCAGGGATGATGAACGACGTGCCCAGCGTGATGGTAAGCTCCCTTACACATTTCTAGTCCTTGATCCAGGGAAATTGTGGTCGCATTAAAGAAACAAATAGTTCTGACATTTCCGCGACCAGATCCAGCGACCCGACAGCCTAGACGACATGGACATCGACTCCGTTCCCGCCCAGCAACGCTCCTCGCGGAAGCACCTACGCAGCAGTGACGACAACAATGATCTAGAATGGAGCTCCGATATATCAGGTCAATTTGACGATGCCGAGGAGCCCGCCCTGGAAGACTGCAAGTCCCCATCTGCAAAGTCCGCGAAGCGTCGCCGGTCCAACGACTGGCCGTTGCCGGACGAAGCAGCGGACTACGGAAGCAGTGGCAGTCGAAGCTCGCGCAATGGAAATACATCTTTGGGACCGAACTACAAAGCCTCGCCTCGCGCATCCCCCCGGGGGTCGGCTGCATCCCTGCGCAATAGACATAAAGCGTCTACCAATAGCCCTCGGCATCACCTTACTCGGCGATCTCGTTTCGTTGAGGCGAACATGAGCGATAGCGTGAGCGAGAAGCCGCCCAGCATTTACTTGCGTGAGAACAAAGGGCCTGGTTTGCAAAACCGTACATCTGGGATTTTTCGATTCGGCAAAGCAATTGCATCCGCTTTCAATCCATTCGGCGGTTGGAGCAAGGCCTCGCCTGAGAACGCAAACAAGTCTCCCCAGAAAGATGCCCTCACCCAAGCCGAGGAAGCGTATGCGAATCTCAAGCGCGCTGGCTATAAGGGCACGAATAAGGGATCTTATATGCAAAGCCAAAATGTCAACGCCTCCAACGCAGACCAAACCTGGCAAGCGATTCAAGACAAAATGGGCTATGGAAGTCCCAAACAAAACGCAACCACCCAATTCGCGCCATTATCACCTATTCGCTCACCCTTGCGATCCCCGTCCAAGTCTTCCAAGCGCTCGTCCTTTCAGGACCTTCGTATTCCATTCATGAAAACCCACGAACAACCACCCGCGACATCTGCATGTCTAGATCATCCGTCCGAAGACTCCGAGAATCAGGGAGTTCGGAGGCAAAAGTCTCGCAAGGAGCTCTCACGTGAGTCAAAGCTTCTCAAGAAAGTGAGCAACCTTGAGGATAAGCTGGAGCGTGCGCGACGAGAACTTCGTCATCTGAGTGGCAATGAGGAGCGACTGCCGTCTCCAACTCTAGATTATCGACCCATGAGCGTCGAAATGGATCCAGGGAGCTACCCCCGAAAATTCGTCCCAGGCGCACTGCCAAGCGTGCCATCTGAACGATTGCTAGATCAGCAGACCGTTGCTCAATCTCCCGAACTTCAGGCCTTTGTCTCCGAGGAGGGAAGAAGTGTTTCACCGGAATCTCAGCCAACGGCTAAGTCTCCAAAACGGCGACCATCGTCAATGGGTAAGGAAAGCTCTTCCCGTAAAAGGAAGTCAACAGTTCCTGAACCATTCGCTAGTCGGAAACCTCTTCAGCCCAATCCGGCGGACCACATTGACGACGAACGCCCCTCCGAATACGACTATTTAATCGACGCGGGTCTGCTTAGCCCACCCCGCTCAAAGTTGCAGAAATTCGAAGCCGGCGACAGCCCGGGGTCTGTGGACCGCACACGACATGTGGATCATGGAGCTTCCGCGGCCCAAGGCACGGATTCAATGCATAAAAGGTCCTCATATGTCAAGTCCCGATCCTCTCCTAGCGCCAATCGCTCACCAATGTCAAAGAACATAAGATCACCACCACGTCTCCGCATGCAACGCAACCGATCGGAATTGCGCTCCCCTATTTCCACAACCTACACCACTCCCACCTTGAAATCCGACCCTATCGCCTATGACTTTTCTTCTCCCCCACCACCATCTAGTGAAGCCCACCAAGCGTTTTATCTTCAGTCCCATCGCCAAATCGACCCAGACCATCTGGTTCGCTCTTCACCCACCAAAGCACGACCTAGCCCAAGACGGCGGCATAGTTACGACCTGGACATCCCTCCTGTGCCTCCTCTCCCTAAAGAGCTCCGCATGAACGCCATCAAGGTAACCGAATCGCCCACCAAACCACACAAGTCTGTAAGAGACTCTGCTCCGCCAGTGCTGTCTCAACAGATACTGCCGGGTCTAAAGGACCAGGCCTCGAAGGAAGAACGATTCCTTTGGCCGGAGGATATACTTTAGATTGTGTGTGAAAATGTGCAAGAGCTCGGTTGCTCTTGACCAGGAGCCACTTCTGTTTGCTTTGAATGATTTTACTCGCCACTAGCAGGTGATGTGATGAGGTTATGATTTTATGATACCCGGGGTTTAGGTTGTTGAATCCCTGTCTTGTTCTATGATTATGGTTATTCTTCTTGTGCTTTCTCAATGCATTTAAGCGATATGACTCAAGACACAGCATTCAACTTTCTGTAGTAACACAGAAAATACCCACATGATGTAACGGCGCATTTTCTGGTCTAATCCCGATGAAGCTCCGCATCCTTGGGAAGTAGCAGCCAGCTCACACCGGCAGCACCAAGTAAGCCGACTAATATAGGCTGAAGCACTTTGACACCAACCCGACCCGCGATAATGCCCGTAATAGCTGGGAATATAGAACCACCGATTTGTCCCAGCACAAAGACAAACGCGATCGCCGATGATACAATTTCCGGGGCGAATATTTTTGATCCAACAGATATGCCCTGCATATGGAAATTCACGTTAGAAGGTCTCACGTATCGATGGAACATAGAACTTACCGTAGCGAAGAATGGACCTGAGAAGAAACCCAACAAGCTGACAGCTACAGCTTCAGTAATGATATTTGGGACTCTGAGTGATTCGTTAGTGTCTGATAGACGCAATTCAAGGCGATCCGTGCTTACAGCCAGAATACCAGCTGGAGTCCAACACACAGCACCGCGTATATGAAGATCATGCGTCGTTCTCCAAAGCGATGCGTTGGCTCTGCAAGAATCAGTCGGCCAAGGAATCCGCCTCCATAGTAACCTGCAGGCACATATCCCATGTCTTTGACGTCTCCGTTACGGACTTTGACAAGGTATTCGACCATCCATCCTATTAATATCAGTCTCTCCCCCGAAGAAACAATGACTGGAAGCTTCAAAAGAGTACTCACCTCCAGCAGTAATCGCCGCCCCAAGGAAGAAAAAGAAGAACAAACTCAGCAACCAGACACCTGGTGTACTCAAAGTAGCCTTAATCTCCTTCAGAGCATTTTCCCCCGTAGAATTCGCTTCGGAGCTCTCCTCCCGACGCTTCTTCCCCAGAGCCATCCGATCATGAAACGAAAGCGACACAAAAGCAAGGTTAATAACACCCAGCCCCAACGGAAAAATGTAAAACAGATTCCACTGCGAATCAGCATTCGCTGACGCGACAGCCGTAGCCACGAACGGGCCAGCCAGACATCCAGCCATATACATCGCATGAATAAATCCAAGCCAACGGTGTGCACCTCGCTGGGATGAAACAAAAGTATTGGCGTGTGTATCATTGAACGCTTGCCCGAGACTCGCGAGCAGGAAGGTCACCGCGTAGAGCGGGAATGGGGGCAGCCAGGTGCGGAGCACATGGGCTAGGATTTGGAGCAAGGCTCCTAGTGTTAACATCGCGCCTAGATCTAGGTATTGGACTATGAAACTGTTGGAAATAGCTGCAAAGAGCCAACCGAAAAATGTGACGCCGTATCTGTATGATTGTTAATTGGGGTTCATGTGCTTGTGATGCCGTGATATTTGTACTGACAGTACTGCGACCATGTTTGTTCCAATGTCGTAGGAATGGATTATGTAGGGGATTAGAGAGCCGAGACTTCCGTCATTGACACCTGCAACAAAAAAGGACACTCCAGCGCTGCAAATCTTTGGGTAGAGCCATTTTGTTTGTGGTTGATTTGGTTCGGAGTCTTGTAGGATATCTGGTTCCGGTTCGTGGGTTTGAATACTAGAACCACGAGTCTGAAGAACAATTGTCTCTGTCTGAGTTTGGGTACTCATTGTGAGTCGTGCCAGTTGAGAGTGACGCAGTGCGAGACTGGTGGTCCTCGAGATTAATATACTCTGTGAATGAAAATGGAAACGGCAGATCGGGCCGTTTTCGCGCCAGTGACTAACTGGATTGGGAGTATTAAACGTGGGGAACGTGGGCGGGGTAAACTTTCCAGTCGACGGTGGGGCTGAGCTGCATACTGTAGACACCCGGACACAATGATTGGTCCGCATGGTCCACTATTGCTATGAGAAAGTGAACAACCCAAACACCCCAACACCGTCGATGCGGTAAAGAATGCCAAAATATTATACAAGCTCAACATCAGTACGGTGAGGAAAGGCAAATAATTCGGCGAAATTTTATTAGCCGTCCAACTTACTTGAAAAATTTAGTATTGAAGCCTCGTACATATCCGTTCAACGTCAATAGGACCGTCAAAATGACTGAATTGTTGCTGAAGTCTATTCATCTACTTATGACCTTGCTCCTAAGCCAATTGGCAAGCTTGCATAATTGTCTCGAAGAGTTGATTAGCCCTTACCTGCCCCAATCAACGAGGCGAGGCTGGACTATATTGATTATGGAATATTAGTGTAGGATACTATATTATAGTATAATATGGAATTCAAATGGCTTGAGAAGCTGTTCCCAAAGACGTTGAGACGAGTTTCTCAAGTATGGTAGCCGGAATGGAAGCCCGAGGCACTTAAAGCTTGAAAAATGATGTAGTATATATGGAAAGAAGAGCCATCTATACCACTTCAGCCACGGTAGTATTTTGATCCTCCTCAGACTTCTCAGGCTCCGATTCAGGTTCCTTGTTCTCCCAAGTATGAAAAGAATACAAACAATTGACACCAAAGCCGACACACTGCAGGCAGACATCAAATTCATAACAGTCTTTGCAATGCTTATAGCTCTCGCTCTTCGATATGCTTCGGGTACACACATCACACCCGCCAAGTGCTGGATCAAATTTGACCAAAGAGCATTTGGTATCGGGATCAATCTCCAAAGAAATGACCTTTGCTGTGTCGGTAGATCTGCGCACCAAATCTATTACTTTTCCGCTCCCACTTCCTAGAGCCCACCAGAGCAGGCCTCTACCAAGCTCGCTCTGAGTGGGACTCTCGGAAGGGCTTGTCAATGAAAAAAGATATTCCACAACTTCGTCATGTCCAGATCTAACAGCTGCAGTCAGAGGTGTAGCACCGTACCTATCCTTGTGATTGATGGAAGCATTTTTTGACTGCAAGATTTTCATGACGGTGATATGACCTTGTAACGCAGCGAGAAAGAACGGGGTGCGGCCACATTGGTCTTGAGCTTCCAGTTCAGGCTTAGCATATTGAAACGACAAGTTGACTGTTGCTATGTTGCCAATTATCGGGGCCGTATGTAGAATCGTGCGTCCTTTGTCGGTGGCATTTTCAACGTCAGCTTCATGTTGGAGAAGCAATTCGACTATAGCGGGGCTCTTGGTCGCAGCCACGCTGAGCGGGGTCCATTGGCCGATTCTAGTCATGTTGAAATCTGCGCCGTTGTCAAGGATAAGACGGACAATATCAGTATAGCCATGGACAGAGGCACCTCATAATGGAGTCCCATTGATGGAACCTTGGAATCTGGATTTGAAATGTCAGCTCCACGTTCCAAAAGAAGCTTACTGGCTTCGGTTCCAGTTTGCGCGATCGTGATATTAGAAGCTCTGGAGACTAGACATAAAATGGGACTGTGAAAAAACCTGAATTCCATAGATACATAAGTAGATATATAACCTTACTGGGTGTTGTTTAAGTAGGAGGCAGCTGCGAAGTAATTCAATTCAGTCTCAATTGGATATTTTGATATTAAAAAGCAATCCAACGCCCGACAACTGAGTCATTTCTTCCATTTCCTTTTCATTTGTCCATGATTACTTCCAACCTTGGTGGTCTGAAACTTCAGCAAATTTTTTAATGATTTTATTTTCGAATAGCAAGACTCAGAGTATTCCCTCAAAGCAATGACATCCAAATTCCGATGCTCTGCACATCAACAGCCTCGCTTTGCATCTCCGCCAATTCATTCTGGACCCAAGTATCAGCCTTCTCATAGACAAGTTCCCAAAGTTCGTTAGAATTCTGATGATCCCGCTTCAGCAATCCCATGATCATGAGAGTAGCGACGACATTCTCCTCTCTCCCCGTCAAGACATCACGTTTGCCAGAATTCCGGAGTATAGCAGTAACTTTGTGGCGTGTTTCATTCATGTCAGTGGTAATGACATCGAAAAGCTGATGATCCCAAACCCAGCTTCCCTCAAAGTCCTGCAATTCGATCAAGGAGTGCACCTTTGATTTTGGGGTTTTGGGTGCAGATGGCATGGTATATTCAGACAGGTTCCGACGATTTGATGCTGGAGGTGCGGGAGTGGGCTGGGCAGATCCGAAAAGTCCACCTGGAGTGGGACCAGCGCTTGCTGTCGCCTGTCCCAACATGGCCCCCTTTGATGCTGCCATTTGTGCATGCTGCATGCTCTGCATGTCTTGTTGAGATAATCTTAGGGGTCGTGGAACGGGTTGCCCTAATCTGAAGGGTTGGACTGATCCGAAAAGTCCACCTGAAGAGGGACTAGCGCTCGCTGCAGCTTGGCCAAACATGGCCCTGCCTGCTACCGGCAATTGTGCACACTGCATGTGCTGTCGAGATTGTGCGGGAGGTGCTGGAATGGATCGGGTATTTCCAAAAGGGCTACCTGAACGTACACTCCTTTTGCTGACTGCACGTGATGCTGGCGCTGGTGGAACGTATTTGGCAGATCCGGACAGTCCACCTGACCGAGTGCTTGTGCTGGCTGATGACCCGAATCCTACACTAGCTGCGGGCATTGCTTGAGCACACATCATCATGTGAGAAGTGACAGGTAAGTCATTGTGTCGAGCAGCAACAGGTCGTCGCACGGGTACTCGCACAGGTACTCGCACAATTCCAGCCTGGTATTCCTTAAGATCCTTTTTTCCAGATGTGATGGCCTGATCAGGGCCATTTTCCAAAGCAACGAAGGAACAGTATTTTCCCGTGATCTGATACTTGATACCGAGATTCTGACATTCAAGAGTCACGATCTGCTCCTGGGTTTGTGAATGAAGCTGCTTAAACGGGTTACCACTGGCATCTTTGACGTCCTCCAGCCAGCCGTGTCGTTCTTCTAGTTCAACTACGGCTTTGCGAGATGCAAGCTGGTGGATGGTCTCTCCTTTGCCGATGTCAGTTATGGGGATACGCAAGCACAGAGGACCCTGTTTGGATGTGGCGCTGAAGGTAAGAGAACGCGGAATCCTGTCAGACTCAGGGTCCAGGAGGAGGTATGCGGTTGTCCTGATGAATGGGTAGAGGGGAGGGATCTTGTGTGGGGCATGGATGGCCTTTGGCGGAGAGAACACAGGAAGGGTATCCGGAGCTCCTTCAATGACCGAGGTTGACTCCGGCTCCTTGAAATCATCGCTAAAGAGGGAAATTGGTGGAGCAGCTGGATGTTCGACTGTACTGCTGGACTCTACCTCAGTTTCAGTCGGGGGAAGGCTGGCGGGATTGATGATCTCGAAATCTTGATCCACCGTGTTATCGTAGTCAACCTCCAGCTTATAGTCGTAGATATGGGGAGTGAGAGCTCCCTTGAGCATCCGGATGACACTTTTGTCTAGCTCTTCGTTCTGGAGTACTGTCTGAGAAAATCCCTGGCCAGCTCGTGCAACTCCTTCGATCAAGGCGTGGGATACTGCATGTCCGATACCCAGAGTAAAAAAGCGAGCGGTATGCCCATTGGCATTTCCTCGAACGATTTCAAAAAGTGATTCCTGGTTCGTAATCGCACCATCGGTAAGCAATAGAACTTCCAAGTCCTTCCCTGCAAGGCGGTTTTGCACAGTAGCCTTCACGGCCGGCTGCATATTAGTACCTCCCATATCAGCGCCAATGCTATTCACCAAGTGAAGAGCTTCCTGAAGGCTTGACTTGTCATATGCTTTGCTGCTAGGCCAGAGAAAAGAATATTCCGACCCAAAAGAACAAATATTGAAGCAGACTCCAAGAGGCAAAGACTTCAGGAAAACCCGAAGAGCATCTTGCAGAGTGCTGATATTTCCACCCATGCTCCCACTCCGATCAATCACGAAAACGATCTCCGGCTTATTGGGCGGTAGATTGAACTTGGGAACCAGGGTAGCCATCAAGGCTCGCTGGCCTGGAATAGTAGGATGGGATTCAAGAAGTGCACGAGGAATATCAAGTCCATCAGCTTTGGCAACTAGAACAAAGTCGCGTTCTAGTAGGGCTTGGCTGTCCTTTCCTAGACGTAGAGTAGCAGAGGCCTGAGACGGCTCAAAGCCACTGGCGTCTGTCGCGGTGGAGGAGACTCTACCAAGAGAGACTTTTGGGGAGTGACTTGGGGACTGAATTTCTCGGATAACCGAGGATTTTTCCAGCAAAATATCCGCGGTTATAGAAATTCCTTCTAATTGAGCTGGAAAGCCAGGGGTTTGCTCGGGGGGTGGCATGCTCAACACATTCTGATAGCGAGGGGCAATGGAGTTGGGTAATGTGTAGCGGACTCCATCGAGTTGTGCATCCTGCTTCAGTTCGCCAATGAAGGTGATCTCCACTGTCACTTTCTCGTCGGCTGGAACATTTCCCAGGCGGATGGTGAAGACGTCGCTTTCGGTGGGAGATTGATCCATGATGGCAGCTGACTCGTTTCTACCCACAGCATCTTGGTAGTCAGTCTTAGCCTGTTCCTTGGACTTCACTTTGCTATGGAGAAGGCGAGTGCCGACGTGACACTTGAAGCCGACAACGCTGACGCCATCGTAGAGAGGGAATCTATAAGAAGCCTCTTCTAGGATACAGTTTGAGGGGTTGACAAAGGTTTGTGTGAGTGTGGTACGGGCTGCGGTAGAGAAGATGGTTGCATGGGCTTTGAGGGAGACTTGGGGCAGATATTGGAAGATGTTCTCAACGTAAACACAACAGCCACAGTTGACTTGTGCCATGATGGGTGAGAGTTGATATTTTTTATTTGATGTGATTTGATTTAAGTAGTTGGATGTTTTGGTTGACGGATATGGTTGAAAACTCTTATTCAAGAAGTTGATAGATAGTGATCTGGATGGAAAGAGAAAGAGAAAGAGAAAGACAGAGGAGAAGTGAGATAGATATAAGCTTTTGAAGGGTGAATCAGGCATCCATACACCAGTGGACTCGGAGCTTTGACGCAAAGCTGTGCTCCGCCCGTTGCCTAGAGCCGCCATGACTCAGATTTGTCATAAACTAAATTATGATTCGATGAGAACATTGACATTGCAGCTCTTCGCTACTTCTATGGCTCACCCCTGATTCTCCTAAATAAGACAAACCATGGGTGTTCCACATGTGCACCTGGGCATACAGTAGATCCTTGCCATTTTAGTGTCATGCCACCAGCTCCGGCTCCCAATTCTCCGGCGGCTCTTGAACGTTTAATTTACTTACGGCCTGGGCGCATAACTATCAATTAGAAAGGGGCCCCGGGGATTTGATTACTCATAACCTAGCTATAAGTATGCCGCAACATAATTCTAAACCTAGGGTTTCTACCAACGCGTTCCAAGGTTCAGGATATCTAGTAGAGAGCCCAAAATATTGGTACCTCTTGGAAGCTATATTTATATGCATCCATATCCTACAAACACCTCAACAAGTCCTCCTCCTGAACTTGATAAATCTCATCAATCCTCTCTCCAGTTCCCTCCCCACAAGCAAAATCCTGATTAACCCGCTCAACAAACCTCTCCACAAACTCACTAGCAACCTCATCAACAGTTACTCCATTAATCCCAACCCCCTCCAAACTAGTCACCTCTTTCCCTTCCAACCCACACGCAACAATCTGCTTGAAGAACCACATTGGCTCCTGAGTAACATTCAACCCAACCCCAAAGCTACTAATATTGCGTCGCAGATGCACACCCACAGCCGTAATCTTTTTCGGCGCCGCCCCGGCAGACGAAGCAGGGTCTTGAACCCAGACACCTGGATCCTCGGTTGTGAATCCGTTGACACCGTATCGCTTTAGCACATCGATGACGCTGTTCTCGAGAACGCGGATATGGCACCGCGGTGTCAAGCCCAAACGGCGGAGGTCGAGGATCGTGTATGCGACCATTTGGCCTGGGCCGTGGTATGTTGTTTGGCCACCGCGGAGGGTGGGGTGGTACTCTGCTTTTGGGGCATTGGTACCGGAGGGGGTGAGGATTGAGCGGATTGCCTCAAGGGGTGGTGGGAGGGAGAGGTGGTTTGTTGGTGAGTTGGGACAGGTGTTTGAGGGTGGGAGGTCGCGACGACCGGTTGTGTAGACCGGGTTTGGGGTGAAGGTGATGATGGTTGGGTCAGGGGGTGGTAGGTGTGCGTGCCCTGGGAGATTGGTCTTGAGATCTGATTGCGACGATAGGGAGGCCGGGGAGGTGAGCTTTTTGTGTGAGAGGAAGTGGCTTGTGAGCGCTTGTTGGAGGCTGGACACTCGCGCAAAGGGTGTGGTGTGTGGGAGGTGGAGGTGAGCAAGTCTCATTATGGCGACCTTGACGCGGGTTTATTCAGGGCAGTAGGGATTATTCTCCGTAATCATTGTAGTTGGGCGATTCGGTTTCCCTCGGAGTTGGAAAGTTAGGATTTTGAGTTGCGGAGAAGCTGGGAGCTCTCCGATAAGATAAGTCATGAGCTCCGTAGACTATGACGATCATGGACGCTCTGCTACGATTTCTACTCATTAAATGCAGGCTTTGGCACTTCATTGCTCATTGCATTCTACTTCGTATCCAAATGTTGATTGGCACATTGCATCATATAACAATAGAACAACATCGCGGGCATTTGGCTTTTCTGGCTATAGTACCAGCATAAACTCGAATTCAGCCATGGAAAGACTGGCTCTGCAAGGCGATCGATAGGTTTATATCAGATCCCTTCGCAGTAAAAGAGAGCCTGTTGGGGCGACCAACTATGAGGAAACACCATTGACCAGTCCCTCGTGTTCACCCGCGGGGGGAAGCAAGATCCAGTCCCGCACACCACCCTTCCAATCCGCAATGCGACCCTCGCGCACCTGGACCGTAACCACCCGCACATCACTATCAATCGACATACTGGCGCGGCGCGCAGCCGGGTCCATTCGCTGCTGCTGACCAAAGAGAGACATTTCCTCCTCCTCGAAGGTATTGTTCTCCAGATGACGTTCCTTGCACCAAGACTCCTCCTCCGAACCAGGCTCCAGGAAACGTGCTTCTCCAGTGATAGTAGTGGAGATACTCGAGAGAGCACTGGTGTTCAGGTTGAGAAGCAGGCTGGCCAGTGATGAGCGGGTAGCGGCGGGTGGGGGAGATCCATCGCGTCCACCCGGCGCGCGAGTTGGCGGGCGGTGGGAGACCCAATCATGGACGAGAAGGGATAGTCGAGGATTGGAGAGGAGGTGGTTGGTCTTTCGGGATGCGGGGTTGGTGGTCATGATGATGGTGGGGTATGGGTCGAACGGCGTGGAGGGGAGGTAGGTGTAGGACATGAGAGAGATATGGGGAGTGAGTTTATCATCACATGTTGCCAGATGGAGCTAATTGATGGTCATGGTCAGTATTTTGGTTGATTTGGGCAGATGCGCTGGGGGACGGAGGTTGCATACGAAGCGGGAGTTCTTCAGGCAGGCGATGACCTCCGAGGGCAAGGAAGTTGCCTCATGAGGGTGGGTAGTGGTAGCAGATGCCTCGTAGGAAAGAGGGGGATTGATAGAGTCAGCCATGGTGACTGGATTGCAAGCTTGTTTAGAGCTTAGGCGGAGGAGTTCGGGATGGAGAATCGATCTGTCGAGGGCGGTGTCAAGGTGGGCTGAAGGTGGGCTGATATCAACGTCATCCAATTGGACATTCTATGTACACTGCGGATAAGGTTGAATCTACATTATTGTGGAAACTTATGGAAGTTCTACGGAGAGGCTCATATTATGATGATCAAATCTTTGAAATGCTTTTGAAACTAGGCTTTTGAAACTAGGCTTTTGAAACTAGGCTATCTGTACATTAACGGGTTCGGATGAGCTTCCTCGGCTAATAAGCCGAGCTCATTCTTACAATCAAATATTGGCACCAACTCCATGTCATAATTCGCAATAAATAAAATGCAATAAGATCAGAAAACTGTTCATCAAACTCGTGGGTCATCATGTATGTGTATATCCAGATTTTCATCGGTCAGCGGCTTAAAAGGACCAGTTTACTCATCGTAGAGATCCATGTCGCCACTGCCATCCTCCATCTCCGCAAGAGCGTCGTCAGAGTCGACCATTTCTTCGTCGTCGTCAAGATCGCTCTCGCCCACCTCGTGATTCGGTAGGACGTCAATGCGTCCATCAATCATGACCACGCGAGCAGTTTCGCCATCTTGAATGCTGCCACGCAGGATGAGAACAGCAAGGCGGTTGAGGACCTCCTTTTCGATGATACGGCCGAGGGGACGAGCACCATAGGCTGGAGAGTATCCAGATGCACCAAGGTAGTCCTTGACTTCCTCAGTACATTGGATGAGGACGTTGCGACCATTGTGCTCCAGTCGCTTCTGAACCTCAGCAAGTCGTAGATCAACAATTTTGCGAATCTCCTTCCTGGTAAGGCGATTGAAGATAACAGTACTGGAGATACGGTTCAGGAACTCGGGGAGGAAGTAGTCGCGGAGAGCACCCATGACCAATTCGCGAGTTTGGGGATCAATGCGACCGTCCTTGGTCGTGGGTCGGGAAAGGTACCCAGCACCCAGGTTGGAGGTCATGACAACAATGCAGTTCTTGGCATCAACAACGCGGCCTTGTCCATCGGTAATACGGCCGTCGTCCATCAGCTGCAGAAGAACAGTGAGGACTTCCTTGGCCGCCTTCTCGACTTCGTCAAACAAGAGGATGGAGAAGGGGCGACGGCGCAAGCTTTCGGTCAACTGACCACCAGCGTCGTGACCGACATAACCAGGAGGTGCACCAATCATTCGGCTCAGTGAGTGACGTTCCTGGTATTCAGACATATCGAAGCGGATCATAGATTTGGGGTCGTCGAAGAGGAACTCCGCTAGGGCCTTGGTAAGGAGGGTCTTACCGGTACCGGAAGGACCGCAGAACAAGAAGCTGGGAGGCGAGTTCGGGTTGCTAAGACCAGATCGCTGAAGTCTGATTGCATTCGAGACTGACACAACAGCCTCCTTTTGACCGATGACAATTTTGCCCAGGTACTTCTCCATGTTGAGCAGTTTGTCCTTCTCGGTAGTCTTGAGTCGGGTGACGGGAATACCGGTCCATCGAGCAACGATCTCGTTGATTTGATCGGGACCGACGGCGTCGGCGAGCAGGGTTTCGCCAGCGTCACCATTGGCAGCCCGGCGCTCGGCATCGGCACGGGCACGGTCAGCCTCAAGGCGCTCAATAAGGGTCTTGGTTTCGGGAATAGCATAGTACTCGAGATCGGCCGCGGTGACGGTGTCGCCTGAGCGCTCTGCTTCGTCACGCTTAACCTTGAGGGAGTCAAGCTTGATCTTGGCATCTTGAACTTCTCTGCTGCGTTGCTTTTCGCTCTCGTATTTCTCGCGCATGGGGCGAAGTTCTTCGGAGACATTGGCAGCTTCCTGCTTGGCAGCTTCCAAACGGGCTTTTGATGCTTCGTCTTGTTCGCGTTCCAGAGCGTGAATTTCAATCTGAAGCTGTCGTAGCTTGCGCTCGAGTGTATCCAAAGCTTCAGGCTCAGACTCTCGAGTCACACGAACCGCGGCGGCAGCCTCATCGATAAGGTCGACAGCAGAATCGGGAAGACGACGGGCTGTCAGGTAGCGGGAAGCGAGAGTAGCCGCACTGACAATAGCACCATCAAGAATGTTGACACCGTGGTGGACTTCGTACTTCTCCTTCAGACCACGAAGAATAGAGATGGTTTCTGAGACTGAAGGTTCCTTAACCAGGACTTGCTGGAATCGTCGCTCAAAGGCTTGATCCTTCTCGATGTACTTGCGATACTCACCCAAGGTCGTAGCACCGATGCAGTGCAATTGACCACGAGCCAGCATTGGCTTGAGAAGGTTTGCAGCGTCCATGCCACCTTCGCCGCTAGATCCAGCGCCCATGAGCAAGTGGATCTCATCGACAAAGAGGACAATTGTGTCCTTAGAGTCTTCAATTTCTTTGAGAACACCCTTCATGCGCTCCTCGAACTCGCCACGGTATTTGCTGCCGGCTACTAGAGAGCCGACGTCGAGGGAGAGGAGTTTACATTGGGCGAGATTGGCAGGGATATCCGCATTGACAATGCGGCGGGCCAGTCCCTCAACGATAGTTGTCTTACCCACACCAGGCTCACCAATGAGGACGGGATTGTTCTTGGTACGCCGACTCAGGATGCGAATAACACGTCGGATTTCCTCCTCGCGACCAATGACAGGGTCAATTTTACCCTCACGAGCTAAAGAAGTCATATCGATGGTGAACTTCTTCAAATTCTCGCTCTCACTTTCCGCGTCTGCGGTCTTGGAGTCCACGCGCCGTGTACCACGAATCTGCTGGACGGCTGTGTCGATTAATTTAACATTGGGGATGTTGGCGTCGGCCAGGGCGCGCTGGACCTGGGAGTCCTGAGCGGTAGCCTGAATTAAGTGGTCGACCGCCACGAAGCTGTCCTTCTGGGTCTTGGACAAGTTGGTGGCTGACCGGATCACCTTGGCGAGTGCGGGAGAGACGCTGACGGACTCTGGAGGAGGGTCTTGGCTTGGTAACCGGACCAGCAGCTTCATTAATGAACGATCTAGCAGCTGGGGGTCACCATGAGCTTTTTCCACCACTTGGCGGAAGAGTGGTGCGGTCGCGGCGTCGTGTGAGGAGTGGCCGGCGGGCTGTTGATTGTCGGCATCGTCTGAGGAGGGATTTAGCAGTGCAACTGCCAGGTGGATAGGGAGAATTTGGGAGTGGGCGTATTGTTCGGCCAGAGCGCTGGAGTCCAGCAAGGCCTTGTTGGCCCGATCTGTAAATTGGGCGCCGTTCATTTTGAACGGATATGTATCAGTAAGATCAGTCGAGATGAAAGATTTTATGGCAAGGTATAGAAGAGTGGGTAACTGAGTTGAGAAGATCAATTCAGAGTGGAATATGGTCAGTTATAATGGTCCGATGTGGCGGACGTCGATGATGTAGTTAATATACTGTCGGCCCAGTACCGTACCCCGCCGATGCCTCATGACGCCACGACAACCGTCTACCGCGTTCCAGAAAATACGAGAAGCACGTGAGAACCTTCTATGTATGGACTGTTTGATTGGTCCATACTCTCAGTAGTGGGCCCACCGCTTCCCGTCAGGGTAAGTTGTTTACTCTGCATTCGCACTTCTATAGATCTGATACACTCTATGATATGGAGTTGCTTACTATTCAACAAGAAACTATCAGAAATCTATTATTTTTGACAAGTTGCCTATCCCCAGTACCCCACAGAAAATCACCCATGCTCAATACCGTCTCTGAAAATGTGAAATTCATCATTCTGCAATGTTCTAGTCTCTTCTCGAACCTACCACTCACCTGAACCTATATCGCCCAGTGAACATGTCGCTCCGGTCGACTATCTGAGTGATGAGACTCATCATTCCCGGCAGTTGAATCGTGCTGGTCCAAGGGGACGGTGTCCTGTCGGCAAAGCGGGCAAGTGGTACTCCGAGTAAGCCACTGTGTAATACAAAGGTAATGGAACAAATGACCACAAGGTAGAGTAGTGACCCTTCCTCCGAGCTCCGGAGGGCTCAGGCAAATGGCACACTCTACTCCAGAATCAATCATTTGTTGGTCAGCGTCTGTCGCGGGCAACGTGGGGAGGGGATTGGGCGTCACCGGCCCCTCTGGCTGTTCTTCGGTTAGAAACTCCAGTTCATCGCTAGATAAACCTAGTTCAGACAACTCATAATTTATTGTTGAGGCGATAATAACGAGCGTCTGATAATACGCTCTGATTGCCCATTCATCCCCACTGTTGACCAGCTCCTGGACCTCTCTATTTGAAAGACCTCCAAGCGAGGGGATATGGTCAAAAGGTTCAGGTATGTCGGCTTCACTGTCTATGAGATCACTCCCGTCATCCGAGATCAACTCCGGTGGCTCTTCTTGACCGTCCTGGGACATTGTACTAGATGATGACTTACCTCGGATTAATGGACTTTGACTCGATGGCTAGCAATCTGAAAATTGCCGAAATTGTGAGAATTCGTATGGAAAATATTGAAAATAGTGCAGTAACCTTCAGTGCCGTTGTGATAAGTGCTTGAGTTGAATTTGAATGATGACTCGAGACCAATGCAGGAAAAAACGTGGTTGTTATATTCATCATGATCATGCACACGTCCAGCATTGTCTTCATTGATTCTTTGTGCCGCTTTAAATACAAAGGAAGGATCCAAATATTGGCACAAATATAGCTCTCATTATATGCATTGTTTCAAAGCGTGGTCAAATGAGAGAAACAAAGACCTCAATGGATGAATAGGCCTTTTCTGGGACTGAACAATGGCGTCGAGGAAATGGGACCATCAAACAATGTGAGACTAGACTATGATGAGCATGTCTTGGATATTTTAATGAAAGTCCTTTGTGGTTACCTATGTCTTGGTCAGGACTTTCTTCCAAGAAAAACAAATATTTTCACAAACGAAGGGGACGTAGAGTCAGAACACGCATGAAAGTATTGATTTTTGATATTACGTTGCAAAATGACTCAACTAATCGCAAGGGAGATATCTGGACTTCAATGCTGGAAATATGATATAATTACATCTTGGCACATACTATGACTATCCCTTTGTATACATCAATCCGTTAAATGTGGGTCGATCGGCCAGGTTCCACGCTATGAGATCACCAATCCTAATCGCACGTCTAAATAGTACAGTCCCTTTGTACCTTGGTTAACTCAAGAATGGATAATATTTAATAATTTAAACTCCGAACAATGCTTACGATTATATTCTGGTCGGGTAGAATTGATCTAGAGCTGACCTAGGTCTAGCCGTGCGCCAAGTCGCGTTGGATGAGAGTCATGACATCATTGGTTCCGCATCCACCCGCTCTAGCTATTCCCGGTTGATTGCCCGATGACTGCCCAGTGTTGTTGACCGGTGTAGCCAGATTCGGTATGCGAGACCAAGAAAAGGATATCATACCCGGCTTGCCGGAGGATCAAGTGGTCCCCATTGTGGCAATATCCAGCTATCATGTATTCCCATCAAAATCCGAAGACTCCATTATGAGGTCATGGCACAGAATAGAAACAGAAGGAGGGGTGTGCACAGAGCTTAATCAAGGCAGCCTCTAGTTGACCTCATCTTCCGGTCTTAGTATATAATTACCCCTCTCCCCTCGGACTTTCTCCCATCTTACACATCTTCTTAATCCTCCTCTAATCAACAACCTACACTCAAACCTCCACACAATTTCAAATATACACTCCATCCATCATGCCTATTCCCGTTCCCAAAGCCGACCACCTCAAGGACCTTTTCAGCCTTAAGGGCAAGGTTGTCGTCGTCACCGGTGCCTCGGGCCCCCGTGGCATGGGCATTGAGGCTGCCCGCGGTTGCGCCGAGATGGGCGCTGACCTCGCAATCACCTACGCCTCTCGTCCCCAGGGCGGCGAGCAGAACGCCAAGGAGCTCGCTGAGACCTACGGTGTCAAGGTGAAGGCCTACAAGTGCGACGTCGGCAACTGGGAGAGCGTGCAAGAGCTCGTCAACAACACAATTAAGGACTTCGGCAAGATCGACGCTTTCATCGCCAACGCTGGCCGCACCGCCAACAGCGGTATCCTCGATGGCTCCGTCTCCGACTGGGCCGAAGTCATCCAGACCGACCTGACTGGCACTTTCCACTGCGCTAAGGCCGTCGGCGCTCACTTCAAGGAGCGCGGCACTGGCAGTTTCGTCATCACCTCCTCTATGTCCGGCCACATCGCCAACTTCCCCCAGGAACAGACCTCATACAACGTCGCCAAGGCTGGCTGCATTCACATGGCCCGCTCTTTGGCCAACGAGTGGCGCGACTTTGCTCGTGTTAACAGCATTTCTCCCGGATACATCGACACTGGTTTGTCGGACTTTGTGGAGAAGGACGTTCAGGACCTTTGGAACTCTATGATCCCCATGGGCCGCAACGGTCAAGCTAAGGAGCTGAAGGGTGCCTATGTCTACCTGGTCAGCGATGCTAGCTCTTACATGACCGGTAACGACCTCCTCATCGATGGCGGTTACTGCGTGCGGTAAACGCATCCTGTACATTAACGACTTTGATTTCCCGGCTGGTACCACATCTTTGACGATAATGTAGCTTCGGATTAATGAATGAAGAAAAGCATTTAATTTGCTAATACCTTTTCTTGCCACGTAATAAAGTTATGCATACCAATCACGTACTTGCCAAATCGTTGAATAGCTGAAGTCGAGTATGTATGAGACTTTACTGTCGGGCGGGCATGATATCAACCAGACAATTACACGGCCAGCTTGAAGAATTCCACATATAGTCTCTAGCTTCGAATGGTATCATAACTTTTACATCGTTCAGTCTTCAAACTTCTTTTGGGTCAGACTCAGGTAATGTACAGCATTTAGTCCTCAAAGTGACCTAATACAAGCTCGTTTTGCTGGCTAGAAGATTGGCTGGGTAACAAAGAAAACAAAGGAATGTCGCAAATGTCCCATAGTCATTGATAGTAGGGATGATCAAAGTGCACAAAGGCAAATCAGCCAAAATAATCAAATGTCACCATTCAGTAGGTAATGCCAGTGGAACCCGTTTGTAGGTTTGATCTGATACTTACCACATATAAAAAGGTGTCTGTCTTCCTTTCGAAAGAATCAGCAGAAACTCACTAGGCGCCAATCTGCGATCTAGCATTATGCAAAGAAATCAATCTTCGGTACGATTCCACCTAGGGGTCCCGGTTAACTTCATAGAAGCATACCCACGTTCAGTCAATGAGCTGAGCCGCACAGAGGTTAAGTCGTTAACAGAGATTCTGCATGGATACAATACCACAAGTTCTCAAGTCCAAGAAGTCCAAAGGCTAATAAAGGCCCTTCCAAAACGACTGCACCGTCAACGAGCATCGCTGTCAGGCCTGAGCATAAAGTCTTCGGGACTATGTGATCTCCACCGACCCATGAATGCCGACGTGCTCCGCGATATCTTAAATCTCGTCCAACGAGAGGTAACGCGATGCTTGCATCCATTCGACCGACACCCTCAGCTTGTTAGGCCCACCGAAACGTACATTTTAAGCAAGTTGCGCGCATTGAAGGGGATGTGGACCAAACCTGTACTAGGCAGCCCAGAAGCGCCGGGCGCCTGGCCGTACGAGATCAACGGCTGTGCAGCATGCATACTCACTCGCATTGCAGTGAAAAAGGAAATAGTTCTTCTTCTCCGAGTAGCATTGCAGAGCCGGACCCGGACTGGCAAAACTCATCGACCACGCAGACTTATGATGTTCGTGGATGAGTGTATGAATCGTTTCAGTCATGAAGATGCCGAGGAGATATTTTCGATTTCTAGCAACCTGGCATATCGCATGAAAGATACCCGAAAGGCTTGTAGCAAGGCACGTGGTAAGCATGGGAAACAAAAGGGGCTTCGATCGGGAGATTGTGAGCAGGAGGATTTGCCGACGATGTCGGAAGCAATTGATTGCCAGGACGATGACCATGATGAAGATACAGTGGGAGTTCAGGTTCCTGAACAAAATGGACTGCCAGCCGAGGCAACAGATCTCTCCACCAATACCGATATTGAATGGGCTGTGCCATCAGCGCCTCAGAGATCGGGGTCAATACACCCCATTTGTTCTATTCAGCATCAGGATTTGAAGCAATTGGATAATACGGGTGAAAAGGCTGAAGATAAAGACGACCTAGCCGATGAGGGGCCCGGGGGTTCTGAAGATGAGTGCGATTCATTAATCGACAATAGTCGTGTTGATAGATGTTGTTTGGTGTGAATATTTCTTTTAATTAAAAAGAAAAAAGAGAACAAAAAATGGTTGTCTCACCAAGTAGCCCAATTCCTTGTAACAGGACGGTGTATTCTGGCGACGCCATCCCAGGGTGGAAGTGTCTCTGCAGAATTGCTTCCCTCAAGGGTCACTTCCATTGCTTAGCGACAAACAGCGTCGCGGATTACTCGCGCGAGTGAAGTGTCGACCCCAGGATTCGTACCAGGCACCAGTACCTGCTGGTCAGGTGACCGAAGCAAGGTTGCGGACTTGGCGGTGAGCCTTCCACTAGGTTATCCATGACAGATTATCAGATTTGGACCTACTTTTGACCTATAGACCAACAGAGTTTAGCCATATTTGTTTCCATAGATTCTCTCCCCCATATGCGAGCACTTAGACTCTGTCATCTCATAAGACCATGGAGATGTTTTAGAATTTGCAATATCACCGTTGAAGAAGAAGCAAAACAAATGCATCAATGGTCACTTCGAGGTACAGTGGTATTCAAAATCAGTTTTTCCGCTTTTCTCTCCTTCTCTTTTCCCCAGGGACTTCGAGAGGCTGTTTTGAAGTAGAGGCCGTGTCGGGTGAGGGAAAGACTCGAATAATATTATTTCAACGCAGACAGTCAAACATTGAACGCGCCGGCGTTCTTTGCAGTTTACTTTTTTTCTCTCCTTCCGGTCGCACGGGCTTTCGTCCACGTCCGCCTTATGACGTTGTGACAAAATTGGAAATGACAATTGAACCATGCTGAAGGCCTTGGTATTTATTGGAATGGTCACGTCCAATTCCCGAACAGAGTGGCTTGGATCTCGCAATTTCACAGGATCAATGCATCCTAAAGATTAGTATCTGGAGCACCTTGTAAACAGAGATATCACGACTGATTCTCCTCTACGATGTGCTCGTAAAGTTGACGTCGGGTATCCAAAGAACCTCCTCCTTTCTCTCTCAAGAGGGAAGACAATGTCATCAGGCAGAATCAGGGCTCCAGCTAAACATAGGTTTCAAAGTGACAATCACTTCACAGTCGCATGAGAGTATATGAAGGCCAATACCGCCTGCACAAAGCCGTCTGGGTTCTCTTCTGCAATATAATGACCGGAGTCTTCAACCTCGGCAACCTGAATGTCTCCAGCATACACTTCTTCCACCATTCCTCTGGCCTCGTGAGCATGCCGGCTCCGTGAGCCACTGAGGATGAGCACAGGTCGTGTACATTTTCCTTTGAGGCGCAAGCTTTCCAGGTTTTCTCGGGCATCTTCTTCAAATGCCCGGTATAACTCAAAGGAACATCGTAGTGCTCCGGGCTGCGAGTATTGTAGAGTGTAAAAGTCCAAGTCAAAAGGAGATATCGCTTGAGCATTGAAGCTCAGTTTAGAGAAGAAATGGTTCAGGTATATCTTCTCCCTTCCAGCCACCAGGGAAAGCGCCAAATCATCAGGCACACTGTGGAACATAAAGTGGAACTGTTCAGGCATGCTTTTGTTCTTGTCGTAAACAGAAGTTCCAGGAAGCGGGCATTCACCCCAAATGACACTCGCCACATAATGGGGAAACAGCGTAGCATATGCATGCGCAATCATGCCCCCAATGTCATGCCCGATCAAGTGAATTGCCTGCGTAATGCCGAGACGGTCATGGATAAGAGAGAAAAGATCGCGTGCCATTGTCGATTTTCTAAAATCTTGGGTGGGATGCGATGATTGACCAGCCCCGCGATAGTCGGGGACTATAACTCGAAACCCCTCCTCGGCGAGAGGTTTTATCACATGCCGGAATTGATGCGAAGTTTGTGGAAATCCGTGGATCAATAATATGTTCCCTCTTTGATCACTGGTTGTTGGCGGTGCGCACTCGATGTAGCTGATGCGGACCAACTGATTATTGTCGCTGGAGTTCTTGATCCAGGCATTTCGCTTACTCCATTTGTTGAGAAACGGATCAGCCAAGCTCTCAAGACTCATGATTCTGGCTAAAGTTGTTGATTGAATATGGTTGTTGAAAATGGAGTATCAGGGAGATACATGCGCCGACTCAACTAGTTGAACCAGCATGCAAGTTGATTTGTCATCAGGCAGCGACCCCGAGTAACTCGAGGCGAAGCAATTGCAGCACCAAGTTTAGTCCGGAGGCAAAACTTGATTTAACTAATTTGAAATCTAGGAGCATCATTGAATAATCTGACTCGAACGATAGACAAACAGTGGAAGGAATCTTGGGCATGGTTGTGGTACTTAGTATGAAAGCTTGCATCTGTCCACACTGAAAAATCAAGGATTTTCTAAGAGGTATTGATACTTTTTTACGTCAAACCATAGAAGGTACTTCAATGTAGTGTATGTGGGCGGGCCCTTGGGGGAAAGAGAGTGATTTCGAATATCACTGTATATTAAAAATGCACGACACTCGCTAAAAAGACAAAGATAAAGAAAAAATAAAAAGATCCCTCCAATGATGTCGCGTCGTACCTTGCCAGGTCTCAATTTTATTTCAGATTCCCATGAAGTTTCTGCCCAATCTCAAATTTAAATCAAATTTCCACGAAGCTCTTGTTCCCGCTCAATAGCCTCGAACAGCGATTTGAAGTTTCCTGCTCCAAAGCCGGAGAAGTTGTGCCGTTGAATAATCTCCATGAACACGGTAGGACGATCCATCAAGTGCTATAATTTGACATCAGCATGATTCGACCACATAAACCGAATGAGATGACAAACATACCTTTGTGAAGAGCTGCAGCAAGTAACCACCCTCGTCAAAGTCGATCAAGATATCCAAGCTGCGGATTGTCTCAAAGTCTTCATGCAGCACAAGCCCAGACTTCTTCAAGCGGGCTCTCATATCGGTGTAATAGGTCTCGGGAACCTTGATGAATTCCACTCCACGGGCCTTCAGGTTGGTGATGTCGCGGATGATGTCGTCGGTCAACAGCGCAATGTGCTGCACACCAGCGCCGTTGTAGAAATCAACGTACTCCTCGATCTGAGATTGCTTCTTGCCCTTGGCAGGCTCGTTGATGGGCATCTTGACCAATTCGTTGGGGGATGACATGACAATACTCTTCAAGGCGGAGAATTCACTGGAAAAGTTAGTGTCATCTCTTGAATCCAGTGGGGTTGCCTCGACTTACGTGCAGATTTGGCTATCGTCCACAGACCAGAAGCGGTGGAATCCAAGTGCCTTCTCGTAGCTAATCAATTATCAGCAAGCTGTTTCCTGGATTTATCACTAATGGAATGACTGCAAAGGACTTACTATTCGCAAATCTTATCCATCTCATCCCAATCTTGGTTTCCAACACAGTGGTCGATCCGTTGAAGTCCCACGCCAGGCAGGTATTTTGTAATAGGGTCCTCGGTGCCAGCTTCCAAACGGTAGCTAGGTAGGAAAGCACCCTGATATGCCTTGCGCTCAATCAAAGTGTGTGTAGTCTGACCGTATGTCTGGATTGTCGCAACCTTGACTTGGCCGCCCTCATCCTTGAGAACAGTGGGAGCGGAGACCGACTTGGCACCATTCTTGACAGCAGCAAAGTAGACAGCATCCACATCATCTACTTCAAATGCAACATCCTTGACTGCATCACCATGCTGCTCGAGATGGTGGTGGATCTCACGAAGCTGGTCTTGTTCTTCGGTAGTGAAGCGGTCGATCTGGTCCAAAGAGCGGAGAGGCGAGGTGAGAATGAATGTGATATCTCCGTTGCGAATAACATGGGAGCAGATGGCTCGGCTTCCAGTTTCAAGACCGCGGTAGGCAATACGCTTGAATCCCATGCGGGTGATGTAGTAGCTTGCGGCTTGCTTGGCGTTTCCGACATACCAGTGGACGTGATCGTAACCTCGGTAGCTGGTGATAGAGGATGCCTCATTCACCGTGGAAGGAGGTGGAGTTGTGGAAATAGCTGAAGGGGCCATTTTGGTGTTTTTCCTTTCGGATTAGAATACTCGGTTGTCTTCGTTCTTAAATGATACTTCGTGGAGTTGTAAGACAAGAAGGGACGGATGTGTCAGATGTGAAGTGAGATGATATGAAAAGACGCCACAAGTTCTACTTTATAAGAACCAGCTAAGCGACTTCTATTAACCGTACCGGGGCTTCTGCGGATATCTTATTGCATTCACCGTCATTGGTGCTATCATTGTAAGCAAAAGACCCGTGCCCCAGCTCGGCTGGGACCGCATCCTGGGTTTCCCTGAAATAGCCGGTAACAGCCGGGCCGGATAGCTTGCGGATATTGACTGCCCTCATTTCATACATTACTACTACTTTATTTTTTCAAAAGGTTTTCTTGATCATTCTACTTCTTATCATACTCAAACTTTTCGAAGTTTGATATTTCATATTCATACGACTCATCACTTCACCTGGTGGATATTGTACTCTTGATAATCTTTTCTCAACCAAAAACACCACTACCAGAAGCGACAGATACCATCATGACATCAGTCACAACTTCTCGTCCATCGTTAACATCTAACGATGCGGCTGTTCTTCAAGCTCTGTTCGATGCCGAATCTTCACCCTCATCGGGAGTCACAGTTGATTCATCACTCCCGCCATGGCCAGCAACCGTGAACCTCTCACAAGAAGACCTTCTCTCGGCGAAGAATCGCGAAATTGAGATCATTCGCGAGCTACAGCCAAGCATGAACCCAACCTCTGAGAACGTTGAGTCAGCGGTGAATAAACTCGATGATCTTCTTGGTCAATACCCGACCTACCCACCCGCATATACCAACCGCGCCCAGGCCTTGCGCATGCTAGTCGATCTTCAGTCCAACGACAATAAAAATACCGAGAATGGATCAGCCGACGCCCTTTTTACACCTCAGGCTGCAGAAAAGTCTTCTCGAATCTTAGCGGACTTGGGTCAAGCAATCACTCTCGCCACCCCCGCTTCACCCGCCGACCCGATATCATCAGGGCAGGCGCGGCTACTGGCCGATGCGCACACACACCGAGGATATTTGCTATTGAAAGCTGCGCGAGTGAAAAAGACTCGGGACCTGCAAGAAGAAGCCGTGGGTCCCGATCGCTTGCGAGGACTTGGGGCTGATCAACTCGAGGAGATGGCGAGTCGAGATTTCTTTTTGGGAGGAAGATATGGCAATAAGGTAGCACAGCAACTAGCCGTGCAAACAAATCCATATGCGAAGATGTGTGGCGCGATCGTTAAAGAAGCGATGAGGAAGGAAATTGAGGAATTCGAGGGTCAAACACAACCCTCGACATAGTTCAAATGCTCTGATGCCTCATGATCATTCTTGGAGTTTGGGATTTTGCATACAGCGATAGTCAATTAAGCATATTCTCTTCCAATGATGTCTACTTGATCAGTCCTCTTCATGCCTATACATGGCGTCATGGGTATGCTTACGTGATGCTAGCATCCGATCAAGCTTATCATGATCCGAAAAGCAGCTCTGCGAGCACTTTCTGTTCGGATTCCGTAGAGTGACCAATGCAAAATTATGTTTCTATAGGTTTAGTAAATTATGTTTCTATAGGTTTAGTTCAAATACAAGCTACCTATAGCTTACCTTAAGCCGACGGCCGCTGCATGCAAGTGTTTGCGAGCCTACCAGGGAATGCCGAGTTTGACCCGACAGATATAGATATGAGAATGTATATGGAACGTTCGCGGTGGGCTTTTTAAAATGTCATATTAATTTCATGTTAGTGACTCATCATGTGAGCCTCAAGTCAAAATGGTATGATACGCGGTCTCAATCATTTATAGGAACACCAGTATTCCGTGACTTGTACGGCTCGATAAGATCGGATGCGGCACCGGCTATCGGACCGACGCATCCCCCACATCAAGAAGTGAGGAAACGGACCTTGAATCGCATATGAGCCACCCCATTCCATAAAGCATTTCTTTTGCTTCCTTTTTCAACTACCAACGAGTGAAGTTAATCCACCTCACAAAACCCCACCGCACACAATGTCATACGAAATCCAATACGACACTTCCCTGGCCCCGCCCCGCGCGGCCGCCATCGTCAGCTTCATGCAGGACTTCTACCGCACCAGCGACACCGAGTCATTGCACGAGAAATATGTCGAGAACTTCACTAGCGACGCAACTTTGATTATGGGCCCTAAGGAGGCAAAGGGTACTGATGGTATGTATCTGACCGAGCATCCATGATATCCGCTGCGTGTTCCATACTCACCTCGGAACTTCCAGCAATTCGTACTATTCGACACGGTCTGTGGACTCATGTTGCCTCACGGAAACACACTCCAACTCGCATTTTCTTCGGTGGGGAGAATGAGATCATGCTCTACGGTGGAGTGAACTACCGTCTCAAGGCTGACCCGGAGAATGACGTTTATATTCCCTGGGCTGGACGGGTTGTTTTTGCGCCGCAACAAGGGGGTGAGGGTATTAAGATGCACTTTTATCAGGTTTACTTGGTAGGTCTTTCTCAAAATAACTTGATTGGAACTTTACTGACTGATATAGGACCCGTCCGCGCAATCCGGCAAGAAATAAGCGCTGGATATGTATTTAAAAAATTTTCAAGTGATGAAACTCAACAAGTAGGAAATACAGATGAACTTGATTTTCAAAGCAGATTTCCACTTCGAATATTTGATTGATAACCCGAGCTACTAAATTCTGCAATGCTTCAGATTTCAATGCACTAGCCCGGAGCTACCACTTATTCTTGCAAAGGAGCTAAAGGAACTGTTAATTTGGTCATTTTTGTATCGATGGACAGGCCACACACGCCAAGTAAGCAAGGTATAGTGCAATATATTGCCAGAGTTAGATGGTCATTTATGGGGGCAAGTATAGGTAGATATACTCACGCAAATCTTGGGTCCTGTGGCATTCAGAAGGCTTGGACAGGCGAAGGCATTAGGACAACAGCCAATCTTGGGTCCTGTGGCATTCAGAAGGCTTGGACAGGCGAAGGCATTAGGACAACAGCCAATCTGTGACCCTAAAGAAATGCATGTAGTATTTGCCGCGCACTAGAGAATTGTCAATAAAAGAAATGAGTAGCTAGCTCCTTGATACTAACACAGGTGCTCGTAGCGCTACAAAATGTCTGGTTTGTGGGGCAGACTCCACATGTGCCGTTGATACAGCTTTGGGTGGCTGTGCACTAAAATTTGAGATTCGACTCAATAAATATTCTTTCAATAACGGAGGTAATAAATTTGAAGCATAAATTACCTTTTTCCCACAGCTTCCACAGTTTTTTATATCCGAAGTGGTATTTGTGCACGATCCTGAGCAACAGCTGGGAGCTGAAGAGTTGCACTACATCAAAGTCAGTGTATTTGCAGCCTTATAGAAAGGACAGTGAAAAGGCAAACTTACAGATGTATTGCATGCTCCACAATTCAAAGTGTTGCTAGACAAATCACTGCAGGATCCAGTGCAGCAGGCTGGTTGTACACCTGTGCAGGCGTTGCTGCAATTTCCACAATTCTGGACACTAGTGTTGATATTTGTGCAATTTCCCGAGCAACAGGTAGGCTGGGCTGCATTACACTATAGGTTCTCACTGTTACTTTCTCACTTCGGGCCATTTAGATCTTGGGGAAGCTTACGGTGTTGTTGCAAGTTCCGCAATTCGCAGGATCGAGGCCTAAATCGCGACATCTTCCGGCGCAGCATCCTGGAATGGTCCCAACGCACTAGTATCAAGTACATTTTAGCACCCAGTCATTCTATGCTTGCCTGAAACGATATTAATCAAGAAGTATCAGCCTTACCGGAGGGGCCTCGCAAGATGCGCAATGAGCGGGGTCGTTAAACAGATTCGCACAGCCTCCGTCACAGCAGTAGACATATTGGCCGTCGCACTGGTAGTTGGACGCAAATCAGGCAAGTTAGTTCTTGTTTTGAGGTTTCTGGTCGAAGATTCTCTTACAGTATTATTGCATGACCCGCAATTAGATCTGTTGCTGGCAAGATCAACACAATTCCCAGAGCAGCAGCTTGGCTCAATTGCCGGACATAGACGAGCCGTGCAGGATGTTAAACATGATCCACAATGAGTCAGATTACTGTTGAAGTCCACACAGTTGTTAGTGCAGCATGCTGGCGTTGTCCCTGTAGTACACTATCAAAGTCCTTGCACTCAGTGAGTCTGTCAAGCCTAAGATGACATAATGATAATGAAGGTCTTACAGGTGTACTGCATGCTTGTAGATCAGATAAGAGCGGTGTTTCAGGGAGTATACTCAAGCATGCAAATTGAGAATCAGCCTGGGAGTCAGGTACCCGTCAATAATTATCATTCGTGGCTCATACCCAGAGCTTCATCAAATCCACGACAGACTTTTTCACCTACATTATCCCAAGAAAAACCCTCGCACTGAGCTTTATTTCGAAACTTTGGAGTAGGTAGTCCAGGATTCACGGGATTTGCGATGCTTCTAGCATCATGAGCGATAAAGACAACGGCTGCCTGCTGATTAGAAAGGCATGTTCAAAGTCGGGCCAAATGAGGTTTGGGTCATCAATTCGTTGTACAAGAACGATTCGTCTCACCGCATATCATTAGTGACGGTGTCAATACTCTCGCCGTCTCGAGTATCGCCATGGCGAGTCAAAACGGGGCGATGTTGAAAGCCCTCTCGCTGTCGTTGGTTGAGATACCGGGGCTGAGGAACATAATCCTGAAAGCGCAAATCTTGACTTAGATCACGTTGTGACGGACTACTATCTTGAAATACTGATAGCAAAAGCCACCCTCGTGTCACAGCTTCAGGGGGACAATGTAACGGTGGGTTGGACCATATCGGTGGTCTAGTCCTCTAGTCCTCCATGTTACATCTCCCTGTACGTGCTACCAACAACTTGCACCGTTTACATGAGTGGTCTCCCGAGGTCTACACTTTTCTTCGAAATTCGAACATGTCAAACATGGTGCTAGGCTATGAACAACTCATTTTGCACTAATTTTGGTTTGATTTGGTGGCATTGTGAGACTATTCTGCGGCTAATATCGTCACGGGCGTCCTTGTATTTAATATATACGTCTCCTCCGCCACCGTAACCGACATATCCACCTTAAGCCAGTTTATAACCCGAAGATTATATACATCGAAACTAGGGGTGATTGGCTGCACTTTCTCAAGTCGCCTTCCTGCGACACTCAACCCGTCTGAATGAAGGACCATCTGAAGGACACTTCCAATATCGACCGTTCCCTCCCCCATGGTAACTTCCCAAGGGAAATCATCCATTCTGCGGACGGTATCCTTTAGGTGCAAATCCTGAATGCTAGAGTGTCCTCCGACAGACTTAGCAGGAATTGAACGAGCAGAATTAGTAGGTTGATTATAGCCTGCTTCCAGGGAAGCTCCGTGGTACTTGACAAAGGTACACGTTTCGATAGAAAGTGAAATTGAGGTGATCCAAGCTGTTCTGTGAACGGACTTAATCTCTTTGCTCGTATCAGTCCCTTGGACTATTATGAGGTTGAGAGGTAGAAACGCGGGGTTGTCAAGCTGAATCGTACTCGGAGTGTAAATCTCCACTTGGAAGCAAAGCTCGGGCACTTTAGATGAACCGAAGCGCTGCTGTGCCCGTTGCTTTATAGATAAGTTTGAAAGACCAACACCCGGCAATAGACGATGGCTCCTGACTTTCCGCTGGAATGTTTGTTGTGTGATTCCGAATTCAGCAAATCCTTGCAGAGGTTGATGTCTTAAAGTGATCGGGTAAATAGCAGTGTGTTTCCTTTCGATATCGCGACCAAAATCACCCTTCTGCAAATATCGCAATTCGGCCTCAAGAAAGTAATCGATCCACGCAGTCGAGGTGGCCAGGCCACCCCGGCCAACTGTGTTGATCGTTCCTGGTAGGTAATCATAAGAGACATCATATTTTCCATATATCCTTCTTGGCGGGTCAGGGGTAATTTCTGTTGTAAAGGACCAAGAAATGGGGTTTCCCTCTTCCGGAATCTGTAGGGGCCCTTGAAAGATGGGATAATGCTTTGCAAGTAGAATCTGCTCGGAGGTGACGGACTGAGTGCCAGCACCGGATCCGCTAGTCTGTATACGACCTCTCAAAAACACTTTCAGGTCCGCATTGGCAGTGTCGATGGGAGAGCAGCGAACCACGTCGCCGATGACTGTGTCACCCGGGGCAAATGTCCAGCCCTCGGGCGCAGCTAAATCGATCCGGAGGGCATCGTTGCCTACTTTGACAAGCGGCATTCTCTTGAAAGAGGGTTGTGCAGTGATAGACCCTGTTTATTTCCTGTAGAGACGCTAAAAATAAGTCGTGTACCAGATCATTTGCAGGGGAAGTGGGGTAACGGTTCCGCCCCTCGCCGCAGGTAGACGAGATTATCTTCTTTCAATTTGGTTTCTATCGGCGGCAATAAAACTGCATTGAGCCTCAAGATTGCGTTTCGCCATTCTCTAGCATGGATGAGAAGTCATTGAGTTCGATTTCCAATGTTCCTAGCCCGGTAATCCTACCACAAAATGAACAAGGGTTCTATGAATTCAGAACTAGCAAATGGGGTCTATAGATAAAAATATGATACAAGTCTTGGAAGAATGCTAAAAAAAAATATCCATGCAGCATCCATGTATGAGCTCCCAAGGCCCTAGGCAGAGCATTCCAGAGTCTGCCTCGATACATCTGATGTGTACTAGGTGTATTCTCAGACAATGCCGTAGCCCATCCACCAAACGCCCCAAATCAAAGGTCCCAACGATCCCAGAACCGCTGGACCAAACGACATTTCAAGTATACACCAGACCCATACCGTCCCGTATGCAGGTGCCTTCTTCATCATAGCGTAGTTTGGGTTATCATTTGTAATAGTGATCAGGTGCATGCCGAGCATCACGGCAACGGGTAGGAAGACAAGCGTTCGGAGACTCGGGGGTAATAATAAGCGTCGTAGGAATGCGAAGGTGAATTTGTCTCGTGTGAGTGGGAAGACGTAAACTGGCTGCGGATTCAAGAAGCTCCATCGTGGAAGCCGGAAAGAGACCATATGGCCGTGGATGAAGTGAACGAGGAATGTGAGTAGTGGGAAGGTCATCATGACTGCGTCCTTAACTAGGCGCGGTACGTCCGTAGATTCGGCGTACATGTACGCAGCCAGGTAGGCGAGAGTGAGGTGGAGGGTAGTGAGGGGGATAGAGAGCAAAACGGTATCGAGGAAGGGTGGGAGGGGCTGGTCGATGTCGTCTTCTTCATCATTGGTGTCTTTGGGTTTGGCATTTCCGCTGGAGGGTTTCTTTTGTCCTCCGATGTTCTTTGCGATCTCACTGTTGATATCACCGTCGGTCTCCACGAGAGCTCCGGACGCGTCCACCGTCACGAAGCGTGTCCCCGTGGACTGGGCGGACTGCCTTGGTTTCCTTGTTGATGCTGGTGTGGCTTTTGAACCTGCTAGCTGGCCACGAAGCTCATTTTGACGCTCTTCAATGATATCATAGAGTGTTCTGTGCTCTTTGGGGCTCGTGGACGGATCGTCGCGTGAGGGGAGGGAGAGGGGAATGTCGGACGCGGTGGAGGCAGACTCAGAAGCTGCAGCACGGCGCTGCTTTCGATTTCGTGGAGTACTCATGGGTCGAGGATATGAATTCGGGGATCAAGTTGTAAGGGTCAGGGATTTGTGATTTGAAGAGGAAAATTGTGTGGAGCAAGGGACTCGGCGATAAACCCGGGGTTAAAATGGGGAGCTCCCTTTGTATGCACCAACGAGCCTGTAGATCGACTAGGCATGAAATGTTCAGTGAATTTGTCCGCTGAAATTATGCAACCTTTCCAAATCCCAAGTGGCGAATCAATTACACAGATATCCCAAGCTGTTCTCAATTTGTGTAAGATCGAAGTGCATATGTGTCAAGTGAGACATTTCATCGGTGCCTGATTAGTCAGGCACCATAGCATAGGAAGCTTGACATGTCAGGTGCAGCTTGAACCTTTAGGCCGTGGTCTATCAGGAACTGTACACCTGTTCAAGCATTCGAAGTCTTCCTGCAAACCAAAATAAGTCTAAGTATTGGGTCCACGGGTATTCATGATGTTCACTGAGAACCAATGGAACTCACTTAATGAATGCATTTGTATAGTTTACTAGGCTCAAATATATATACGAAACATGCCTTGAGCAAAAGACTTGGTACTTCATCCTCACTACCTTTTTAAAATAGCCAAGTGAAAGTAAGATACAAACTTGGAATTGGAGGGCAAAGATGCAATCCACCCAACCTTAGAACCCCTCAGTGCCTGACTCAACTCTAATGTTACCCACCGCCCATTGATCTCACCAGTGAAAGGGATTTTGGTTGCCATTGGGCACTGGGAAGTGGGCGCCTAATAGCTGACAAGCCGTGAGATGTGTCAGAAAATTGCAATTGCGAGGAAAGTGGGGGAAGTCAGATTTCCGTCATTCCGTCTTATGGCAGAAACATTCGGAGTCGTTGTGTCACCAATGCCAATATAAAACCCATGTACCCCGCTGGTCCCGCTGATCCTCCATATCCCCACCCACCATGTTTCCCCCACCACCTGCAGCTCTCGACTGGAAGGACATTGGCTTCAAAGTCCGCGACGGTAGGCTCCTTCAGGTCCAATTGGAAACCAATATCTAATCCACTACAGTTCACGGACATGTCGAATGCCACTTTTCCAAGTCTGGCGGAGGCAAGTGGTCTGCCCCACAATTCGTCGCTTCGCCTTACCTGTCCATTCACGGTATGGCGCCCGGCCTGAACTACGGACAGCAAGTCTATGAAGGACTCAAAGCATTCCGCCATGCTGGGGATAATAAGATCACCATCTTCCGACCGGAGCGCAATGCAAAGCGAATGCAGCATTCTGCGGAGGTGGTCTCCATCCCGCCCGTCCCCGAGGAGCTGTTTATCGATGCCGTCCATCTAGCCGTGGCAGTCAATGCCGAGTTTGTTCCGCCTCATGAATCCGGCGCTGCGATGTACATCCGACCTTTACTGTTCGGGTCTTCTGCGCAGCTGGGCCTGAGCCCACCGGATGGGTATACGTTTGCTGTGTTTGTCATGCCCACCGGCGTCTACCATGGAGCCAGTGCAGTCGATGCCCTGATCCTCGAGGACTTTGATCGATCTGCTCCTCATGGAACAGGCGCGGCGAAGGTCGGGGGTAACTATGCCCCCGTACTACGTCACAGTGATCGCGCGCGCAATGAAGGTTTTGGCATCACGCTGCACCTTGATAGCGCGACGCGAAGCGAGATCGACGAATTCTCGACATCAGCTTTTATTGGAGTTAAGGGCAGTGGTTCGGATGTTACGATTGTGCACCCCGATAGTCCTAATGCTATCGACTCGGTCACCGCCGCATCTGTGGGCGAGATTGCCCGGAAGTTGGGCTTTCGCGTGGAGAAGCGCCGTGTTAGCTACGATGAACTGGCTGGTTTTGACGAAGTGGTTGCGGCGGGGACAGCGGCCGCTCTGGTGCCGGTGCGCAGTATCACTATGCGGTCGAAGGGGAACAAGTTTGAATATCGTTCCGGAAACAATAATGAGGGCGGTGAGGTCTGTGTGAAACTTCTACAGAATCTACGCGGTATCCAGTCGGGACAGAAAGAAGATACGTTTGGGTGGAATTTTGAAGTGCAAGCTCCTCCCAAGGGATGGATGGAGGATGGCAGCGCCGAAAAAACGGAGTTCAGCGGAGCGAATGTGCCTTGATGATATCAGTGAAGAAAGTCCCTTGATTCCTGGCCAGATGACTAGAATTGTTGTTCAGTGAAAGGCCAGGGAGTCCATACTCCAGTTCCTCCCTTCCGGAAAGGGATAGAGGTGACAGCATCGGAACGCGATGTTGCAGTGTATTCGTTTGCGGCCGGCGAGCCACTTTTGACACGTTTGCCTGTTATCTCTCAAAATTAATTGGCTTGAACTGATCGAATTGGTCCTCTTCCCATGTCTGTTTCTTATCGATCAAATGTCGCGGCCTGGGAGTTCCCCTGCCCGCATTCCTCACCGATCCCCACCGTAGAGCAGAACCATGGATGCCACGATACAATGACAGCTCTAGGGTCACACCTCAATGGACCTTAGACTGATTGCAGGCGCGATCAACAGACCCATTGTGATAGTAGTTCCCCATGCGGTTCAATCGTGGTATCTTTTTGTCCACTCTGGGTCAGGGCGGGACGGTGACTCGAGGGATACACGCCTTGTTACCATGCCAGCACGCCCATTGTTTTTGGAATGTGATTTGTGATCCACAAGACCCCTCTTGTTGGCCAGACGTGGATGTTACGTATGGGTTTCTCTGTCTCCACGAGATTTCTCTTCCCTTTCTATTCCTTTGCATGAGAGGCTATCTGCAGGCGTGATACCTGTACAATTGAACGTCAACCAACATTTCATTCAAAATTCAAACTATTGGAAAACAAGAGAGGACCTAGGTGATTCTGTTACGCCAACTGCAAGATCATCCTCATATTATAATATATAGCGGCCCCGATGCGCATGTTCGGCGCTTCTCAGCCCTCATGGGCGAGGATATTAACAGTCGCTCTTGCGGGCGCATCAACGGCTCGAGCCGTTACATTAGACGTTGATGATAGCGGTATGTGCCTGTGCATTGGAAAACGAAAGATTATCTCACGATTAATTGACTAACTCCATCGCAGATTCCATCAAAATAGCTGCGAGGCAAGTAGCCACGAACATGATGTCCTATTATACCGGAAATAGACCGGGCGACAATCCGGGCAATCTACCAGATCCATACTACTGGTGGGAAGCTGGTGCAATGTTCAATGCATTGATCGACTATTGGTACTATACGGGCGACGATAAATGGAACGACATCACCACGCAGGGTCTACTATGGCAGGCAGGAGATACTGGTGCCTTCATGCCCAACAACCAAAGTAAAACAGAAGGAAATGACGACCAAGCTTTCTGGGGCTTTGCAGCCATGTCTGCTGCAGAGCGGAACTTCCCTAACCCTCCCTCTGACAAAATGGGCTGGCTCGCCATGGCCCAGGCAACTTTCAATACACAAGCGCCTCGCTGGGATAATTCTTCATGTGGAGGAGGCCTGCGGTGGCAGATCTTCACATGGAATAACGGTTATAGCTACAAGAACACCATTTCCACTGGCGGATTTTTCAACTTGGCAGCGCGTCTTGCAAAGTATACCGGAAATTCGACATACCAAGAGTGGGCGGAGAGGGCTTGGGACTGGACTGAGGATGTCGGATTCATGACACCCGACTACCATTTCTGGGATGGCGCAAGTGATTTGAGCAACTGCACCGATATCAACCAAATTGAGTGGACCTACAACAACGGTGTCTTCCTCCTCGGTGCGGCGAACATGTGGAACATAGTAAGTATACACCGCACCTTCAACTTACATCATCCTGGCTAACGGCCGTTGGTGGCAGACTTCCGATCCTAAATGGAAAGACCGAGTCGAGAGAATCCTCGAGTCATCTGCAGTTTTCTTTTCAGACAACCCAAAGAATGTTATGTTCGAACGAGCCTGTGAGACAGTCAACACATGCATGGTTGATCAACGATCTTTCAAAGGCTATCTCGCCCGCTGGATGGCAGCCACCACGCAGATGGCACCTTTCACTTACGATTTGATCATGCCCAAGCTCAAAGCATCCGCATCAGCAGCTGCAAAAGCCTGCAATGGTGGACCGGAAGGCACTACTTGTGGTCTTAAGTGGACAGAGATGACATGGGACACCACCACGGACTTCGGCCAGCAAATGGCGGCTCTCGAGGTGATTCAGGCGAACCTCATCACGAAAGTTGCTGCACCAGTCACTAGCAATGATGGCGGTACCAGTAAGGGGGATCCTAGTGCCGGTGGAAAGCCCCCAACGCCCACACCTGAGGCGTTGTCGTACCCCATCACAACTGGTGATCGGGCTGGGGCCGGTATCTTGACTGCATTGATGATGATCACTCTGGGAGGATCGGCGGGATGGCTTGTTTGGGATTAATTGCTGTTTTCTTCTTTCAATGGCTCGTCTCTTCACTCAAGGGTTCTTCGTTTTCATCTTTGTTCTTTCTTTTACTGCAGAGGTCCAACGTCGGCGTGGCGCAATTTTTTTGCACAGCGCTCGAGCCCTGTACATAGTAGTCGCTTTCAATTGTACTCAGTTTGGTAACAATGGATATTGATTGACTTTGCTCGAATTAGATATGGGATAAGAAAAGCACGTTGGCACCAACCACACGCTGTACAAATCCACCAATCCCGGGCTTTCTCGGAAATTATGCTGCTCGCTCGAAATTTCTGCAAACTGAAACCTAGCCAGGTGGAAATGCGCAGCCGAGATAAGATCAATGACGAAAAGCGGGGGAAATTACATGGTAATTTGGCAGAGTACTTTTGCCTAAATCTAGCCAATGCCGAGGCACACAGTAAACAATGCTCCACACGAAATTACAACAGAGATTTGTTTGGGTAGCCCTGTAGGAGGCGCAACTGTGGTTCGACATCTGCCCGCAGTTCCTGATATCCGCACCACTATGTCGGGTCTCGTCTGACCCGAACAAATTTGGATAGTTGGCCGATACCCATGCCTGAGAGGCCCGGGTCTGGCACCAAGGCCCCCTTCCCCTCACGAAAAGGCGTTGGGTATCTGGGTTGCTCGCTCGGCAGGGAGACGTCACGGTAGAGGTATAGCGGGGAACCAACACCGTCCCTGGAACCTGATTGCACGCATTAGCGACACGGGAAGGAACAATGCAAAGATTTAGGGCGAATTCTGGGGACCTATTGCGTGGCAGTGTGCATCGTTTAATACTTTTCAGTAAGTGGGGGTGATGTCACATTTCGTTAGTATTTTTGGCCCCCAGGGCTGTGAAATGATCGGCTTCGGAGCTATACCCAGAGGAGACATAATCAGCGTTCTGGGAGGGCCAGAACAATCGAAGTTTTGGGTCGCAGCTTTTGCTAGAAGGGGTAAGTGGCATTGCCTCGTGCGATCGAACAAAATTCAAAATAGTTTCGATAAAGAGTTCGTGCTTCAATGTCTATTTCAAAGGTCTGAACAAGATCTGAACAACCTTGGATCCTTGGGAATGCTTTGGGGGCTTGGTGGGCCTAGCCGAACCAAGCTAGAACCCGCAAAGGACCCATGGATTGGAGTTGGGAGCTACCTATGGATATTTACATCAACACACTCCGAGGCTGCAGGTTCTTTCTATATTTATGGAGGAGCTCTAGGGAATCAATGCTAGTAGAATTCATGCTCTACTATCGCCAACATAGGTAGATGCGAACGTTGGTAGGAACCGTGGGGAATCATGCTCCTTAGTAATTCATGCGGAGTTTTCGAAGTCCGATCGACTCCATAGCTTAGCTGTTAGATCTGGTGCAACCGATTTGAAACAAATCATTGGAGGTTATCAACAAGCTTGATATGAAACAGTCGAGGATGAAACACATCTTTTGCGAAGTACGAGATATGGGATAAGAGGCCTTGCCACCGATGAATTTCTTGCCCCAAGGTACACAGGATGCATAAGGTTGCAGCATATATCCACCCCGCATACCAAGACAGTAATGTAAGAGATGTAGCGTGCTTCGCATGGACATCCTGCCCCATTGCCACCTCCATTCCATTGCCCCTTGGTTTTGAACCCGGGCTGGGATGATGACCGCGTTTCTCGGGTGCTGATAGGTGTTTCAATTTCTTATTGTTGAGGCAAATTCGTCATTGTGATAGTAATCATAATGCTTCCAGGCAGATGATAGGTTTCCTATTCTGACCAGTATCTGGAGAAATCAATATGATTTTGAGGCGTTTTGGCCGGTCGGAATTATATGCAGCACTGCGCCGCAAGTTGCCGTCCCTATCTATACATAGCTCCCTAGCGCCCCAGTAGTCTAATCTATGGATAGCATTGGGGGTTCCCCAATAATTCTGATAGTCCAATGTAAGTCCGCCAAGGCAGACAAGCTACGAGGACAATTACACCTGGTTGCAGTAGGACCCTGTTGTTCTCGATGGGGGTTACTGTATAGGTAAAGTTGCCTTTTTAGGCAAGCATGCCTGTCTAGGTCAAGTGTTGGGATGAAACTGTCTGTGCTTGGGGGCATTTAGTTCTTAGGCGGACTTTTGAAACCCGTAGTGGAGTAACGGTTCCCCCGAGGGATTTGGAGGGATCGAGACGCTGTCACAGATCGCAGATCAGGTAAATCTTGAACACATGGAAGGTTCGTGGCTAGTTTCACACGTCTGAGTCAGTAGCGCCAGGAGGGTTAATTTCTCTATCTCGAGTATGGACCGTGTCACGGTGCCACTCCAACGGTAAGTAACTAGAACTAAGTATAACGGAGTCCACAGTGGAAGTTCCACTTACCGGCACGGCTGGCGCAGCATTCCCCGCAGTTGAGTGGTGGATTTGCAAATTTATGTGGAGTCTATTTTTCGAAGTATGTAACTCGGTACTAGTGGCGAATTGATACATACAGATTGGGGGCCGTGTCCCTGGAGGGGCCAGATCCAGTCAAACAATATACAATCCAGTATGTTTCAGACTTACTCCGTCTGCTAATTCTGAACCCGATCGTAGATCACGATACTCAACTAGGAAAGATCTCAAGTAGGAAAGCTGTCAAATCTCCCCGGACCACAAACCACATGGTGCACATGGCCATAGATTTGTGGCGCAAGAGCTGGTGGATTCTTAATCTATTGGTATTTTGAATCTTACATGTTTTCTCATGCGTGTGAAATGAGTGGAATGCAACCCTGGTTAGGATATCGACGCGCCGATCAAGTAAAGTGTAGATTAAGCTGACTGATACAGAATCCCATGAACTTATCCCAAGCAATGGGATTATGTGATTACATACGTTATAGGAAGTTTATAGTGATCAAGCGTATGAGTACTGGAATTAGATTCTAGTTCGAACAGATGCATGCAAGGAAGGGAGTTACTCGAAAGGGCAGATTCCGGCCCCCAATACAAACTGTATTGCCTGGCGTATTGCGGTATTCCTTTAGTGACACACAGAAGTGGGCCCATTGAACACCTGAAGAGCCCAGCAGCTTATTCCAATGATATCAGCGCTGTCTGCGCGAGTGCAGGTACTGCATGACTAGCCCCCAACCTAACAGTTTCCCCCCCTAAGACAAAAAACGCTTGCTCCCGGGGCTACTTTCAACCATCCTCCACCTTCTCTTTGTCAACATCTAACAACAAGCCACTGTTTCTTCCATCAACAACCGACTTCTTTGTTCGAGTAAGCCACGCTCGATAACAAAGACTCCATTGCAACTACGAATCCACACCGCGGGATTATCGGGCCCCGATCGCCGGTAGGTGAAGACTCCACTATCCGACTCGAAAGAGAGACACACGCACACAGACAGAGAGAGCGCGGACTCGACAAATTGGATGGAGAGGTGATGGGCTAATACTTGATTACAGAAGTAGTTCTACGAACGATGCTCCAGGGTTAGGAGATTCTCCCACCCTCGGAGCGAAATCTAGAGGCGGAACCCAACCTCAAAGATGGTATCGCCGGTCACGTTTCCGTATACTCGACCAAGCGAGAATTCCATCACAAAGGACAAGGCGCTGAAGCCCCTTCGTCCGCCGCCACTGAACCTCAAAACTGAAAAGAAGTATCAGTTGCCAAGGATCAAAGCCGTCCGCGGTAGCGTATCCGGGGCCGACGAGGGGACAGAAGTACCGTTAATGATCGAGCTGGCGGCTCATAGGCCAACCGCACCTGACGCTTTGGGAGGCAAGTCTTACGAGTGGATCAACATGGATGTATCTAAGAGCCGACCGTGGGAGGACGACAGGGAACGTCCAGTGTCCCCTCCTCGATCTCTCCGCACTATTATTGACCTGGACTCACCACTGGCTTCTGACGACGAATCCGACATTTCTCCCATCTCCGACGAGCGGCCCGCAGATCACTCAAGTAAGGTATTGGCTCGGTTCTTCCCTGAACTCCAAAGCAATTTCGCTGTCATGGCCCCTGAAGGTCTGGATACGACTTCAAAGCCGACTTCAAAGCCGAAAACCGGTCGCTCACGAGTTGAAAATGAGATTCAGGCGCGGGTGAAGAGCCTTTATCACAACTCGGGTGATAACCTTGGTCAAGTTTTGGGTTCCAACACCCCGTCAGATGAGAACTATTTAAATAGACCCGAATCGTCAGATTATAGCCGACAGACATCTATGGCGAGCTTCGGAGATGGGGCATTCCAATGGAAAAACAAGTATCGAATGACCACAGACTCCTCAAATTACTCTCCAGTTCAGGCGGGGGTTTTCGATGAGACACCGCGATCCTCCAAAAGAATGAGCGGAGCCAGGCCAGCGCCGACCCGATTAAACACGACGAGCTCGAAGAGTTCCAGCTCGAATCTACGGGATATGAGGAACAAGCCACTCCCCCTTGCACCTCTCATTGAGCCGATTTCTACCGATTCGCATCAAGAAGATCAACCGTCCGCCCCCCACCATCATTCTTCATCACAGTGCACAGACTGCACGCCCCAGCACCACAATGTTCCCCACTCAGCGTACGCAAGTCGCAATCGTCAACCCCACCGATGCCAAACATGCGGACATCGCGACAATCGTCATCGTCGTGATAGCCTCAACTCGCCAGAGTACCGCCAAAATTCACGAAATCACCAACGCCATGTGTCAACCTGGCAACAAGCTGCAGATGAGATGGAAATCGAGTTGAGTTTGGATGGCATGAAGAGGCGGTTGGTGTTGGAAGGCCCACTCCAAATCAGTCGCAACAATGGCGAGTTGGTAGCGGCGCGGCCCGCACCCCTGCCTCCATCCCAGAAACCTTACTCCGAATCGACGAAGAAGGCGACTCGAACTGGTAGCGTCAATTCACGACAGGATATTTCCGGGTCGAGTAAAAAAGGCCACAAATATAGTCGATCCAAGGACTCCACCGACTCCAACAAAGCCAAACCTCCCAAGGCCAAGGATGAGCCGAAGAGTCGCTGGGGCGGAAATTCCAGATCCAATGAGGGTACAAAGGGTGATCTTCTTAAATTGAAAAAGTCTTTCTCAATCTCCAGGGCAACGTTCACCCGGAAGCAAAATCCGACACGGTCGGACCAGCACCGGCTGAGCACGTTGAGCTCACGGTCGGAGACTTCAGTGGACCCACAGGCCGATCATGCCAGCCCGACTGACAAAGCACGCTTGTCCCTTCACCTTTCGCAATCAGATCCCAACCTTGAGAAAGTCCTGGATGAGGACGACCCATTATCTCATAAACGGGACGATCTCCTCCTTCAATTACCACGCCTACAAACAGACAACTTCGGCTTCAAGACCTTGCTAGACCAGTTTGCTCCTGATACGCAGACTGCCTTGGACAACCCCGCAAACTCCAAATCTTCCTCCCTACAGACTGACAGCCTGGGCTTCACAAGCGTATACGAGCAGCTTGTTCCTGCACAGCGGTCTCTTTTGACCAATCAAGTGCAGTCCCCGTGGCTCGACGACACCAGAGATGCCAAGGAAGTCATCCCATCATTTACCATTCGTGGACCGCTTGTTGTAAGAGATGAAAAGATGGTTGTGACAACCAACAGGATGCGCCATTCTGCTTTCATCTCCACTGCCAAAGCAAGCAGTGTGTATTTCCCGCCCGAGGAGGTCTATGAACTTGCCGCTGGGCCCACATCCCCAGAATCCATCATGCCGAAAAGGTCTGCTACCGCTGCTCAGTTCCAGGTAAACTTCCCCTTGACTGAGATTGTGGACTCAATTATTGAGATGATTATGGAGCGAATTACATCGCTTGACGACCTTTTCAATTTTGTCCTGGTAAACAAGCGCTTCTACCGCGTGTTCAAGAACCGTGAGCTGCCGATCATTAAGAGTGCGCTTTATCAAATGTCACGACCTGCATGGGAGCTGCGTGAAATGAGCCCTCCATGGACCACTGAATGGCAACACGTCTTGGACCCAGATTCCCAGGTACCTGAATACACGCCATCTCTGTACCTGGATCGTTATGCTCAAGATATTTATACATTGGCTCAACTCAAGTCCATGATTCTCATGCGGTGCGCCCCGTTCATGCGCCGCGATACTGTGCGTGGTTTGGCTGGATTAGACGAACAGCGCGCCGAGGAGGTTGATAATGCATTTTGGCGAATCTGGACATTTTGTCGCATCTTTGGTAGCGGCAAGGGTCGCGAAAACGACCTTGAAGGCCAAGTAGATTGGCTAAGAGGAGGAGTAAAGGCTCGGAAAGCCCAGGGCTCATCATCTTCTATGACTGAGCCTTTCGGTATCAACAACGTTCTATTCGAACCGCCCGAGGGATTCGCTCATGGCAACTACAGCGGTCTCACACCAACGGAGCTGTATGATATGACTGAGATCTGGACTTGCCTCGGAGTTTTGGTCCAGCCCCTTCATGCAAAGTGCATTGAGGCCCGAAATGTCGGTATTTTCAAAGGCATCGACGTACCCGAGGATGACCCGGTCCGTGAGGAGACCGTTCTTGGTAAGTGACACGCCAACCACATGCACAGAAGCAACTTGCTAATATTTGAATCCAGAGGAGTGGACATCCTATGTTCTCACCCTTGGCTTGTCCGCAGTTTTGATGGTCAGCTCACTCAACCCCTCGGAAACTACGGCCATCACCTTCGAACGGGCGAATGCGGTCGGCCTTACCAAGTGGGAAATGACAGAAGGCCAGAACACCCGATCTTCGTTCATGAAAGAAGCCGTATCACGCGTTTACGACGACCGAGAACGATATTCTTTCAGTCTGCCTTCTGGCTCAGCCGATAGTCCATGCGAACTGCCATCGAACGAGGTCACAACCCGCGAAGAAGATAGCGAGCGTCGGCAGGTGTTCTCCCAAGAAATCCGAATTCAGCGTCGCGAGGGAAGGAACCAGTCCCACGGGGGTGACTCCTTCGCAACGGAGCGACCCATGTCTACATACAGCACCATCCTTCACAGCCTTGGAGGTAGCATCGGAAGAATTGTCAACGGAGCGCCCTCTGTACCACCAGTACCTCCTCTTATGTTCGATCGGTCATCGACCTCGACCGGAAGCCGAAGCCCTCCTCCCCCCGGAACACCAAACTATGCTCCAGGAACTCCCCAGCATGCACCGGGCACACCCACCCACACCCCGAACTACATGCTTGGTACCCCAGGCCAGATACCCACATCGGAACCTAAGACACCTCTCCTCCGCAGTCCCCCACTCTCAGGCTCTTTCATGCCAGCCCCTCTCCAACTCCAACCCCAAGTCCAAGATCCTGTCGACCGAGCCATTTCTCACATGGTGAATGAACTCGGTTTCTTCGAAGACGATGTTAAGTGGGCCTTGAAAATCACCGACACTGGTGAAGGAATCAATGTTCAGGCTGCTGAGCAGCTTCTACAACAACAAAAGAAGAAGTCCGACCGTAATCCGTTCGTCACTCGTGGGCGGAATAATAACGGGAAGAACCCTTTGCTCATGTCGGTCATGAAGCAGCAGGGTACCCGGGAATCGGGTTGGCGATGGGCCTAAATCAGTGCAATTTGTGCCATCACCCTTGTACATTCTCATTTTCCAAGGAATCATTATGTGTTTTTAGTCCTGCGATTAGCGATGTATGGAAGATTTAATTTCTTTTGTTGAAGCCCCTACCAGAATATACAGAATATCGGAATACAATGACCGTCTAAGATTACAGTATTACTCTCTCTACGCTGTTAGCTATTGAAATATATGGGACCAAATTCCTGACAATAGACTCATCATTCAATCTTGTTCACAATCGACCAGATTACTGCGGTAGATGCCTAGGTGGGGGCCACCAGTTCGCATGGTACGTAGTATCTAGAGAAGGCCAGCAAAGTCTGAATAACATCAAAAAGGTACTTGTTGGAAGGCATAGGTATGGAAGGGGAAGACTGCCGGGCAGTAAAGCAGAATCTGAATAGGGTTGAAAGAAAGGCCCCGGGGAAAGAAAAAAAAGTATCCACGCTCGGACGAGCCTCAGCGTCCAACTGATTTCAGTCATCGAAACCCATATCCTCAGTGTCATCATGTGATCAAGACCCTGTCAAGATAAGGCTATCAGGGGGACTTGCTTACTTTTCTCCAAAAAGAGAATCCCGATTAGAAAAAGAAAACTATAAAGGAACGGGACCAGCAAAATGAGGGGTTTAGGGGTTTTTGACCCATGCCTTGTGGATATCTGCTAGATCATATACACTAGATATCAGCTCACTGTACGGTCGATTTCGAAAATAGATTCCCTGGACGTCAAGTTTGATCTCTCAGCCCCTTGCATCACTCACCGCCTTCCCCGGGTTTAATCTGGAAAGAGACTCTGGGCTTTAGGGGGTAAGGTAGTATTAGGAAGTGCACGGACCCCAGACAATAATCACACCCTCATTTGAGGGTGAGTCAGTCCAAAAATAATCTAAGCCCTGAAATCCTTTTAGCACTTTGGGCAGATTGCGGTCTCGGCACCCGAGTTTGGACATTGCTGTTTCACTGTTCCCTTATTGACTGCAAAAAGGGCGGGAACTTCCACCAGGGTTGCAAACCTCTAGATTGTCAACTTTGGACGTTAGGCTGTACAGCCTGATATGGTGATGGATACGATGGCCAGCTTATTAATACGTATACAGAAGTAGTCTGTACTAGGAAGACTTGGGCGCCCCAAATAGTGCGCTAAGAAAGTGGACTCTCGGAAGAACCGGCATCCTGCTAGCATACATCTCGTTCTATAGGATCACACCCACTGCAGGGGCGTTTAGTGCTTGCCAAATTTAGGGGCCGTTCCGAACAGGGCTAGCAGGGTCCGAGCAGCTCCATACATGCTTAAGCGAGGCTCAGCAATCCTTTAGCGTTGTGATTACGGCTGAAAAATGAGGAGCCCTCCTGTTTCTCGCGGCTTATTTTCTGTTTCCTTCTTCTACCTTACAATCGTCTACCTGTGTCTACTACATCACAATAGTAACTTGATCTACTCTCTCTGATATCAACGAAACAACACTTCACAATGCGCACCAGTTCGCTTCTCGCGGTTACATTGGCTGCTTTGGCCGCTGGCGAGAGCACCACCACCGTCGGCTACTTCGGGTACAACGCAGGACTCGGTGATTATGTCGGTCCCTTTGTCTTCACCAGTTCTGCAGCCAGTGTTGCTGGCATTAATGCGGCCGCTACCACTTACGAAATCAAGTGTTTGAGCGGTGCGGCCAGTTCCGAATGCCAGATCGACGACAAGCATCCCTGGACCCTAATCCAGGGCCCTTCGACCTATAACTTTGAGGCCTCCTTTACTCTCACATCTGACGAAATAACCGCCACATATACCGAGACAGCCAAGTGTTCTTTCACTAGCTATTCTGAATCGGCCTCTTGCTCATGGAGTGCTTCGATCACTGGCTCATCATCTGGCGGAAATCTTGCCTCTTCGACCTCTTCTTCGACCTCGAACATCCCGACTGCCTCGGTCACTTACTGGGAGCTGGAGGTTACTGGCGGCGTTGCCTCTTTCACTGCTCCTCAGGCAACCAAGACCGCTGATGCTGCTGTTGCTGCCGTGAAGCCTTTGATCACCGCTGCACCACTGTTCGCTGCAGCTGCAGCTGCCGCTGCCATGTTCTAATGGAAGAACTACGTTCTTTTAAGTGAACACCTGCTTAGCTACGAAATGGATTGTTTCCGCATTTTTCGTATTTGGAATAGCGAGTCATGTGATTAGGGTTTGAAAGAGCCTCTCTGTCTGAGACATAGGAGGCGAATAATTAGCGGCCGTGTACAATTGAGTTTTTAATTTCCAAAGATCTCACGTTCAATACTTGGCATCATCACTTATATCTTTTTTAGCTTTTGGCTTATATCTAGACCTAGCCCTTTGGACTTATTCTCCCTAATAAGCTTCTTATGCTGCCTAATAACTTAATACCTCGGCTGTCTCCCCACTACCTACTTCCCCGAAAACTACCCCCAGAGCCGTCCCGCATTTCAGCATAGCTTTGGTCGACTGGTCTGCCCTCCGCCTTTGCTTGAATCGCTCTTTTAGGTTAAAGTTGTATGTACTGCAGTTTACAGCTTAGAAATCAGCCAATACAAGTTATATTCAAGATTCAAAGGACCTGAAAACTATGCACTTCAGATTTGGACTCTTTACCCTAGAGTTATCGATAGGAGAATTAACCTAGGAAATACCTGGAAGTTTGATTAACGTAAAGGAGTACATAATCTCAGTGTATCATTCTAAACATGCAAGTTCCAAACAAGGACGACAAATTAAACTATATCTACGCGGGCGTCGCTTTCCCCTTGTCTTTCTGAGCCTTCTCCAACTCCATGAGATATCGCAAGCGAGCAACGGCCTGCTCCAACTCTTCAGGAGTAGGCATGTTGACAATCATGAGATACAGAACATCCTCCCGGAAAAGCTTATACTTGTTCCCCTGTTCCTTCTTCTTTCTGGCAATCTTCTCTTTGAAGGTTTCACTTGGAGGTAGACCTTGAAGAGCCCGCTTTCGGTCATTTCGTTCCTTGATAGCAGAGCCTGCTCGATCAAGCATACTAGGCTTTTTGTTACGCACGATCTTGCCGCCAGTCAGGGTAGAGAGGAGAGATCCATTGTTCGCTGGGTGATTCGGATCATTGTAACGTGAAGTGAAGGGCTTTCTGTTTTCCTCGGCAACAGCAAGAGCAGAGCCCTTGTGATCAGCTTCCTGTTTTCTGTTAGCGGTTGTTCTTGCAATCCGTCCAAAGAAGTAAGTGATACTCACGAATTCGATCTGCCTTCTTCTGTCAAGGTACTCATGGGCCCACGTTCGTGAGTTCATGAACGATGACTTGGCCTCCTTGCCCTCCTGTTCGCGGAGTGCAGCTCGGTCGATGCGAGGATAGATTAGCGGTGCACACTCAGGAAGCTGCATTTGGCCATGAGTTTTGCCGCTTTCCAGCCTGAATCCCTTCATGCGGCTCTTCCAGGCGTTCATCTCAGGGTGCTCCTCAGTGTTAGTATACTTTGCGATGGTCTCGGCGGCATCAAATGCGTTTGTAGCCGGTGCCGGACCCGCTGCAGGGTCGCCCTCCTGTCTCACGCCTGATCCGCTGATGTTGACCTGCTCCATGGTGAACATATCAGCGAGCGGGTCCGAAGCTGCGCCGTTCTTCTTCTTCTTTTGCTTGGGAGGCTTCTCGTGGAATTTCATGATCATGGCGTATTGGCCGCGAGGCATGAAGACCTCTTGGTTGACCTTGTCAAGGTAGCTGGTCGTACGCTTGCGGATTTGGAATTGCATGGCTGTTTCTGCGACGATTTGGACGGCCAATGCAGTCATAGAGACTGTCAGCAAGGGGGTCCAGCCAGTGAGGTCGGCCGTGAGAACGAGGACCTGTAGCCACATCGAAGCCTATGATGATGGTCAATATAAACCACACATTGAAACAGGTAGTGACAGAATATGGAGTAACGAACCTGACTCGCTTTATGGAAGTCACTGATGAACTTCAAGAACACATCTTGGCCGATACCACAGTCTTGCAACACAGGAGCATAAGCGCGTACGAATCCACGCCTCTTTGCACCGGGTCTGCGCTGGGGAATAATCACTGGACATGGAAGCTTCGTCTTCGGTCCAGGTGGTCCTGCCATGGCCACCAGTTCACGAATCATACGGTCCCTCTTCTTCTCCTTGGTCTCCGCAGAGTCCCCCTCATGGATTGCGTCGGGGTCATCCTCAGTGTTCCTCCTAGGGAGCTCACCAGGCACACCATCCAGCTCATCATATGCTGGCAACGACTCGGACACTTCGTCGAGCTCCCATGCCTCCTCATCGCCACCATATTCACGTTGACTCTCTTCATAGTGGACAATATCGTCATACTCATCCCCAGAGTCCTCGCCGGCCTCGTCAGGATGGCTCCTGCTTTTCTCGTCGGGGTAAGTGGCGTCGCTCGACCGTCCTGCGCCAGGCGAGTAGGCCGGGAGATCTTCGTCAAGGCTTAAGTCTCTCAAATGCTCGTGGCCGTCTGCTTCACTTGGAGGGAAGGTAGGAGGGGTATCGGAAGGGAGTCCGCGAGGGGTCTCATAAGAAGAGGCAGCTGCAGAGGCAGGAATAGAAGCAGAGGGCGAGGCAGAACTAGAGCCTTGCTCTGAGATAGAGTCTTTGCCACGGTGCCGGGCAGCATGAATGGCTTCAGAGGTGAAGCCGATGCCCGAACCAATAAGTCTTGCGAGTCCTTTACCCATAGTGGGGGCCGTGAGTATGACTTCAGAAAAAGATCCTTGCGAAACAGCAGACCTTTCCTACGGGGGTGTTTTACATTCTTTATATAGAGCTGGGAGCGGGGGCTGTATTGCTGTATTGCATGGGTCTATTTTCATCCAGAACCCCCCTCATCACATATCACCCCTCCGGCCCACTGGCTTAGCCAGATCAGGGCACCAGGATGCTAATCTGCGCACCTAGTTGGGAGACTGCATATCTCGCTGAAACGAGACAAGCCTTCTACAAGGATTAAGCGCTGTGCCCCACCTTTTCTTTGTCCCTGACGCTGCAGTGGGGCCTTCTGATTGGATCGCAACAGTATCAGAATCCGCCCCCAATCTCAACTCCGTCTGGCTTCGTCACCTTCAGATGATAGGTCAAAAGATCACACTACGGTCTTTCATTATCCACTTGAAACCACGCATTCACGGCCCCCAACGCCTTTATCCCTCATATTACGCCTCGTCCCACCAACCCACGATAGCCTCACGCCGATCACTTTCTCCGCCCCCAAATGCATAAGTCACATGACCGCAGTAAATGCATAAGCGGCATTAATGCCCCGCCGTAATTTATTCAGCATCGCGATCTTGCGTATTCAATGCCGATCGCCATTGTCAACAAGACCCATCTCCACTGCTAGTTGAAATCAAACTACAGATTTGAAGTGGATAGTGTGTTCAACACCTTCTATTTTTCAAAATGGCTACCCAACCACCCCAACAAGACACCTTAAGCCAACGAAGAGCCGACTTCGAAAAATTCAAAAACTACACAGCCTACACCTTCCTCATCGCCTCGCCAGTCCTAATCGCACTCCCACCCCGCAAGCTAGACCACCTCACCGTCCTACTGATCGGTGCATTCGGCTTCTCTGCGAACCACGTGGTCCGCGAACAAACCGGGCGCAGTATCGTTGAGCGCATCGAGTCCCGTATCGCTCGCCCACGCATTCTCAGCGACTTACCCTCCGAACGTGCGCAGGAGGTCCAGATGCGCTTTCGTGCGGCGCGGGAAGCACAATTGCGTGAGGGTGGTATGCCAGCTGATGAGTTGGAGAAGTGGAAGGCGTTGCAGAAGCAGCAAGACCAGGGTCTTGCGGAGCGGGTTTGGCTGGGTGGTGAGAAGGAGGGATGGATGGAGAGGCGGTTGCAGAAGGAGCAGGAGGCTCTTGAAGAGGGCAAGGGATACGGAGATTTGATTTCGGAGTATGTTTGGGATGTGTGGAGTTGGGGCAAGAACAAGGAGGAGGACGATGATGATTAAGGATTACTGTCCGGTCACATTTTTCCACCTGCCGTTGGTGATCCAGCTTGGTCTGACTAGGTTGATCACTATTTGCGCCTGGCGCCTGTCACTATATCTTTTCGCTTGTCTTGTACCAATACTTTTGTCGAATCAGCATCGGGATCGGGCGTTTGGTCTTCTACTGCTGCATCTTAATCTTCACGCCATATTTCTCCACTCTGGATGACCAGCTATGTCTATATTGAGTTCACAATCTACAATCCATAGGGCCCAAGCCCAAGAGGAATTTTTGAAACAATTTAATTTCTAAGACTCTCCGATACATGGAGCATGCAATGCAGACAACAGACAATTGTACAGGGTATAGTGAAAAATAACAACATGAGAAAGTCGACACCAAAAGTCAACCAGAAGCACCGTTGTGGCCATGACTCCACGCAGGCAAATCTGATCAGCCTCGATGCGATGATGTACATACACAATTTGCAGTATTTTTGAAAGTTTCTCAACGCAACAAGAGAAATGTCAACAATCACCCAGTGATGATAGGTCGTGGGTGCCACGAGGTCAAGCAGAAAAGCTGTTGTGGCCATGACTCCACGCGAGCAAATCCGTCAACCATGATTGTGACTTGACAATTTGAACAAATATATAATATAACAGACACATGCAGATGAAGAAGTCTCCAAACAATGCTCCAATTGAACCATCTCCAACCCATATGCCACTGGCATGCTCAATCCGTTGTTTTTTTTTTTTTTTTTTTTTTTTTTGTTCGACATCCTCCATTCGGGCCGTTCACTTGTAGTGCCACGGGGGCCAGGGGAAACTCCGTGGGCTTGAATGATGTGCACGCGCGGTAAAAACCCTGGCCAGGACGCGATATTTCAATACAATTTCACACAGCTTCCACCGCAAAGATATGAGGATCCACGCTGCACCGATCAAGTTGATAAAAGTTGATAAAAGTTGCAGAATTTGGTTGATTATGAAGTGAGTCGGATCGGGCAGCGTGGACCTCAAACGTATCCAATTCAAAGTAAACACTGATACCACACACGTTCACACACAAAAAGATGAATCCACGCTGCACCGATCAAGTTGATAGAAATTGCAGATTCTGAAAGTGATCGGGCAGCGTGACCTCAACAGAAAATGATCGCCGCAGGACCTTTGATAGAATCCATACGGCGCCTGAAACTTGAACGAGTCCTCTCAAGGACATGAACCCCGGGCCGTCGACATCCGGCGCATCGGCGGCGTCCGGCACATTGGTAGGATTCAGGTTCTACGTCCCCCGGATGTCGAAGACTTGTTCATAGTGGAATAATGGTTCGTGAAGAACCAAGGCCATTCTGGGCTCTGAATGATGTCGTTGAGACAACTTGGAAGACGGTTTGCCTGACTAGTGTCTGGACTTTGGAGCTGGCACAAATTTGTTGCCTCGGCTCTCACACCAGTGAATGTATGAAGTCAACTGCACAAATTAGCACAAAGAAATGCGGAAGGGGAGCTTTTACTTACTTGACCATGCATCGACTCTAGTAAATGAGTCTCAGCTTGTAGGGTTTGACTGGCGTGAGAGCGAGGCTGAACATAATTGCTGACGTAGCCAATTGACTGAGCTGCCTGTCCAATGTTGTTAGCTCTCTGTAATAGAGCTTGAATCTTTGGGAAGACACACTCATTCAAGGCTTGACCGACATCTTGAATCTTCTGTGCAAGAGCATTAGCTTCCCAGACTCGATCTTTCAACTTCTGATCGATTCCACACCATTGAATGACACTGACAGCCTGTGAATTCATTAGCATATCGAATTCAAAACTGAATGAAGCGGAAAGAACTTACATAATGATGCATGCGTGCCAGGATTTGAAGTTCAGACTTAATATCGGGTGACAGGGTGTCCATGCGTGGTAGATACTGGAACGTGGCACTGTTCCCGTATCCCAATTTTTGCATCCTCAAGGCAAGAATGTTAGTTTCAGATCTAAGATTTCTCAAGCACGGGTTCACCCAGTTTCTCATATCTTCCAGTCTTTGGTAAACCCTGACAAGCAGCCAACGTGCTTTCTTGGCCTCACCGAGGAACGAAGGCCAACTTACAGATGTTTCACCCATTTGAAAGACATCGACCATTTTTATGTCACCGTCTGCGTCCTATTCATCATGTCAGCTCATCTCTTTCAGATTTTGGAAGATTCAATACTTACATAGATGCCATTTGGCCGTCTTTGACCGTTCTGGTTGTTCTCATTCGAATTCCCACCATAGACTTGTTGACCAGCAGGATGAAACCTGCGGTCAAACATGGGATGCCGATTCCCCCCAGCTGTTTCGGACCTGGCTTGCCCTCTATCTTGCTGATTCCAGGGGTGCCCACGGCGTCTGTCAGGCTGACCTGCGCCCTGGTACCTGGCACCATCGTGGTTCGGTGGCCTTTGGTACTGGCCACGGTTCCAGTAATGGTGCTGGTTGCCAGGATGACGGGGCTGTTGAGTTGTTAGATCCAAGGAGCTGTCATTGTCAGTCATGTCAAGATCACTTACGTCGCTACCAGAGGAGCCTTTATCCTCATGGACCAATGATCGCCGCTCATTGGTAAACGCTAGGCCGTCATTGCTCCAGTTGTGCCAGTCCCTGCCCTGGCGGTTCTTGTGGTGTTGATTGTAGCGAGTACGTGGATTTTCATTGTTCGTCGATCTTGGGCCGTTGGCCATTTGAATGTTAAGATCTCTGCCGCCGCGACCATGCCCGTTTCTGGGTCCCTGGTGGCGGTTGCGTCCGTTGTAAGACATCTTAGATTGATTGGGAGACATCTTCGCTTGCTGGCGGACGCAATTTGGGTTCCTAGACTTTCCTCCCTGAGAACGGCAAACAAGGGGAGCTCTTTCGTTGCCTCGCAAGCGCTGAATTTCGACTTCAGGGGCTCTCAAATGTTTTTCTATTTTTGAATTCCAATCAAGAAACAATTTTTAACGATTTAAACCTTTTTGGCTTTTTGAACGATTGAACACGCAAAATGGTTTTCTCAAGAATTGACTTGACCCCCTACAAGTTCAATCACTTCGAGGCAACTTGGAGCCCAGGCCCGCTTGAATGGATGAATCTCAAGGGAGTACCGGTTCGAGGGTGGATATGTTTTTGTTTATGGCTGAACTGTGGATGGACGACCACGACCGAAGCTCAGGGCAGGGTGGAGTGGAATGACTTTGACCAATGAGGGTTTGACTTGGAGTGCACGAGACCAATGAATGGTCGTTTGACTGTGATGCACGTGGAAAGGCTTTATATAACTTGACCTCTCGAAGAGAGATGGAGGGAAGAAGAAAAACGTTGGGAGAAGAGGGGGGGGGGGGGGGGGGGAGATAGTATATATACTAGTATCTCCGACACTGAATCGGGATGTTGATCCTTGGAACGACGTTCTTGAGTCTCAATCAAGCTCCGATCAAGGCCGATCGCGAAATGCGTTATGTCGGGTTGTCTAAATAGAGTTGCGACAGTCCAGAAGAGGTTCCGACAGTCCAGAAGAGGTTCCGACAGTCCAGAAGAGGTTCCGACAGCCTAGAGGGAGACCTACTAGGCTGGAAGGAGAAATGGTGAAGGTGACTCGATGTCAATTTATATGAGTCAGCTCGGTGCCCAGATGGGATAGAGGAATGTACTGTTTTGTACTAGATATCTTCAAGATGGCGTCGGGAGTCTTTTATGGCAGTCATCACAAAGACATGGTTTTCATTGATTGCTTTGTTCGTTGTGCCCTAAGTAAGATTGTGTTTTGAGACGAGACACTTGGACAAAGCAGGCTACTTGAATAAAACAGTGAAGCTATACTTGGATTCAAACAAAGCTTACAAAGATTATGACAATCAGCATTGTCTTGGTGTATCTTTGGATCTTGTAACAGGGAAAGCTATTGTTGAGATCTACAGATGTTTTCGTCTGTACGTGTACTTGACTGAAAGTTAGGGCTGGATGCAAGGGCCAATTAGCGAAGAGATATACCATCGCAGACAGGAGGCAACTTTGATAGCTGACAAATTTAATGGTCTGCATAGAATTTGGTTTTATCAGCCCTCTACGTAGGTGTTCTATCAAATTGAAGGGGGGTTCCGAGGAGTTGGATTCCACGGTTCCCCATCGTGCACGGCAAAACGGGCTGAACGTACTGCAGTGTTCCTTGGATTTTTATAAACGCTCTAATTATACTTTTAATTATAGATCGCATGGAATTTTTTAAACGGATGATGCCACATGTCGTACAGTACAGTACCTACTTGGGTACCTCCTCGGGTACTCACACACCTTTGTGTTCTCGTATCTCCCTATTGGATACCCATGTTGACTCTGTAATTCGATATGATTCTGAAGACGGTTACGTAGAGAGGGAATCCAATTTTCGGCTTTAGAATTGACTTTTTCTTGGGCTTCCCTGCTTCCGCGATAAGCCAAATAAGCAGTCGAGATCCCAATGGACTGGTGGTCCCGCCAATCACCGCTCGTGCTTCACACGAACGGGAGACTCCACTGGTGCCGTCATTGTCCCTTAGCTAGTGACAGCTCCAGGCCTAGATATGCTGCGGAGTAAAACCTGCTGCCCCTCCTCCCTGATTCTTCCTTCCTTTTTCTTTTCACCTTTCCATCCCCCAGATTTTTGTTTCTATTTCTCGAGGTCCTCCATTCTATTCTTTACATAGCTTGGACTCGGTTTCCATTGTTATTCTTCAAGCCGATCTCTCCGGAATCTCGGGTCCACCATGGTGCTGATCGACAAGCAAGAGTACCTTTCCGAGGAGGAGAAGCGTCTGAAGGAGGACCGCGAACGCACTCGCTATTGGAAGCGATGGGGCCCTTATGTGGCAGAGCGACAATGGGCGACCGGTAAGTCCGATCGAGGAATGTGGGATGTGGGCCGGCATCGAGCTAATGATCTCATCGTTCTCGCGATGTAGTACGTGAGGATTATTCGTAAGTCAAGCCCCACCAAAATGTCATCCACAGACAAAAGAATCTAACTTTGCACAGTGAGGATGGTGATGCTTGGAGCTGTAAGTCAGCATTCTGAAACGGCACAAAACTGCAACTAACCGTCCAGACTTTTCCCATGACCATGCCCGGTCGCGTACCTTTCGCTGGGGTGAAGATGGAATTGCTGGTGTCTCTGATACTCATGGAATTGAAAATATTGCATTTTCCTTCTGGAATGAGAAAGAGTAAGTCGGTCGGAAAAACAACCAGGAGAGTTACTGATAAGTATTACAGTGAGTTCCTCAAGGAGCGTCTGTTCGGCCTGTCCAATCCACAAGGTAACCACGGTGAGAGTGTAAAGGAAGCGCATTTCCATGTGGATAATACTCCAACGGTAGGAGCATCTCGAGCCCACCAGAGATGACTACTCTAACATGACTCTTCTGTTAGCACTCGTACATGAAGTTTCTCTACAAATACCCCCAGAACAGGTTTCCCTACGAGCAGCTGGTGGAGGAGAATGCGAAGCGATCGCGCTTAGAGCCAGAGTACCAGATCCTTGACACCGATGCGTTCAAGGACAACCGGTACTGGGACATTTTCATTGAAACTGCCAAGGAGGCGGATGATGCGGACGAGCTGCTCTTCCGGGTTATTGCGTACAACCGTGGCCCGGACCCCGCTCCCTTGCACATCGTTCCTCAGGTCTGGTTCCGAAACACCTGGTCCTGGGGATATGAAAAGCAAGGTGAGAAACCAATTATCAAGGAGGAAGGCCCACGAGTTGCCAAATCCAGCCACCACAAGTTGGGTGAGCGCTATGCGTGCTTCGCGCCATCCCCCCCGGTGGGCTCTGGAGACGAGGACATCCAGCCGGAGTTGCTCTTCACGGAGAACGAAACCAACAATGAAAAGCTTTGGGGCACCAAGAATGACCAACCTTACGTGAAAGATGCTTTCCATCGCTACATCGTTGACGACGAGAAAGATGCTGTCAACCCAGCCAAGGAGGGAACGAAGCTCGCGGCCTGGTATGCTTTTGACGATGGCGACGAGGTTCCTCCGGGAGAATGTGCGGTGGTTCGATTCCGTTTCTCCCTGAAGAAGAACGACTTCGTGGATGAGGAAGAGCTCGATGACGTGATTGAGGCGCGTCGCGCTGAGGCTGATGACTTCTATCACCACATCAGCCCCCTTCCTATGAGCGACGATCTTAGGAACATTCAGCGACAGGCTTTCTCGGGAATGATGTGGTGTAAGCAGTACTACAACTTCATCTATGATCAATGGAGTGCTGGTGACCCAGCTGAAATTCCCCCGCCGCCAGGCCGAAAGGGCATTCGCAATGAACAATGGCGCCATCTGCACATCGATGACATTTTATCGATGCCAGACTCGTGGGAGTATCCATTCTTTGCTGCATGGGATACCGCATTCCACTGTATTCCTCTCGCGATGATGGACCCCGATTTTGCCAAGAAGCAACTCGACCTTATGACTCGTGAATGGTACATGCATCCTAATGGTCAGCTTCCTGCCTACGAGTGGAACTTTGGGGATGTCAACCCGCCAGTGCACGCATGGGCTGTTTTCCGCACCTTCAAGATTGAGCGAAAGATGTATGGACGACAGGATCTGGATTTCCTTGAGCGTGTTTTCCAGAAGCTGCTTCTGAACTTCACCTGGTGGGTCAATCGCAAGGATTTCGACGGCAAGAACGTTTTCGAGGGCGGTTTCTTGGGTCTGGATAATATTGGCCTGTTCAACCGCTCTGAGCCGCTGCCGACCGGTGGTGTTCTTGAGCAGGCTGATAGTACAGGTTGGATGGCTTTCTATTGCCTGTGCATGCTCAACATTGCCCTGGAGCTGGCTAAGCACCGTAGAATCTACGAAGACAGTGAGTCCTTCCATCCTAATCTACACAGGTCACATCTTTTAACATACTTCAGTTGCATCCAAGTTCTTCGAACACTTCATCCTCATCAGTGATGCGATGACATTCCGCAACGGCGAGGACAACATCCAGTCCCTGTGGAACGAGGATGATAGGTGAGTTTTAAATACAGGTCATCTAATGAGTATATTAGCTAACTGACGCAGCTTCTACTATGACGCCATCTCTTACGGAGGGCCATGGACTCAGCAGTTGCCCATCCGATCCCTGGTGGGATTGATCCCGCTGTACGGCGTGCTCACCCTTGAGCCGGAGCTGATCAACAAGTTCCCGTCATTCAAGCGACGACTTGAATGGTTTGTCGAGAACAAGGCCGATATTGCAGAGCGCAACATTGCTAGTATCAAGAGACGAGGCAAGGATGACCGACTGCTCCTGGCACTCGTGAGCAAAGACCGCCTAGAGAAGATTCTCAAGCGCATGCTCGATGAGACCGAGTTCTTGGCTAAGCACGGCATTCGATCCATGTCCAAATACCACGAGGAAAACCCCTACTCAATGGATGTCAACGGGGAGACCTTCAAGGTGGGATACGTTCCTGGCGATTCGGACAGCGCCGTGTTTGGTGGCAACAGCAACTGGCGTGGGCCGATCTGGCTGTGCGTCAACTTCCTCCTGGTCGAGTCACTCCTTCGCTTCTACATGTTCTATGGCGATTCCTTCAAGGTAGAGTGTCCGACTGGCTCCGGCGAGTACATGCATCTGGGCCATGTAGCCGAGGAGCTTCAGCACCGCATGCAGCATCTCTTTGCTCGGAACGACGAGGGTCGCCGTGCCTGCAATGGCTCAAACGATCTTCTCGATTTCGATGAGCACTGGAAGGACTACATGTGGTTCAATGAGTTCTTCGACGGTGACACTGGTCGCGGTCTCGGTACCTCCCACCAGTGTGGCTGGACAGGATTGATCGCAAAGATCATTCACGACACAGGGTAAGCTCAAAGAACTCATTAACCTCGTTCGGAACTCATAACTAACTCTTTCTAGTATCAACTGTCGTCTCCCTCAGACCCCACGTGGCCCCTTCGCCGCTGCCTCCCACTACTTCGACGATATCTTCTCGCGATCCACACGGGGCCGTGGAATCGGCTCCAGAAGACCATCCGTCCGCCGCTCTTCTACAAACCGGTCCATCGGAAACCGCAGTGACTTCAACTCGACCGTCGCAGGTGATGCCACCCCGGCATCAACTATTCTAGATGACGAGGAAGCGATGAGCCCCGTCAGCCGACGCGGAAGCACTCCTGCCCTCTCTACCAATGGAGATGGTGAGCGTGAGGAGCACATCAACAACTACGTGGAGAGCCAGCTGCAACGTGTGCGCAGCTCTGCCTCGATTGCCACCTACGAGGATGAGCTTGAGACGCAGGCTGAGAAGGAGAATGGATCTGGCCACTGATTTGGCCGTGCATTTGGCGATTAGATCATGGATATTTTCTTATGTTTTGTTACGTTTTACGGCCTACATTTAATAGATGTCATTTAAGATGTCAGAATTAACTTTTTGAATCTGCCACCCATATACCTCTTTATATATTTTGGTCGAAATGTTTGGGCTCGGATTATTGTTTGAATCGTAATATTCGCCCTCAGGTTACGTGTATTGACATTGGGACAGGAGATAGTCAAGAGTGTATGTGAGACCCATGTAATTGAAACCAGTCTCTGAACGTACTGGAGCGGCTCAGTGTCTAAAATACATTGAAGTTGAAAAGATACAAAGTGACAAAACCCTTGTCATTCGCCGAGCCATGCATAAGAAATTCAGCCCCGCAGCAAGTTTTGTTGCACAATGATTAGTTGTGTTGTATGTAAAAGCAGAGACCAGTCCGATGAATTTTGGTTTTGATAGAAAGCAAGAATAAGAGGGGTGTAGGGACTTGGACTGGCTCGTATGGCGTTGGTAACGTGAATTGATCATGATGTAGGAAGGAAAGCATCTGCGGTGAGAGCACCCTGGGCCTGATTGTATGATGTTAGTATAGTGATTTAAACATGATCAAGTAGAATGTGCGTGGCTTGCTTACCTTCAATTGCTCAAAGTTGTTCCATGCGGCCTCAAGATTCCATCCGTTGCTGGAGAGCGCCATCTCAGAATACTGGATGGTCATACCGGATTTCGCGCTGATTTGCGAAATCAACTGTTCCTGCTGAACTTGGGTATCGGTCTTGCCTGGGCCAGGCAACCCGTATCCCTCTGGGAAGCCGGGTCGGGGGGCACCGGGCACGGCTGGGATAGCGGCAGGCGCGATAGGAGGGACCACAGCAGCTGGAGAAGCGATGGCCTGGGGGATGGGCTGAGGAATAGCCTGAGGGATAGCTTGGTTCTCGGGACTCCAGGCTTCATGTCCACCGTAGGCGCGAAGGGCGAGGATGTCGTTGATAACCCGGATACCACCGGGACCGTTGCCAGGGCCGATAATGAAGCTTCGATCAAAGCTGCGTGTCTCCATTTTTCCTCCAAGGCTCTCCTCGAACTTGCCGTGGACCATGACCAAGAGACCACCGACACCAGTCGCGCTCTGGCCAGTCTGATCGGGAAGTCCAGGAACGGGGTGGCATTCAACGAGGCACTCCTCGGGGTGAAGAGCCATATCGCTGTGTCGAGTTGGCGGCAGAGTACTCCACAGCTCACCGATCTTCACCTTGCCAGTGTAGGTGCGTGCCATTCGTGCGGGGAGATGGCTGATCTTCAGGAGGTTTCGACTCTTCTTGATGTAAGGGTCCCAGCTGGCAGTATCAGCCTGGGCGGCTTTTGGCGCAGTAGTGTTGATGTTCATAGAGAAACTCGAAGTATCATCGTAATAGCTGTTGAGAAGTTCGGTTCGGTTGCCATCGTAGCCAGCGAAGAACGTGCGGATGAAGTTTTCTGCGATCTGGGAATCATCTTGGAAGTGGGGTGGCTGAACAGGAATAGGCGTCTTCTTCTGGGCCGCCACCTCTTCTGGCGTGCGAACCTGAACGTTGTTCAGGGTTTGCAGCTTAGGATACCACTTCATCATGGTGTTCTTGAAGCTTTCGTCGTTACTGAAAGGGTTTCCAGTCAAGTCCAGGAATTCGAGATCACGGAATTTCCAGCGCCACCCGATCATCGAGTGGGCATCCTTGAAGTTGTTGTTGGAGAGGTCGAGGTTTTTGAGGCCGGGAATAGTCACAGCGAGGGTAGTCACGACGTTGATGTTAGCAAGTTGGTTGTCTGCTAAGCTCACGCTTTCCACAGCCTCGCGCCTCTGCTTTGCGTCCGGAAATCCCATATTCCAGACCTTCATGAGAGCCGGGAAAAACTTGGACTCTGTTGATGTTTTATTGAACATGCCCATGGCATTAAGATCTGTGTCGGTGCCCAGCTTGGAGAGATCAAGAAGCTTGGTCTCAGGGAAGTATCGTCTGGCGAGGATCGCAGTCATCTTGGATTTCACGTCCACTGTCTCCGGGGAGAGACCATTAGCAGCGCCTATCTCGCGATCAAGCGCCTCGGTCGAGGAAGGATCGTATGGTTCCACGGTAATATTGACTCCAGCGAAGACATTGCCATTGATTTTGGACATTGGTTCTGCCAAGTCCGGTCTCACAGATACAATAAGTGCGTCACCTTCAACCCGCGACTAATCGAATGTTAGCCAGGCGCAAAAAACCTTGGGAATCACAAAGCCATCTAAGCCAAAAAAAAAAAAAAAAAAAAAAAAAAACGTAAAGAACCCCGGGAGGTAGCGACCGTCGTCTTTCCAGGAAAGTCATATTCGACCAAAGAGCCAACGTCGGACCGGGTGCATGTCGAAGTTTATATATATGGTGGCCGCGATTCGAATATTATGACATACCTTGGTGATTTTTGCGCGGGACCCTGATTTGAGCGTATTCAGTCGTCGTTCGAGGTATGAAATGAGACTTTCGACACCGTGGTCGCGCCTGGTTGAAGCCTTGCTGTTCTTCCAGCCACGGACGCTGTACAGTTCAAGTCTGTCTGCATTGGTGTTCTTGCCTGATCGGATGCTGAACGAGTCCTGGGAATTGGAGATGGCCTTCTGGATCGCATCGATGTTCCTGTCGCGACCCTGCGTCCGGCCAGATGGTGCGGATCGGCCTGTGGGGTTCCGCCCAGTGTTGCCCCGGCCTCTCTTCCCTCCTCCACGCGCGGCGCTTGTATCCATGTCCATGTCCCCATCTCGGTCGGTGCGCGTTGGCCCCCGCTTTCGGATGCCACCGCGGTCGGCGCCACCAGGACGACGGGACTTCATGGTTTTCATCTTGTCGAGGGGAATTGCAGTGATAGGTGGATGTGTCGCAAAAGGTGGGAGGATCTGGGTAGAAATGATCGGCCTAAAGGCCAGTTGATTGATTGCGCGCGGCGCGCCTTGCTCAAGTAGGAAGGTTCGGTCGCATACAACGGATTAAATGTCGGTGGTAGCTCGAGGGTGCAGAACAGGAGCAATAGAGAGGAGGAGGAGTGCAGAGGGAAATTGCAGGAAAGAAATAGAGGAAAGTTTAGGCAGCGAACCCGCCCCGGTTGTAACAGAGTGAATTCCTATCGAACAAAAAAAAGTGACGTGCAGGTCACATGAGGCGGTGAATGACATCCCTCAGAGTCATGTGCCTCCCAGCGGACCAATCAGAATTCTCCGTCTCTACAGAACTAGTCCTCTTTGGCTTCACTGTCTTGCCCAATCTGGTTCTAGGACTTGTATTCACTACAATAGATGAGTCAGAGTAGTGAATCATCCCCCGGAAGAGCCTCTCTTACCTTTCGGATCTAAGCCACCACGCAATTCTAGATGAACAACATTTAAAATCGCCGGATGCCAGCAAAAATGTTTCAAGATATATTTTCTTGAGGAGCTTTCTTGTCTGCGTATGTTGTAGGTACCCCTAGGTAATACATGAAAACATAAAACCTTCCAAGGTTGATTAGAAAACATGGTCCACGGGTCTTTCTACGCCCGAAGGCGCTCACCCTCTGTTTCATCCTCTTTCAGACCCAAGTTTTGTAAACACGGCGCATGGAACAAATGTCCATGCCATGCTCCTAAAGCTGTTCGGGACGCCACCAACGCCCACAATAGAAGGACGGCGGCACTGAGAATCTGGAAAAAATCTTGTTAGGAATGTGTTGAGGTCAAGCAAGCTTCGTACATACTGTTCCAAAGACCTTGAAGAACATAAGGTCCAGCTCTTTCCCTAGCTCCATTGTGTTGGCCGCGTAGACACCTAGCGGAAATGTGAAGCCCCACCATCCCATGTTGAAAGGGAAAGGGGAGCTGTATAGAACAGTCGCAAGGGCAAAGACAAGCCAGATCAATCCAAAGCTCCACATGAGGAGAGATATAAAGACACCAAGGACATGAGCCATGGAGCCGGCGATGGGATCGAGAATGTTTGAGTCTTGAAGAATTTCACGAGCTACTTTCCCGATGTAGATGATACTGCAAATAATAAGCCCGTGTTTCTCTGCAAAAGACAAAATGACTGCGGATATCTTACCCAAATCCACCAAAGCCTAATGGTCCCAAGGGTAGGAAGCAGCTCACGACGGCCTCGCGTGGAGGCAATTTGTGCACCGCCAGTCGTTGGTAGTAAATGACCAGCACCGCCAATGCTAAAGGTGTACCCATACCCCATAGAATGAAGGAGGTTAGAAGGGTTCCCATTGCATGGTCCTTGTTAGGTAGAATATTAGCGACTTCTGCACCTACACCAGCTGCGACAATTGTTGCAGCTATGGGTAGCAACTGAAGCGCCGTGATTCGATCCAAAGAGGTGATATATCGTTGCGATATCCTAGCGAAGAACAATGAGCTGTGTCACACAGTGAGGGGCCCATATTGATCCTCACAATATAAATGATAGCGAAAGTGTTACCGAAGCTGCGGCGACGACATCTACTATCCACAACGCCCATGCAAAGGACGAGGCCCATTCTCCCCACCGGGGAACACAGACGAGAACCCACATCTCGATAAGAGTAGCAAAGCCCATGGGTATAGTTGCTAGGAAGAGTGAATTTGTTGGATCTTGGATCATCACCCGCCAGATCTCCGGATACAGGATGTATCGCACGAGAGAGGTGATGAAGGCCAGGGCGAATATGACAACATTCAACACAAAAAACACAATAGAAATGTAGTATAGAACTGGCGATGGGAATGGAATGGAGTTGAACAGAACAGACACGATTCCAGTGCCCATTGTGACTGCAAACCACCTATAATCATCGTTAGCGGACACTCGCCCGAGAGATCATCGTATGTATGATTCATGGATGCACGTACGATGGGCTGAAATTGCGGACCACTCGTCGCCAGCCGACATTGTATTTAGCTGGACCTTTAGTCGCAGCGGTTTTGTCAGATTTTGCCATGAGCAATTTAGAGAAAGTTTGGAGCAGTTGATGCAGAAGTTGAGCTTGCCATTTCCCGAGGCTCGCTGAGAAAACGGGCCCGCGGACAACCCAGTGGATCCCGCGGGAGCCAAGACCGAATCTACAACACATGATTCTCAATTCATCTTTGACTTTAATCTGGGGCATAATATTCATGGTGTATATCCTGACAGACAATCCCAATATCTACAAAATTTAAAATAAAACATAACGCCAATGATTGCCGCTTTCCGTCTCATGAAACTCGATTACCATGCGCCGACAATGCCGGCAATTGGAATGTCGATACCGCTTGTATATGAGCTAGCATCGCTGAGGAGGTATACGTAGGCACCACCCAGCTCACGCGGGTCAGCCAGACGGGGCATACCGCCGTAGTACTGCATTTTCAAGTCCCAATCCGGTGCGGTCTCAACGTAGTATGTCATGGCGGTGCGAACGAAACCGGGGGAGATGCTGTTGACGCGGATGCCGTGCTTGCTCCACTCCATGGCGAGGGTGTGGCACATGTTGCGAACTAAGAGAGGAAGTCAGTTAGAACTGGTTTGAGAACGGGAATTTGGCTTTTTGAATTTACCGGCAGCTTTGGTTGCTCCGTAGGGCGCAGAAGGAGCGGCCTTTAGGTGGAACAGATTAGAATTAATTCATCAAGGATCCTCATGGGGTAAACTCACTCGGTTGGGACGATAAGAGGTCATGCTGGACGTCATTACAATTGAGCCCTTGATTCCGAGCTCGATGAACTTGCGAGCAGCAATCTGAGCACAGAAGTAGGCGCCATAAACCTACAATTGGTTAGCACAAGCTTTTCGAGTCCATGTCTAGAGACACTTACATTAAGGTTAAACAACTTCTCCAGTTCGGAGCGATCAAATTTCAGAGCAGGCTGGTGCTTGGTCATGCCCGCATTGGCTACAAGACCATCAATACGGCCAGTCTCCTCAACAACCTGATTGATCGCCTTCTCCACGCTCTCTTCGGAGGTGACATCGGTCTGGATAAACTTGAAGTTGGGATAGCGCTTCTGCAGAGCTGCAAAATCCTCGCCTGGCTCCATCAGATCAAGAGAGTATACCATCTTCGCCGAATTGGCGAGGCACACCTCCGCAATACCCAGACCAATACCGCGGTTGGCACCGGTGATGGCAACAACCTTCTGGCCCAGGGTAATCTGCCAGTTGAAGTCGTTGTCTGGCATAGTGCTGAGGTAGGGAGTAGGAGTCTCGACCTTAGCGGCGTCGGCTGTAGAGCTCTCGGTAGCAACGGGAGGCATGGTGAAAATGTGAGGGAAAGGGAGACGTCGAATGAAAGTCGTTAAGTAGATTGATGAAGACGAAGATGCAATGCGGAGAGATTTGGACCGTTGTGGGTGGCATGCCCCAGCTTTAATAAAGATTCTTGGAGAATGATCAGCTCCCCGCATTGTCAAACAAGAAACCCCTCCACCCCTCCATTGACAACCGGGCTGATGTTTACCCCAGGCTCAGAAGTTTGCTTCGTATCGAGGCTCGGGTCGAGGCGTGGGTGGTTTAGGCTTGCCGAACTGATCTGACGTCACTTGATTGGTTTTCGGCGAGACCTAGGGATGCCAGCTCCATACTGGCTCGTATCAGATAAGTCAATGATGCTTCTTACTTTAGTTGTCAGCGGCTTGTCTGGTTCATTGATCATGTGTGTCTGTTAGTACTCATCTCGGAGACATCCCGCACCGACAAGAGTCGAAACGGGGTATGTGCACTTATTGAAAACCGTAAAGGTATTGCATGTACCATGGTGCATTACAACACTCGGAGCCCTTGCGAAGAAGGAGCTCTCGTATTGGCTGACAACAGTCCCACGCGGGTGCCTCGAGACGAGACGAGTGGCTCGCCAATAACGATAGAGTTTGTGGGGGTGCCGCATGGCTTCGTGAATTGCGGAGGTGGATCCTATCAACCCCAGTCTAGTACCGGATCAGGGATTCCGTATGGAATGATGGATGGACAGGTCGATTGCCGTCATCACTGACAGCGAAATATGGAAGAGCGATCGTCAGCCGTCGACGTACAAGGAGACATAAATATCCTGTCCGAAGGGCTCGACATGCTTGGTCTTTTGCAGAATAGGTGTCTTCGTTAATCACTGTTCTTCTCTGCTCCATTCGATATGGCTTCGTTTGATTTTGAAGATACATCTGGAAAGGAGATCTCCTCTGATGAGATTGAACATGCCGTTGTGGATGAGACATGGTCTCCTGAGGAGGAGAAGGCCCTGATCAGAAAGATTGATCTGATGCTGTTGCCGGTTATATGGGTTATGTACCTGCTGTCCTATATGGACCGTACAAAGTAAGTCGGACATTCATGCTGTCTTATATGTGTATGCTCACAATGACTCTCTTAGCATTGCCAACGCAAAGGTATCCGGAATGGAAGAGGACCTAAATTTGAACTCGAACGAATATTCAGTTGCTCTGGTGGTCTACTTTGTAGGATACGTGGTATTTGAAGTGCCTAGCAAGTAAGTCACCTAGCTCGCCTGAATTGTCTCTAGCAGTTCACTAACCATGGACTTTCCAATAGCCTTATTTTGGCTCGCACCCGGCCTTCGATTTTCCTCCCTACAATTATGATTGTCTGGGGTGTCCTCACCTGTCTCATGTCTGTCATCAAGAGCTACACACACCTTATAGTTCTTCGGATCCTCGTTGGAAGTACTGAGGCTGGATTCGCACCTGGTGTTCTCCTCGTTCTATCATCGTGGTACAAGCGCACTGAGCAGTCCAAGCGCTTCGGTGTGTACATCTCGGCTGCTGTTCTGTCCGGTGCCTTCGGTAGCCTCATTGCTGCAGGCATTATGGATGGGCTAGAGGGCGCCCATGGTCTTCGTGGCTGGCGGTGGTTGTTTATTGTTGAGGGCGCTGCTACCATTGGCTGTGCTTTGATTTCACTGTCTATTCTTCCAGACTTCCCTGCTACCTCGAGAAGTCTATCTGAGCGTGAAAGGCATGTTGCCGTGGCTCGGTTGGCGACCGAGAATGTCACCGCAGTGACCGAAGACACTGCTTTCTTGAGCAACTGGGGTGCTATCAAGGTTGCTGTGAGGGATTGGCGCACTTGGGTCTTTGTTGTTGGGTACATGGTAGGTTTCTCTGACACCTGCTCCTTGTCTCTTTGTTTGCTCATCTAAACTAACAATCCTTCTTCGCTAGGTTATCGTCGGATCCAGCACCCTCACCTACTTTTACCCAACCCTCGTTAAGGGCCTTTTCGGGGATGCTTCCACTTATAAGATTAATCTCCTGACCGTCCCGATCTATGGCGCAGCTTTTGTCGCCACTGGCATCACTTCATATTTCAGCGACAAGGTGCCAGAATGGCGAGGGCTGATCATCGCCTGCTGGTTGACCTTCTCTCTCGTATGCTCGATCATTGTGTGTGCAGTCTACAACTACACAGCCCGATACGTTCTACTAGTTTTGATGGCATGTGGTCTCTGGGCTACCAATGGAGGTACACTGGCATATGCATCATCAGCCTTTGCTGGCATGCACCCGCAGGCGCGAGGTGTCAGCTTGGCCTTGGTGAATGCGATGGGAAACCTGGCGCAGATCTATGGATCGTATCTGTTCCCGGCTTCTGATAGCCCCAAGTATATTATGGGCTTCTCAGTCATCTCTGCGATGCTTGCGCTGGGAGTGGTTGTGTTCGGTGCTTTGCACATCTGGTTCCGCCGTCGCTCAAAATCATGTATTGAGTAAAAATTTTGGAGTCTTTATATGTCTAGTTATCTTTTGAGTTACGATGTACATTGAATTTGTCTCACGAGCAATGAATTTTACGTTTGAAAATTTACCAATTAAGACTTCATCCCATACCTAGGCATATATTTCATTATTGTCCATGAACACGGTCAGACCCTACCAGGTCCGAGAAGGGTATAATCAGAGGATGGTTGCAAGACATATTTGTCCTTAGGCTGGTGATCTTTGGACTACCTCAAGGCTCGAGAAGCCGGTACCTTTATATTGTAGAGACGAAAATGCGCAGGAAAGGGCGTTAAGCGCCTGTATATCAGTGCTATCCAGCCCTTGATGAGAAAAGGCCGTTGAGGGACACAGAGATTTGTGAAGAAGCCAATGCCATTGTCAACTTGGCAATACAAGATATCGTCTCGCCGTTCCTGCATTGCACGGAATCATGAGAGCTGGGACGATTGGACAACGTTTGTCAACCACCCTGGCGGAATGTTCTATCAGTTCGAAGTTTGGATAGAGAAGTCCTTTCCCCCATTCGTTCCACGTCTCAGGAGTATGTCAATATCCCTGGAAATACGTCACATCCAACGAAACCTTTAGAGAGTTTATAACTTGGTAACGGAATGTTCCAACATCGATGGGTCTCATCTCATTAAATCATTGACCGAGTCTTTCCCATATTCAAGCTCGAGTTCCTTTCTCAGCGATGCCAAAGGCCAATGAACTGTGCGCTGACAAGAATCGAGAAGCTCAAGGAGGGCCAGGCGTTCATGTGGAGTGTAAACACACATTCCAGCTGGAATAGATTAGAAACCGTTACCTGCCAGTGTCTAATTGGGAAAAACACTTACCTCCAAAAAGAGTATGCAAAGAAACGATGTTTGCTGCATGATCCTGGGCATCCACTGACCGCGCGATTCCGCATATGGTGTTAACGGACATGGTTAAAAGCTTTTGTGCCGCCCTGAAATCGTCGAGCCCTCCCGAGGATGGCCTGTGAAGGACTACCAGAATTCGGGCAAGACTATGGATCTGCAATGCTGCTGCATAAGGCGCCGGGTGGACCCAGATTGAAGGGAATGTTTCAGTCGTGGAGATGACGGGAAGTGGACTGTATTCGGGGGGTAGATGATCATGCCACTCCTGCAGCATGTAAAGCAGCTCACTCCCGCGTTCCAAGCGGCGCTCCAGGTCTGAGGCCTTTTCCTCTTCTTTTGAAGCATAGTTGACGCATTGCCCTAGCAGATAGGTTGCACGGGTTGCAAGTTCTGAGGCAGTGAGTACTGACACTGGCTTCTTGGGGCTCCAGAAGCTGAAAATCCGACGTCGCTCGCGCATGGCAACCCAGACATCCTGTCGTAGCCAAGCCCACCAAACGGCCGATCGGAGCCCCCCTGATTCACCGTCATTATCTTGGAACCGCTGAATCCAGAACACGCCTTTTAAGTGTCTTTCCCAGTCCTGATTTGATCCATCAATCATTTCGTAGGTGCTGATAAGAAGAGCGGTGGCGATCAATTCATGACTGCGAGCGTAAGAAGAGTTTTGCATGGCTTTGTTCAAGTAATGAAGAGATTCGTAGTAATACTGGACAGCCAGGTTGCGGTCGATGGTAGTCTCCTCCACAAAGGCACGACCTAAACCTTCCGACTCGAATCCTTGCAGTGAGCGGTGGCGTGCAGAAAGGGCCAACAAGGCTCTCATAAGTCCAGCGTTTCGGAGAGCTAGGTGCGGGACAGTAGAAGCAAAATGACTCTCCGGATCATAAAAGTCCAACCACTTGCTTGCAACACGCACAAAGTGTTGAAATAAATAATGCTCCAGGGGTGATAAGTCGATTAAAACCCCTGGACTCCAGGGTTGTGGCGCACTAGATATCGCCGGTTCTGCCTCCGGCGGTTGCGATGCTAGTCGTTGTGCAATTTCCGGATCCTGCGGAAATGCCGCCGCGTTGAAGCTTTGGCTCTCTCGAAGCGTTCGAGGCTGCAAATTGGAGCTATTCCGAGGATCGTCTCCAGTATCAACATGTGTTTGGGATCTGTGGCGAGCGAATTGCTCCGGGGGAGACAATAGGAACCTGTCGTCCGCATTTGCCGCGTCCGTAGCTAAAAGTTCGAACCAACTCAGGGGCGCGGCTCGTGATGAATAAGAGCTTTCTGTTCCCGGTGATGGAACATAGCCGTATGGCGACCTGGCTGTTGAAACAATGGCACTTGCCGACCCAGGATTTTCAGACGCGATCGTGCTGGTGGCGGCCCGTGATCCTAGTAGTGGACTCTCTTGCTGTATGGGCTGTTCCTGATCACACGCATCAACCAATATTTGAAGAGGACGATGGACGGAACTTCGGCCATTCATTTGCTCTAAAATCGCCGCTTCAACCGGGGTTTGCGGCACTGGCGTCCCTGCTGGTGTAGCACGACTGTAAGGCGAATCCCGAGGTGCATACACACAGGGACGCTGGCCTTTAGCACAGGGGCCGCATTGTGGTTGTACCTGGTAGTCCAATTAATTTATTTTCTGGCTTCTTCGATAGCCCTTCGGGCCGAATAATACATACTTCGTCGCACTTGACATGTCGCCTCTTGCAGATTAGACTACAATTTACGAGTTAGAAGACATGAAAACAGCCACAAATCTGGGGAAGAAACTGACCAACCAGTGGTCGCACGGAGCCCGCGGCCACGGGATTTGCGCTTTTGCCGAATGGCGCCCTGCGGCTTCGCCATAGCGCAGAGATTGAGCGCATATGTGAAAAATGATCGCGACGAGGTCAGCGGGGAAAAACCGCACTGTGGGGAAAGGTGAAACCTTGATCGGTGAGTGGAAAGTGGAGTTCGCGGCAAGCTTCGGAAATCGCGACGAGACCCTGACAAACCTTGGAAATTGGCCTTTTGAGGTTATTGGTCTACGAATGGGCAGAAAGAGAGTCAATAAGACTAAGACAAGTTAATTGAGCGATGGTCGTAGCATGTTTATCAAAAAAAGATTCTTTTACTATCTTCGTGCTGTACTACGGCACACGGCATCTGCTCTGCCAATGACAACCTTGGAACCTCGCTATAGTAAGTAGCAATGACCACAACGTGGATGACAGTCCATTATTTCATGTGGGGCGTTTTCAAAAGCAACTGTACCCCAGCAAACTCTATAATAAGTTACCCATTAGACTTTGAGAATGCGAGACAATCCACATGGTCGGAGCCTCGAGACGAGGAGCCGAGAAAGAGCCCGCGAATAACAATAGCCACGGATCTATCTTCCCATAAAGAAGATCTAGCAAGATAGATTAATCCACTATATTCTCCACGATCTAATTTAATCTCCGCAAGTGGCGTATGGCCATTTCTGGGGTATTCGAGTATTCCAATAACATGACGCAATGATATTATTAGACATAATACCATATAACCTATTTCACGTGCCGAGCTGTATAAAGCCAGTGAAATAATAAAGCCTGCGAATTCAACCAACTTACCAAATCACGCATATTAACAAATCTTGGAAACAAGCCGCTTTCAACAAATCAAAGGGAAGAGGGAAAAGAGTGCATTCCAAACCCTTCTTGCCCTGACCGGAAGACTCTCACCTACTACCAACTTCGTCCCCTGAAGGTTCCTCTGACCGCAATGATGTTTGTCCATAAATTCATATTCAAAATGCTGCCTTGAATTCACGGATTTCAGGCCCCGTCCCTCCAAAGTCCACACAACTATGTATAGATGTTGATTATGAACGTGAGATCGGGAAGTGACAAAATCGTTCATTAAACTAAATATCAAGATATCAACAAGCTCCATTCATGATACGTTCTGCACATCAAGTCGTAGAAACACCAAAAGCCCCATTCAAAATTATACCAAGATCGTAACTATACTTTACATTCTTGGTGGGTCACAATCCTCCATTCGCCATCGGAAGCCTGAGACCACGTAGTATGCGACGTTGCCCGGTACTTCCTACCCTCCCTCTCCGCATGGACCTTGCATGTCACTGTCGCTGCCATCAAATCAATGATGAAAATTCGAACTTCATCCATCCGATAAGTGTCGAATCGATGGAACGGAGCCCTCAACGCCTTCCTAAACTTGTCATGGTCCTCCAGGGTGAGAACCTCTTTTTTCGGGAACATGAAGTTGGCTTCTGGGTTGCTTAATTTGATTAACTCGGAGGCTGGATCGGCACATGTGAGAGCTGTCCAGAGCGCAAGCTCTTTATCGGAGACTTCTTCTCGGATTCGGTCGTAGATGTCAGGCATGATGGGTGGCGGTGGAGGTGGAGATGAAGATCTTAAGTTGAGTCAAGCGATGGTTGATTAGACATGTCACGGAGCTGCAGGAATTTGGAAGACATACCAGAATAGATGGCGAGCTATATCTAGAGGCAACCTTGAAAGACGCAGGTTGAGTGTTCTGGAGGCTCTGGTAGTTTTAATCAGTTGTACACTTGGTGAGCCAGTTATATTAAATGACGTCAGTGGGATGACATGACGGGCTTTAATTTATTTCTGGCGATCAGCCACTGATTCGGTCATACAGGCACTTTGTGGTCCTGTCAAGGTGTCTTTGCCCCACGATAACGGCCGGATCGTGTCACGGTGGCTTGTGCCCGCGCGTCATTCTGTGCATGCGTCATCGGCCTGGTGATGCTTCAACGTTGGCTGTACCCTGCTGACCAACAAATGAAGCATTTTTTTGCTTGATGGTATCTAGATAATATCATAGATAAGATGAACTGAATTTTCGAGGAATAAATCATTACACTTGGTGCATCGTTTTTCCAAGATAGGCTGCCCATGTGCGTAGGAGGACGCTGGGGATTTCCAAGGTTCCAAGGTTGTCATAGGAGCGAGCAGATGTAAACCGTGGAACTTGTCATGATAGCCGACCACATGTGCAGTCGAAATATTGTACGTCCGAACGTTCAATTTAACTCTAGATATAAGAATACTAGTCCTTAAACAAACCATAGCGTTTGTCCCTGAGCTGATGGGGCAGATCTGGTGGGAAACTGATTGTGTATAGTGGGGCCCACCAACTCAACGTGGGAGGCCGATTCCTGTTGAATAATCCCCACTTCCTGATATCTATAGTCAGATCAATTATACAGTTGACAATTGGCATATTAAATGAACTATCAGCTAAGATCTTGTTCACCGGGCTGCCCAGGTGCAGGGTTTTACGCACGTTTTCTGCCCGAAGACCCTGGCGTAAACCCTGGCGAGCCTCAGGCAGCTAGGTGTAGTGATCACGCAATACCTTCCCTCACAAAAAGGGCCCATAGGAAATAGGAAACTTTCAACAAATGAGCCGAAGCAGAAAATAGTCAGAGGTTCATAGTCATTCAATTAAACCCAAAGACCTATACAAAGCACATTGCAGTTGTCTATGTATAACGCAGGCAAGGGAGGAGGCTGATTTTTAATCGCCAGGAACAAAACGACTGTGATTGGATTGCAACCTGGAAAAATACAATATTCTCGAGGCTTTATTTGCTTTTGTCCTTCTTACTCACATGCACATGTCGAAATCTAGCCGAAATCGCCCCGAGTGGTTTCCGAAGCGATTGGATTGCAACTCTCGGGCTATTTGATAGTCCAACCGAAATGACTCGCCTAATCACTTTAATTACAAGTCTAGATTCGAACCCCAGATTTGCTCGGTAGTAATTATTTCGAAAATCCGCATCAAGCGGCTATTTATTCTGGACTTTCCCTTGAACCGATCCTGCACGGGCCGTCATCTCCTAATATGGTGCCGGTCATTGGCCGGTGAAGGCCCCTGTGGATCTCCCGCTCCTGATTAGTGACGCAAATGGAGAGCTCAACGAATGCGGGTTGCCCACAGTCAAAATCGCAAAAACAGCCATGAAACCACGCTGTTCCTGACCGGAAAATAAGCATAGGCCAGCCTCGGCTACCTACGGGCCGATATCGTAGGAATTGAGTTCAAGGTTGAAGATCGTGGTGAAAGAAAGGAATCTGTCTCCGAGGGAAACGAGAACTGCTTTAGAGCGTGCTTGTTGGGGCCAACGGGGCTGGACTCAACCCTTTCCCTATTTCGCCCGTCCTGTAATTAGTATTTCCGGTATGATGCCATCTGGTGTTCTGCAAAGACTTAAGGTTGGCCGTAGGATCCAATGGCATTGATCAATCCGCGGTCCTACCTTCCCCACATGATTATCGTAACCGTCGAGCCGGTGAATCTTCCCCTCCTTCGACTCATCAACTCCGTATAATAAATTTCTTTCCCTCTTCTCCATCCTCAATTTGATTCTCCCACACAAAACTCAACATGTCTCTCCCCATCCCGCGGGGCCTGCCCCGGACCGTTCTGCGGTCCTACGGCACCGTCCAAGGTCCTCCCAGTGCTACCTCGCTCGCTAGCCGCATCCCCAATGTTCTGATCGAGGCAACTGCTGCGACTGCCCCTCGCACCAACTGGACCCGCGAGGAAGTCAGCGCGATCTATAACACCCCCATGAACCAACTCACATATGCTTCGGTAAGTGTAGACTTTGGTCGCCGACCATGAATTGATGCCCTAATTGGCGTCCCGGGTATCAACTGCTGTAGCCTCGGATAAGCCTCAAACACCCGAATCAATACTGATAACTTACAGCAAGCACTGCACCGCAAATTCCATGATCCATCGGCCATTCAGATGTGCACACTGATGAACATCAAGACCGGTGGATGTAGCGAGGACTGTTCATACTGCGCCCAGTCTTCAAAACACAACACCGGCCTGAAGGCTACCAAGATGAGCCCTGTGGACGAAGTGCTCGAGAAGGCACGCATGGCCAAGGCCAACGGCAGCACCCGGTTCTGCATGGGCGCCGCCTGGCGTGACATGCGCGGCCGGAAAACCAGCCTCAAGAACGTCAAGCAGATGGTCTCGGGCATCCGTGACATGAACATGGAGGTCTGCGTCACACTCGGCATGATTGACCAGGACCAGGCCAAGGAGCTGAAAGAGGCCGGCCTGACCGCATACAACCACAACCTCGACACCTCGCGCGAGTTCTATCCCACGATTATCACGACCCGCTCGTACGACGAGCGTCTGCGCACCCTGGACCACGTTCGTGATGCCGGTATCAATGTTTGCTCTGGTGGTATTCTCGGTCTGGGTGAGACAGACGCCGACCGTGTTGGCCTTTTGCACACCGTTTCCAGCTTGCCTTCTCACCCCGAGTCCTTCCCTGTCAATGCTCTCGTCCCGATCCCTGGAACACCGCTCGGTGACCGGAAGATGATTCCATTTGATCGTTTGCTCCGGACTATCGCTACCGCTCGTCTCGTTATGCCCGCCACTATTGTTCGTCTTGCTGCCGGTCGCATTGCGCTGTCGGAGGAGCAGCAGATTGCTTGCTTCCAGGCTGGTGCCAATGCCATCTTCACTGGTGAGAAGATGTTGACTACCGATTGCAGTGGATGGGATGAGGATCGTGCTATGTTTGACCGTTGGGGCTACTACCCCATGAAGAGCTTTGAGAAGCCGGAGGTACCGGGTGCCGATAAGACCACTGTGACCCCACCTCCCACTGAGTCTGAGAAGGCTGCGCCGGTCGCAGCTAGCGCATAGATTGATTAAAGACGTTTGGTTTTGCTCATGTTTACAATTATATGGTTATCTTGATGGTGTCGTCTCTCAAAAGAGACTCGCAATATACGGAATAGGATCACTCGGTGGTTTGTTATTTACATATGCCAAAGTCTCCTTTTCCAATATGAAATATTCTATTTTACAGCAGGCCGCGTAATTTATACAAAGAAATAAGAAGCCGAACCTAATCCCGGATCAAACCCGGTCTAGTCAAGCTCAAAGTTTAAGATCAGGGGTATCGATGTATCAACGAATCAGGGGAATTCCAACAGGAGTCGACTGCCTGTAAGTGACATACTCAGCACCGAAGAACTGAATCAAGAATGTCTCCTCGCCTATCAAACCAAACAGTCAGTAAATCTCCACAGCAAAGGAAAACAAAGAAAATCTGGAACAAAGGGAACCACTCACGCTTAATTCTCGTCGAGAAAAACTTCCACAGCACCAACGAGTACGCAACAAAGCACACCACATTTCCTAGCACTAACTGAGTCCCCAAACCCCACCAAAAGAACCCAAAGTAACTCGGATGCCGCAAAAACCGATAAAGCCCATGCGTAACAAGCATATGACCCGCCCTATGCTCCGACTGCACATGGTGATTGAAATTACTAGCCGCTTGCGCCATAGCAAAAGACCGGATAACCTGGCCAACCCCCGTAAGCAGCAAGCCAACAACCAGAAGCAGCTGGATAGAAGTTCCGAACACCGGTTCAGTCACAGAAAACAATTCCCCCAGCCTAGATTGTCCTGGCCAGAACACGTGCGACACGATACATTCCACGATAGCGGATCCGTGTGCCACATTATAGGCCCACCCATTGCTGGATAAAAGGAAAGCTTTCACGTCCGCAGCGCGCGTGTTATATTTAGCCGTGATGTAGAACTCGAGGAAATGGAATACGCTGAGCGAAGCGATGAAGAACGGGACGCGCCAGAGGGGCGTTGGGAAGACCGTGCTTAGGAGGAGGGTAGCTGTGCTTGTAATGCCGAGGGAGGTACCGATAAGAAAAGCGCGCAGGGAGATTCCCGATAGCGATTTTGTGCCCTTTGGATAATTCGAAATGTGGGTGTCTCGGTCTGCGGAGCTGTCCTCCGAGTCTTCGGAGGCGGTGCTATCGCGTCGGCCTGGCATGAGGGAGGATGGGTGCCATTCTTGGGAAGGATTTGGGTGTGTGATGCGCTCCATTGGCCAGGAAATGTTGGGGTCGCCTTGGGTAGGCTCTGAGCCTGATGTTATGGACTCGATGATCGAGGCCATTGGGTGGGGTCAGGGATAGCTGGGTCGGGGCACGTGGACGGGTATCGTAGGAGGTTGACGGGTTTCTGTGGTCGGCCCCGGAGGCAGATGGCTATTGAGGGCCTTTTATAGCTGGACTCGAGCTAGGTGCATTATGAGCAGGGTGGTGGTGGAGAACAATGGGAATTGGAGAGATTGTTGTTCTTTTTCTTTGGAAGGTTCCCCACATGGCGCGGCCTTAGCGTTGTCTAGATCGCCAGGGACTAGGTTTTGAGGAAGATATACATTCTTGATTAGCACATATGACTATGAAAGATCTTTTATCTAATGAAGCCATCGGCATTCTGTGTGTTCATTCATAACCACGCGTGTGTCAACAGTCAATCGTCGTGGCTTTAGCGACGCGAATTCTTGATTGGACCTCGGGAGGCTGAACCTTTCTTAAGGGTTGTGACACCTGACCGAGTAAGTCTTATGTCGTGTCGAGGATAACGGCTCTTAATGACTCTATTTTCCGCTACTGTGATGCAATCAAAATGTACTCTTCAACGTAAAGGGATGTTTATTTCTCTTTCTCGAAGGCCAGACCCGCTGTCCTATGCTCTATATTTTCCAAGGCGGGTGGGGTATATACTTTCATGTCATGAATATGGGCTTAAGCGCTCGGTGGATCAAGCTGTACCACTAACGGCCTGCTGAGGCTTTGTGCGGCCCAATCCCTCCTTGGCGTAGAAGTCCATAGGATACACTCCCTTATTTTCAGTGTCCCAGTTTTCACGCACACCAAGAGCTATAAGTGCCTCATAAGGTGTGAGCAAGGGACGAGAAAATGCATAGCCCCAGTCGATACTGAGTCGAGGACAGGCAATTTGCACCCAACATTCGACATCCGACATGGAGGCCAATTTGCCCGGGAAGATTTCACTCAACAGCAAGTTCACAACAGGAATACCACGGTCGGCCAAATGGTGCTCGATCATGGCCATGGTGTTAGGGTTTCCTTGACGGCCCAGAGAGCCTAGGATGATGCCCCATTTCTTAGCGGATTTTGCGGTAGCAATAGCATCACGTCTGATTGTGTGCATCTCGTCGTGATCATAACTTTCTCGTGTCAGAGTGCGCGAATAGGGATCGTATCTGTATGCGGGAATGGTGGGGTTATGAATCATTGCGGATTCGAGATGGAAACGGCCATCTCCAAGGTAGAGAATGACATCAATTTCGGTTTCAGAGAGTGTTGGGGATGTACAGCCAAGAATCTCGCCTTTAGAAAGAGGCATGATTTGCGGGACAACAACACGGAAACCTGCACGCTCAAGTACAGGCTTGAGACCGTGGAGGGTAGCGTTGAATTGGATGGTACCAACTGTTGCGATGGTTTGGCCGGGCTTGAAATTACGTTCCAGCGTGGCAATCAGGTGAGTGGTATCGATACTGATGTCGACAAAGATGTATAATGTCTTGATTTTGGTCACATCCACTGGAATCAAGCAACTGTGCGCATAGTGAACTAGCAAGTCGCAGCCCAGGGCGCGGGCAGTATAATCGTCAATGCAGCAAGCGCCATAGGTCACGTCACCCATAATCAATGTCTCGATACCGGGGCAAAACTGTTGGAGAATATCGGAAATTGTTGTAGCAAAGATCAGCAGTCCCTCGGGGAACTGTAGAGCCACACGCTTGGCTTCGGATGTGCGAACACGGTGTATGGTCTTAGGGATCTCGAAGGAGTAGTTCTTGGGAAGCAATTCGATAGCGGCTTGAATATCGGGGTCATTCAGGATTTCCGGTGGAACCTGATTGAGAGTTCTCGGGGTTCGGCGGGGGGCAGCTGATACAAAAGAAAACGAGTTAGCGCTGCCATTGCACCATGTATGAGGGTTTGTTTTTGGATACCTTTTTGAACAGCTGTGGACTCGACATCTCCAGTAGTTGGACTGGCTTGAGCCTGCGCTTCGGCAGTACGTCTACCGACGAACCGCTTCTTGGGCTGACGGAGTGTGTTGTCCATTCTTAGGGCGGTTTTGACTGATGGAGGGGTGACCGTGGATTGATAAGACGACTTTTCCCCCGCGATAATCTTTTTTTCTGCAAAGGCGGTGTGGGTGGTGGGACGATCACAGACACAAATACACGCTAGGCCCGGAATGGCCAAGTGCTCTCCGCATCTCATGAGCTCCCCCTCTCAGCACGGTCGCCCTTCTATGCGTCTTTCATTTCCCCTGTCTGTAAGGCTGTTCTGATATTCAAACAAAGCCGCTATCTTTACTTATTGAGCTTGCCACCATGCTCACTCGGCCTCGGTTGCGCTTCACGGCTCTTCGATCGCCCATATCTACACGGCGACTTGCGACCGAGTCGCGGTTAGCCTCGGACCATGTTCGCATCGTTGAAGTCGGTCCTCGAGATGGATTGCAGAATGAAAAGCAGTCCATCTCAATGGAGACTAAGCTAGAAATGATTCAACGACTGGCCAAGACCGGCGTTACCACCATAGAGGCAGGGTCCTTCGTCCCGGCAAAATGGGTGCCACAGGTGCGAACTTCGGTGCAGTTGGGCCTCATAAAACCACTGACATTGCTTACTCAATTTTTATAGATGGCCAGCACTTCGGAGATCTGCCAAAAACTTCTAGTGTCGCCACCTTCAGCTCAACATACGATTGCCTACAACTACCTTGTTCCGAACATCAAGGGACTCGAGAGCCTAGTGAAAATCATGGATGAGACGGGTGTTCCGGCGGACGCGACCGGTGTCGATTCGAAAGCTGCAACTACAACAGAGATATCCCTATTCGCGGCAGCCACCGAAGCATTTTCAAAAGCCAACACAAACTGCACCATTGCCGAATCCCTGGAGCGGATCAAGCCCATTGTCACATTGGCGAAGACCAGGAATATTCGGGTCCGTGGATATGTCTCTGTAGCACTGGGATGTCCTTATGAAGGCCCCGAAGTGAATCCGTCAACGGTGGCGGATATCACTGCGAGTCTTCTGGAAATGGGCGCCGACGAGGTTTCAGTGGCTGACACCACAGGCATGGGCACGGCACCACGGACAATGGAGCTTCTACAAGCATTGAAGGCAGCCGGCATTGCGAATACAGACCTAGCACTGCACTTCCACGATACCTACGGGCAGGCTCTAGTGAATACGCTTGTGGGGCTGGAACATGGTATCCGGATCTTTGACAGCAGCGTTGGTGGCTTAGGTGGCTGCCCATATTCTAAGGGTGCGACTGGGAATGTTTCGACAGAGGATCTAATCCATACAATTCATAGCCTCGGTATGCACACCGGCGTCAACCTGGAAGAAATGTCGCGCATTGGGTCATGGATTAGTGGGGAACTTGGGAGGGCGAACGACAGCCGAGCAGGCAAAGCGACACTCGGTAGACTATCGGAGTAATATTGTGGTTCCTCTCAGGTTTCCGATTTCTTTAACTTGGCTTTTCTGTCACCTTTGGCGCGAAGTCCACCTTCATGCACGTCGAAGTTTCATTGTTCAACTATTCGCAGTGGTTGAGACCCTCTCGGTTTCCAAAAAGCAGATAAAATGTCCATAACTTGATCAGATGATATTTAGCAATCGCATTTTAGTGCTTCGCCTACACCCCCAACCTTGGAGGTTTTCTATATATTCCGAGTCGTCCGCTTTCTCACTGCCATTTGGTCATAACCAATAATTCCGGCAGTGTCCGATACAAAGAATTTCAGACACTTGCCAGGTGGCACAAAGATAGTCTTAAAGTGGTCCATTTGTTACTTTATTTAGTCCTTGCAATGCTTCAGATTTCCACCACACTGTTCTATTCTTGGTGTCTTTCGAGGACATAATGCATCAATGAGTATGAAACCAAACAATTGTACATGACAAAGACCTTGTTATAGAAAAAAGTAATCTGATTCAGTCGACGAAATGTCCACATGTCCCATCCATTCAAAAACTATATAATGGTGCCATGGACTCGAACATTGTACACTCACCACTACAATCATTCTCATCCAGACAAGCCCATCAAACCTTGACCCAATTCTCTTGAAATCTCGCTTAAGTTTGCTTTTAAATGGCTCCTTCAGCTTCAACATTTGGCATCCCACTACCCGAGCACATTTCGCATTTCCCTGGAGATCTAAGTGTCCTACCTCTTGAACTGCTCTGGTTGGTCTTTGATAATCTTCTCAAGGACAGCCCTCGTCTAACCCACGGTGCTCTTTGCTCTATTCGAAAACTAGCGCACACGAACAAGCAGGCGGCAGCGCATATCGATTCATATCAACATAATGGCAATCGTATCGACAGCGCTGTTCGCGACGTTCATTGGTGGACTTACAGTACTGCAGAGGGCACAATGAATGAAAACAACACACCCGTTTATCCAATCACCACTGACGAATCTGACGTTATCACAGGAGCAATTCGAGACGATTGTCCAGACTGCTTCATGTGGCTGCGTAAGCTTATTCCAGACCTGGACGGTACCGGAGTAAATGAATATGGCTGGAGCTTTGTTGCCATTGCAGGGCAACATGCGTCCTTCAAGATGCTCGAGTACTTCTTCACTTTGGACCCGTACCACGGCCCTTGTATTCCACTGCTTTCCCGTCCAGCCAATGTTGCGCGTCCGACTATGACCACTATGCGGATGATTACCGACCAGCACAACGTGGAGTTCCTTAGAGCTCTTTTTGACTTTTTGGGACCTCGAATTCGTGAGTTGAACCCTAATACTGGCAAACTAACCCGTGAGGAGAACCTTTGCCTTTGCGCATTTGTTACTCCCACCTTCGCTGAACAGATCGAGAAGATCGGTGTGACACTATACGAGACTCGAAATGTTCTACCGTTGAACCGCAATGCATACCATGCAGCTGTTCTTAACAGCATCGAGTTTCTAGATTACTTGCATACGAGCTCGTCGCTTCCTATTAACGCGCCTGATGGCGGAGGTGAGACCCCCCTTCATTGTGCAATTCGTGCTAACCGACTAGACTCTGTCCTATGGCTCGACGAGCATGGTGCTAAACAAGACTGCAAAGGCTGGTCCAGACTAACAGCAGCTCATATTGCCGTCAGATTGACCTCCGAGGAAAGCGAGAAGATGTTGGAAGCTGTTCTTCCTGTTCCTACATCTGATTCTGAGGCAATCGACTCCAGCGCTCTTGGCACTATGCTAAGAGCTCTAGTGGAAGGTCTGAGAGACACCATTCAAGACGAGGGGGCCCATATAGATACTAACGGACAGGACTACGTCGCATTCAAGAAGATGCATGAAGAGCGAGCTATCAGGAAGTGTAGATTGATCTTGGATACGGCTTCAACTGCTCATGATCTTTCGTCCCGCTTCGCAAATATGGAGGTGAGTTTCAGAAATTTTCATCGTTCTGGTATTCAACAGTTTAACCAGGCGAGGAATATGGCCGTGAGCCTTGACTTTGGAAGACTGGCAGAGGTTATTCAAAGCACTTCTGGTACCCAGTCGAGCCCGACTTTCGCGCCCTGATCTTGATAGACTTTGATTTTCATATTTCATATTTCAGGTTTTATATTTCATAGCTAGGCTCACAATTTTATTTAAATGTATTATCAAATACTCATCCAGAAGAGCGGAAAAGAGCTAAAAGTAGATAATGGGTAGGCAAAACGATTCATGGTCATTAGTCCACCCGTCAAGATACAGAAGCCCTTCAAGTGTGTAGATAAAGGGTTACTCTTACAATAGCGAATCTCATATAACATGTCAAAGATTCCGCCCAATGTATCGATTCGTGAATCTTGGGGCATTCAACTTTTCCGAAGTTAATGAATCCCCTGCAACACTCCCATTGTATCCATAACAAATGAGAGTCGGGCACACGAAAGCTTCTGCTTCCATGGTTCGCTCATCAAGCCTATTGTTTACCATAGACTTGGTCTTTCGCTCATTCTGTAGTTATACACGCTTCACTTCCATCCAAGCGTCTGACCTCGTAAAATCTGTTTCTTCTACTCTATGTCTTCGTTCTATGAATTGAACAAGACGTGTTTATCCACTGTGGGGCATTATGAAACAGGGAAAACCCATTCATTGTTTCCTTCAAAGCCTGATAAAAGCCGTAAGGACTAAATTAGGCCAGTGATACAAAGTCATAGAGTGTGTTTCATTGTTATCGTTTATTTTGAAACCCATTGCCCAGAAACCTTCATGCTTTGTATTCTGGATATATTTTAGTACGTAAGGGCTTTATCAGGCCTCGAAAGAAACAACAAAGTACACAAAGCTGTTATCAGGTCTCGAAAGAAACAAAGGTCCAACTTTGGCTAGAAAGCATTGTCTTCCAGGACAAGCAAGCCCTTGTATTTGGACAAAGGGCAATGCCAAAGGAACAATAGTACACTTCTTCGGGGAACAAGAATGTCGAGGTTATAAAAGAACCCCATTCTTAGCTCGAACAATAGCATTAGATCAACCGTATCATAATTTTGTGTCTATTCCAAAGTCAATTTACATCGCCTTTTCGACTCGAATGATCTTTAAAATGCTAGGTATGTTTATCAACCCCTTTGTGTCTGAAGTCGTGATCTCAAACGAGGTAAAGGAGTTTCCCGAAGCACGAAGAACCCTTTCTAATCTTCTTCTGAAATGGAGCAAGAGTCTCAAAGGTTTAGAGGATCAGTGTATTGCTGGCGTTGCTACTATGGCTGACATCTTGGGGGATCTTGCTACAAGGTTTGATATTATCAAAATGATGGCTTACGAAGACGGTGCGTCTCCAGGTCATTGCTATGGCTTGAAGTGCGACGTTATTCGAACTACGCTTCATGATGTGCGGAAGCGACTTGACCAAGACCCAGCAAGCAGATATCAAATGGCAGAAGTATTGGATATGCTTAGCAAGCATGTTGGGAGACTGTCATTGAATGCGTATGATACTCAAGATCTCTTTGCGATTAGAATGGATACAATGGTCGATGTCGTGGAGAAGAGATTTCAAGAGGCTTGGCCGGAAGAGAATTCCGAAGCCGAGGGCAAGCATCTCGAGCTGTATGCCATCTGGGGCCGTCTTTGTGTGGCTATGCCTTCTTGTGGCTGTCTACAATGCGGCAAGAGGCGGCTACTTAATGCTGGCAGGTAAGTAGTCATTTTATTGGCGAGTAATTTCCAAGGCTTTTTTCTTGCTATTCTGACTTAAAGCCAACCAGGACAGTAAGTTATTTTGGATCGTTGATGAAATTTTCATAATGCAAAATCTAATTTCATCTCACTTGAAATCCTAAATTTACACAGTAGGCTTAGAACGTCGTCAAGCACTTAGCCCGCGGAAAGCCTCATCTTAGTAATTCGGGGCTTTGCATTTTTACGAGTCCAACTTTTCATTATTTTCTCGAATTGAGCGAGATCAGCCACCAAAAGATTTCCAACCAGCATGACTCCCTCCAAGTGGGTCTCTCGTATAGCCGAGGACCGGCTCCTTTGTCCGAGCGCCAACCAGTTGCAAGGCTCATTGCGAAGGGCTAAACCCCAATAGACCTCATATTATTAGAAATCACGGCAGTCCTTCGACCCTTTCTAAAACTAGCATAGATAGTCCACCAAGCTTGGCTGTAGATCCAGAGAGATAACGATGTGTTAAAACGTTGGCCGCAACCGACCACACCGGCCGGGTCCACTGGGTCAGCTGTGGGGGAAACATAATTCCCCGCGTTTTGCACACAAGCACAGAGAGTGGGATTCCGGGCACCAATTGCAATTGCTAAACAGTTGCGTGTTCATTGGGAATAAAATAAAACTATTAGCAATAATTCAACATGGCGTCCGGGGTTGCATAGTTCCAGGGTTGCAGGGGTGGAATCCCCCGGAATTGCAAGGGTCCCACCAGATCGTTTTGAGTGTGGCAATGATGTTGATCAACGGCGGACGCCGATGCCCGCAAAAATCACCAGCTTCGGTTACGTATGACTCCGGTATAGGATTTGTGAGCCTAGGTTAACCTGTAATGGATCCAAATTTTGCATATAGTGGCCCGCTTGCCACTTTATGCTAGTTCTTTTCTTTGGCATACAGAAATTCATCATTCTTTAAATCATGGGGCTCAAACCGTATATGGGCCTAAGGGGCAATGCCCTCCTCCGGGCGGCTGTTATGCTGGTTGTTTGCCCGACTTTCACTTGTTATGGATACAATATGAGCGTTGCAGGTGGATTATTGACTCTCGAGACTTTTAATTCCCAATTCCCACGAATGGATACATTGCATGGGGATGCTGCCACTAAACATGAAAATGCTACTATTCAAGGTTAGTGCGGCTGAAATATGGTTATTTTGGCTCCGGAGTCCGGGCTAACACGTGGGCGTCATGGCAGGCACGGTTATCGCACTTTATACAGCGGGAGGTATCTTTGGTGCTCTGTCCTGCATCTACCTCGGCGATCTCCTTGGCCGACGAAAGGTCATTTTCATCACCAATTTCATTGCTATAATCGGCGCCATCCTCATGGCTACATCGTTCCAGTTTGCTCAATTTATTGTAGCGCGATTGATTCTTGGGCTGGGAATTGGTGGTTATCTTGCGACTGTCCCGGTTTGGCAGTCCGAGATTTCTCCTTCACATAAGCGAGGTTCCAATGTTGTCACCGATGGCATCTTTGTTGGCATCGGTGTTACAAGTGCGTTGTGGATTGACCTCGGCTTCTACTTCGTCAAAGGCAGCTCGGTGTCCTGGAGATTCCCGCTCGCCTTCCAGATTGTTCTGTGTCTTATTGCTATGACCTTTATCATGTTTCTCCCTGAATCGCCTCGTTGGCTCATTAAAGAGGGTCGAATTGAAGAAGCCCGGGAGGTCCTCCAAGCTCTTCTTGACGTTGATCCTGATTCCGAGGTAATCAGGAATACGATCTACGACATTGAAACATCTCTAGCCAAAGCTGGGGCATCATCTTGGCGTGACATGTTCACTATGGGCGAGCAGCGACTTTTCCACCGGGCATATCTAGCTGCAACAGGTCAGATGTTTCAGCAAATGTGTGGTGTTAACTTGATCACCTACTACGCAACGACAATCTTTCAGCAGTACCTCGGCATGGACGCTGTGCGTTCTCGAATTCTCGCTGCCGCTATGGGTCTGACACAACCGCTAGGCGGATTCCTCGCCTTCTATACAATTGACCGTCTAGGCCGCCGTCCTTTGATGCTCTGGTCTGCGGGGGCTATGTCAATATGTATGGCAATTCTAGCCGGCACAACTGGGCAAAAGGGAAATACCGGTGCTCTAGTTGTAGCAGTGGTGTTCCTTTATGCCTTCCAGTTTATTTTCACTGTCGGCTACTCCGGCCTGACATTCCTGTATGCTGCAGAGATGGCACCACTACAAGTCCGCGCCGCCGTCAACGCTGTCTCGACTGCCACTGTGTGGGCCTTCAATTTCCTATTGGCCGAGGTCACACCTATTGGATTTGACACGATCTCCAACCGATATTACATTATTTTCGCCGTTACTAACGCGGCAATCGTGCCCTGTGTATATTTCTTCTTCCCCGAGACCAAAGGACGCACCCTGGAGGAGATCGATGAGATCTTCGCACAGTCCAAGTCTATCTTCGACCCTCCTCGTGTCGCACGTCGTATGCTCCAGGTCCAGGTTGGCCAGGAGCAGTCTGACAATGGCGATAATAACACTTCCAGCGACGAAGCTGTGAAGATGAAGGTCTAGGTTTTCATGACCTATCCGAGCTCAGGAATGGCCTATTGCCTCCCTCAGTGACTCTACCTATATAACCTAGGGGCTAGCTCCCCTCTTTCAGATTTATACGACCTCTTTGGCCAAATAACAATATACGATGAATGGGCCTCAACCCAAATGAATTTTATTTCGAATATTTCCCAGGCCTTTTCGGTGCCTAGATAGCTTGCTCTCGATAAGCCTTTTGTAAGCGTGGCATCACAATATAGAAATTTTCTCCAATTTCCCTCCTTAGGGACTACGGGACTAATCCATAGTGGCCCTCGGGTACAAAGTGGATACCGTCCATAGGGGAATACTACCTGTTCCTGTTTAACGCATGCTGACTTAGACTATTGTTAACCTGTAATTGAACTTTCAATTTTTACTCGAGAACTCAATCCGAAGCTCCGATACTTATAATTGCGGCGTCGGCGACAGATCTAGTCACCGAGCGCCGAAATTCCCCGCATTCCATCCGTTTCTCCAACTTTGGAGCTCCAAATTGCCGATCCGCTCGTCTCCATCACCAATGAAAAGCTCCATTTCAGCCTTTATCTCGGCAACCATTATCTACAATGGATAAGAAGGCCAAAGCGGAATGACGGAATTACTTTTGACGGGCGATAAAAGAGCAGCGTGTCCTGGATAGTGCGCATACCTGCAGAAGCAATAATCTAGGAACCGGAGGGTCGATCTCGTCAAAAATAACATCTTTTTATCACCGTATTTGTTAGGTGATTGAACTCCAATTGTTTGTCCGCTCGCCTCCAATTGCACACCTTTCCGAGAGTAACTCGACGAAATGGAAACGTCTCGTCGCCCTTATCTGAAGGATCTCGCCCACCGCGGCACCATCCAGGGTGCTACGATCTCACCTAGTGGAAAAGATACAGATCTCTGCCACTACTTTGGCGGCGTTCGATACGCTCTCCCTCCCATCCAGCGATGGCGACGAGCTCGCCGGTTGCCGTCGACCTTCAGTTACGGCTCTCAACAATCGCCCGGTCAGTGCGACAGCGGAGCGGGGTTATGTCCGCAGCCCGGCTTCCTGCAGCTCTCACCTGAGAACCCGGACGCCTGGACGGAGGACTGCTTTCAGTGTAATGTTTGGGTTCCAACAGGCGAGGCCCCTAAGGGTGGATGGCCTGTTTTTGTTTTCATCCGTACGTATACACTCAGTCAGTTACCTTAGTATCTGATAAAGAGATACTGATCAGCAGGCGATAGATGGTGGCTGGCTCCAATTCGGCTCTCCAAATGGCTTCAATGCGGGAGCCTTGCTAGGCGAAACGGATTTCAATGCTGTGGTTGTCATGCCTGCATATCGCGTGAACCTGTTTGGGTTCCTTTACTCGACTGAGTTGGCAGAGGATGCCGCGTCTGTCGGCGAAACGGTGGGTAATCATGGATTTTGGGACCAGAGACTGGCATTGGAATGGACAAAGGAGAATATTCATTTGTTTGGTGGAAACCCCGAGAACATCACGATTTCCGGTTACTCTGCGGGTATGATCATGCTTCTGTGACTTTGTCTCAGACCCGAGCTGACTTTCAATTCCGAATAGGTGCCAATTCTGTCTTCCACCAGCTAGCATACGACCTCCGCCAACCCGATTCGCATGCCATTGTTCGCCAGGCATGCATGTTCTCTAACTCGCCCGCCGTGCAGCCCAAGAGTCCAGCCGAAACACAGATACAATTTGACCAACTCCTCACTGCACTTGGAATTCCCCTGACTCTTTCCGGAAACGAAAAGCTGGCCCGGCTCAGATCTCTGCCAGCTAAAGTTCTGCTCGACGCAGGGAAGACAATTGATGTGCACCAATTCAGACCTACAACTGACTCCGGTTTCATTCTTCCAACATTGTTCAAGTCTCTCGACAGTGGCGAATTCGCGCGCAGAATGCTCGCTCGGAACGTCCGACTAATGCTGGGCGAGTGCCGCGACGAAAGATATCTATACGCTGTTTGGTTCCCGCCCAAGGCCAACAAATTATCTGCAGTCCGGACGCGTCTGATTGCCGATTATCCCGAGCGGATTGTGGACGCTGCTCTCCCACTGCATTATCCTAATGGCCAACTACCATCCGATTGCAAGGACTGGGTCTCTGACGCCTGGGGCAAAGTCTATGCTGATATGCAGGTCCATCACATGCAACGTGGCTTCATCCACGCGCTCACTTCTAATACTGGGGGTGTGGATGCGTCGAGCTTACTATTTAGATATCGCATCGAGTACCGTGCCAAGTGTATGGATAAGGCGATGCCGATCGAGTGGGGTGTAACACACTCTTCTGATTACCCATTGTGGTTCTGGGGTAACGGAGATGTTCTTACTTCGACTGAGAAGAAGAACACATATGAAGCATTGATTGGTCCCTTAAGCCGTTTCGTGCAGGGCCCGACTGCAGCTGGTCCAGATAAATTTGGCTGGGGAGCTAGCGGGCCAGATAGCGTGCGAACGTTCAAGCCAGACGGTACGGTGAAAATTGAAGGTGATGCAATGTGGAATGAGGGAGTAAATGTGTGGAAGAAACTTAGACAGGCCGATCTGTCTAAGCCAAAGTTGTAAATGCGAACTATTTGCTTAAATGGAAACAGAACTAAGCCCCCGGGTTGAGATATCCCGAGGACTACAGGTATATAGTACATGTGCATAATATAGCATGGCCAATGCAGCATTGCAGTCAATAAAAAGTCATTCAAGGTCTCCGAGGTCTCCAGTACCCAGGTGCGCTATCCTTAAAAACGCATACCTGATATCCGGCTGGGTCCTAAGCTCATCACAGCTTCCATTCATGGACATTTTTCAAACCGATTGTGCCCGACTTGTCGTCTTCGTCCAAATATCCACAAACGCGACCCTGTGGATCCCACTTGCGCCGAATAGCCATCAATCGTTTGGCATTATCATCAGCCCAGAACTTCGTTCGACGAACCTGGAAGTCTGAATCGCCCAGGTACGCTCCGACCGACTGTCGCTCAACCTTCTTCATCACATTCTTCACCCACGCTTGGCACCGCGCATCATCGGATTCCTCCTCCCAGACTGTATAGAGCGCAAAATAATGATCGGAGTACATACTGAGGGCCATATCTGGCAGCTTGCGGCGGCTACACGGGTTCATCGCATACCACAGTGAGAAAGCTTTTCGGTGAGGCAGGGTGGTAAATGCTTCCTCCAGAACCGCGGGGACATCGGCGTCATTATTGATATACGCGTTTTCAGCACAGTAGCGATGCTTTTCGGGGTTGGCGCCTTCCTGATTATCGTATTGCTGTTCAAGACTATCTTCCCTGCAGAACCATTCATCGATGGCCCCGTCAGGACGAGTCTCTTGTGCTGGGCGGAGTGCTTTCTCTGCCTCTTCGGGATCATCTTTCATAACGACGAACAAAACGAAAAAACACATTTCGTCAGAGCCTTCGGGGTAGTGCGAGATTGCGGCGATTTCAGTATCGTTATCGAAGGTTTCCGTGATTGATAGAAGCCAGTCAAAGGCCTTTCGGTATAGACTGATCGGGTACACATAGCCAGAAGATCGGAATCCTCTCTTCGGGTATGGATTCAAGCTGAGGTGGAATCTGGTGACAACACCAGGGAAGCCTTAACATGAAAATTAGTATATATTTTTTGATGAATAAATACATTGAACATACCAGGCCCAGCTCCCCGAGCCGCCCAGTACAGATCCTGGTTCTGAGTCGAATTGCAATGAATCAACTCGCCCTCAGCAGTGACTACATCCAATCCCAGGACTCTCTCACATGCCCATCCCCAGTTCTGTCGATTTCGAAGTCAGCAATGGATGTAATTCTGGTCAATATATCCCAAACCTACTCGGCAGTTCCAGCCCATACCACCCTGAAGCAAAAACCCACCCAACCCCACATCTGGACAATGACCACCAGGAAACATCAACCCATGGTCCTTGATCAGAGCGGAATTGAGCTCGCGACCAGTCATACTCGGTGTGGCTATTGCCACTCTATTCTCCGGATCAACCTCGACCTCTTTGTAGTTCCCTAGGTCAATCAGAATAGAATTGTCACGGACACTCCACGCAGCCCACGAATGCCCACCCGATCGAACCGCCACGCGACAATTCATCTCCGCAGCCATCTTGACTGCTTTGACGATGTCCTCTTCGCTGGTGGCCTTCACGACGGCTAGGGGGAATCGTGAGGGACGGCGGTGATTGAACACGCGACCAACACGCGCTTCCTCGTAGGCATCCTTTGCGGCGGAGTCTCTCCAAACGATGTCCATAGTGATTGGGGTGTGCTGTGAATGATTCCTTGGGGGGTTGTAAGATTCGAAGTGTGTATTGGATTTCGTGTGATTAGAGGTGAGGGGCTGGCTATTTGTATCACTTCAACCCCCATCATAAAGCCGGGTTCAAGGGCCGAAGATTCAGCCGGACGTGACACCAACCGGCTATTCGGGTGAGGCGTGGTAAAGGTCATGGATGTGGGCTTTGATTCCCCGTGGGGTCGTGGGGTCGTGGTGCGTAATTGTGGTCCACATCCCGATAGATGAGGGGTTGTTGCTCGTACCTAGAAGGGTAACAAGCCGACTAAACAGTTATTGTGCAGCTTCTCTGATTCCTAAATCTGGCCATGTTTCTCGGGCTACTTTGACCAACACGCTATTTACCTATCACGGATGCACCGTGTAACCCATACGTATATATGTTACACGTTCTAGGTGATTGATCTGGATGCCCGCTTAGTGAAGGATCTACAATTAAGGATCAATTAGGCCATATCCACGGGACAATACCTTGGCGAAAGACAAAATCACATTTCAATAAACTCATTGAAAGCCCAGCAGCAAACAAAGGAACCCCCAATTAGGCCGTATTTCCCATGAGATATCTTTATGCACCAGAATTCAGAAACCTTGTTGTCTTCCAGGTGCCCATGTCATTTATACCATGATTCTAAGGGGGTAGTTCAGGCTCATAGGGAGTCCGGGATTCTTCAGATTGCCACCCTGGGCTCACACTTGGAATGAGTGGGAGGCCATTCTGGAATGGGGCACCTGGGCATACATCGTATCATCAGCCAGAGTTTCCGAGCACGCATGTGATTGGAGTATATCGTGGGACCAGATATGTCTTCAGAATCGGTTTCAGCAACCTTCTTGTCCATTGCTCTAGGGATATATCGTAGACTTTGAAGGTCTATTGAGATTTGGAATTATGAGTATTTAATCAAAGTGGGAACAAGTGTGTGAACTGCTCACCTCCATATTGCAAGTCCGCATGGCGACTGACTTCAGCCTTGACTTTTTGTCTCTCGCTAAGCTCTTCACGCCAATCCGCTTTGCTCGATAACCTTTGCTCAAATTTCTCCAGTACTTCCCATTGCTTTTTGGTGATCGTGTATTCAAAATCTCCCATCCGACCGCGATAGAAGTCAATGGGGCAATTGAATTGACAGCCTAGCCCCGCTTGAATTGCCCATATGACTCTTCTCCATTCGATGGCGGGGGCATCTTGACTTAAGGGACATATTGTTTGAAGCCGCATTGGGCCCAGAAGTCATACTTAATGATAGAGAGTCAGTTGCTAAATACTATTCAAACTGCCGAGGACGCTAAATGCAGCGAGGCTAATATCAAAAGGTTCGCGGAATTGTGTGTTTCCCTCCAACCACCACACATCACCGAGCTATACAGTAACCACAGTTCTCTTTAAGCGGCCATCGAGGAGAAGCAATATAGGGACTAAGAAGAAAGTAGCTTTGTCATTAAAATTTATGTTTTCTAATTTGTGAGAACTACAAATGCTACAATAACGTCGTGCGACCAGATATGTCTTCTGAATCAGTTTCAGCATCCTCCCTTTTCACCAGTAGCTCCACCACTGCTTGGTATCCTCCCGCAGCCGCCCATGATAAAGGCGTGCGACCAGATATGTCTTTGAAATTAGCTTGAACATCCTCCCTCTGCACCAGCAGCTCCACCACTGCTTGGTGTCCTCCCTCAGATGCCCGTGATAAAGGCGTGCAACCATATTTGTCTTTGGAATCAGCTTCAACATCCTCACTTTGCACAAGCAGCTCCACCGCTGCTTGATGTCCACCCGCAGCTGCCCATGATAAAGGCGTGCGACCAGATTTGTCTTTGGAATTAGCTTCAACATCCTCCCTTTTCACCAGTAGCTCCACCACTGCTTGCTGTCCTCTCCCAGCCGCCCATGATAAAGGGGTGCGACCATATTGGTCTTTGGAATCAGCTTGAACATCCTCCCTCTGCACCAGCAGCTCCACCACTGCTTGGTGTCCTCCCGTAGCTGCCCATGATAAAGGCGTGCAACCAAATTTGTCAATGGAATCAGCTTCAACATCCTCCCTTTGCACAAGCAGCTCTACCACGGCTAGCTTGCCACAGCTAGCTGCTATTGACAGTGGTGTATCGCAAAGTGGATTGAATGTATACTTTTCAACATCGTCACGTTGGACTAGCAGCTCCACAACTGCCAAATGACCGTTCTTTGCTGCCCACCATAACGGCGCACGATGGCTATCATCAATTGAATCTGCGTCAACATCGTCTCGCTGCACCAGAAGTTTTACCACTGCATAATGCCCGTTCCCAGCCGCGAATGACAACGGTGTACGGCCACCGTCTTTGGGTAGCCATCTTCCCCTAGCATCTTGGTCATAATTAGCCGCATCAGCCTCAATATTGTCTTGTTGTAGCAACAACTCCACCACTGACACATGTCCGTGTTCTGCAGCAAATGACAGTGGTGTCCGATCGTAATAATCTTTCGAATTAGGATCAACATTCTTCTGCCGTAGAAGCAAATCCACAACGGTCAAGTGTCCGTGTTCCGCAGCGAACGATAGTGGCGTTCGAGATCGAGAATCCTTCAGGTCAGGCTCAATGTCATCTCTGTCGAGCAGCATTTTCACGATCGGATCATGTCCCATCTTAGCAGCCCAATGTAGAGGAGTCCATTTATCGCGATCAAGTTCATTGATACTGATACTAGTGCGGGCAAGGAACCTCGTTCTTGATGTTTGTCCGAACGTCGCAGCCTGATGCAACGGTGTAATATCATCATGTCTGACGGCGGATATCAGACGATTGGCGAGAAGAATTTTCATCAGGATCTCATCTCCATCCCTCGCAATAAGATGCAAAAGTGTTTCGCCATTCTCGCCTTTAACGGCAAGGTGATGGCATGTGAGTAGTTGGCCAAGGCCTTTTGCTGCTTGCAAAAGGTTCATGAGGTCATCGAGTTGTAGAAAACTAGCGATGATTAGAATCAACTCAATGGGCATGCAGGCCGCATCTCTTAGTATTACTGGCATATTCAATCAAAGCAGCTATGTCCAGTTATCCTGGTCAAAAAATAGAGGTGCAGAATAAAGGGTCCGGCCTAATCTCCACGTGATCGGATCGTACATATCGGTTTTTGCGAGCAATGACCACACTAGTATAACTGTGACTCATTCGTATTTATTAGTGCATGCAGTCCTGTGGGAAAAACCAGGGAAGGGCTCAAGTTAGATCAGCGTATCTCGAGCTAAAATTTGGGAAATGAAACTGATTTCTAGTATGACTCCACGCTTGTATTTAGTCTCTTTGCATGAAAGTTTCTTTCAGATTCGATCGCGGATTAAGGTATTACAACTATGATTCGTCCATCACCACTAGTGAATACATTGGAGGCAGGCAGGACATTGCTGGGGGGGATTGAGTCTTTCGTTTTTTAGTAACATGCAGCTGGAACTTCATTACGGGTATTAATTCCTAATTAAGGACTCATTTAGAGCTTGTGTTTTTTTTAATTTTGATTTTACATATGGCCATCATTCCAACTGGTTTAAATGTCACTTGTGAGATAGGACCTCCAAAGGCGTGTCTCGGGCTCAGGATGGAAGTCTCCCTAGAATGACACACACCCTCTGAAGCCGAGCATAGACAGCCCCGATCACACCAGTTTTAAGCAAGCAATAGGCAGAATCCTGTCTTTGTGGTGTCACGCTCCATAAAGAAAAGTCCGGAAACATTGATTTCTGCGGGCAGTGATCAAGAAAAGGCGTGGGGAAATACGACGCTGATGCTTTCGGGCGAGTCGACCGTCAATGGTGCTGCGCATGGGGGTGTTGGATCAACATATTGGTAATCATAACCCAGATCTTTTAATCCCAGGAGTTGAGGTCTGATTCGCGAGATTTGTTGATCATCTCGCGCATGTGCATGGGTCATAGATTGAAGTGACATTCTTATCGTCATCAGAAATACTTCACTCGAAATGATTGCGGTGATTGAAGAAGCCATTTCGCGAGGAATCAATGTATTACCTCATCCCCGTTTGTGACAAGTTCTTGCATGAAAATATGCCAGTCCATACTTAGAGTCGACGTCGTTTACGGTGCAGAGGTGTGAAAGATGAAAGTTCAGTGGCGTCTCGGACATCCTCCGAGGGTGTGAGCCGAGTCTCGTCAACGTGCAGCTCAGACAAACAAAACAACAATCAAGAAAAACCATAGGTATGATCGGGTTTTCGGCAGGCATGCAGGGCGACCGGCGCCTTCATAAGATCCCGGTCGCGACAAGGCTTAGGTTATCCCGGATAAAAGCGACCTGGGGAGACCCTGTGAATCGAATCGGACACGCCTTCTCGTCCGGGCCTGGACTTGGTGTGGAACGGGATGTCTACAGGGCAATGAACCGGGATACCTAGAGCTCTCGCGCTGAACGGGCCGGGCAACCGTTGCATCTGCCAGAGCCAATCTGACGCGCGATCGCGCAGTGGAGCCTCCCACCATCTGGGCGCGGGATGTGCTCCGGATCGCGGAGATAGTTCCTGTCACGATAAGGAAGGTCTTCACTGAGTGTTTCGCTTTTGTCCACCATGGTTCAGATACAGTGTGGACACACCCATAAATAAAGCAATGCCTCGCAATGGCGACGGTGGATTGGGGTGTCAATTTCAGATTTCGGAGAGAAAACCGATCAACATGGGATCCATTGTGCAATCCACTCTACCGCCCGATTTCATTTGGGGTTTCGCGACGGCTGCTTATCAAATTGAGGGAGGTTTCAATGAGGATGGCCGTGGACCTTCGATTTGGGACAAGTTCTGCAAGATCCCTGGCAAGATCGCTGGTGGCGGATCGGGCGATGTGGCGTGCGACTCTTATCATAGAACCCACGAGGATATTGCCTTGTTGAAGACTTGCGGTGCTCAGGCATATAGATTCTCGATTTCATGGTTCGTTGAAGAAAGACAATTATTGGATGGTTTTCTGACTGTCAAAGGTCTCGCATTATCCCACTTGGCGGCCGCAACGATCCCATCAACAAAAAAGGCTTGCAATTTTATCAGAAATTCGTCGACGATCTGCTTGATGCAGGAATTACGCCAATGGTCACCCTATTCCATTGGGATGTGCCTGAGGAATTGGACAGACGCTATGGTGGACTTTTGAACAAGGAAGAATTTGTCGCCGACTTTTCGCACTACGCCAGAGTTATTTTCGAGGCATTTGGCTCCAAGGTCAAGCATTGGATCACATTCAATGAACCATGGTGCAGCAGTATTCTCGGCTATAATACCGGGGCCTTTGCACCAGGTCGTACGAGTGATCGCACCATAAGTGATGTTGGCGACGGATCAACAGAGCCATGGATCGTGGGCCACAATATTCTGATTGCACACGGAGCAGCAGTTAAGGTTTACCGTGACGAGTTCAAAACACAAGATGGCGGGGAAATTGGCATCACCTTGAACGGTATGTGATTTGCTTGCTACAAGGGTTTTCCTAGCTAATTATGGTCAAAATTCAAAGGCGACTGGGCAGATCCATGGGATCCTGAAAACCCAGCCGACGTCGAAGCGTGTGATCGCAAGATCGAATTTGCCATCTCTTGGTTCGCCGATCCTATTTATCATGGAAAGTACCCAGATAGTATGATCAAACAGCTGGGCAATCGACTGCCGAGCTGGACTCCAGAGGAGATTGCGCTCGTTCATGGTAGTAATGACTTCTATGGAATGAACCACTATTGCGCCAACTACATCCGCGCCAAAACAGGAGAGCCCGAGCTCGATGATCATGCGGGAAATTTGGAACTTCTCCTCGAAGACAAAAATGGCCACAGTGTCGGTCCAATCACACAGTCCCCTTGGCTCAGGCCGTGCGCACTAGGATTCCGAAAGCTGCTTAAGTGGCTTAGCGAGCGCTATGGGTATCCCAAGATCTATGTGACAGAAAATGGTACTAGTGTGCTAGGCGAGAATGATATGCCTCTTGAGCAGCTCCTGGATGATGAGTTCCGTGTTCAGTATTTCCGAGATTACATTGGCGCTATGGCTGATGCTTACACCCTTGATGGGGTTAATGTCCGTGCTTATATGGCCTGGAGCCTGATGGAGTATGTCTTCCCCGCTTTCACTTTTGCGAACTATATTGACCCTGGGATTTTCAGCAACTTTGAATGGGCGGAAGGTTACGAGACTCGTTTTGGTGTGACATACGTCGATTATGAGAACGAACAGAAACGTATTCCGAAGAAGAGCGCAATGAGTATCAGGACTATTTTCGAAACCCATATTAAAAAGGTGTAACTCAGAACTGGCAGGGATCTTCCATAGGTAACCAGTTGAATCTCAAATTACTTGTTTCATGCATCTTTCGTCTTTCCTTCTCACTTCCTCTAAAATCTTGGAAACAAACTTGTCGACAATGTAATTGAAAATATAGATCTCTACTCTGGTAGTATCCGTAGGGTTTCTTTGCACTAGCTACTTCGTTCATATTTTATTCGATTTATCAGGCAAGGGCTATGATTGGCTTCTGTATGACTAGCCATAACCTCAACCATATTTGTTCACCTCTATGTAGCACCATCTCCGAACCTGCAGTTACACTACCCAGAAGATAGAATTTCAAAGAAAGGCCCTTTCTTCCAACTTGAGTGTCGTGTGCAAATGAAATAAATATCTTATTTATACTAGAAATATGCTTCACAGCTTGAATAGGTCATGATGAGGCTCTTCAAAAGGATACGCCGAGTTATTGACAAAATATTTAATGTCAAATCAAGTGCATCGCATCCATATTCACATGTACCATATGAAGGGACACACAGTGAAATCCAACAAGGAAGATACATCTTCCCCGCCGAAAGCGAACAGCATGAAGCCACCTTCCTCGGTTTCCCATCTCGTTCCTCCCTCCCCCCTGACAAATACGACGCAGTGTGCATCGAGCTAGCAGAGCTCGCTACTGTCATCGCAGAATTCGAGCCAGTTCGCATCTACGTGCGCCCAGCTGACAAGACCTTCTTGGAGTCCCTGCTCCAAAACACCGGCAAGGATCTCTCATGCGTGACTGTCATCCCTTGCCCAATCAACCACTGTTGGGTCCGCGACACGGGACCAGTCTATATCCGTGACGCGACGGGCATGTTCCCCGATCGACGTTTCGCAATAAACTTTCGTTTCAACGAGTGGGGCGGCAAGAAGCCTGACGGTGATGGTCTATGCTGGGGTCAGCGATGGCCACCGTTGGATGATAAGGCGCTTCAAGAAAACACGGACTTTGCACGTTGGGTCATTGATCATGACTGTGAGCCTGGTCCTGTGACTCGGATTGATTCCCCGCTTCGTGCTGAAGGAGGTGCGTTCGTTACGGATGGGGAAGGGACATTGTTGATCACGGAGAGCAGTATTATCTGTGACATGCGCAATCCTGGTATGTCCAAAGCGAGGATTGAGGGTGAGCTGAAACGGTTGCTGGGCATTCAAAAGGTCATCTGGTTCCCCGGTCGACGTAACGTCAATATCACGGATGTGCATATGGATACCAAGGCGCGCTTTGTTCGACCTGGTGTCATCGTCTACTCTAAGCCTCATCATATGGCTGTCGATGTATGGAAAGAGGTCTCCGCGGAAATTTGGGAGATTCTAGGTCGTGAACGGGATTCGAATGGTCGAACTCTGCAGATCCATACTATCGAAGAGCCGGATCCTCGGGGCTTGACCAGTGGTGCCGATGATGAACTCTCAGCTAGCTATGTGAATTTCTATTTTGTCAACGGGGGACTGATCATTCCTAAGTTCGGGGATGAGGGGAGAGACCAGAGAGCTCTTGAGCTCCTGTCATCCCTGGTGCCAGACCGAGTCGTTCGGCAGGTATATACTAACGCTATTTCTTTGACTGGAGGTGTGCTGCACCGAGTAACCCAACAAGTGCCATCTATGAAGCGATAAACATGTCTTTTTAATCAGTTCTAGAACCATTGAGTACATATTGATCCATATATTTGCAGAAATTTCCTTGCCTGCATCGATCGCGAGATTATATGCGAGAACAGGCAGTCCACAATGTGCTGCAGGGTAGCTCGGGATGTATTTACTGGTTGGCAGCACACCTGGATGGTTTGTAAAGCTAGGCAATGTAACGTGCAAGCAAATCTCGGAATATTCCAAGCCCTTTGACGATTTACTCGTATACGATTAGTAATTATTAACGTGGGTATGCGGGCCGAGCAACCGATGTAAAGCAAGTACTTGTGGTCTCGTTGCTTCCCGGCTAAACTTCGGGTGAGGGGCCAACTCCGTGGCGCTTTGAGCAGGTGAGCTCGAGCTCCACTTGCATTTCCCCCCGCCTGAGCTCTATCGGGGAGTTTGCGGTCTCTTTCCTTCCAGAATTCGATCATAAAAGCCCTTCATAATCCCCACTTTTTTGATCAACAGTGATAATCGATTTTTCACGCTTGGCTATATCATACGCGGGTGCAAGTCGCGGCTTAGGCATACTACCAGAACCACCAAACAACCCTGGAACTTAATTATATACTTTCGACTTAACGCCAAGGAGCCTCAATATCATGGCTCCCATTGACGTGGAGAAGGCTATTGAGGAGCTCACACTGGGTGAGAAGGTAGCCCTCACAGCTGGTAAGCTCGACTTCCACTCTCATAATAATAGCACGCTTTCAACCTCCCATTTCTGCCCCCACCAACCCCCGCCATTCGACCAAATGCTTACCACGCAGCACAGGACGCGACTTCTGGCACACAGCACCCATCCCGCGCCTGAATATTCCCGCGCTGCGCATGTCAGATGGCCCGAATGGCGTCCGAGGTACCCGCTTCTTCAACGGCATCCCCGCCGCCTGTTTCCCATGTGCCACCGCCCTCGGCGCAACCTGGGACGCCGAGCTGCTGTCAGAGGTCGGTACACTAATGGGCGATGAAGCAATTGCCAAGGGTGTACATATCGTTCTGGGTCCCACAATCAACATACAGCGATCTCCGCTCGGTGGTCGCGGATTTGAGTCATTTTCCGAAGACGGTGTACTCTCCGGTACTCTTGCGGGACATCTCTGCAAGGGTATGCAAGATAAGGGTGTCGCGGCGACCCTGAAGCACTTTGTTTGTAATGACCAGGAACACGAACGAATGGCTGTGAACAGCATTATTACACAACGAGCCCTGCGCGAGATTTACCTGCTTCCTTTCCAGCTGGCTATGCGGATCTGCCGATCTGCGTGTATTATGACTGCTTATAACAAGGTCAATGGTACACATGTTAGCGAGAACGAGTTCCTGATTACTGATGTTTTGCGGAAAGAGTGGGGGTGGGACGGTCTTGTTATGAGTGACTGGTAAGTTGGTCTTCATCTAAAAGTCTGGCAACGTCTGACATTTCTCTTCGCAGGTTCGGTACCTATAGTACCTCTGACGCGATTAATGCTGGTCTCGACATCGAGATGCCGGGTAAAACCCGCTGGCGTGGAGAGGCTCTTTCACACGCCGTTTCCTCCAACAAGGTAGCCCAGTTCAAACTTGATGAGCGTGTGCGCAACGTGTTAAACCTGGTAAACTGGGTAGACCCCTTGGGTATCCCAGAAGGGGCAGAAGAGATTGCGTTGAACCGATCCGAAGATCAAGCATTAATGCGTCGTGCGGCAGCGGAGTCTGTAGTCCTTTTAAAGAACGAGGGTTCCCCCTTGCCATTGAAGAAGGATGGGTCGCTACTGGTTATTGGACCTAACGCCAAGCAGGCTGCCTACTGTGGTGGTGGCTCGGCTTCCCTGGCGCCTTACTATACTATGACTCCTTTTGATGGCGTCTCAGCGAAGAGCAATGGTGATGTTAAATTCTCTCAGGGTGTCTACTCCCACAAAGAATTGCCCCTTCTCGGTCCCCTAATGAAGACTGAGGATGGCAAGAATGGCTTCACTTTCAAGGTTTACAACGAGCACCCAAGTGCTGGCACAGAGCGCACAGTGGTGGATGAGCTACAGCTTATTCCCTCGCTTGGGTTCTTGATGGACTATGTGAACCCCAAGATCAAATCTTTGACTTACTATGTCGACATGGAAGGATATTTTACGCCTGAAGAGAGCGGACTTTATGACTTCGGCGTGACAGTCGTCGGTACTGGCCGCCTGCTTATCGATGGTGAAATTGTCGTGGACAACACCAAGAACCAGAAGCAAGGTTCTGCTTTCTTTGGTACAGCCACTATCGAGGAGCGTGGTGAGAAGGAGCTCAAGGCCGGTCAGAGTTACAAGGTCGTCTTCGAGTTTGGTACTGCACCCACCTCCGATCTTGACACCCGTGGAATCGTGGCATTTGGTGCTGGTGGCTTCCGTTTCGGTGCTAGCCGTCGCGTCAGCCAGGAAGATCTGATCTCCGCTGCTGTTGAGCAAGCAAAGACAGCCGAGCAGGTTGTTATCTTTGCAGGCCTCACAAGCGAGTGGGAAACCGAGGGCTATGACCGTGGCCATATGGATCTCCCCCCAGGCAGCGACGAGCTAATCACCCGCGTGTTGGCTGCGAACCCGAATGCCATCGTGGTGATCCAATCCGGCACACCCGTGACCATGCCCTGGGTCAACGATGCGCGCGCCGTCGTGCAAGCCTGGTTCGGCGGTAATGAGTGTGGCAACGGGATTTCAGACGTGCTCTACGGCGACGTGAATCCCTCCGCCAAGTTGCCGGTCACCTTCCCACGTCGCTTGCAAGACAATCCCTCATACGTGAACTTCCGCTCTGAGCGCGGTCGTGTCCTTTACGGTGAAGACATCTATGTGGGCTACCGCTACTTCGAAAAGAGCGATCTTGCCCCCGCATTCCCCTTCGGCCACGGTCTTTCTTATACAACCTTCACCCGATCGGAGCTGAGCATCCAGACCGTTCCCGAGGAGGCCAAGTACACTGAGTCCGGAGAACCCATCACTGCTGCTGTCACGGTTACCAACACCGGCTCCATTGCTGGTGCTGAGGTTGTCCAGCTTTGGGTGGTCCCCCCGAAGACAGATGTCAATCGACCTGTCCGTGAGCTCAAGGCTTTCCAGAAGGTCTTTCTCCAACCCGGTGAATCCAAGACCGTGCAGCTCACTGTTGAGAAGAAGCTTGCGACAAGCTGGTGGGATGAGCAGCGTGAGCAATGGATTTCCGAGAAGGGTGAGTACGAGGTTTTGATCACTGGTACTGGTGACGAGGACCTCCGGGGCAAATTCGAGGTTGGCAAGACCCGATTCTGGCTGGGTCTGTAGATGCTACGACTGATGATGATGCTATCGATGATTTGAGATGATTATTTTCGGGAATAGTGGTATAGAATGGGATACAATTATGACACTATTAGCCTTTTTATAACACTAATCTTCATTATCCTATCTCAAATTATTTTACCAAATCCCGAATTTGAATACATAGTCCACATCTCTGTTTTTAATTACGTATTTATGTAATGATACACCACCGTACCGGTGCCCTTGGAAGCAGCGTGATCCACAACGGGTAGTCTCGGTGAAGAAGATAGATGGCGAATTGCCTATTGGATGCGTAAGAGGGGCAATGGAGGGGCAAGGGCACGCTCCACGAAAATGGTGGACCTTAGTTTGTTCTGTTGCCTATGCATGTGGATATGGTAAGTCCTTCCCCAGAGCGTTCGGCGATCGGTCGGAAGGGAGAGCCTATCATATTGTTGCAACTTGCTCCTCCATACCTACCAGTGGCTACTTTATGACATTCCTTGGGGTAATGAAAGGCAAGAAACTGTCATCTGGGTCATATGCTCCAGATCTTGGATTGATCTTGGGTTGATCTCGTATGATACTCGATCTAGCCTAATACTCAGCTAAGGTTTGCATGTCCATCTAGATCTACCAATTGGCTTCAAATCTTCATAATCTCTAGAAATTTTATTTATCATGCAATAAATCGGCTCGTGGCTCATGTACAACGAATTTTGAAGGCCAAATTTAGACCAAACGACAAGAGAAAAAAATGCAGAAATAATCTACCATCCGCGACCAGCCAGCTTGTCAGCCTCAGGCATCTTCTGCACATTAATACCAACCATGGCCTCGCCGAGACCCTCGCTAACCTGAGCAAGAACCTTGGCATCCTTGAAGTGGGTAACGGCCTGCACGATAGCCTTGGCGCGCTTAGCCGCATCACCGGACTTGAAGATACCCGAGCCAACAAAGACACCATCACAGCCGAGCTGCATCATCAGCGCAGCATCGGCGGGAGTCGCAACACCGCCAGCGGCGAAGTTAACAACGGGCAGACGGCCCTTCTCAGCGGCTTCACGGACAAGTTCGTAGGGGGCCTCGATCTCACGAGCGAAAGCGCGGAGCTCGGGCTCAAAGTCGGGGCTGGACTGCATAATACCGCGGGCCTTGGCAATCTGGGCATTGACAGTGCGCATGTGCTTAACAGCCTCAACAACATCACCAGTACCAGCCTCACCCTTGGTGCGGATCATAGCAGCACCCTCGGAGATACGGCGCAGGGCCTCGCCAAGGTTACGGCAGCCGCAGACGAAGGGGACCTTGAATGTGGACTTGGTGACGTGGTAGACATCGTCGGCGGGGGTAAGGACCTCAGATTCATCAATGTAGTCAACGCCAATGGCCTCGAGGATCTATTCAACGTAGTAGATTAGCTTTTGCGACACTTCAATTGTGTTTGATTTTACCCCGCGACGGGAGCGTCGATCCGCCACTTTTTGCTAGCGCAAGGTCGCAATGCGATCGATTGAACAATTGTCTTCACGTACCTGGCACTCGACAAAGTGACCAATGCGAGCCTTGGCCATAACAGGGATGGTAACGGCCTCCATAATCTCCTTAATCATGCCAGGGTCGGACATGCGGGCAACGCCACCCTCAACGCGGATATCGGCGGGGACACGCTCCAGCGCCATAACGGCTGCGGCGCCGGCCTCTTCGGCAATGCGGGCCTGGGGAAGGAAAGAAGATGTTAGCTATGATTTCCGGAAAATGGATTCAGAAGATTCATTGGATGTTCCATATTGCTTACCTGCTCAGCATTGACGACATCCATGATCACGCCACCCTTCAACATCTGCGCCAGACCAGCCTTGACAGTGAAGTCATTGCTGAAAGTACCGTTCTGTGCCATTGTGGAATGTGGGGGGGGGTTGTGAGGGAAGGGGTGGAAGAAGGATAGAGATGTAGAGAAGAAAGATGGGAAGGATCGAAGGATAGAAGGAAAGCTTGAGTTTAAATTAAAAAGTTAGGCAAGAGCATGTGAGTCAAAAGCGAGTTACTTTCCCAGAGTTTTGCCTCAGGCCAATCAGGCGGGGGCTGCCCCTCGTGGAGCAGGACCGTTAATTGAGTGTAACTCCCATACTTGGACTCAGAACTCTGCGAGATCGGGGCCATCAAGGTTTAAAGTTACCCGAGGATACCGGCTTTTGCTTGGGAAACACCTCGTGACGGTATTCGTAACGTGTATTATTTCAACCCTTCAGATAATCTGCTCATCAAAACTCGTTGCCCGTTATATTTGTTACTGATCAAGTTGCATTACTAATACCTTCCGGGAGAATTTTGCAACAGTCGCCCTGGATTCAATTTTTGCAATTCTTTCATAGACCTTGGAACACGCGCACCTGGGCAAGGGGTCTCTCCTGCGGAATTTACTGAGCAGTCATTTCTCCAAGGGCTGCTTGGTACAAGCGGTACAAGGCACCTGGACAGTATCCAAAGGTCCTATCTCCAAACGTTTGATTTAACGTCCATGAATAGAGGGAAATATTTTTCACCGATAGATTCTTAAGTAGTTTATTTCAAGGTATCAGGACGGGATAGTTGAGCAGCGTTTATATATATGTGGGCCGAATATTGGTGAACTCGGCCCGGATCATCACTTTCCAAAGCAACGTTAAGTTTCGGGCACTTGTTACTTCTACTCGCCGGTGTCCACTTCCGAGGTCTGTCATAACATTTGAAAGTGGACTCCGAGGCCCAAGCCCTTGGCTTCTTCCAAATGTGACACTCCACCTGGGCACGAGTATCTCTGGTTTGGTATCCACTCAGGCTAAAGGTAAGATCGGTAATAAAATACTGCTCCGCGCAAGGGTCGGGCCAGTGTCTGGGAAGTTGAGAAGTAAACCGCAGCAAAGAGTTAACGCCAGTCAGTGGGGTATCTACCCATCTGAGTATACTCTGGGAATATAGGCACACTCATGGGTGACACGCCAAAATTGCCTTGATTGTACACCAACGTTGTCCCTGCGATGACATCATCATGCTTATCATCAGTCTAAGCATCGGGAGCATGTAGCCAAGAAACGCTATTGTATCCGGTCTTGCTTCTTCTAAATTGACATAGAAAAGAGATCGCTCGGTCGAACTTACTAGACTTGGGCGACGGAACCTAGTGTCGGCCCAGGAACCTCGGCCGAAGCAACGTTAGGGATAAGTCCATAGCTAAATCCGACTTACTATGAGGGGTAGAAAGCGGTGAAATGTCGACTGTCAGGTGACAGGAAGGCCACAGATATAAACGTCTGAGAATGCATGCGAGGTTGTCCGTTAACTTCAAGCGATAATCTGACCGCTCATACGCAAAAATGGCTTCTCTTTCCCCCGACTCATGTTGCTACAAGGGTGTTAAGCATGAAGGTGTTGCCAAGGGCAAGCTGTCCCAAGTTGCTGGCATTGAAGCATACACCGTCTATCCCGAGAGTCAATCTACAGAGAAGGCAATTTTAATGTGCGTATTCGATTAAGTAGTGTGCTCAGCACAGACTGACTGTATTCTAGTTTGACCGATATCCTTGGACACCAATTCATCAACATTCAGCTCATCGCTGACCAATTTGCGGCAAATGGCTACTGTGAGTATCCCAAGGCTATGGAGGCTCATAAACCACTGACTATCATAGTTGTCGTGATCCCCGACCTGTTTGAAGGTGACCCGGTGCCGCTGAACAAGCCGGGCGAGTTCGATATGGAGAAATGGCGTGCTGGAGAATACAATCCCAAGGCCACCGCACACTCGCCGCCTAATGTTGATCCGATTGTTGATAGTTGCTTGACACAAATGCGGGACACATTGGGCTGCAAGGTAGGACAAAACCCCCTCCAGGTCGAATTTCTGGTTACCAATATTTATAGACCATCGGCGCCGTCGGATATTGCTTCGGAGCGAAATATGTAGTGCGCTTCCTCCAGGCAAGCACGAAGGTGGACGTCGGATTCATGGCGCACCCATCAGGTGTTACCGAGGAGGAGTTGAGCGCGATAAAAGGTCCTCTGGCAATTGCTGCTGCTGAGACTGATGCGAAGTTCCCACCAGAGAAGCGCCATAAGAGCGAGTTGATTTTACAACAGACTGGATTGCCTTACCAGGTCAATCTATATAGCGGTGTGAATCATGGGTACGTTTGTCAAGGATTTGACAGTGATTCGAGATGGCTGACTTTCATCGTGGTTTAGATTTGCGGTGCGCGGCGACCTGAGTAAGCGTGTCGTGAAATATGCTAAGGAGACGGCGTTTTTGCAAGCCGTTCAGTGGTTTAACGAACACCTGTAAATTACTTTACTCCAATTGATTTGAGTGGTCATGCCAGGGATTGAACATGGGATCTTGGGAAACCTATGTCCTCGCTCGAAGTTCGAAAATCCTCATTTGTATACAAACTCACATACATAACAAGGTTCCCAGATTGCAAACCTAGCCACAACCTTAACAAACCCAACATGGAGCATGTCTCATCAAATAAAAGCTTTGATCCATAAAGCAGATCATAGCCTATCTCTAGATTGAATATAAAAGTGAAAGATCTACAGGAAGTGGGTCCAATTTGCTAAAAACCCTCAATTTGTTAGCTCGGTTCCTTTATAGACTTTTTTTTTTTTAGAGGAAAGTAAGCAAGCCCCCCCAGATGGCCTAGTGGTAATGAGTGTCAAATCAGGTGATCCTGACGCGATCCATAACCCTAACTGCCTGGCGGACCAACATGGTAGTGAGTGACGAAGGATCCCCTGGCTCATACGTTGCCCACATGAGTGGTCTAGGTGAAGTTGGAGGTCACCTGGCTCATGTGCCCAACGCGGGTATTTGCTTTTTGCTTCTTTGATATTTCTGATACTATTCAGAGTTTGCTTTGCTGGTCTTCCAACTCAACCTTTTGACACAATTCAACTTTGCTCGTCTTTCCCTTTATGTAGTCCACCTGTATGATTATTGATTACCGGCCATTCCATGAACCTGGGCGAGGCAATATCAAGATAACAGGCAACGCCTCAAAATTGCCGTAAATTGTTGAAGTAATCTCTACGGGTCGCGGCAGTGGCCAACTTCATAGAAGATTTAGTCCAAGATTCATAATTCTATTCACAACATCTACTCAAACCGAGTGAGAGTATCACCTCTCTCCCTTAATCAATCTGGTGAGCAGTACCTGCCCATCCGTAGCCTTTCGTAAGTACATTCCAAGCAACGCGCTCATCCCTGCCTTTTCAGCAAGATCAACCCATTCTACAACAGATACTACTTCAAATTGTTCACCCGTTCCAGCCTCCATGACCTCCTGAACTTCTTCCTGTCCCAACTCAAGCTCTCCAGATTCGTAACGGAATCGCACACCCTCGCATCCTACAGACAGGCCAGACTCATGTACCGCCTCCACAATCTGTTCCGCTACCGAATCCACCGAAATTAAATCAAAGCCCCCGGGCCAAGACTTTGTGTCCGGAATCTTCTTCGTCTCTTGACAATATCGCATTATGTTGCTCATCAAATCGAGCTCTGGCGCATCCGCCCCCGAAACGCTGGATGGACGGTGAATCCAGACTGGAAGGCCAAATTGCTTGCTAGCCCGTTCCAAGTATATCTCACATACCCATTTGGCTGCCATGTATCCATCGTCTGGAATTGCGGGAGGACTGTATAGAGAGAGAGACGATTCCCCAAAGCTGGGTAGGCATGCAAGTCTCGTAACAGTTGCAGAAGATATGAAATGGAAGGGGATGCGACGTGGCAAAGCAAGCTTGGCAAGCTCCTTCGTAGACGCCACATTTGTCAACTTGAGCGATTGGTATGTCTTCATAAAAGAGACATCAGCCCCATTGTGAACAATGACATCAGCGTGACTGAAGATTGAGACTGCGTCAGAATCCGCCAGTCCCAACTTTGGTGCCCCAAGGTTTCCATTGTATGTATGGACTTTCGGATGCGAGAAAATGTTGGGTAGTTCGGCAGGCAGGCTTCGGACAGCAAGGCAGTGTACTGCTTGAACTTTCTCATCATCCAGCAAATTACGCAAAATCTCCTTCCCGATGAACCCAGTTGCTCCTGTGAGAATCACAACACTGGACCTGGAGGGCGCCTTCTGGTTGGAAAGGTTGGGAAGAGTATCCTGAGAAGATGCAAGCAGGTCATCGATCTCTTTTTCCCAATCGACTGATGCTGCAATATTGACAGACGATTGCTTTCCAATCAGAGAGGCCATGTCGTGCAGGGTACTTGCTTCAAATAGCTGATGTAATGATACCGATACATCGAGCCTCTCTTTGATCAAAGATTGCAAGGTAACGAGAGATAGAGAGCTTCCACCACAATGGAAGTACTCTGATTGCGATTGAATTGAGTGATGTGAGACAACATCTCGAGGAATGGTTTCTTGCCAAAGCTGACGGAGGGAAGCTTCCAAAGGTAAGAGATCCTCTCTCTTGGTTTCCTGGCGCGGATTTTGTGGAATGTCCAGGCTCTTGACGGCTGACCGGTCCACTTTGCCGGAGATGTTCTGAGGGAGAGCGTCGATTGGAATTATCGCTGCCGGAAGCATGTATTGTGGAAGCGCGAGATCTTGGGCAAGATGCTCCAAAAACTTTGTTTGCATTTCGATTGTCTCGAAGTCAACCACAACGACAAATGCAACCATGAAATTTCGACTGGGATCCTCAGTGGACGAACGAGGGGAGACTACCACTTGCAGAACTCTGCCCTTAGCATCCCTCAAAATTGCAGCCTCAATTTCGTCGACGTTGATGCGAATTCCATTTAGCTTAATTTGATTGTCACCGCTGATACGACCCATAAGAACAAGACCACCATCCTCTATCAGTCGAGCCCGGTCGCCGGTTCGATGAATGTTGGTCCACCCCTGGCCCTGGAAAAAGGAGCTTGCATGGTGATCGGTCATAAATCGTCCACTGTTCTTGTCGGCATCGAGATAGCCCATAGCGACACCTGCTCCTCCAATCACTAGCTCACCTGGCATGCCAATGGGAACCGGATTGAGCTTTTCGTCAACAATATATACTGAGTTGTTGGGCAAGGTGTAAAGGGCTAGGAACCTATCTTCTGCTGCGATGTCAATATCCATGTAGGGGATTTCCGCTGAGCTGCACGCCATTGTTGCTTCGGCCGGGCCATAAGCATTGATGAGTGTCAATTCAAGTTTCGCAAGACATTGGAACTCGTGCATCAACGCTTTGGAAACACTTTCACCACCAGAGACTGCAAGGCTCCAGGGAGTTTCTTTCAACTGCAAGCCCCCATGACGAATCCAAGAGAAGTACTCTGTGGGGGTTGCAACTGTGGTGGTCACCTTTTCAGATTGAATGAGACCTGCAAGCGCCGCCGGACTAAGGCGATGTTGGGCGTCGGCAATAATCAAGGTTCCTGCATTGCTGAGGGAGAGTAAGATTTGACAAATGGACATATCCCAGGCGTAGGAAGACTGGTGCAGGACCACTTCCTTTGCTTCCCGAATACCCCAAGCCTGGCTGAAAGCTTGAATTTGATTTGTGAGTGCCGAGTGGTTGATCATGATGCCTTTTGGTACGCCAGTCGAGCCGCTTGTATACATAACAACGGCTAATTGTGTGGCTTTCGCCAAATTTGATGCTGGGAAACCCGGATGTTCGCGGAGGCAAGACACGTCAAGCGACTTTACTGAGGTTTGCAGTTGACCAACGTCCTGCCTAGTAGTCACATCAGTGAGAATAACACAAGGTACAGTCTCGTAGATGATGGTAGATAATCGATCGGTTCCAGACTTTCTGTCCAGAGGCACGTAGGTTCCACCGACATGCCAAATTGCCATCATTGAGCAGATCCAATTTGCACCCGGGGATTGAAACACTCCGACAATGTCCCCGGGTTGTACGCCCTTTTTAAGCAATTCAGTTGCGATGCTGGAGACTCGACTTGAAAACCGCGAGTATGTGAGCTCAACGCCCTCTGGTTCTCTAAGAGCGACATGGTTAGGGTAGGATGCTGAAACCTCGCTGATCCGGTGAGCCAAGGTCTCGGGCCACGGGTTCTCCATTTCAAGTCCTATCGATGGTAAATAATCCTCAAAAAAAAGAAAAAAGGAATGGATTGAGTTTTTGAGCTTACCTCTTCCCACAGCTAAGCCCTTCTCAACGTCATCTGTTGAGAATAACGGTGGCCAAAAAATCCTCGTGGCAGGGTTTTGAATGAATGCTTGTAGGAGACTGTGATAACTGCGAAGAAGAATCTCCGCATATTGCAGCTCATACAGATCCTTTTGGACCAATAAATAAATCGATGTCTCTCCACCGCCGATATCTACAACGTCGAGATGAAGATCATAGGAGATACCGCCAGTCGTCAATAAAGATCCGCTGGCAACACACCCACAGAACGTGCGAGATTCCGCAACCCCGGGACGGTAGTTGAATGACACCTGGAACAGCGGACTGTGTGCTGTAGACCTAGGCACACTCAGGTCAGAGAGGATGACACTCAATGGGATATGAGCATGTGAAAATGCCCGTTGAGAAATGGACTTCGTGTCTTTCAACGCCTCTCCAAAAGACTGGAAAGGTTTGCGATGGAATCTGATTGGAACAAGATTGAGGAACAATCCGATGCATTGCATGATATCTGGGTCTGTGCGATTACCGTCTCCAAGGCCGATACATATATCTTCCACATCGAAGAGGCGGAAAAGAAGAGTTTGCCAAATTGCGAGATGAAAATGATACGGGGTCGCTTTGAAAATGGCTGCACACTTTTTGATTCCATCTGAAAGATCTTTCCCAAGACGCATGTGGGCATTGTGGGTTCCAATGCCTGAAACGGTCGGCCTAGCTGGCAGACGAGAGAATGGAAGTAAAGGAGCGACAGGGGGAATATCGGTAAATTCTTCTCTCCAGTACTCGAGACTCTTTTCCCAGGCCCCAGTCTCATGATCGTTTAGCTGTCTCAAAGTAAAATCTGGGTATTGAAGCATGTCGTACGGCAGAGACAGTCCTCTGTATGCTTTCTCGAGGTCCGACCAAAGTATCTCGAAACTGATGCCGTCCATGTTGATGTGATGAAAGCCACATATCAGCCAGTGCTTATCTCCTCGCAAGGAAAGTAGCTGTATGCGAAGTGTCTCTCCATCTTCAATTTTGAAGACATACGATCCCATCCGGTCTTTCAAAGCCTCAACCTCTTTCTCGTGACTGATCCAGAAGCGCTCTAGTCGTAATGAAGACTTTGTCCAAATGCCCTGCATTCCTTGCTTGTCCTGGCCCAGGAAAAAAAAAGTCCTCAGGGCTTCATGGTGCTGGCCAACCTTTTCAACTGCTCGGGCCAAGTCATCAATCCGCAAGTGTCCAGTTAGTTCAAAGACTGGGGTGACATTGAATGCGGTCTGATCCTCAACGAATGATTTCAGAAAGTAGAATCGTGACTGTCCGTATGACATTGGAAGAGTTCGCTGAATTTGGCGCTTTTGGTCAAAACCTACATTTGTAAAGTCTTCAACAGAGCTTGCAGATGATGATGTCTCATCATCCTGTTCCGAAGTTGAATCCCCGGCCTGGGCAGATGTCGCCGAACTTGCAGTTCCAACATCATTTGATGGAGCATACTCCAAGTGCAACACCTTTTTCTCATCACTAGATTCAGAAGTCGGGGTATCCTGCGCAGACTCAGATTCTGGAGGGCCTATCTGGGGTGAGCGCGGATGCATGATTACAGGAGCTTTGGAGACGGCTTCCTCATTACTATTGACGTTAGGAATAAGGGTATCAGGGAGAAGACAGGCCGCCGACTCTAGGAGATCTCGCACCGATGCCGCATTGAAAATTTTCAGAACTGGCATATCAACAGAAATCTCCTTGATGAACCAAGACCGAAGATCTACAGCAACAAGTGAATCCACTCCGAGTTCATCAGGACTCAAATCGAGAATAGCCTTATCCGGATCTGCTTGGAGGGCAGATCGCAGTTTGATCGTGAAAACATCTTGACACTTTTGTTAGTTTCGAGCTGTTCGAGGTTCCCGGGAAGGGTATTCATACCTTGAAGAATCTCTAAAACCTCCGCTTGGGAGGTGGCATCCAGGAGTTGAAGTCTGACAAGAACTCCTGACTTGTTTTTCTTATTCGTCACAGCAAACGGGTTGGACTTGACTACCAAATGCTGGAAAATGGGATTTGCGATCCAATTCTTGGACTCATCCTCGTCAATCCTCAATGAACTGCACAACTCTGAGCTTCCTGTTCTTTCGATACAGGAAAGAACTCCTTCGGCAAATACCTCCCGGAAGTCCTGCTCTGACATCCAGGTGTGACCGACTCGGTAAAGGTATGATTGTTGGTCCATGTTCAACTCTCGTGTCACATACCCATTGCCGACGATTGCTCCAATGTTGATGGCGTAGCCAGCTAGTCCTCGATTCCGTCGTTGAGCGGCCAGGCTAGCCATGAACATGTTTGCAGCATTATATGCGACTTGTCCAGGATTACCGGTGATCGCAGCCATAGACGAGAAGAAAATCATGAAATCCAAAGTGTCCTCGGGAAAAAGCTCATCGAGCAAAATGCTACCTTGAATCTTGGGCCGCAGAACCTTCTCAAGCCGAGGTAAGTCGAGGTCTAGGAACATTGTGTCCTGAAGAACCATAGCTCCTTGTGCAACGCCGCCGATTCGTGGCATTGTGTTGACGATCTGATTGTAGGTACTCGTCACGGACTCACGGTTTGTAATATCGCTGCCGTTGTTAGAATACGACTTATCTGGACACTTGAAAAATGGAATGGCTTACTTGGCAAAAACTCGGACTGTGCATCCACTCTCAGCCATTTGCAGTATCCAAGCTGCATCCACCTTTGGGTTACGACTGGACAAGGCAATATATCTGGCTCCTTGCCTAGCCATCCAGTGACATAGTGAAAGGCCAAGTCCCCCCGCAAGCCCAACGAGCCAATATGTTTTACTTTGGTCGAATCGAACTATAGAGGTTGCGGGAAAGGCTTGTAGAGGCAGGTTCTCATCCTCCCAGTTGAGGAGGGCTTGTTTACCCGAGCCAGGCTGGCTGTTGATAAGGCTTGCCAGGGTGAAGCTTGGAAACCTTTCCACGTTGACTGGGCTCTGTTCCATCTGAACCTTCAACCACAAAGTCTGTAGCTGTGAACCGACCTCATCTGCACCGGTCGAACTAGGTGAGTAGTGGGAATATTGCATTGTCAAGGTACGCTCGGTTTCCAGTCGGCATGCATCTGGCAAGCCATCCCGAAGGCGAGATAGCACGTCCTGGTCGCCAGCGAAGTTGAACAACCTGACAACATTTGCCGGTATAATTGCCATAAGATCACGTCTCGCAGAGTGTTTGTGGATAAAGACCCAAGGCTGCGAGCAAAATCTATTCTCTGTGGTGAAAAGAACCAAACGGATTCCTCTTCGCGTTGCATGCTGTGTAAGCACTGCTGCAAGTGAGAAGTCGGGCTCCAGGACAGCAATGGTACTTCCAGGGATGACATCCCTAAAGAGCGCTTGAACAATGAAGTGCGAGTAAAGACTGACCATCGACCGGAGAGGTTCGCCTTTTGAGCTCCCGCATTGCAGCCGCCAAGATGTCGGTATGTGTATGCATGAGCCAAGGGTCATTGAAAGTGCGACAACATCGGCACCCGTTTCGCACTCCTGTCCAGTCACTAAAAACATATGATCTGTTTCATTTACCATGACAGGGCGCAGTAGAGAGCTCGTGACCTGGATTTGCACGCTACTATGTGAGAAACCGGAGCATGGGAATTTTCCTTTCACGACTCGATAGTAACCATCGGATTTGTCAACCACAATCACAGAGGTCTTTCGCGGCACACTGTTCATGATCAGCCGTTTGGAGGAGTTGTATCGCTCATTTCTCTCGGTGTGCAGTTTCAATCGAGGAATAAAGAACTTGCCACTGCGCAAGGTGATCTGCGGTTCACTGTACCACAAAGTCTCTTGGAGGTGCCCATTTTGCTCCCAGGTGTCTGTAGCATCGAGCTGGAGGAGCTTTCTGGCTATTAGATCCGATCTTGCATCTTGAAGAGAATGGAGATTCAAGAACTGCATCCTTAGATGGGGCATTTCAACCTGAAGTGTTCGTTGGACACCAACAATCATGTTGGCAGATGAATTATCACCTTGTGCACCGTAACCGACCCATAGGATGTTTTTGCTTTTCTCGAATAACGCCTTGAAAGCTTTCAGCGCTTGGCGTGACATCGAGACAAGCGCGGGCTCATCTAACTCGGACAAACAGAGCACGGAGCCCATAACTCGAAGGTCTGTCAGGGAAATATCCGCCAGTGAAGGGTAAAGCATGATTTTTCGGTAGTGAGTGCTAATTGCCTCCCTCACATCCAAGGCTAGTGATGTCGTGAAAGAGCTTTGCCCGCCAATGATCATCAGTGATTCGATTCCCAGCGTCTCATTAGTCGGCTCCAAGGGGTCGCGTAAAAGTCTCACTCGTTGGTCAACAGCCTGGGTCAACATTACTGAAAATGGAACCGGTGACCCCCGTTGGCAGCTTATGGAGAGATCACCGCCAGAGAATCCCGCCTTTTTCATACATTGACTCCATTTCTCTGTGGAGACACATGGCGACAAGATACGTCCCTCGGAATGACCCATCCACCATGCTGGAAGCCCACCGAAGATGAGACCAAATCGCATCACGTTTGGGTTTGTCAACTCTAAGAGCAACAAGTAGCCGCCCGGTTTGATAAGGCGGCGAACATTGGATAGTGCTGCTTCAATGCTGCTCGTCGCATAGAGTGCAAGCGAGGCTATCACCAGATCAAATGATTCCTGGCCATAGCCTTGCTCTGCGATGTCTTTTTCAATATCCAGGACTTTGAATGTCATCTTGGTCTGGTGTTTTTGGAATTTTTCTTGTGCCTCATCGAACTGACTATCTAAGATGTCCGTGTAAGTGTAGGAAGCAAACCCTTGGTTCAATCCACGCAGGATCCATTCAGTGTTCTCGCCAGCGCCGGCGCCTATACTTGTATATGAGCAGTGGGTCATATGCTGAGACTTTGTCTTAAGCTTACCGATTTCTAGGACATTTAAATGTGGATAGCGGTTGCTGATTTGGCCGCAGATGTTGGAAACCTGCTGCAGGTAGAATTGAATGCCAGATGCCTCGGAGTAAAATCGGCTTAGCATGTTGTCCTGTATGAGAATTTCAAGCAAGTTGACTTCTCCACGGACAATCAAAGGCAATGCCTCGCCCACCCGTCTCACGATTTCCATATCAATGCTGTCCGGGTATCTAAATATGTTAGTCTCCCACAACAAGGATTGCGGTGGGGATGGGGTAGTATTACCTGGAAAGCACCCGCGAAATATCAGTTGCAGTGTCATCACTACACTTTGATGGAACCAAGGGATGCTCGTTTGATTTCACGATTGAGACACAGTGGCCGGAGTATGAAAGCAAATGGGCGTGGTGCGTTGCGACCAGTGGAATCTCGGATTCACCGATTGATAAATGGAGATTTTTCAAGTAGAAGTGCGCAACACGCTCCATTGCCAAAGTATCGGCTTGGTCGTGGAAATCCACGTCGACATCAACATCGCCCCCTGTCGGCTCTTCGGGGGCCCATTGCATCTCGGTGAACATTGGAACATCAGTAGCGGCTGTCAAGGGGGTCAGAGGAGTCGTGTGAAGCCCTTCAAGTTGCACAATTGTATATTGGCCATCAGATGAGTATAAGTCAACATCACCAGAGAGCTCGGAGAACCTAGCACTCGCGACCGAAGAGTAAAATAGAAGCTCCGAACCGGGGCCTCCCAATTCCATGGCAAGAGCCGGGTTGATCCGAATGCTGTCAATCTTCGTCGGGAGATATAGCGTGCGTAGACGGCCATCGCCAGGAAAGGAGTACGCTAGCATAATTGCCTGAATCGCACCATCCAGCGATCCGGGATGAACCAGCAAAGGTCTCTCTGTGCTGTCTTCTATCGGAACAGCGATAGCCCCAGTAGCATGATCCATCTTCCTTTTCAGGTTTGAAAGTGAGTGGAATGGGCCCGTGTAACCAAATCCAAGGTCGGACACAAAGTTGTAGAATCGATCGGTCTCAACTTCCAAGAATGAACCTTGGTGTTCACTACCCAATGGTAGATCGCCATGACTTGGTTTACCGAGATTGACCTTGATCTTTGCGGAAGCATGCAGTGACATGGAAGAGGAGCCTTTGTTTGCATCAGAATAGCAGTTGAAGTCTGCCGTCACGGAACTCTCATGCGCATCAGAGATCTTCAAAGCATAGATAATCTCCACCCCAACATTCTCTTCCAGGACAAGGGCTTGGCCAGTGATAACATTTTGCAACTCAATCAACCTAATCGATGAAGTTCCGTACCGTTCGATCAGAAGCTCTATAGCTGCGGATATGTAGCCTGCTGCTGGAAATATAATCTGTCCTTGCACTTGGTGGTGGGTAAGCCACGGAATTTCTCGAGTATTGAGGTAGTTTCGCCAGCGAATTTCTTTTTGTGTGCCGTCTGGGCATTGGACTCCGAGCAGAGAATGAAACTTTTCGTTACCATCTCGGAATGCTGTCGAGGTGCGAGATTCATGCCAATAGACTCTATCATGATCCCATGAATACGTTGGTAGGCCCTTCACAAGTCGCCTTGGCTCATTCGAAAGGACATTGTTGTCGAATTTCGTAAAATCCATTGCATTCTCACCAAGAGAAATCCATATTGCTCCAAGCGCAGACGCGAATGCTTCTCTGCTATCCTTTCCCCGTATACATGTTCCAGTATAAGGAAGCTCGTTGCCAGAAACCTCCTGGATTGTTTGCAAGGCAGGGCCTTTGAGTGCGGGGTGAGGGCCAACTTCGAGCGCCATGTCGAAAGGCCCAAGTACAGCTGTCGCATAACTCACGGCCTGTGAGAAGAGAACCGGATTGACCATATTGTTGCTCCAGTATGTGTCCCCCAGGCTATCGTTGACAGTTTCAATGTTCTTACCGTAGACGCTCGAGATCCAGATTGCACCAACGTCCGGCCGATCTCGAATTCGGATTCTGCAGTTTTGAAGGGCTTCGATATAAGGAGCGGCGCACGATAGCATATGGTGAGAGTGATATGCTTTATCAACTTGCAGCAGCCGTGCAAACTTCTTTTCATCCTCGAACACCTCTTTTGCCTCCTCAATGGCATCCAAATCGCCAGAAAGAGTGACACTGGTAGAGGAGTTGCTCGCAGCAATACAGATTCGCCCCTCTAGAGTCGGCATATCGCAAAGTTCCCGGGCATCTTCGATGGACGTTCCTGCCGCCATCATCGCGCCCTTGACTCCATTGATGTCTGCTGAATATTGCAAAGCCCACCCGCGATAGTACGCAATTTTGATTGCATCTTCTGCAGTCAGGTATCCGGCAGCATAAGCAGCCGATATCTCTCCCGATGAATGTCCAACAACAGCAGTGAATACAATGCCCGCCGCACGAAGCAGATCGACCAGCATGATCTGAATTGCCGTGCAAAGAGATTGCGAGAACAAAGCCTGACGAATGCGGGATGAGGCGGCATCTTTCAAGATTTCGTCTTTGAGCAACCAAGAAGGGCGATGATCTAGTGGAAGACTCTGAAGAGCGATATCAAGGCTGGCAATACATTCGGCGCCTAGTGTGGATCCGAGCAACTCTGCTCCCATTCGAGCCCATTGGGCACCCTGGCCAGTGAATATACCGAGCAGCTTGGGTTGTTTAATGCTTTGTGTTTTGGAAGCCGGTGCAAAGTCAGCAGGTGATTGTGCAGCCCTGTCCAGTTTGGTGATGAGATCGGTTGCATTGGACGCTGATATCGTCACTCGCACGGGAAGAGTAGACCGACGACAGTTGAGAGTCCATGACAAATCGCGCAAATTCACATGTGCTTGACCCTTCAGGTAATCTGAGTATCGACCCAGCGTTGCAGAAAGTGATCTTTCTGAGGAAGCGGAGAAGTTAAACGGTGTAAATGGATGAGAAGTGGAGTCTGCTCTTGCGCTGCCTTTTGTATCTTCAAACGATTCCAAGATTGCGTGAGCGTTTGCCCCACCAAACCCAAAGCTGTTCACACTGGCACGGCGAACTGCATTATCTGGGAGTTTGGGCCAGTCCTGGGCCTTCTTTATGATTTGAAGATCATTGTAAAAGGGTTTCACTGCGGGGTTCAACTCGTTGAGAAGAAGGTTGGGAGGAACGACACCATGCTGCAACGCCAATGAAGCTTTCAGCACTGCTGCCAGGCCTGCCGTGCCTTCTGTGTGTCCAATTACTGTTTTGATTGATCCCACGAAAAGTGGCGGCTCTTCGTCGGACTTTCGGAAGTAACCTGCCTGGGGTCCAAAAAATGCTGTGCTGATGGCCTCCGCCTCTACTGGATCTCCTGCTGGGGTACCTTGAGAAACTCGTTAGTTTCAAAGTTTGCGTGCGAAGGGTCCTAGTGATTAAGCATACCTGTTCCATGAGCCTCAAAGTATTGAGGCCGATCGACAGCTCTGGTAACGTTCAGTCCCGCTCTGGAATAGGTAGATCTGATCAAGTCTGCCTGCGCATGCGGGTTGGGCATCGTAATGCCTTTCGTTCGCCCATCTTGATTTGTTCCGGTCTCGCGGATAACACACTCAATGTGGTCACCGTCGGCAAGTGCGGCGCTGAGTGGTTTAAGGACGACAACCGCAATACCATCACCTCGAGCGTATCCATCCGCATCCTTGTCCCACATGCGCGATCGTCCCGTGGGGGAGAGCATTTTCAATTTACTCTCCGCGACATACTGTTCAGGGCCCAGAAGAAGATTTGTTCCAGCTGCCACCGCTATTCTTGTCTCACCGGCACGTAAACTTTGCACTGCCTGGTGCATCGCAACCAGACTCGAAGAGCAAGCGGTGTCAATGGTCATCGATGGACCATGCCAGTTAAAGAAATAGGAGATGCGGTTGGAGAGAATGCTCCTTGCCGTTCCAGACGCGAAATATGCAGGAATGTTCTGAATATCTCTACCCAGGAGATCTGCATAGTCATTCGTCATCAATCCCACATACACACCAGTATCGGAACCTTGCAATTCCTCCATGGGCAGTCCGGCTGATTCAAGACTCTCGTATACTGTCTCTAACAGCAGACGTTGCTGAGGATCAATCGCATTTGCTTCCACGGGTTTGGTCCCAAAGAACTGGGCGTCGAACAACCGGTGATCATCGGAGAGGACATAGGAGTGGCGGACATTGCTTGTCCCATGGTGAGAGCTGTCTGGATGATAGAAGGCATCAGGGTTGAATCGACTTCTTGGTATTTCAGTCAAGACGTCTCGGGGTTCTTTGAGTAATTCCCAAAGCTTGGATGGGGAAGTAGCATCACCGGGAAATCGACAAGCACTTCCCACAATCGCAATGGGCTCCCCTCCGATTTGAACGTTCTTGGACATCTTAAGGTTTGAGTTTCGCAGTGTCTTCGCAGATCAAGTTTGCCAGTATGTAGTCCGTTCTCCTTCAGCAGTCGAGATGTGGAAGGCGACAAGAGCAGGTAAAGTATCCCTCTCGCGTGACCTTCATCTTGGCCCAACCTGCGATGGGCAACACATATGAATATCTCGAGGTTCTGAATGGTGATCGGAAACTGACTTGCATTTGCATTCGGATTATAAGCTTAGTAGTAGTAATCTATTCATTTCAGCCTAATCCGAACCGACATGGCGCTTGAAGTTTTCATACATGTGGCATCAATCCAAACGAATCAGATATCAATACTGCCATTTGAAGGCGGATTCGTTGTCCGATCTGGGCTGAACCTGCGTCTACTGGATCCATCGCGCTTGCATTATGCACCAAGCCGCCCTGGCAGGTTGTGTGCAACGCTCTTGGAACGCGGATTTCATTAGTGATTCATTTTGATCAAGACGAAAACCGAGACCGACTCCGACTCCGAGTGTGTGGCCCTTGTCGAGGATGTGGTGACCAGTTTATCAATTCTTTCACGATGTGATGATATGATCAAGTCTTTCTCTCATACTTCCTGCTCCTTTACCTATTCCCCTCCAGGGCTCGGTATATGAACGAATGTTGAAAAACTCAATCAAAAGCTTCGTCGGTCATCGACTGACCAGTTCTTGAGCTGGTCGAATGGCCTGGTCGCTGCCATATTCTGTCAACCGGCCAACAAGCGCTGATGCTTTTGAATAGAGTACGGTTGGTGGCATAAGCAAACATGGCCGCCAAATTTGGAACGCCATGCGTGAATCAGCTTGCTTCGGAATGAAAGGCGAACACTCTGTGACTTCACTGCCACAAGGCAATCCGGAAGGATGGAAGCAATTTGTGTAACACTTATGGTAAGTTAGCCTTTCCGGGCAGCTTTGACAGCGCGTAGCGAAGTCGTTCAGTATCGTGGCCTGCCACAAGTTATCGCGCAGGGACAATTGTGATGCCAACGCTTCATGTCACATCTAAAGTTGGCGCTTCTATGTAAGTTCTTTTAACCTCATGGCCAACTAGGATGTTTTTTGGGATTCATGCTCGTGAATTTCAAATTGAAATGGCCACAGGCGATAGTCAAATTGCCAAGTATCCTAACCGAATACGTGCGCAGATAAGAGGTGAATGACCCTGATATTGAAATTATTGACATCCAAAATTGGATTTGGACTGGTTGGGTAAGAAGATTTGCTTGGGCATTAAAACAATGTATTCAACCACCGGTCACATACCCAAGGCGCGCCCCCTTAAGAAGATATTCTCAAACACGTGACTCACGCGCATGGGATGTGAAACAAACCTCGTAGATCTCTCTCCATCCACTCCTAAGTACACAGTCCAGATCTCGTCATGTTTCAATTTACTCTTTCAGCGCGTCGTGTCCCCAGTTCTTGAGGGACCTATAACTTTTGCTTTCGGGGTTGCGTTTCGCATTCTCCTCCTGGGCTAGGTGGCGTTTGCAGTAGGAAACCACACGTCGCATGTGGTCGATCTCTTCATCTGAGTAACCGGATGGATCCTCATCGGGGTTGTGCTCAAGAATCTCCACAATCTTCCGACCACTACCATACTAGTCAATTTTGACGTGCTAGTGCCCATTAGCAGAAAAGTCAAATTTACCTTTCATGGCCAATAGTCTCCCCTGAATCGTTATTCCATCCCGATGAAACTGACTGTTCCTCTTTGAGCCAGTCACGCAGTTCATTTGGACTCATATTGACGAGATCATTGAACTCCCTGTCAAATAGCCTCTTGTTAGGTTCGATTTCGAGGGTGACAAGGCCGAAATGTTAGTGGAAAGGAGCTACTCCTACCTGATAACGGTGTCTCTGTCCTTCACCATGGTGACTCCTATTATTTGAAAGCGGTATCTTCGTTGATAAATGGTCTGGACGTTGATGGCTAGGTGAAAGACAATTGTTCGGTGAAAGTCAATTGCAGACCCCTCTTGTAGTCATGAAACCTGGTTTTGACGTCATGACGTTGGCATTGCGCTTTCCTCAACTGTGCAGTCGCCGGATAACTGCCAACCAAGTCCTTAACACGAGGAGCTTGATGAAGTGAACCACATAGATACAAACAGTGACTTCTGTCCTGCACCCGCGGAGATGTCCAGCTGGAATTGCAGCGCGTCTTTGCCAAGGCCGCCAAGGCTGATAAAGAATGCCAATTTCACTGGTCGCCTTGGCCAAGATCCCCCCGCATTGCAGCGCTCTCCACAAACATGAGATTATTCCTCATCTTTTCCCCAGTCTCTAGGAGCTATGCAGGCATAAATACCACTAGTTACATCCACCGCTTATCATTATCCAATTATTGTCGTGGGATGCTTCCCAAGTTCAGAATGGGACTTCCAGTAGGCTAAAAAGGGGACCAATTGCTACCTACCTAGTGCATACGTAGTAAATGTATACAAGGGGTATTTTTCCACCAGCGTGCCAGACGCCTTGATCTTACTCATATGTTGGGGGGGGGGGGTTCGACAATTTTCTTATTGAGTCTGATTTCTGCTCCAGTTGTTGAAAAAATCGCAAGTCATCAGGCTATCATGGTGTCGTTCGACGCGCTCTCGCCCCGAGAGGTCATTGAGTCCGTGGTACGGTCTGGAGTACAGAAAGGTAACATGCGATTAGACAAAGTGTTTTTAAGCTCTGTTTCCGCTGGTTGCTTGCTTTCCTTTGCCTGTGGCACTGCTTTAAGCACAAATGCCTCCCCGTGGTACGCGGAAAACGCCGCTGGGTTGATTCGAACGATTAGTGCCTTGGTATTTCCTTACGGATTGTGCATGATCATCCTGACTGGTGCTGATCTCTGCACTGGGTCGTTCATGGTAAATGATATCCATCTACGCCCTGTTTCCGTTACAATACTAATTTTCAGCCAGTACACGACCGTTGCGGCCTTGCAACGAAGACTACCCTGGTGGAGAATGTTGGTCCACTGGGTCGTCACGTTTTTTGGAAACTTGGCCGGGGCTTTCTTTATGGTAGCCATCATCTTTGGCTGTAAGTAATACTCCCAAAAACCACGGTTCAGCAGTTTGGACCCCACCTAATCTCCGATCACTAGATGGTGGCGTCTTTGAAGCCGATCCATTCAAATCGACTGTCATTACATATGCGACAAAAAAGCAGGTTACTCCTGATTTCCATATGATATTTCTGCGTGGAATTGGGTGTAACTGGCTAGTTTGTCTGGCATGCTTTTTCGGCATGCAGGGACATGACCTGGCATCCAAGATAATGGGCATCTGGTGGCCCATTTTTGCTTTCGTTTCTCTCGGATTTGACCATGTTGTGGCCAACATGACATTCATTCCCCTTGGTATTTGGTTAGACACACCGGGAATAACCGTTGGCTTGTATATTTGGAAGGGCATCATTCCCGCACTGATTGGAAACATTATCGGTGGCGGTCTGTTTTGTGGTAGGTGAAAGATGTCTCTCGCCTCGATTGAAGCATCACTAACAATGTGGATAGGAACATACTATTGGTACATGTATCTTCTGGATCCGAATACAGTATCAATTCCTGGTCTGAAAAAGGGCCGAGATCAGACACAGGTTGGTACTCAAGAGGCTTTCTCCGAAAAGGGAGACATTGAGGCAACTGCTGGAACCTCGAGCTCAGCATAGGTCAGAGCCACAGCAGCATCTTTTTCCACATCACTCATCGGTGGACTCAGAATCTTGGAAAGGGTCTCGATTTTGGAACGGTTTATGAGTAATAAATGTTGTATCTCTCTGGACTTGTGTCTTCAAATTGCATTGATTATTCACGATACCATAGGGCAGAGCGTGCCGATTTCTTCTTTTGCATCAATGACTACCGAACTATGCTGTAATTAAATCAAGAGATAAAAGATTGGCTGCAAACTTTACGGGTACGGGATCATACGCCTATATCTCACGCCTTCCGTTTCTCAAGGTCTCCTGCAGTGAGACCGATAGGACTGTTTCTGATTCGAGATTGATGTATTCTCTCCACCTATGTTTTGATGCCCGGTACCGAGCAATGAGCTATCGCGCTGAATGGAGGATCGGGGAATTTCTCTCATTTATCATAACCGACATTTAGCAAAATGAAGATCGCAATTCAAAGTCCTAATTACCCATATTCAACGTTCCTGTCAAAGCCCAGGACCACTATCAGGTAGTGATACATGACCACCTGTACAGTGGCAAAACTGTTACTGCAAAAATGAGTTATCAAAGGACTATGGACAAGTGACAGCCAGAATTAAGGGTCCTCTCTTCGGGACAAATCCCGGGACACTTGGTGAGTCAAAGGATACACTATGCCTGGAAGAAGGTCAGAGGGAAGCGGCGCGAAAGTCTTCTAGGCGAGATGATACTGATGGCATATCTCAAAAAGGAAAATCATATATTAATCTAAACCATTTAAGTACTGTTGAGTTGTCCACATAGACAAGACGGCCATTTCTTTCTTCACAAATATCTTCACCACAAACTTCTACCTCATACACCACGATAGTCTTCACCTTTGCCCTAGTTGCTGTCTTGTGGCTTTCACCAAGGCTGCTGCAACACCGAATGCTGAAGCAGGTTTGGATACGCTCGAGAAGCGTTGTTGGGAATAAATGCTTGCCCTAATCCTCCGGTGTCTATCGCAAGTTAAGAAGAATCCAGTGCTGACTTTCAAATTTTCAGCGAGAACAACCTGTACTGAGGACTTGACTTGCTACAGCAACAAGTCTAGCCTTACCTGCCACTAAGCTATATTCGAAATCCAAGGTACGTTTAGACTGCTCGTCTACATATTCGGTCCATTTTCTATTCGAAGGGCAAGAAAGGGCCGTGGGTATTTCAGGTTTTCGATATTAAATTTAAATACACTGCATCCATCAAAAACTTGGCACAGCATTTTCACATGGTAGATGTGAAAAGATAAGACTAGACCTCGATAGAACTCCTTGTAGCAACTGACCAATCACAATGACGAAAGGGACTTCGTGGCCTTAGGCGCGTAGCATGACTAATCTCTCTGCGATCGAGACAAGGAACGTCATTGGAACATGGGAACCATTGGACGAGATAAGATGCACCCTCTTGCCTAAGTACGACGTCATCTCCCGTTCCGGCTCTGTTAACCATGTCCACGATGGCTGGCGCACCTTTGGTGGGAAATTCCACGAGAGTGGTCCCTCGCCCCGCCAACCCCGCCGAGTCAGTCACCGAGTGACGAGAGAGATCCTGCAACCCTGTAAGACTCACTCTTTCAAATCACACACATCAGCCATGGCCACCACACAGCCCAACCTCCTTAGCTTTCCCAGCACAAATAAGCTGGCGGAACAATTGCGCCCGTACGTTCTCGCCTGCCAGAATGCCGCTCTAAGCCGCCACGATAGCTTCCGCATCGCCGTCTCTGGTGGCTCTCTGCCCACCGTGCTCGCCCGCGCCCTGTTAGCTCCCGGCAATGGCACCCCCGAAGATACCCCCCAGTTCTCCAAGTGGCACATCTTTTTCGCCGATGAGCGTGCCGTGCCCCTCGACCACGATGACAGCAACTACCGCCTGCTGCAGGAGGAGCTTTTGAGCAAGATCCCCGCGGAGCTCGGAGCTCCGACCGTGCACCCCATCGACGCCGAAGCTGTTAAGAAGGATGATACCCAGGAATTGGCCGATCTTTACCAAGAAGACTTGATGCGGGTATTCGCTGCCAAGAACAGTGTCAAGCTGCCTATTTTCGACCTGATTCTTCTGGGTTGCGGCCCCGACGGCCACACCTGCAGTCTGTTCCCTGGTCACGACCTCTTGCGCGAGAAGGATGCCTGGGTCGCAGCTGAGAACAACTCGCCCAAGCCTCCTCCCAAGCGCATCACTCTTACTCTCCCCGTTGTCACCTCTGCTGTTCAAATCGCATTCGTCGCTACTGGAGCCGGTAAGAAGGATATTATGAAGGCTATCTTCGATAGCGAGGAGGGTCGCAGCCTCCCATCAGCTTTGGTTAACCAAGGCGGTGGTGAAAAGGTGAGCTGGTTCACCGATCACGCTGCCATTGATGGGGTTGCCTTCCCTCGTCGCGGCAGCCTGTGAGGGAAGATGCTAGCGCCAGGCCATCTTGGCATGCAAAATAAATTAGAAAAGCCGGGCATTGGGGCTTGGTAGCACCCTTTTCCTATATATGGCTATTTGGAGTCGGATATTCGCTGTTGAAAATTGTGTGATTCGGCGTGAGTCTGTGGTTTCCGTGCCTGATATGCAGCTCGAGGTATCACTCGTGCATGGTATTTCCTGCTATCTGTGTATTCAGTTATGTTTCAAATGGACGAATACTTATCAAAGACCTCTATGATAACCAATCAAGTTCCCCTAAGTCAACTCTTTCGTTGCTGTCTTCCTAATGCCAACCTTGGAAGTAACCTTCGACGCAATTGAATCTTACCTATAATAGCCCCCTACTGAATGGTTTACGTTACTTTAAAGATTTGAACATATTCAAGTTCTCAGCTGAGGGTATCTAAGATCAATCTTGCTGTGGAAAAGGAAATACAGGAAGCCAAGGCTCCGCTTGCGTAGCAGAATACCCCCCAGCCCATGGCATCAGACCAGCTCCCTCAATGCCCGAGCCAACAGCAGTATCTGCCGGTTGCCATGTCCACCCCAGATCTGACATGAAAAGGGTCTGGAGCTCCTCAAGGCTTGCTTGGCCGAACTCGACATCGGCTGAGGCACCCGTTGCTGGGCCCTCAGTGGGGGGACCAGTAGTTGAGTGATCGAGATCAGGATTAGATTCAGGTATCGCGCTATTTGGCGCAGATGAAGTGGTTGCCTTTTCTGGGGCATGTCGTTCCGGGATTGACTTGCGCGCCATGCGGAAAATAGACAAAGGATTGAGGACATAGTCTGGGGCGCTTTGGATCGGACTTCCAGGAAGACTTTCACTGCAGGCAACATTAGTGACTATTTGAATTTAGTAGACTCCGGTGGGCTATACATACCTTGGACCTTCGTCGCCTGTTTGATATGGGTCGTCGGGAATGCTGTTATGGGCGACTACCTCAGAGCCGATGCCGGATCGGTCAAACATAGTCTCTGCTGCAGAACACTGTGAGTGAAAGATTAGTTAACAATGAATATAAAGACATCCGGCAGTGGTTGGCGACTCACCAGTGAGTTTGCGATGACACTCAGAGATCCCATCAATTTCAAAGCGTCAATATTACTCTTCAAAAGTGGCAAAGTTTCCGCCGTGATCATCTTTGTCTCCTCGGCGCGAGGATCAAGTATTTGTGTTAAATGGTATACCATGATCCGGCAGCTATCATATGTAATTGTTGGGAGCCATGAATCTGCCAACGACCTTGTCCCATGTTGAGCTGTCTGTCCGATAATAGTTGCCAACGCCCTCGCAGCATCAAACAAGACTTGCTGCAAATGCTCTAGAAAAGCATGTTGCTCTGGAGGGAAGTCGAAGGCGGCACGAAGTTTGTAAAGCGCTGGTGCCCCCAATCGGTACAAATCGCATATTGTTTGATAATGCGCGCAATGTAGTACGCAAAGAGCGCCAAGCTGAGACGAGTCTTTTCTGATATAAATTGCATTTGGCGTGAATTGCAAACTTGCCGGCAGGGACTCATACCAAATGCGACAATCTCGGTCCAGAATTGCAAATTCAGAGTCTGCTGCCCATGGAACCATCGCCTCATCGAGATGCTTGATATACCTGAGTTCGGTGTGAGTGAATTGCAGCTATATGGGGAGCCTATACCCAATTAAGGCCAGAACTCACCTCAGAACTCTTTTGCGAATTGAAATATGGCGGATGAAATACGCCATCATTCCCATATTCGGCATAAGTGCATCGCTGTCGAGCTCACCAGGTATGAATTTTAGCCAGTTCCCAGGCTCCAAGGTTTCTGTGAGACAGGGAATTTGCTGAATGAAATTTCTTTCGTTGCAAGGTAATTGAATCTTCATATCCTTCTCATCGACTAGCGTGAGTTGATCCACCCCGCTACCAACAAGGGCATCCATAATATAACAGCTCCACATTAATCTTCGCCGCGATTCTCTGGCCGTGACAGAAGGTCCTACCTCGATATTCTGGCAAAGGACATCGGTATTATATTCCAAGTTTATCTGGAGTGCTTGAGTCATTCGGGTTATAAGTCCACTAAGCATGAAGGCATTTGCAAAGTTCCCCATGCGGACGGCATGATCATGAAGCAAGACCGACGCCTATAGTTGTTCGACTGTTAGGTCTAATTGTTCAAGTCAACATAATCAGACTTTAACTTACCATTAACTTCTCAATAGTGACTGTATCAAGCGCCTCAAGAATTAGCCTCTGGGCAATCTTAGCCCATTCGGCTCCAGCCATGAGGACATATTTGGTGGGAAGAGGAGATATTGTTTCACTATAAGATAGTGCATGAAATCTGCATTCCGTTAATTGCTTTTGATCATCGAACAAATCTAGCAAGGTCTGGCTTACTGGCCGCCTAGTGCACAAATTATGTGCAGAAGTGCATGACTTTGATATCTTTTTGGACCATCTTTGTCAAGCCTTTGGAGGAAAGAGGGTCTGTGGATAAAGGCGAAGCACCGTAAAGGGTGGATGTTGTTGAAGAACTCTTCGACCAAAAGCCCAATTTTGCCTCGGTCGGGCAAATGTGATGCAGTCAGCCTGATGGCAACACATTAGTGAATAAGATACGCACAATGGACTCCTGGGTTCAACAGTACCAATTTAAGGGGAGAGCGGCAGGTTCGATGGTCTCTTTCAAGACAGATTGCTCAAACGATAGACTTCGAGAATGTGGGGAAATCTGGTCAAGCCGCATAGTCTCATGCTCCAACTGACAGCTCGGGGAACGATCAGGGATGAGGGAAGGCGTTGAGAGAGGCTTCTTGCTGTCTGTTAAAATATCCTCAACGCGCTGGATCCATCCTGGCTGCGAGGACTCTGAATAGACACAGTTGTGACCTTTCTCTTGACACCTTCGGCACGTCGGTCGCTCCCCCGAGCACTTAGTCTTGCTTGCACGGCAGGCCGTGCACGACCTATAAGTTCTCTTTCGTTTGGAACTCTCTGCTCTGTGGTTTGCAATCTCATGCGCCTGTGAATTTGGAGAAGCTCCATAGCCCGAGCAAACCAGCCGCAGGCGTGCACAGTTTCCACATTCACCTGGTTTTTCGTCACATTTGACCTGTTTTCAAAATAAAGCGAAAAGGTTAGACAATCCTAAGACCACTGGATCAACTGAAATAATCTCACTTTACGTGCACGACAGGTACGACAGCCTATCAATGTTAATTTAATTGGGCTCCACTGTTTGTATAGTCTTCACACTCACCAAACCGTGAACGTGATGGCCTTTGAGCGTTTTTGGATCTCATGCCTGTCACCAATATTGTATTCGTTTTGCGAGTTTTCCGAAACAAACAATATGTTGACAGGGACGCATTGCGCTGGATATGTGTCGGGCCATCGGCAACTAACGGCCCATCGGCTGACGTAGACTTGTGGTGGTGAAATCCATGTGTTAAATGACGAGATGGAAAAGCGGAGAATGCGGGGCTGCAGGCGCTTTGGTCTCACGATCTACACTAATCAATCCCGTCCCATTCGCGAACACCATCAGTATTAAGCACCTAAATGTCAGTCAAACTAGGTGTGACCTCTATTATAACTTCATGCTGGATAACTAGATAATAATGGATGTTCACCGAAATCCTGGAAGTTGATCGACGGGCGGTATATATAATGCTCTCTTCTTCGAGTTTTTGCCCAAGTGGCTATAGAAAAAGTGCGAAGAATCTAGTCACAGGTATGGGGAACATTTTCCTGGTCATTTGAACGCTAGATCTCAAGATAACCTTGGAAGGAATATCGCTCTCCAGGGCTTGGGATCTTGACATTTTTACGCTGTGATGAGCTCTAGGAGTGGAGGATATACCCCTGACAGTCATCGGGTCAACGCACGATAATTCCATAATATTATATGATAGCTTGTCATTATCTCTCTGTTTTGCCACAGTATTGGGCCATGACCACCTATAGCTTCTGCAATCCTGCAAGTGCAGCTTCATATTCAACGCCGATTCTATCTATCCACAGAAAATTTGCAACCAGGCCAAGTTTCAATTTAGCGCTGTGGCACACAAAATACTTCGCACTCCTGTCCGGCACGCATTGACAATTGACCAAGTAAACGGCTGGCAGTTGGACACTTCGAAACAAGATGCTTAAGAACCCAAAAATTCCCCTTTCGTTTTTCTTCTCATATACCAAGCGAGCCGTTCAGACCTTAGGCAGTATTTTTCGTGTTCTGGATCCTGTCGTCAACGATGGAGGACACTTCCAAGATCCCGGATTCTCAAACGGTCATACTTCAGCATGAAGCTGGGATCCTGAAAGTCACTCCTGGCATGCCAATCCCGGAAATCAGTCCCCATCATATGCTTGTCTCTACCAAGGCAGTCGCTTTGAATCCCTGTGATTTCAAGATGCCTCTCAGATTTCCCACACCGGGGCTCTGGGATGGTTGCGACTTTGCGGGCATCGTTGTGGCACTGGGAAGCCAAGTCGCTGCTGGTGGTCGATTTTATCTGGGAGACCGTGTCTTTGGAGCGGTTCAAGGCTCTAAACAATCGGACCCTCAATCTGGAGCATACTGTGAATACATTCGCGCAGAACCAGATTTCACGTTCCATATGCCCAAGGAAATGTCCTTTACCACCGCCACCGCCCTCTCAGGAACAGGAATCGCGACTCTGGGAGTTGCGTTGTTTTGGTCACTGCAGCTTCCGGGCAAGCTGGATGATCCAGCCAGCAAGGCTGAGGATGTTCTTATATATGGCGGAAGCAGTACCATCGGACTGATTGCGATTCAAATGGTGAAACTGTAGGTCATTTATGTCTCCTTCCAAAACCACCTTCCTAATTTAACGTGTTGAAGCTGTGGCCACCGAGTCATCACAACGTGCTCACCTCATAACTTTGACCTGGTCAAATACTACGGAGCGGACCTTGTGTATGATTATAACTCTCCGACTTGCGCGAAAGACATCCGAGCTGCAACCAAGAATACACTTCGATATGTGCTTGATCCATTCTCGGAAGCGAAAACGTTGCGCTTATGCCACGAAGCGATGGGTCGGACCGGTGGTCGGTACTGTGCCCTGGAGCAATACCAAGAGAGTCTCTGTACGCGGAAAACCATAAAGCACGAGCTAGTGATGGGAGGGGCTATATCCGGGAACGGTGTTGAACTTCCAGAGCCTTATGGTATTCCGCCTCGTCCAGAGATAGGAGAATGGGCTCGGTCCTGGTATCAGTGCGTCCAGGGACTGATCACGGCAGGGAAGCTCAGCCCCGTCCCTTTGGAGATTATTCCGGGGCGGTTTGATGGCATACTCAACGGGTTGGACATTCTTAAGAAGGGCAAGGTATCTGGAAAGAAGCTTGTTGTCTCCATCTAAACGTGAAGCTCTGAGAAGCTAGTTGATTTACAGATCAATGAATGAATGAAACAGTTTTGGTCGGTTTTTAAGATCGTACTATCGCTGCCGACCGCAAACCTTTTTTCCCCAAGGTTAACGTCCACCCCGATCAACTTGTCCAGGACTTATGGATCTTTTTCAAAGTCTTGTAGTTTGAAAATGAAAGATTATAAGTTGGAGCGAGGAAATGAATGTAGGGGCCATTGGAAGTCGAATTATAAATACTACTGTAGCCCATTATGCCGAGATCACCGACATACAATTCCCTCGCCGCTGCGGCAAAATCAGGTAATTCTCGAATCCATTGAATTCTAACACGAGGCAACAAGAGGAATTAGCTGCGATTTGCAAATTAGACATGATAATCATAGACCATTCTAGCAGTAACTGGCTCATCCTTCTGCAAGTTCTTCGAAGTAATGGCGTTGCGGGTGAGGTATCGTTTCCCATTGATCATCTCGAAGCCCCAAAGCACATGCGCAGTCCAATCCATCTTAGTATTGTAGGCAGCCTCATCAATGACTATATTTGAGGAACATCCTTCTTCAAATCCCTGACGAAGCACATCGTCCTTGATATCTGCGGTATTTATGTACCGCAGCTGCATGTTGATATCGCCAAAAATGGGAAGTGACATGTCTTGCCCAACCCCGTTCAGAGGGCAGGATGTTTCGCTATTGAACCCACCAGGGTGTACAATCTGCTTCACATGCATGGTTGTGACCGAGCCGATGTCAGATGAGGAGTCGGTGGTGCTTTGGCTGCTGGCATCCGACATCGAAACGGACTGGGTGATATGCAAAGTGAGGCTGGCAAAACGCAGAACCTTCCGGGTAATCCACGGTACACCTTGCTATTTTCGTTCAGTCATCTACGAGATGGATCTTTTGGGGGAATATCCATACCAAAGCAAATACTTCATCGGGATCATCGGAGAGCTTCCTGTTCTGGGGAAAGGGTCAATAGAATATTCAACTCCTAGCAAGTGGAGGAGGCGTACCAAGCTCCATGTCCCTACCAAGTTGGTAATATCTTTGGAAATCGGAGCAGCCATGATTTCCTACAGAAACTGGCTTGATTGCGACTCAGTTGGTTCTGGTTATTCTTGAGAGGAAAGTCCGGTTCAAATATGAGTATCCAGATTCCAGTATGCGCAGCACATGTAAGACCAAATCTCGGATTCGGTATCGGCTTCGGAATTCGCGAGGCTGAAGCTGAATGTTTGATTAATCAGTACGTAGGACTCGGCGGTCTATGGATTTATCTTTAGTTGTGATGTCAATTTGCGAGGGCCTTTTCTGTATATGTTAGCTTGGATTTCCGGCTGGACAATGTCTGAACTTGGAAGGCCACCACGAGAGGAATAAGCGTCAAAGCTCAAAATAAATAGATTCATCTTTTGTAGCATGTAGGTCTCTAGTCCTGGAGTTCACCGAATGACAAGACTCTCTCCTAACCCTAATTAAATATTCTTGTCTTTGGCGCCTATGTTGGACGGAAATCAAACGGCAGAACACTTGTAATCACACAACCACAACCCATATGAAGACAACCCGGGAAAACGGGTATCATACGCAGACTGGATCGCTCACAAGTTTTCGCAAACAGCTCATTGTTTCCTTCAATGGAATCCCACACTCGATTTGTTCCTGAATAATAATGTGGTCTCGTACGGACGTCAAGGGGCCACTGGCTAAAACAGACGCAACGGGACCCATACCTCCATCCGTCTCGCTACAAGACATCCCTAGGGCCCGCTCGATTTTTGCCAACATATTAGTGCTCAAGTCAATCAAGACCTGAATTTGAACTGTTAAGTTTCCCTCCATATGAAACTGGCCGTGCTGAGAGCTTGGCAGCAGTAGGAATGCAGCAGCATCGGCGGGTGGAACAAGAAGAAACAGTTGATAAAGTTGGTTGAAGATAGCACGATAGACACGAATAAGATGACAATATGCCGTGAGCATACCCATGGAAGTAGATACATCACATGCTGGCGGTAATAAAGCTCTCGTTTGATCTGGCAATGCTGGGTTGATTGTGTGATGGTCCGAATCATGGGACGATGTAGTAGATTCACTGGTTTGCTCCACACCTTGTGAGAAAGGTTTCAAATATTCGAATATATTCGTTTCATTGTTTGGAAATTCAATACTGGGAATAAGATGTAAGGGGTCTTCCGATGCACCAATCCCGGATAGTATCTCTAAGAATTGTGTAGAGTGGTTGAGCATGCGAAAAATGGGGATCTCCAGTTTGCCCGCCGAGGAGCTGGTATCATCGCCAAGAAAGGCCGAAGGTTGCAAGATATCAGAACCGGTCTCCAAAAGCTCTAGATCATCAATCATCTCTAAGTTGAGCTTAAGGAGCTTTTTCCGCATATCGTAGTTGTTTGTGGGATTCCAATCAACCGTGCCATTTGCTCCATGTTTCTCGTTCTCAGTTGCCGATATGACTGCATCCCAGGGAGCATCCCAATGATTGTCGACAATAGATGGCGGGCCTGTGTTCAAGGGTATTGGTGGCTGTGAGGGTAGGGAGGAAGTAGCACTGTTGTGCGATTCATCCTGGAGATTGAAAGAGGGATTCATCACGAGTGCATGCGAGGCCGGAGGTTGGTGATCCAGGCGACAGTCAGGCTCGAAAAGCAAACTGTCGAATGTGGGCTGCTAGAGCTGAATTAGCGATTTGTTACCATCAGAGGTAACGGCAGATGCTCACCATAGGATAAACGCCAGTAGCCCACGATAGCTGCTGCTCATTCCAGTGATCGAATGGAAATGATGCCTCGGGATAAGTGGAGGCCTGAAATCCCATATCCCCTGAGAAAGGGGGGTGATTCTCAGTATTCCAAGGTGAAAAGTTCTCTGGATATGTCCAGCTGTTGTATCTTTGGTGGTCGGGTTTTTGGAAGCTTCCAGATGATACGGTCTTCTTCACTTTCGAATTGAAGGATTTATGCAAAATAGGCACAGAATGTCGCTCGGAGCTCATGAACCTCGTGTCAGAATCCCCGGGGTAGGAGCAATGGCCGTTTTTTGACGACAGATAATTTGAAGAAGGATGGTTGACACTTGTCGTACACACGACCTGAGCTTTGAGACATCTTTCGCATGATCTACCATCCAGATGATCACGTTCACAGCGTAATTTGAATCCGCGACATCGATCACAGGCAGACCTCCGTGATTGTCGATAACTAAGAGCCGGGTGCATCTTGATCAACAATAAGAATGAGTCAACGAGTGTTAGGGAATATTACTGCAAAGGCGTCAGGTATATGTAGGAAACTAGACGTGGCGGAATATGTACCTTCATGACAATTCATAAGAAGTACCTATTTCCCACCATATACTTCATATATGACCAATTTGAATATGATCTACTTGTAGATTAGACTAAGAGACAGGCCTAGCAAATGTATAGCTGTGTTTGAAATACATGGCCACGGCACTGGATCTCTGAACATGTGTCGACTGTGGAGCAATAACAAAGTCTCCGCTTGCTCAAAAACGCACCTCGTTAAACTGTGCGTTAAAAAAGTTAATTTGTTGATTGAAAAGGCACTATATAACGCGCGGGTACCTGAAAGACCGAGCAAGCTAGGAAACACGTCAAATATGGATACGTGATGCCTTCTTCTAATCTATCAACATCTATAAATGTAGATAAGTATCCGACCTTCCCAGAACATAGATGACAATTATCCGCAAGAACCTATCCTCGAGAGTATTACACAAAACAAAGCATGTTAAGAAGCCCTGGGGCTTAATACACAAGGACAAGTGACTTGCTCATTTCGTTAGGAAGCAAAAGCAAAGCTAATATTATGGTAAAGACCAATTTAGCCCGGTATGACAAGTTCATGTTATCAGGAATACCATGTGAGCTCCTGTATGACAAAAGAATTCTGATAGCACATTACTGAGAGCCCAGGTGTTTGGTTTGGGAATAGCCGCTAAAGTCGTACATATATCCCAGGCAGCCGGAAGATTAAAATCAGAACCAACCAGGGATACTACTGGAAAGTCTGTTTTGGATTGGCGGCTTTGCTCGAGCCCGTCTACTATACCCCACTACCCCTACACCGTCGGTTTTGTTCCGAACCAACTGCAACGCTCGAGTCGCACGGCGCCTGTAGCTTTAGTCCAAACGGCAAAATGGATCCATTGAAGACAAGAATAGATTGAGGATCAAATATCTCGCCGCGCGAGGGAAGCCATGTCTTTTCAATTGGATGCGTCTCTGATGGGGTCTTATCATCTGCGCGTGTGAAACAGGGTATTAGACCAAACACCCTGCCTCTCGTGAAACGGCTGTTGCATCAACTATGCTGTGAGTCTCTCTGATTGGGCCCTTCCTAACTTTGTACTGTCTATCTGCGTGTGACACAAGGTAGCCATGGCACAAACGTGGGCCTGTGCAATGGTCAGGTTCGTAAATAATATGTCTTGGTACTTGGTCGGTACTAACTCGTTGGAAATGCCGAGATTTACCTCTTCACATTATCAGTCCTGCCTGAACGCTGTATGACAGCCTTGTGTCAATGTTAACTTGACAAGATTTGAAAAATACGTCGCAGATCGAAGGCTGAAACATGTCCAGAACCATGTGTTATTGAATTTGCCCCTTTTGAGTTCGCCTGGCAGATGCGTGTTCATGGTCAGCTCTCTGCTGCAGGAAGGCGAAATGTGGCAAATATCTTGATTATGTGCACTAAAAGACAAATGAGAACGTGGTAATGTCACAGCTCCAATCGTATATAGTCGCGATATGCAGTGATTATGTGCAATCTTTGATATCAAGTCTTAACACGACTTTCTTGACCTGGATGGTAGCTACTGATAAAGAAAAGTTTGCGTTAGAGTGGAGCCTTGTCATCTGTCATGGTTTAGAATAAAGTCAATTTATAAGACTGAAGACGTATTCCAAATGTTGTGCATGATAACCTATCCCTGTGGCCCAAATCATGATTGATCAAGGGGGCGGGCCTTTTAGGGCATTAGTTTATTTTAAGACTACTGTATTGAAAGACTCCACAGGAGACATAAATTAGCTTGGAAATAATATTTCTTGAATATTCGAGCAATACTCATTACGAATTATTCAGTCAGAACTTCATGCGCTTGCAGATGCTCAGTGGTGAGGGGATGTGAGTAAGCCGAGGTCCGCTCAGGTTGAATGCGGGGAAGTCGACACTAAAGTACTTAGTTCATAGACACCTACCTGTTCAGCTAGATAACATGAAGGCTATCATTGTCATAGCATAAAATTAGGAAGAACCCATCTTGTGGACAACAGTATGAATTTCGATTTACCAGATGAATTAAAATCACATCTTCAATCTATAGATTCTTTCATCAATTCCACAATCCTTCCCCTCCAGCACTCCGAAGACAACAACCGGTTCTTCGATCACAGACGAGAGCATTCCCGAACAGACTGGGACAATGATGGCAATCCGCGTCCAGAGTGGGAAGCACTTCTAAGTAAGGCTCGCCAGTTGAGCGACGAGGCAGGCCTATATCGCTTCGCACTTCCCAAAGAATATGGGGGCGAGGAGCACCCCCATACGAACGTTTGGATGTCAGCAATTCGGTACTACTTAGCCTCACACCCGACTTATGGAGGCGGGCTTGGATTGGCAAACGATTTGCAAAATGAGCATAGCATCGTGGGAAACTTCCCTGATATCTATATGATCCACCATTTTGGCAGCGAAGAGCAGCGCCGCATTTTGATTCCTGCTCGCCTGCGTGGCGAGTTTCGGACAACTTTCGGTCTCACAGAGCCGGACCACGGGAGCGACGCTACCTTTATGTCTACTATAGCTCATCGCGATCGTGGTGGCTTCGAGATTACTGGGATGAAGAAGTGGCAAACCGGTGCACATCATTGTACCCATCTCATTATCTTTGCACGCACGTCTGGCTCATCTGGATCTGCCAAGGGCATTACTGCGTTTCTGGTTCCACGGGATGCATTTGGTGTTCGGATCTTGAGTTATGAATGGACAATGAATATGCCGACGGATCATGCAACTGTTGAGCTGGATCATGTATGGGTGCCAGAAACTGCCATATTAGGATCCGTGGACAATGGTTTGGCCATCGCTCAAACGTTTGTACATGAGAATCGTGTCCGACAGGCCGCTAGTGCCTGTGGTGCTGCGAGATTTTGTCTGGAAAAAAGCATCCTACGTGCCCGCGAACGCAAAATATGGGGAGAGGGTAAAATGCTGGCAGATAATCAAGCAATTCAATTCCCGGTCGTGGAGCTTATGACTCAGGTTGAAATGCTGCGATTGTTCATACTCAAGACTAGTTGGGAAATGGATCGTATTGTTGCTGCAAGCCGGGTATCAGGCAGCAAACTGCCACCGTGGGTTGAGATCGAGCGCAAGCTGAGTGACCAGGTGTCGATGTGTAACTTCTGGGCGAATCGGTTATGTTGTCAGGCTGCTGATAGAGCGATTCAGGTCAGTACTGGATACCTTCGCGCCTTTTGACGGGAAAAGCTGACTCAGTAGATTCACGGTGGGGATGGGTACTCGCGTCATTACCCCTTTGAGCACATATACCGACATTTCCGACGGTACCGGATCACCGAGGGCGCAGAAGAGATCCAGATGCGCAAAATTGCTGCATACATTTTCGGATTTGTGGGACCAAAGAAAAAGCAGCTTGACGCCGACATGTTGAAGGCTAAAATATGATGCCCTAGGCCACCAAATTCAGCTCAAGAGAACATCACAGCATATTTGAAACAAAGAACACTTTTATTTGCATGGTATCTCTGGTAAACAAATCGCTGAAAATAACCGTCTATGGTCGATACAAGACAGCAATGGAAATCCGAAGTAGAAGAACAAACTAAAAAGAAGCTGTCACTAGGTAAATGCTATAAGATGGGTGGAGCCACAAATGAGTCTGGGATGCCCTCGAATACCCAGTTGAGAGAGTCAAAAACTTCAGAGAAACCAGCTTCGCTGAAAAATGCCCCGCTTTCATCGAATTGAGCTGGTAACATCAATGATGGGTCCTCGAGAGATATGTCCTGTTGCCGGGTCTGGAGTCCAGGTACCATAGTGATATCCATATTTGCTGCTGCTGCCGCTGCTATAAAGAAGGAAATGTCAACATGGATTATTTGACCACCAAAGCCTGAAATAGAAACTGACCTTGCATTTCTTCCATACTCTTCACTGGCCGGAACCGCTGTCGCCAGCGCCATACAGTATCGTATACGTGGCTCATGCTCATTCGACAGCGAACCTTTAGTTGAAGGCCGTCTTCCCCAGCTGGCTCTGGCCCCGTCGCATTCCACATTTGAGCAAGAATATCAGCGAGGCGGATGGGTCGATCGTGGTCCATAACGCTGATTCGGCGGATGGCTGAGATAGCGCCGTTGAACAACAACTTTCCATGGTTAAAGTCAATGTTTCTGTTGAAGCTGCTTTTCAATAGCTTCATCAAAGCAAAGGCAGCGGAAACAATCATTTGAAGGATGTAATTTGTCGAATGACCAATTGGTTCGCTCGGGTCAGTTTCGAGGTCGAACACTCGCCCCAAAAACGAAGTTGTGGCGATGAAAAGTTTGGCAAGATTGTCGCTCTGTGCGCTAGAGCCCAGGAAAACAAAATACCGGAAATGTAGCTCGGCAGCACGTAGGTGAATCATGTTGATCGCTTTTGAAATCGTTAGTCGGGCATGAAAAACATTCAAGTCATCGAAGCATACCAGAAATATCCTGTCCAAACTCAACTTCCATGTCTCTCAGTTCACTCTCAAGTATCTGGACAACTACAAGCTTCTCCCTACTGGTAAATTCACCAGGGTCGGGCTTGCTACTATATAGAGCTTTGGTCACACGGTCGCAGAACTTTTCAATGCGCAGCCGAATGGCAAGTTCGGGAGGCAGATGATAATCAGCATCTTTCAAGGAGCCAGGCTCAAGAGCCCAGTCGTACATTGTGCTAGAAGGTTGACCGTAACCAGTTGCAACGCTTTCATATAATTAGCAAAAATCTCTGTGTTTAAGCTGATATGGTGGTACATACTTCTGAGCAACCATATTGCAAATGATCCACGTATGTAAGCGATCCTTGAGTGCTTCACCTTGAGCAGCCATCTGGAATGTAGTGAACTCTTCCGCTTGAACTGGGCGGTGCAAGCCCAGCTGCATGGCAATCTGCATCATCAAACCACTAAGCATGAATGTAGCATCGGTCCGCTGACTTGTTGTGGGGAGAGGCCATGTGCATAATACACACAGTGCTTTGACTACTCGATAATCCTGAGGGACGTTGGTGATGGTTGACCATAATAGGCGGCTGAATGGTCCTGACAATGCACTCAATAGACCTGGATCAGACGGCGACCGTCGACTGGCCACACAGACAATCGTCCATGCTAGCAAAGGACAACGCCCAAGATAGACTTCCGGCGGCTTTGGCAGATTGAGAAGCGGAAGAAATGGGTGGTAATATTTGAAGTATCTTAATAAAAAAGTTAGCTTGATATCACGACACACCTATGAAATACATACTGTTCGAACAGTCGTGCGACACGAGCTCTGGACAGGGTAACATCTTCGAGTCTCCATGGCGTATTTTCGTCCTGTGAAAGGATGGAGCCAGATCTCTGCATTGTGAGAGGCGTTGACATAGAAGGATGAGTCTCTATTGGAACGGATACCGGGCGTGACCGATCCATCGCAGAAGATTCTCGCCGGCGGAAACCTTCTTCTGAAGCTTGTGACATCTCATCGCCCGTATGGTGTTCACCAGTCTGCTCATGTTCTGGATTAGGTTTAAGCTGGCGTCGAAGATCTGCGATTTCCTTCTCCATTTCCGCATTGCGTCTAGGTATTGTTCAGTAAAATACCTAGTTGAGAGGGCCAAAAAACGATTTACCTTCGCTTGGAGATTCGTTTAAATGATTGTTCAACTTTGCAATCAATCCCGAGCCTGCGGCAGCGTGAGCATGCCGCGGCAGGAGTTTGCACAATGTCACATCGTAGCTGTTGATGGTCGCGACGGCATCAGTATGGTACCGGCGCGGTGTTGGGTACAGGGGACGATGTGGGCACGTCTATTTAGGGGAGTGGAACGGGGGGCTCGGAGAATGGACATGTGGCTCACCTTCTGTTGTTTACACTCATTACAGGCCTTTCGGCTTCCACCTCGGCGCTTGCCCGTGACAGGCGGGGTCTTCTCCATCTCGCCTGATTCCGGGCTTCTCTGCATGAAATCAACGCCCGGGGTCGGGCGGGGAAGATTGGGGGACCGAAAGTCGCCTTGGGGAATCAAAGGTAGCCCATTCGGGGCCAGCAGATTCCGATAGTCTAAGTCCATTAGGATCGGCCTTCGTTCGCCCGATATAAAACCCCATCGAACGTGAGCAGTTTGCTCGTGAATGTCTATCTGCCGGAAATCGGAGAAATCAGCGCAGGTGAGGAGACTTTGAAAGGGGGCAACACCCAAGGATTCGTCGTGGTGGGGCCGCTTTCTGGCTGATGATTGATGGAATCAACGGAGCGGCAGTCGGCAGTTTGTGCTGAGTCAACTTAGAGCGTGGTGGCCCATAATATCAGGCATCAAGGCACCAGGGCAACAAGGCAGAAAGTCACTTTTCCCCAAGCTACACCATTGATGTGCCCCTACGGAGTACATATCTGATCTTCGTTTGAATATTCAGATCTTCCAATATTTTGTCAGCATATACTGCACATATGCTGCAGAACGGATCGCTCAACATGGTTATCAACTCCTCATGTCCCAGCTTTCAAGTTCGGACGCAGGATGTGCCAAGTGTACCAGGTACTGATTTTTGCTGTGTAGTGAGGCTATTATTATTCGCTATGAATCGAACATCCTTGATCGCCTTGTTGTAGCCAATGATCGGACAAAGGGCGACCATGCTGGCATGATCGAGTGGATCGAGTGGATCAACCCTGGAAAACGAGGGGAAATCAAGGGATCCGCACATATGATACGCCCTAAGAGTGTTGCGACCGGAACACAGGATTTGGCCTGCACCTGGTATATTTTTGTCTCTTCTCTCTTTTGAGAGAACGGGCCGTTCTTCTCGGCTGTTTCTTTCATACAACCCATAATGGCTCGAGTGTTGACGTTGCTTGCGCTCGCCCTCGCCGCGGCCGCTTATCAGCAACCGTTGTCGTTCGACGAGGCCGAACAGCTCAGTAAGCTTCGCAGTGCGATCAAGAATGTCGTCGTGCTTGTACAAGAAAACCTCTCTTTTGATCACTTTGCCGGTGGTCTTACATACAATAGCAGCATCGATGGCTTAGTGAACCGAAAGTACTGCAATCCAGCAAATGTATCTATACCCGACACCTCCCGCCAAGTTTGCGCAGCCAGCACCGCACAGAATATCGCTGCAGATGATCCCAATCACAGTGTTTCCGGCATTAATATGCAATTGTTTGGATCATATCACCCTCCTGCGCTCGCTGAATCTTCCATGAATGGTTTTATCACCGAGCAACGAGTTTCCTACCGACTGGAACGCTTGGAGAAACAGCTGGAATTGGACAGACCCGGGAGACCTGCAAAAATACAACATGATGATATACGAGGAATGTCACCAGAAATGATCGACCTACTCGAGCGCGAACGTGCAGCTGAAGTCATCGATTATTTCACACCTGAGCATATCCCTGTCTTCAATGCGATCGCAGAAAACTATGTGCTCTTTGACCGGTGGTTCGCTGCCGTACCCGGGCCTACCAACCCCAACAGAGCATATCTCACATCAGGTACCTCCTTCGGGCATGGGAGAAACGATGAAGCATTCCTTCGATCAGAAATGCCCCAAAGATCGATTTTTCAACAATTATCGGAGAAGGGAATCAGCTGGACCAACTATGAGGAATCAACAAGGTCCAATCCTCCATTTTTGCCCGACGCAATGTTTTACGAATGGACCGCAAAATCCATCACAAGCAAGACAAGCATCAAATCTATCGAAAACTTCTATCAAGATGCCGCCAACGGTGAATTGCCGCAGTTCACCTGGATTAACCCCGAGTGCTGCCACTACACTTCAATGCACCCACCTTCCCCCATCAATATGGGTGAGAACTACATCAAGGGCATCTATGAAGCACTACGGAATTCGCCTCAGTGGAACGAGACATTGTTCATTCTGACGTGGGACGAACATGGTGGATTTGCGGATCATGTGTCCCCTCCGATGCAAGTGCCCGCCGGTGATAGCCTGACATACACCGAAAGAGCTGCTGACGGCGGCGACTATACATTCCACTTCGATCGTCTGGGTGTTCGTGTTCCTACAGTCGTCATATCTCCTTGGGTTGGAAAGGGTCTTATTCAAAACAAGCCGGATGGAGATAGCGACTTTACCCACACTTCCATTTTGAAAACCCTTTCTGAGCTTTGGGACTTGGATGTCCTCACACCTCGAGTAGAATGGTCGCCTTCCTTCAAGCATTTGATTACAAGTGAATACCGGGATGATACACCGGAGTGGCTTCCCGAGGCAGCAGACTTCTAGGAACATGGTCATACAGACGTCAAAGTATCATTATGCAAAATATTTATACATTAACTTCTATCAAAATAGGGGGTATTCAATGTGGTATCTCAAAATCAGACAGTAAGGAGAACAAAGACCCGGCGTCCAGGATTAAACTTTTGGTGACTCGATAGTGAATCTGACTTGAGCGTGCAAGTCTCACTTGCGGCCCAAGCCAAAGAATCTCGATGCGCGGCTTCGGGTTGACTTCGACTGCTGTGTGATAGCAGAGTTGCGCGTGTTCACGCGATCGATATCGAAGGGATTCGCTTCATATGTCTCGACGCGCTCCAGCGACGAACGAGATGACATCGACTCATTGTCGACAGACACCCTCGCTGGTACAGCCTTTTTCTCTTCCAAGCTTGCAGCCGCGACGCCTTCCGTCTCCTTCATCTCGCTCGTTTCGTGAGCCTTCCGATTCAATGCACGCATGAAGTCATCTGCCTCAGCGGCGTACTTGCACTTGCGCCGGATGGCAGGTCCATAGCGGTAGAAAATGAATGGGAACGGGACACAGGCTAGTGAAAGGAAGGCGGGCACGCACGACGCCCAGTGGATACCCAGATTGTTGTACATGTATGTTGTGAAGAGAGGGAATCCGGCACCGAAGCATGATCGGATGATCGAGTTGGCGGCAAGAACAGATGCCGCGTAAATTGTGTACGCATCGATGAGGTAGTTCATGACTCCCAAGAAGACGAATACCATGCCGAAGCCGAAGGGCGCCGTAGCGATCACACAGACAATCCATGGAATAGACGGGTAGTTTGTCCATGCAAACCAGAACAGGCCGATGGGGATAGCTACACCACCGAGCATGGTTGGCGGTAGACGTGCTTCAGGGGGCGCGAATCCGTTATGCTTTTTGTGGATGCGGACGTAGCGTTTGTTGTCGTACATGTTCAAACCGACAGCAATCATCATTCCAATCATAACAGAGAGGAAGGGCAAGCTGCCAACTCCCTCACTCCACCCTCTAATCTCCTGGAAGACAATTGGGAAGGCATCGAAGAGCATGTATAGTGTGCCGTACACGATCGCCATGTAAAGAGAGAGCAAAAACACAATAGGCTCGGCGAATAGGAGAATCCATGGTCGTTTAAGAGCAATGCCAAAGGCATCCCGGGCAGAAACCTTTCCGCGATCAATATCCATCTTGCTGCGATAGACTTTGCCAGTTAATTTAGACAAGCGCTCCGCTCTCTTACGGAGCAAAACGGGGGCGTAAGTCTCTGGAACGATAAGACTCCCCATCATCCAAATCAGACCTGTGAAGACGGCCAAGAAACCCTGCACCCATCGCCAACCGGCATTTTCGCTCAGGAAACCTCCAATGACAGGTCCGAGGGTGGGTCCAAGGAATGGTGCTCCAGCAAAGAGACTCGTGGCCAATCCACGCTTCTCGGCAGGAAAGATATCAGCAATCACACCACCCGCGTTGGTAAAAGGCGATGAGCCAAAGGAACCGGCAAAGAAACGGAGGATAATTAGGGAATATGCATGCTGAGCGCCTGCTGCGCCAGCGCAAAATGCAGAGAGTGCGAAAAAGGTGATTAGAAAGACGATCTGACGTCCAACAAGCTCACTCATGGGAGCCCAGAGCAGGGGGCCGACAGCAAATCCCAAGACGAACAAGCTCACTCCCAGAGTTGCGACTTCTTCGCCAACAAGCAAATCTGTAAGCACTTCATTAATTCCACCAGCATATGCCGAGGACGATAGTGAGACTGCGAGTGTAGCAAATGCGACCAAAATTGTATAGGTCCATTTCAGGCCGGAGGAAAATTCCATAGGATTGCGAGGATCATTGGGAATCCATTCGACAACATAGGGCGAGTCTTCGGTCCCCGCGCCAGCGTAGGGATAGTCGATTACTTCGGGTGTGCAAACGCCCTGGTCGGTCAAGATGCGCCAATAGGGGATATGTTGTGGTCTTGGCGCTTCGGGAGAGCCTTTCTCCGCTGAAGACATGTTGAACTGCGATCGATTGTTGAACTGGTGCAGCACTTACCAAAGTGCAGTCTGGTGGGGAGGTCCATCTTTTAAATCAGGTCCATGATCGAAACATTCAGGCGCAAATCAGCCCATTGCTTGACCAATATTTTACAAGTTTCACAAACCGTATCAGCTGAACTGCATGGGTAAACAATTACGCATCTTCATTTGCTGAATCATAATATAGCGCTCCACTAGGTGCAGTGGGTATGCCGTTCTTCCGAACCCATAATAATAATCGGTTGTGGTATCGGCAAGCCGATCGGTCGGATCTCTGCGCAGGGTGACTGCCGTGTGCCTCGGCGTTGGCAGACGTGTATGGTACAGATGTGTGACGGACCCACCTCGGGTTGATCTCTGGCCAGGTGCCGATGTACTCTATATTTTAAGAGATAACGACAGCCCTGGAAAGTAAGTTGCAAATTCAAAGGGGTTACTCGTATCCTTGACACGTGGATTTCGTGGCTAATGGAAATTGGCCTAAGCCTGAAAGGGCTTGGCCCCTGCGTTCAGTTTCCTGGCCTTTCATTTTTAGCACGTGTTGCTGCCGCTGTTTCAATGTCAAAGAACCTTGGAATCTACAATTGTTTCTCTAATGGGCCTACGACTAATTTTTGAATGATGCCTATCCAGCTACCAAGGCCTTACTAATGTAGCTGAATGTCACCAGACGTTCTGCGAAAGAAGACATAATCAAAGTTTGAAATATCACGAGAACGGAATATATTACGTGGTGACAACATAGTGTAGATTCCACGCTAGCTAGGTCAGACGAATAAGTCGTCATCGGCGAAACAAGAACGTGAAAAAGGGGAAAGTGCATAGGGGGCCCATTTCCTGAGTCCGGTTGAAATTTAACAATATCCAGAGCCCTATGCTTGTCAAAACGAGCCGTCGCCCTGTTCCTCTCAACACTCCAGCAACTTCGTTTGTGGGATTTGGCGGAAGCCTGAACTGTTTGCAGCGCGTCCAAAACGAAGGTAGTATGATATTTCAAAAAAATTTTCCCCTATGATGACTGGATATGGATCTCGATAAAATTTCAAGTGATGAAAAGGGGGACCTTGGAAATGGCTGATATTGGAAATAGTTAAATGAGTCAGCCCAGAAGTACAACATGTGTGTATCCACAAGAACTCAGGGTCCACGGGTAGACTTGAAGGGACTGTACGTATGGTGGCCGCGCTATAGCATGCTGCGAATAGAAGGTGCCAAAGAGCATAATTTGAAGGAAGGATTGAAAACGCGAGAGGTCACTTTCTTATGCTCTGGATTTACCACTTTTCGCACAAATATAGCCCCTTGGAAAATATCTATGGTAAAATCTTATTTTCGTAGCTCGAGTAATTTGATATTCTAACGGATCGTTTTCTATTCATTTTTCCAGAGTGAGTACTTATTTGCCACCTTCAAGGGCATTAAATATCTGTGCTGGTGATAGGGTAAATTTCGAAAATTCCATGCGCGGTTATATATGTGACAAAGTGGCCAATTGAACTGGCGCGTAAGATACTTGTTGCAGCCTAAAAAGGCTATCTCTGTTTACACGCGTTATCTATCTTAACCGTGGTGGGGTGGAATACACATGGAAGTCTCCACTAAGTTCTAAGTCAGCCTTAGTGTCAAGTGAAAAGTCAAATCTAACTTTTTCCCGCGATGACACGTCCTCGGAGGCAACGTACCGAGCTCACGTGACTCGACATGCGGTTGTTCTCATCATCATTGTTCTGATTATTAGACTTCAAGCTCTTGTGATCTCTTGATTAGAACTTCATATCCATTTCCAACCTTAATTTAAGAGCTCTGACAAGTAGTAATTCAGGATGTCGACGTGGATCGTGTTGTCTTGCCTTTCCGGCCCATTTTACCTAATAAAATTCGTCTCCGCGTGTTGAATATGTGGGTCGCCTGGCAGTTGACCCACTCTACTCAGGCGAAAGCGGAAATTCTCCATATGCTGTAGGGAAAAAAAAAAAATTTCGCGAGCTTCCTTCCGTGATATATCCTGATCGCTTTTAGACGTCAATTCCAGCTCCTTTTGGCTTGCCTGACCACAAATACCCCGGTCGCTGTGGTCCAAGATGCCTCCAAGGAATGTCACCTCAGTGGCGCCAGCCAGAAACTCGTCGACTTCTTACGTCTCTGGCATTGATTTCGGCACGGAGCAAAAGGTCTCTCAGGACATTAAGGTAGCCGATGCCGAGCAAAACGATGGCGAGGCATCAGAGCCAGGGCAGCTGAAGCGCCGCCTTAAGAGCCGACACCTGCAAATGATCGCTATTGGTATGTCTATTTACTATTGACTCCATGAAGTTTCCCGCGACTAACAATGACTTATAGGTGGAACTATTGGAACTGGTAGGCACTGGTTGAGCATATCCAATCGGCAATTTCATACTAAATCTATTAGGTCTCTTCATCTCGAGTGGTACTGCCCTCGCAGAATCCGGTCCCGCAGGTGCGCTAATCGCATATATCTTCATTGGTACCGTCGTCTTCTCTGTCATGGTCTCTCTCGGTGAGGTCGCAACCTTCATCCCCATTACCGGTGCCTTCACGTCCTACGCCGCGCGATTGATCGACCCCAGTCTCGGTTTCTCCATGGGTTGGATCTATTGGTTCAATTGGGCCTCCACCTTTGCAGTCGAACTTACAGCCACCGGAACGATTATACAATATTGGCGAGAAGATCTGAACATTGCGATCTTCATTGGAGTCTTCTGGGTCTTCATCACGGCTTTGAACTTCATGCCGGTCGGATTTTATGGCGAAGTCGAGTTTTGGTTCTCTACAGTCAAGGTCGTGACGGTCGTCGGCTTCATGATCTTTGCGATTTGCGTTGATTGTGGTGTCGGAAAACAAGGCTATCTCGGCTTCCACTACTGGAAAGAGCCCGGTGCTTTTGCGACTCACCTTGTTGAGAACCCGCCATCGGTGGGCAAGTTCGTCGGTTTCTGGGCTGTGCTTATCCAGGCCGGTTTCTCGTATCAGGGAACTGAACTGGTCGGTATCGCCGCTGGAGAGACTGAGAACCCCCAGAAGACTGTGCCCTCGGCCATTCGCAAGACCTTCGTCCGCATTGGTCTTTTCTTCGTCTTGACCATTTTCTTTATTGGCTTGGTTGTGCCCTACACCAATGACCGGCTCACAACAGGCACAAGCAACGGCTCTTCCTCGCCCATGGTTATCGCAGCTGATCTTGCTGGTATTGCCGTGTTGCCAAGTCTGATCAATGCCGTTCTGTTGACTGTGGTTTTGTCGGCTGCCAACTCCAACGTGTACAGCGGTAGCCGTGTCTTGACCGGTTTGGCTCTTGAGGGCTTTGCGCCCAGATTCTTTGCGCGCGTCACTAAGAAGGGTGTCCCCTACTACAGCGTGGCATTCACCGCTGCGTTTGGTCTCCTTGCATTCATGAACGTTTCCAACAACGCAGGAACCGTTTTCAACTGGCTGGTCAACCTCTCCAGTGTTGCTGGATTCATCACTTGGTCCTGCATCAACGCATGCCACATTGCCTTCATGCGTGCGCTTAAGGCCCGCGGAATCTCACGGGACGATCTTCCTTATAAGGCTATTGGCCAGCCGTGGTTGGCTTGGTATGGTCTGTTCTTTAACATCCTGATTGCCATCACTCAGGGATTCACCTCATTCATCCCCACTTTCAATGTGTCTGACTTCTTCATCGCCTACATTTGTGTGATTATTTTTGTTGTGCTTTATGTTGGACATAAAGTGTGGACACGCTCACATTTCATCTCCCCTGCCGAGGCCGATCTTGATACTGGCCGAGTGGAGTTCCAGAAGGAGACAGAGCTACCTCAGCCGTGGTACTCGCGTGTGTGGGGTTGGGTTGCGAACTAAATAAACTAGTGGAGCAGTTTCATGTTGTGAGCATGCATTGTATTATGTAACGTGGTCATTGATGTTTAGAATTGAATGCATAATGTATTTACCATCAGTATTATTTTGATACTTTATTCCTGATTCTAGTTGTAGGTCCATCCTTTTGTTTGGAATTTAAGACAATCCTAAGTTGTTTTCAAGCGCATAGAGACTGATGCATTCAGTATGTCGTCGTCGGCCGACTCACTCATACCCAGTTGAGTTGCCGTGCTGCGATCGAGACGCCGCCTATCAGCGCTGTGGCTCCTGTACAAACAACAAGTGTGCCATACCCACTCCCATACACACCATATGCAAAGCCTTGCCAATTATCTGCCTTGAGCAACGCTTCACTAAGCGGACCACTAACCAGATTACCGATTCCTCTTCCCAACTCCATGAATGGATAGATGACGCTCACGTCGGCTGCCGGGTTGGCCCGCCCAATTTCCTCTGCCACACCAGCCCATGTCGCTGTATATCCGCCCGCTAGGAGCCCATATGCAACACAGAAAACGTAAAGAATCGGGATGTTTATAGCAAATCCCCATAAAAAAAACACTGCTAAAACCGTGCCAACGGTTGATATAAGAATACATGTGGTGCAATGGTAGCGATCAGAGAGAAATCCCATAATCACGGAACTGAAGACCCAGGACAGATTGATCAGTGTGACAGTGAGGGAAGATACAATCTCGCTTGCGCCTATGCTGCGGGCATATGTGGGGAGATATATGGTCGGCAGGAAGAAACCCAGTGCTTCGACGGTATTTCCAAGCTGGTATATGTTGTACACTCTGCTGTATAGAAATCTCAAGTTCAGTCTATCATAACTGGGGGCCATGGGAGGTGGCAGTCGAGGCTTGTGCCAGTAAAGAAATGGTACAGCCAGAATAAATAAAGTCACTGCAGAAACTCGTAGCGTTGTTTTAACTCCATATTCACCGAGAAGCCATTGTATAAGAGGAGGAAATATGACTCCAGAGACCCCTGATCCAGCCTGTGTACAAAATTAGCGATAGTCTATATAGATGAAGAGAAGCGAGTTCCAAACTGGATTTAAATTCCATACCAATGAAATCCCGAAGGCCAGCCCTTTTCGTTTCACAAACCACTCTGACATGTATAAAATGGATGGTGTGTATGAGAAGCATGCACCAATCCCATAAGCAACCCCTTGGGCCAAAATGAGTTGTGTGGTGTTAGAAGCGAAGGAGCTCAGCGCCAGGGAAACGCAGACAATTACAATGCCCACTGTTGAAACCCAACGGGCAAGCCGAGGAATCATAATCATCATCATAATCGTGAAAGGGGCAAGTAAATATGCAATTCCCTATTTCAATCGTTAATTCAGTCAAACAAGGCTTCCAAAGGGTGTGAAAACAATACCATAGCACATGTTCCAATAACTGCTATATTTCGAGATCCTTCGAATGGCTGGTGAACGCTATAATAGTCCTGGAAAACCCCAAATGAAAAGGCATATCCTGGATTGAATTTTCATTAAATTCGTTCCACTCATTCCTCGACTCTTATTCGTGTCTGAACAACTTACCCCATACTAATGCTTCCAGCATGGTAGCGGCCAAAAGAAAAAGCCATGCATGAACACCTCCGTCGACCTGAGGCAGATATTCTTCATTAAGACCACCTTTGAACCCGGATTTCTTGCATAGAGCACCAGGTGGATGTGCCTTGCAGCTGTCATTAGGTTTCCTGTTCGGATCGCCGTCAGATTTACCTGAACATAATGAGGACTCATTATCCTCGGAATGTGATAAAGACATGCTGGATTGAAGCAGGTTACGTGTTTTGGTGAGTCCAGCGTTTCTCCATATAGAAACTTACGACCCAAGGGAGAATTAAATGGGCTTGAATCGGCTTAGTCAATGACGAGTCTCTCCAAGGCGTGTTCTTCCACCAGCATTAGGGAACCTGGGAAACATGCTTGGGGGTTGCCGCTTGGATATTACGGTGCCCGGGTGGAACCACATATTTTGCATTCTATCTCTGTAGCGCTGCATACTTGATCTCACAATATTTCACAAAATTCTCCAATTGGCTCCTTTAGAATAAGGCGTATGTTTTAGTCCATTCAGCTCACTTGATCTGGCAATTTTCGCGGGCTCTTACACTAATCAGAGACACTGCGTCTGCTTCGAGAGGCAAGGGAAAGCGACATTCGGACTTTTTCTTTCGAGCCAAAGCAGCCCACAAGAGCATTATCCTATTTTGTAATCGTATTACCTGTTACAGTGACGGACAAAGGTTTCAGGAACCAAGGAGTGGGTGCTGGGCGCATGCCTAGGAACCAATTGAAGGCAATGGAATGTTGATCAATGCCACTCAAAACACCATCCATGGATCAATCCCCCATAAACTTTCTAAAACTCTCAAAATAGACGGCTAGATAAGACCCAAGGGATGCTGTAAGCAATGAAGTCGTGTTTTTTTTCTAAGAAAAATCTGTTGGAAGACTACCTAAAGATAATGTCTTCGCTCAGGGTGAAGATGCCTTCATGCTATCTATGTGGTCTTTAAATACAGAAAAACAATCTAAGAGCGCGCTCATTCTAACACTGACCTCCAAGGTCTCGCATTCATGAAAGCAATAACCTCAATCCAAATCATTCCATCTTGGCTTATCGAAAAGGAAAATTGTCGAGGAAGCACATATAACAAAAAAGGAAAATAAGCCGAGACGGAAAACAAAAATCCGCTGTCAAACGTAGTGAGGCCGCGTCAGGATCATCAAACATAGGTACGAACGGGTCCCATCTCAAATTCTTCAACGCTTCTCATAGCCTCCTCTTTCTGGAGTGCCTGATCCTTCTGCATCTTCTTCAGAATCTTTTGTTCTTTCTTCTCCGCACGACTGATTTTCTTGAACTTCGAACCCTCTCCTTGGAGTAAACGACCTGGGTGAAGGAGGTTGACAGCCAAGAGGGCCAGCAGCATTGGTGAGGCATCAAAGACATATTCATATACCTCGTGAAGCAGAATTGGATTTGTGGACGAGTAGCCCTGGGCGTATTGAACTAGACGGAAGATAATACGAACCTTTTGAGTTGTTAGCTTCATTGTAAATTCATACTACTATGCTGATAACTCACCGTGATCATTGACAGTGCAAAGTAGATGGCGTAGAAAAGCCATCGCCACGGGAATGGGCCGTTGGTCATCTTCTCTGAGCGGTACCCCATGCGCTCCATTGCGACCATGGTTAAATGAAGTTGAATGGTCAAAACGGTGAAACAAATAATAAATAATTCCTGAAGTCCAATACCGCCCATGTAAATGTGGATTCCCAACAGCACCACATCCTTTTTCGCGTTCTTGCCAGTGGTAAAGGCTGCGCCAACCATTTGAACGAAGAAAGCGAAGATATCAAGACAGACAAAGATCACTCCGAATCGGCGTGCAGAGATGCCACGCAGCTTCTGGTCGGGGATGTAAAAGTTGATCATGCGACCAAGGGTCATGTAAAGGAAAGCGTTAATCCCTGTATGGAATTAGCGATCGACCATTGACAATTTCTGTCCAAGAACCTGCTCACAAATTGGGGCTAATAGAAAGAACATTGTGTATAAAGTGTTGATGAGATTAGAAGATTGATTATGAGTCTGGATCGAGCGGAAGGTGAATGCAGTGAGCTCCCACAGACCACCTAAGATGATCACCACAGCATATTTCTGTCCAAAAGTCAGATGTAGTTAAGTTTTGACGTTTGAGGTACCTCTTACTCTCTTATGAATGATAGCTTGGGCCATATGGACCAAAGTGCTTAATCCAAAAAGGACGCAGAAAAGAAGGGCAGCAGCCAATGAGGGGACATAGTAAAGAATCACATCGCATGCATCAGGGGGTAAGTATCCATTTTTACCGGCCTTCATGTTGATACATGTTGACGTGGATGTGGCTGATGCCGTGGTGGTGGATGCCGTAAGGCTAGTCGTTGAAGTGGCCATAACTGTGGAGCGTTGAATTTTAGATTGTTGATCATGTTAAAATGAATGGCATGTCAGCTACTAGGTATATATACTATCAATTTCTGGGGTTTTCCTTCTCTAGTTAGCTCCATCATTTTAACTACCCACAAAGGTAGGTAGTAGGGGCAAAGGGCAGACGGGACCCGCCCCATGTTAGACTATTTTGGAACCGTCAGATCTAAAACAACTGACCAATAATACCCTAGGCCTATCGGGGGGTTTCATAAGTGGCGTGGCACCAGGCTTTCTTAGGTATAAAGCCCGTTCCGGAGTTACAATGATTGGTCCACTCGTCTATAGATCTTATGTTGATCGTCACCTAGAAACACAATGCGTTTCGTGATGTGGTTCGTCATCGTATGCCAAGGGTTTGATTTTAGACACATTTGGTTTCGTTACACTATCTTATTGAATCATTTGGTTTCTAATAGATATCAGCTACTCTAGGTGTTTCGGAATCACTAGTCGCCCCCAGAGCCTGACCAACACCAATCAATGTCAAATAATAACAGTGAAAGTTGCGCGGATTCCGACATTGGGGTCCAATAAATCCAGACCCCAGACCCCAAATCTCAAAACCACTACACTTTACCTAATTAAGCTTGGTGCAGTTGGCAACGTCTTAGCGTTTCCTTTTCGAGCATAGCTGTCTCCATCGATCGAGTTTGTTTCCGGCTTGCCATCCGCCCCGGGGGCAGGTTAAATGGTTAGTTTCAGGGGTTTTGATCCTTGAAGATCTCAACCCAATTTCAACATTTTTTTCTCTTACCTGGTGTTCCTTAGTGTGGCTATTTTAATCCACAACCTTGGATTATTCGCATATTTCTTGTTTGATCCGGAATATGTGCAGCTTTTCGCAGGCATGAACATCTTCATATCGGACGCTAATTATTTTCAAAATTTGAAACGGTATTGCTTTGGCTGCTGAAAGAGCCCATTATCTTTTGCTGGGGAAAATGTCATTGATGTGGGCAAGTTGCTCATACAAGGCTGCTGCCTGAATGATCAAAACTGCACTAATCCATGTCAAGAGTTTCATGATCATTTGGAATATCGCCAATCATATGAGGAAGGTTAACTCATGGGAACCTGAGTCATCATGGGGTTGCAATAAGCTATGTATTTGAAGACAGTGTGGTAGATTCATGCCAAGGAAGACAAATTCAAAAACTCTCGACGAATACACCACTCTTCAACTATCCCAGCGTACACGCGCGGCTCATACACGCCAGTAAGCTCTTTCAATCGGCCTCCACCCAACCGGTATGGGTTCAGGCTCAGGTCTCGCATGAGCATATCATTGTACTGTTGCCATGTCTTATTAGTCTCGCACCAGAAGAAAAAGAAGCAATGGCTTACATCGATGGCATCAACCTCCAACCCACTTCCAGTTAGTGATCCAAGAACACAGTCTTCAGATATTTCTTGGTCCATGATCTCTTTGGGTACATTTGGCAAATAAAGCGATACAGACGGGCAGGATGCATTACCAGTGACTGACTTGTCAAATCCTCCAGTTAGGAATGCGGCAACCCACAGTGCCTGCACCTCAGCGATGACGGCAATCGTGGAACCGAGAACAGCCCCGAGTGTTGCAAAAGAACGATCTCCCTTGGCAACTAACTCTGGAGCAACCATACGACGAAACAGGCGATACGGAATAAATTTATTCGCCCCGCTCCCAATTGTATCGCATTTGTTCAGCAGGACGCATCCACTAGCGAGCAGTCTTTGCTTTATCACTGGCTCGAGCGCAGAGTCAAGGGCTTTCCAGTATCGACACTGTTCTTCAGTAATTGAATTAAAAGGAACGTCAACCACATGCTGAAGATGGTCGCTTTCATCTTCACAATTTACCTGGAGTCCGGAGCCAACGATCCCGGACAAGCCAAGAGTGAACCGAAGGCTTGGTGGCGTGGTTTTGATTGGGACGATTGGCTTATACCCAGTGGCATGTAGAACAAGATCAACGTCATCAATGTTTTCCCCATCCGTCATTGATACTGTAACGCCCTGTTGTGCCGATCCATCATTTTTTGAAGATGGTTCTGAGATTGACTGAATGGTCGACCGGTAAACCTTCACATTTGATGACCTGATTGTGTCCCACAGGTCACGCTGGTTGGCAATACCAACACTAGCACCACAGGAAATAATACTATAAAGCGTTAACAATCGAAAAATCTTAATCTGAAGTATCTCTTACCTTCTGTCTGGTCGAAGGAGCTGCATTTTTGCATCTGCATCATATCGTGCGAACTCCTCCAGGCTTCGATCTATTGACTTCCATAGCCAACGCATCCACCATCTTCCCAAGGAGTTTCCGTGGAAAAGACGAGCTAACCATGAGCCGTTACCAATTACTCTCCAGTTCTGTAGGAAGAGGCACTTGGGTGCCTCGTAAGAGCATGGGCTCAGATAGTGAATGAACCTCGTACTTACTGCCTTGTCGCTGGCTACAACCTCCCCATTTGGAAGAGAAGATGTTGGCGGAACCATCCAGGCCGGGCCCGGGCTATTCTCTCGAATAATCCAATGCACCTCAACATGATCTTCTGGTGTGAATTTCAGATGCAATAAAGGGTCCTTTCGATGGAGTGTGGCAAAGAAATGAACCAGGTCAAAAGAGGATTTCGCTCCCCCATAGACAGCAACAGACCGTACCTTGAATGCAGCAAATTTCTTCGTCTGTGTATTTTTCACAGCCGCGACGGCCCCAGGGAGGGGGTGATATCCCAGGTTCGTGCGAGACCAGGCCCCGATATTCTTGGCGTGTATGACATGCGTGTAATCCTTCTGGGGGCTCTGGAATCCACCCATTTCTGGTAAGTTCGGGACTGAGGTTAGACCGGTTGCCAAAATTAACTTGTCGCATATTATGTTGATGGTCTTTCCATGACCAGTTTGGTTGTGGTCCGCAGTAGCAACGTTGAGTCTCCATTCCTTGGTTTCCAGGCGACTGATGCTGTTGACCTGAAACCAGTTAGCTTAGGGAATATCAACATAATCAAGTAAAACGACCTTCGATTTCAACTTGATGTGTTTTCGGAGACCCCATTTCGCAACCCATGCATGTAGGTAGCGGTTGATTTTCCACCCAGGAATAAATTGCGAGTCCCCCTCGCTTTGGTCACTGGGGACAGTATCGGCGAGTGATAAATCGCTGAACTCATACAAACCGTACGAGTTTTGGCTCAGCAGGTTTGGATAGAGACGCTCCTCTGCCCAGGTACCTCCAATATCTGAGGTCGCGTCGAGCACGAGTAAGTGGCACCCATCCTCATGCTTCACCTCATGACCCTCGTGCGCAAAGCACGATGGAGTGGTTTCCAGCTCAGCAGCGGAGTCAGTCTTCCCTTCCCCAGCATAAACCCCTTTGACCTGTAAGTAAGTCTTCGCAGCAACAAGGCCGTAAAGACCTAGAAAGATCAGTTCTGGGTCTCTTGTTTTGATGGGGGCCACGAACCTGCTCCCACAATTACCACTCGCTCCATGTATCACAGTCGCGGAAGAAAAGATGGAAACAAAATATTCGAAACGTTGGAAGGGGAATCCCGAAGTCCTCTGGCAGATGCTTTGACTGGCAGATGCTTTCAGTAGGGAAAGTTCCAAAAGTTCAAGAATGATTCGATTCGAGTGAAAAACAATGAATAATCTTGATATTGTTCAGGTGGAGCCGCAACAACAATCAACAATCAACAATCAACGAATTAAACCTCTGGGGAAGGCGCGATTCACACATTTTGCTTTAGGAAGGCACGATCAATCTGTTTTAGGAAGTCGCGATATAGCCGACTATAAAACCTTCCATTTCTGTCGATTCTCAGGCCCTCTCTTCTTTTGTATTCTTGGTGCTCTCCTTGTTCTCCAATATGAAAAAAGAGGCCCATACAAGGGGAGAACTGCCTGTTTGTCAAATGAATGAACATTCGGATTTGGGTTATTGAGAACCTTGGAAGAATTTTTTTACATTGTCATAGGTAGTCGATATCCACCTAAATGTACGTATATTTCCAGCGACCTTGGGAGTCGTTGTCAAGTCCACCTCCATTAGTACTGATATATATCATGAGGTTTGACCTGGGGGTTTAAAATGCACCTCAGCGAACCTTGCTAAAAGTATCGTTGTACCCGTGAGCATTGATTGAATATTGCCTACTATTAACTGCTAAAGCAGCCTTGAAGGGCTACAACTGTCGAGTACTGCAAGGCCCGGTCAATCAGATCAACTTGGAGTTGACCCGACGAGCGCTTAGACTTACCGGATCGGGCGTGCTTCCAGCAATCAACTTGAACAACACCACTTCTACACTCATATGGAAGCTTGCAAACAGTGCCATAATAACAGGCTGGTATCAAATTGTAGAGATAACACATGAGCATTCATTATAAATTCTATCTATTTTCAAAGATGGCAGGCCATCGCCGTCGAAGGAAGTTGGTGGTTTCGGCATGCAGCACTAGAAGGGACGCTTCGCATGGCAGTAAATGGATTCAATAGGCACCGGATCGGAGTGCGAGTGGTCACCAGGAGGGAGCAATGCGTTTCGGCCTGTGCAGGCTGGGCCACTGAAAATTGAGTCAATATGTGCCCATGATGGGTGTAACGATCGATCGCGGGTTGCAGCATCCACCGCAATTGACTCAAGCGTGCATCAAGGCTGGGGATGACTTACGTGAAAACACGGCAGTACTTCTTGACGGAGACAGTGAGAACCTCACTGCGATGGAATTAGAACGATGAATCTCGGATCCAGTGAGCAGAACTTACTCTTGCTCGACTTCGTGGCAATCCTCCAATGGCACATCGATACCCTTGCTGTTTTCCATGGTTTCAATGCCAACCTATGGGCCATGTTAGCACTCCGAAAAATGCATTGCAGTCAAATGAAGGGTACAAACCAGTGTGCGTGTTGTATCCTTGGTCGCAGAGACCGACAGGAGCATGAAGCTCAGCAGAGCCAGTTGCTTAAGTCCGTACATTTTGGAAGCGTCGGCTCGAATGTCAATAGAGCTCGGATTGCTTGAGAATACGTAGAGGAGATGCAGACATCCGTGGCAGAAATTCCATTTTAAAAAAATATCTCCCTTGCTTTCAGCAAAGAACAGGGGGAGACTCCTTCATGGGCTCGAGGGATCGGAATGTATGACGAACTTTGACCCTTGAAATATCCTTGGCTTGTTTACTGGAGCTTGGGATGCCGATCGCCGGCCTTCCCCACAGTTTCTCACTTCCTCCCCTTCAACAACCATGCACCCGCATTCCAAACGACGCCGCCTCGCCAACGACGTTCAATTTCCAACTGCACTGCAAGAAGGCCCTTCCGGCCTGTCGTCTCCACAATATGCACATACCATGAACACCGACTGGTCATCCAAACCGCAGCAGGGCCATGCTCCTGCATATACACCCTCCGATTCCACCGACGGCCCTACCTTCGCCTCCCCACTTGGCAATACCAGTTGGGGCCATGACGGGTTTTCGCATGATCCGGGGTTCCTTGCATCGCAGGAAGAACTGCGATGTATGCTTTTCACGATCGCCCAGTCCGCCGCACCAACACGGGCACCGAGTCCGGATGAACACGAGCAGGACATTGAGGGGCCGCAGAGCGGGGACCTGCATATGCGACCGGTAATTTCAAATGCACGTCGAGTCCAGTATTTGAAGAACTATGTGGGACAGGTTGCGCCATGGGTCAGTGTACTTCGCGGGCTGTGATCCGGATGCGACCGTGAAAGAGTTGGCTGATGGATTTACAATGCAGCTCGACATGTTTGACTCCCAGTGCACATTTCGCGTGCAGATTCCGGCCCTCGCTCGCACATTTCCTGCACTTCTAAATGCCATTCTCGCCATATCTGCTCGGCAAATGGAAAGGAAGGAAGGGACCCGGGACTCATTCGATAGCCTCGAGCTGTACCAGGAGGCTATTCGTCTACTCAGTCCGCTGTTGGAAATGCGGGATCCCAAGGTCGTGGCAGCATGTGTGCTGCTGTGCTGCCTTGAGATGATGTCTGCTCGCGCGCAGGATTGGCGCAAACACTTGGAAGGCTGCACCGCTCTGTTCGAGGCCTTTGAAATACACGGCTTCAGCAGTGGAATATTGCAGGCAGTATTCTGGTGCTATGTTCGAATGGGTAAGCAATATAATGAATGATATGGCTGGAACTATATCTAACAGATATAGATGTATGCGGTGCCCTGATCTCTGATGGTACGGAAAGTACGCTCCTCCGCCCCAGCAAGTGGCTTGCGCCAGATTGCTATGAGGAGGATGCTGCCCGTTTATTCCAAGCCGCTCGATCTCCGGATATGCACGCCAACTATGCCGTTTACCTTTGCGCGAAAACCTGCGAGCTAGTCTCTGACCGGACCCAATTTGTAGAATTGGGTGTTCAGAATGATTGTAGTGGTGATACTTTTCATCGCCGCTGGCTTCGCATCTGGGAGGACCTGCAGCAATGGATTGAGAATCGACCTCCAGAGCTGCTACCGGTGTACACCACCCCCACCAAGCCGTTTCCACATATCCTTTTTCTGCACTGGGCAGCCATTTCGTCCAACCAACTTTACCATACTGCATGCATTCTTCTCCTGAACACAATGGTCAAGAGCATCAAGCTGCGACCAGCGCCAGCTGTCTCTGCGCTATGGCATGCCCGTCGTATCTGCGGAATATCCCTCGCAAACCCTCACCAAGGATGTTTGAACAACGCCATTCAGCCGCTTTGGATCGCTGGTCGTCTGTTCAGTCATGTCTCAGAGCATACGATAATAATTGATATCATTCGTAGGATAGAAGCAGAGACGGGTTGGGGTGCCTGTTGGCGCATTCGCGACCTCGAGCTAGCTTGGGGATACCAAATTCCCCGTCGACGTCGGACATCCACCCGGAAAGAGGGATGAAGGTCTGGATCAGTGGCTTTTTGGACCTTTTTATGGCCCAAGAAAACCCCAACCCTCCTCTAGATCATGTAACATGTCTCCGACATCCCATCCAGTGATCTCCCGAATGCTAGACAACCCACGAATGATTTCTTGCTGCTGAGTCTCGTGTGTCATGCGCCGAGCTGCTGTCAGGAAAGATGCCAGCAGACATGGATCCCAGCATTCGCGCCTTTCGTTGTTCAAAGCAATGCTGCATATCCTCTGGGCATGCCACAGTGGAGACATTGTCGCGGAGCGGAAGTCTGTAATATGCGCAGTGCGCGGCCGGCTATGTAACAATAGCAGCATGGCAGTATGGTAAAGCTGATTGCTAAATAATCCCGCCCCGTTAGCAAAAAGGACCACCGGGAAACCTTTTACCGGCTCGATTCCTTTATCCACTTCAAGTTCAAGCATGGGCTGGAATCCTTGCGGCCGTCCATGGTACCAATTGTCAAGCTCTTCCGCCAGTTGCATCCACGTCTGAAGCGGCGGGTTTTGCGGTGATGGGTCTTCGTTATGCATAAATTCTACGGCCCGTGCACAGAGCCACAGAGGACAGTTTGCGTAGGAGAAGGTAAATGCAAACGGATCTGTTCCGAACTCTGCGTCTTTGAGGTGTGGAGATGAAGGAGCAAGGGGAATTTGAAAATTGGTGTCGGTGGCTAAAGCCGCTCCAAGATCTGCAAGCAATTGATTGTTAGTGCTATCCTCCTTTGTAAAGGATAATGTGATGTTGTACGTACCGAATCTCATGAACAGCCAGTAAATTGCAGAGTTGAAGTCTCTGCCAACAGTATGTGGACTGAGGGTTTCGAGGAGCTCTCTATCAACGCCCCTTTGCGAGGACCAAGCGCTAGGGGTGTCCAGGATGAAATTTCTTGTCGCATCCAGTGCGCGCAAGAATGCGATGCTAGTGATATTCATCTGTGGATCTGGGGCTTGTGGGTCCCTGCCGATTATGTTCGTTGATTGTTGTATATTCAACGATGCCCTAGAGACTGACAATAATGAGTCCCACACCTGGGGTGAGACCATTGCTAGTTGTAAGCCTTGGATGCCGAATGACTGCCCAAGGTCACATATATCCAACTAATAATATTAGTTCTGATTTGCCTTTCTGTCTGATGAGAACTTACCCATGGTGCCACATTATATCTGTAATGACGAAGTAGGTTTAGCGTTTCCGTTGGAGATATATTTGGTCCCGAGTGTTGAAGATGAGCTGTTGTACCCGGAGAGAATACTGTGCCAATATCGGGCAGCTTTGAAGGAGTGGTCGCGTGGTTCAGCTGAGATTCTCCCGTAATTGGTGAAATTGTATAGTCCGAGAGACTCCAATTGGGCTCCACAATGTCAGTCCTGCTCGATCCTAATGCCAGCAGTCCAGCCACTGCAGATTCATGTTTATCACTGAGCACCCCAGTCGTGGATTGCGAACGTCCATCATACGGCCATGTCGACAGCTCGGTGCCAGGAGCAGTCTGTACCTCTGGAGATGGGCTCGAATTCGAAGGTTCGAGCAAAACTTGGTCTGATTCATTGCCTGCCGGCAATGATATCTCCTCGGGTATATTAGGCTCATCGTCTTCCTTCTCGGGTTCCTCATTGACAAACTAACGCTGGGTCAGTAGTGTCGTTTTACGTTCGTATCCCCAACCTACCCGAATGGCCTCATATCGAGTAGATGGAGTTTCCACTTCCGATGATTGAACCGTCTGGGCATTTTTTGTCAGAAACGTCAGTTGGGGTCCATACTGGCATTGGAAGTTTCGATCGATGCAATTCCGACACCGGGGTTTACCCTCGTCGCCTGTATCCTGCATGAGTATGGGTATACCTCTATTCTGAACTGAAATATATTGTGTCACCACCTACATTTCCTTCGACGAACGCGACAGCGCATACATCCTGTTCGACAACGTGTCAGCCGCCGGGCGCTCTGTTTGTTTTCCGACATGACGGTAATGATGCCCAGGTGGGAAGTGCATGCGCTCAAACGAAAGAGGAAGGCCTAAGCACCGTCACGTGGAGTATCCCGAGGTTAGATTCTGGACAGGGCATAATCGAGTTACTTGACATTTCGAACTATTTGAATTTTGTCATATATCACCGCCCGGATGGTCTAGTGGTATGATTCGCGCTTCGGGAAAGTCCCAGATTATGGAATAGTCTATTGTGCGAGGTCCCGGGTTCAAATCCCGGTTCGGGCCCATCTATCAAACGATTTCTTTTTTGTTTTTCGGGTTTTTCTCCTGATTTTTGCTTTGATATCTGATTCTATTGATGAATAAATGAATAAACTCAAAATTGACGTTCTAACATTGCCTAGTGACTCATACGTATGACCAACCCTTTGCAAGTTTGCCCCCAATCCTAGAATCTGGCTCACGCCCCTCGTTGCACCGAAGCAGGATACCCTGTATGGCCTGTTGTGCTTTGCCAATGATGCCCATCTCTTTCTCTCTTCCTCCATTAGTCATTTTTCCATCTTCGACCAGAATCGCACCATTCACAACAGTCATGTCGACATCGCGACCGGTACAGCCATGCACAACACTTGTAACAACGCTGACCGCGTGACTTTGGAACTCGCCAGTCCAAGGTGCAGCTCCCACACCTCCCCGGCCATATGGGTCGAGCACCACAAAATCTGCCTTTTTCTGTTCTTCGAGGCTACCGATTTCGGTGTCCAGTCCTAGAGCTTTGGCACCGTTGATTGTCGCCATCTCAAGTGCAGTCTCTGCCGGAATCAAACTTGCATCATGATTCACCCCTTTGTGGAGTATGCCGGCCAAGTGCATCTCCTGGAACATGTCATAATGGTTCGAACAGGGAGCTCCGTCTGTTCCCAAAGAAACGTTGACAGGGGGTTCGTGTGCAAGCATGGCTGGAACCGGCGCTACCCCGGAGGCTAGCTTCAGATTCGATGTCGGATTATGAGCCACAGAAGTCCCCGTGCTGGCGAGTAAAGGAATGTCAATTTCTTCGTCAAGGTTCACCATATGTGCGAGGACGAGATTATGCGTCCCTTTTTCTTTAGGCTCTTCTTTAGGCTCTTCTTTAGGCTCTTCTTTAGGCTCTTCTTTATGCGCGGCACAGAGCTTTGCATCCCGGATAAACTCCATAGCACTGCAATCATAGGAATCGTGATAAATATCGCGGTCCCTTGGAGCTTCAGCACAATGCATAGTTGCCGATATACCGTATGCAGCGCATGTTTCTCCTAGTTCAAGATACTGAGAAATCGGTGCTCCACGAGGGGTACCTGCTGCAGCCCAGACATGAGTTCTGCCATCGTGACTACCGTGGTATGTCTGATGCGCTTTGACGAGCTCAGGGATTGACATGGCAAGCAGGTCACGGTCTCTGGGGTCCGAAATCGACAATTGGCGATTTGTTTCCGTGAATTTCACTAATTTGCCCTGCGCGAAAACTTAGCAATGAAGAATTGACTAACAGGCACAGATACCAGTTTAACATACCAGGCAGCCCCGAATACCCATTTCTCCCACGGTGTTGCAAATCTGATCAAACCCAGCGCGATACGTCAACATCGGATCAAGGAAGCAAGTCGTTCCCGTCTTTAACATTTCCATTATGGTCAGGCTTGCAGCATTAACGCCATCCTCGCCCTCAAAAACAGCCTCCAGTGGCCATATCGCATCGCATAGCCAGTTATGCAGCGGCAAATCTTCCGCCAAGCCCCGAAGGAGGGACTGAACGAGGTGAGCATGTGTGTTGATGAGCCCAGGAATGATTATTTTGCCTCGACAGTCAACCTCACGCGCTCCATTGGGAAGTACATCAGGATATGGGCATTTCCCAATTGCTGTGATCCGGTCGCGATCAACTCGAATATAACCGTTGCATATTATCTGGCGCTTTTGATTGACGGTAATTATGGTAGCGCCATAAAATAATTTGCAGTCTGCTGCAGAGACAACTTCGGTGACAGCCATCGTGAATGCGCTTATTTGAAAACAAGCTCGAAAAACAAATTGGCGAGTATGCGCAACGCTCCATTTTTGTTTCGTCCCACTTGAAATCCGGGGATTCGGGGACCCCAGAACCTCGGCCGACGCTAAGCAATCGTGCCCTTATCAACAACAATGCGCCGATAGGGATAGTACACGAGATACAGCCCGCGACTTGAGATATGATACATTTTCAACAAATAGGACTATCGCTGATTATCTTCGTTGATTCAAAGCAAGATGATATATATGAGCTACTGTCAGGGTCCGTCTTTAAGATGGTTTACCTATGTGGCTACGCGATCCATAATTGAATCTATCCAGGACAATGATCATGGATACCAGTCAGAGATTGCCGGAGAAGGACGACACGAATACACCAGTGGCAGGGTCCTTTGAAGGCGATAGACGGTCACACATCATTGAAATTACGCCGGTCGCCGAAACCCGATGGCAATATCTTCGCCGATACTTTACCACATGGGAGGGATGGGTTGGCAACTATGTACCTGCACCTTGGTCCGCATCACTAATTGGTTCAAACTCACTAACTTGAACTTGCAAAGGATTATCTCTATCTTATCACCCCAAATATTTGGCCCCTGAACAAGCGTTACAAGGATTACGAAGCACCATTCTACGGTTTGAACGATGAAGTGCCGATCATCCTCACGATCATTCTGGGCCTGCAACATGCCTTGACAATGATCGGATCCATTGTGTCGCCCCCTCTTGCCATTGCCAGTGGTGCCTTCTATCTCAATTCAGAGCAAAGCCAGTACCTCGTCTCAGCAGCCTTCATAACAACCGGCATTGCAACCGCTCTACAAGTCACCCGAGTCCATTTGGCCAAAACCCCCTTTTACATTGGAACCGGCTTGCTATCTGTGGTCGGTCCTACATTTGATATTCTTGCAATTGCTTTTAGCTATGCGGACATGCGCTATGCAAATGGTACATGTCCAACCTCATCAGACGGATCATTCCTGCCATGCCCAGATGCCTGGGGTGCGATGCTGGGAACTATGCTATGCACAGTCTGGATCCAGATCCTGTTATCATTTGTCCCCCCGAAAACCCTGAATCGTATCTTTCCGAAGATTGTCACTGGAACACTCCTTTTGCTAGTTGGAGTATACCTGATCTCGAGTGGTATGGAGAACTGGGGTGGAAGCTCGAATTGCGATGGTGGAACAGGTTATTACAGTCTCTGTCCTGATACTGCCGCTCCGAAACCCCTACCATGGTAAGAATTTCTCAATCTTCACAACTGACAAAAATGTTAATTTTATGATAGGGGAGACCCAAAGCTCATTGGGCTTGGCTTCAGTGTTTTCGTCACCATCATCATCGTGGAGCTTTTTGGATCACCTCTAATGCGCTCTGCATCTGTCGTTTTTGGTCTCGCGATGGGATGCGCAATCTCCGGCGCCACAGGATACTGGTCTCGTGACAATATTGATGCGGCACCTGTGGCAACCTTTCTCTGGGTCCATACATTCAAGCTATCAGTAGATGGCGCACTGGTCCTCCCTCTCCTGATCATGTTCATCTGCGAGGCTGTGAGCTGCATGCCAGATATTCTCGCTACTGCTGAAATCTCCGGTGTTGACATTGATGGGATTGAATTTAATAGCAGAATCCAAGGTGGAATCCTGTGTGATGGAATTGGCAGCTTGGTCAGTGCCTTGGGTACTGGGCTGCCAATGGTTAGCCAGGCAGGAAACAATGGTGTCATCTCTCTTACCGGATGTGCAGTATGTCTTCCAAGCCATCCTTAGTATCCTATTTTGCTAATGTTCCGTTTACACAGAGCCGCAGAGCAGGTTGGTGCGCTTCCGCTTTTCTAATCCTTATGGGTATCTTTGGCAAGTTCGGTGCAGTGTTTGGCTCCATGCCCCCATCGGTACTAGGTGGCATGCAAGTGTTCCTCTACAGTACCATTACCGTCGCTGGTATCAGAGTACTCAGCCTGGTGCCATTCACCCGGCGCAATCGCTTCATTCTTACGGCTGCGTTGGGAATTGGCTTCATGGATATCGTTTCCCCGAGTTGGTTTGATAAGGTTCTGGATTATAGTGGGTCTAATGTCAATTTGGAAGGGTTCGAGGAAGGTATCAGCCTTATCGTGGAGACACCATTCATCATTGCCGCTGTTGTTGGCGTGTTTTTGAACTTGATCTTGCCATATGATGTCAAACAGACTAATGGGCTTCAACAATCAGCACTTCCTTCTTAGTAATTAGTTATACAGTTTAATCGAATATTGGTCAATCTATTTCAAATCCTTGCTGTACACAATCCCGGTCTGAAAGGAATACTATAATATGCTATTATCAACCTTTGGAAAGATTTAATATCTCTGATCTAGATTGAACGGGTGGTGGGTCGATCCTAAGCGATGGTGATCTTGGGGCGAAATGGACTCTGCACGATAGGTTGATTTACACCAGTAGAGTGATCCTGGGATATAAAGTGTGATCTTGAGCGAAATGTGCCTAAATGGGAACAGTGATCTTGTTATGACTCTACGCGTGATTGGTTGCTTTACGCGAGAGAAGTGATCTTGGGACACCTTCACCCTCCCCCAAAACGTATAAATACCCCCTCCTTCACTGCTTTCATCCTTCTTCTTTCCTCCTTCCTTCATCACTCAACTTCCAAATCTGGACTTTCGTTATCCATCTTCCATCTCTTTCATGTTCAACTTCAACCTTCCATCCATGCTTCATGCTTTCATGTTCCATCATATCTTCTTCATGTCTTCATGTCTTCATGTCTTCATGTCTTCATGTCTTCATGTCTTCATGTCTTCATGTCTTCATGTCTTCATGTCTTCA